>CM070707.1:9563243-10302332 GCA_036346265.1 Melocanna baccifera | reverse complement strand
GGAGGAAACCCGTCCTAGTGCTGCCGCTGTCCAAGCACGCTTGCTACGCGCTACAGCCCCCGGAAGCCGCAAAAAAGAGGAGAACCGGAAAAACAAGGGATGCAACACGAGGACTTCCAAGGAGGTCACCCATCCTAGTACTACTCTCGCCCAAGCACGCTTAACTTCGGAGTTCTGATGGGATCCGGTGCTTTAGTGCTGGTATGATCGCATCCGACATGTGTATCATCCCGCGCGTACATGAAGCTATCGAAAGGAGGAAACCCGTCCTAGTGCTGCCGCTGTCTAAGCACGTCCCGCGCGTACATGAAGCTATCTGAAGGAGGAAACCCGTCCTAGTGCTGCCGCTGTCCAAGCACGCTTGCTACGCGCGACACCCTGGAAGCCGCAAAAAGAGGAGAACCGGAAAAACAAGGGATGCAACACGAGGACTTCCCCGGAGGTCACCCATCCTAGTACTACTCTCGCCCAAGCACGCTTAACTTCGGAGTTCTGATGGGATCCGGTGCTTTAGTGCTGGTATGATCGCATCCGACATGTGTATCATCCCGCGCGTACATGAAGCTATCGAAAGGAGGAAACCTCGCCCTAGTGTCGCCACTGCCTAAGCACGCCCCGCTAGCTACATGAAGCTACGCTCGCCCTAGTGCGCGCCGTCCAAGCACGCTTGCGCACGCTTGCTACGCGCCACAGCCCTAAGCCGCAAAAAGAGGAGAACCGAAAACAAGGGATGCAACACGAGGACTTCCCATGAGGTCACCCATCCTAGTACTACTCTCGCCAAGCACGCTTAACTTCGGAGTTCTGATGGGATCCGGTGCTTTAGTGCTGGTATGATCGCATCCGACATGTGTATCATCCCGCGCATATGAAGCTATCGAAAGGAGGAAACCCGTCCTAGTGCTGCCGCTGTCTAAGCACGTCCCGCGCGTACATGAAGCTATCTGAAGGAGGAAACACGTCCTAGTGCTGCCGCTGTCCAAGCACGCTTGCTACGCGCTACACGAGGACTTCCTGCACCCTAAGCCGCAAAAAGAGGAGAACCGAAAACAAGGGATGCAACACGAGGACTTCCTCAGAGGTCACCCATCCTAGTACTACTCTCGCCCAAGCACGCTTAACTTCGGAGTTCTGATGGGATCCGGTGCTTTAGTGCTGGTATGATCGCATCCGACATGTGTATCATCCCGCCGCAGCATATGAAGCTATCGAAAGGAGGAAACCCGCCCTAGTGCCGCCATTGCCTAAGCACGCCCCGCGCATATGAAGCTATCGCTACCTGCCCTAGTGCTGCCGCTGTCCAAGCACGCTTACTACGCGCTACAGCCCCTGGAAGCCGCAAAAAAGAGGAGAACCGGAAAAACAAGGGATGCAACACGAGGACTTCCCACGAGGTCACCCATCCTAGTACTACTCTCGCCCAAGCACGCTTAACTTCGGAGTTCTGATGGGATCCGGTGCTTTAGTGCTGGTATGATCGCATCCGACATGTGTATCATCCCGCGCGTACATGAAGCTATCGAAAGGAGGAAACCCGTCCTAGTGCTGCCGCTGTCTAAGCACGTCCCGCGCGTACATGAAGCTATCGGAAGGAGGAAACCCGTCCTAGTGCTGCCGCTGTCCAAGCACGCTTGCTACGCGCTACACACCCCTGAAGCCGCAAAAAGAGGAGAACCGGAAAAACAAGGGATGCAACACGAGGACTTCCCAGGAGGTCACCCATCCTAGTACTACTCTCGCCCAAGCACGCTTAACTTCGGAGTTCTGATGGGATCCGGTGCTTTAGTGCTGGTATGATCGCATCCGACATGTGTATCATCCCGCGCGTACATGAAGCTATCGAAGGAGGAAACCCGCCCTAGTGTCGCCATTGCCTAAGCACGCCCCGCAGCATATGAAGCTATCGGAAGGAGGAAACCCGTCCTAGTGCTGCCGCTGTCCAAGCACGCTTGCTACGCGCACACCTCTCGGAAGCCGCAAAAAAGAGGAGAACCGGAAAAACAAGGGATGCAACACGAGGACTTCCCATGAGGTCACCCATCCTAGTACTACTCTCGCCCAAGCACGCTTAACTTCGGAGTTCTGATGGGATCCGGTGCTTTAGTGCTGGTATGATCGCATCCGACATGTGTATCATCCCGCGCGTACATGAAGCTATCGAAAGGAGGAAACCCGTCCTAGTGCTGCCGCTGTCTAAGCACGTCCCGCGGCGTACATGAAGCTATCGGAAGGAGGAAACCCGTCCTAGTGCTGCCGCTGTCCAAGCACGCTACGCGCGCCACACTTCTAAGCCGCAAAAAGAGGAGAACCGGAAAAACAAGGGATGCAACACGAGGACTTCCCAGGAGGTCACCCATCCTAGTACTACTCTCGCCCAAGCACGCTTAACTTCGGAGTTCTGATGGGATCCGGTGCTTTAGTGCTGGTATGATCGCATCCGACATGTGTATCATCCCGCGCGTACACGAAGCTATCGAAAGGAGGAAACCCGTCCTAGTGCGGCCGCTGTCTAAGCACGTCCCGCACGCGTATGAAGCTATCGGAAGGAGGAAACCCGTCCTAGTGCTGCCGCTGTCCAAGCACGCTTGCTACGCGCTACAGCCCCCTGAAGCCGCAAAAAAGAGGAGAACCGGAAAAACAAGGGATGCAACACGAGGACTTCCCAGGAGGTCACCCATCCTAGTACTACTCTCGCCCAAGCACGCTTAACTTCGAGTTCTGATGGGATCCGTGCTTTAGTGCCGTATGATCGCATCCGACATGTGTATCATCCCGCCGCATACGAAGCTATCGAAAGGAGGAAACCCGCCCTAGTGCCGCCAAGCACGCTTAACTTTCGATGGGAAGCACGCCCCGACATGCATCATGAAGCTATCGGAAGGAGGAAACCCGTCCTAGTGCTGCCGCTGTCCAAGCACGCTTGCTACGCGCTACACCCCGGCTTCTGGAAGCCGCAAAAAAGAGGAGAACCGGAAAAACAAGGGATGCAACACGAGGACTTCCCAGGAGGTCACCCATCCTAGTACTACTCTCGCCCAAGCACGCTTAACTTCGGAGTTCTGATGGGATCCGGTGCTTTAGTGCTGGTATGATCGCATCCGACATGTGTATCATCCCGCCGCATATGAAGCTATCGAAAGGAGGAAACCCGTCCTAGTGCCGCCATTGCCTAAGCACGCCCCGCGCATACGAAGCTATCGGAAGGAGGAAACCCGTCCTAGTGCTGCCGCTGTCCAAGCACGCTTGCAACGCGCTACAGCCCCTGGAAGCCGCAAAAAAGAGGAGAACCGGAAAAACAAGGGATGCAACACGAGGACTTCCCAGGAGGTCACCCATCCTAGTACTACTCTCGCCCAAGCACGCTTAACTTCGGAGTTCTGATGGGATCCGGTGCTTTAGTGCTGGTATGATCGCATCCGACATGTGTATCATCCCGCGCGTACATGAAGCTATCGGAAGGAGGAAACCCGTCCTAGTGTCCGCCACTGCCTAAGCACGCCCCGCAGCATATGAAGCTATCGGAAGGAGGAAACCCGTCCTAGTGCTGCCGCTGTCCAAGCACGCTTGCTACGCGCTACAGCCCCTGGAAGCCGCAAAAAAGAGGAGAACCGGAAAAACAAGGGATGCAACACGAGGACTTCCCAGGAGGTCACCCATCCTAGTACTACTCTCGCCCAAGCACGCTTAACTTCGGAGTTCTGATGGGATCCGGTGCTTTAGTGCTGGTATGATCGCATCCGACATGTGTATCATCCCGCGCGTACATGAAGCTATCGAAAGGAGGAAACCCGTCCTAGTGCTGCCGCTGTCTAAGCACGTCCCGCGCGTACATGAAGCTATCGGAAGGAGGAAACCCGTCCTAGTGCTGCCGCTGTCCAAGCACGCTTGCTACGCGCTACAGCCCTCGGAAGCCGCAAAAAAGAGGAGAACCGGAAAAACAAGGGATGCAACACGAGGACTTCCCAGGAGGTCACCCATCCTAGTACTACTCTCGCCCAAGCACGCTTAACTTCGGAGTTCTGATGGGATCCGGTGCTTTAGTGCTGGTATGATCGCATCCGACATGTGTATCATCCCGCGCGTACATGAAGCTATCGAAAGGAGGAAACCCGTCCTAGTGCGCCATTGCCTAGCACGCCCCGCAGCATATGAAGCTATCGCCGGAAACTCGCCCTAGTGCTGCCGCTGTCCAAGCACGCTTGCTACGCGCTACAGCCCCCTGAAGCCGCAAAAAAGAGGAGAACCGGAAAAACAAGGGATGCAACACGAGGACTTCCCAGGAGGTCACCCATCCTAGTACTACTCTCGCCCAAGCACGCTTAACTTCGAGTTCTGATGGGATCCGGTGCTTTAGTGCTGGTATGATCGCATCCGACATGTGTATCATCCCGCCGCATACGAAGCTATCGAAAGGAGGAAACCCGCCCTAGTGTCGCCATTGCCTAAGCACGCCCCGCAGATATGAAGCTATCGGAAGGAGGAAACCTGTCCTAGTGCTGCCGCTGTCCAAGCACGCTTGCTACGCGCTACACCTTCTAAGCCGCAAAAAGAGGAGAACCGAAAACAAGGGATGCAACACGAGGACTTCCTGTGAGGTCACCCATCCTAGTACTACTCTCGCCCAAGCACGCTTAACTTCGGAGTTCTGATGGGATCCGGTGCTTTAGTGCTGGTATGATCGCATCCGACATGTGTATCATCCCGCGCATATATGAAGCTATCGAAGGAGGAAACCCGCCCTAGTGCCGCCATTGCCTACGCCCGCCCCGCATATGAAGCTATCGGAAGGAGGAAACCGCCCTAGTGCCGCCGCTGTCCAAGCACGCTTGCGCGCTACAGCCACACCTCTAAGCCGCAAAAAGAGGAGAACCGAAAACAAGGGATGCAACACGAGGACTTCCTGAGGTCACCCATCCTAGTACTACTCTCGCCCAAGCACGCTTAACTTCGGAGTTCTGATGGGATCCGGTGCTTTAGTGCTGGTATGATCGCATCCGACATGTGTATCATCCCGCCGCATATGAAGCTATCGAAAGGAGGAAACCCGCCCTAGTGCCGCCATTGCCTAAGCACGCCCCGCGCAGCATATGAAGCTATCGGAAGGAGGAAACCGCCCTAGTGCCGCCGCTGTCCAAGCACGCTTGCTACGCGCCACACTTCTCTAAGCCGCAAAAAGAGGAGAACCGAAAACAAGGGATGCAACACGAGGACTTCCTCAGAGGTCACCCATCCTAGTACTACTCTCGCCCAAGCACGCTTAACTTCGGAGTTCTGATGGGATCCGGTGCTTTAGTGCTGGTATGATCGCATCCGACATGTGTATCATCCCGCCGCATACGAAGCTATCGAAAGGAGGAAACCCGTCCTAGTGCTGCCGCTGTCTAAGCACGTCCCGCAGCATAAGCTATCATCCCGAAGGCTATCGGGAGGAAACCCGCCCTAGTGCCGCCGCTGTCCAAGCACGCTTGCGCGCTACAGCCACAAAAGAAGCCGCAAAAAAGAGGAGAACCGGAAAAACAAGGGATGCAACACGAGGACTTCCCAGGAGGTCACCCATCCTAGTACTACTCTCGCCCAAGCACGCTTAACTTCGGAGTTCTGATGGGATCCGGTGCTTTAGTGCTGGTATGATCGCATCCGACATGTGTATCATCCCGCGCGTATATGAAGCTATCGAAAGGAGGAAACCCGTCCTAGTGCTGCCGCTGTCTAAGCACGTCCCGCAGCATATGAAGCTATCGGAAGGAGGAAACCCGTCCTAGTGCTGCCGCTGTCTAAGCACGCTTGCTACGCGCTACAGTCCCCGGAAGCCGCAAAAAAGAGGAGAACCGAAAAAACAAGGGATGCAACACGAGGACTTCCTAGGAGGTCACCCATCCTAGTACTACTCTCGCCCAAGCACGCTTAACTTCGGAGTTCTGATGGGATCCGGTGCTTTAGTGCTGGTATGATCGCATCCGACATGTGTATCATCCCGCGCATATGAAGCTATCGAAAGGGAGGAAACTCGCCCTAGTGTCGCCAGCCTAAGCACGTCCCGCGCGTACATGAAGCTATCGGAAGGAGGAAACCCGTCCTAGTGCCGCCGCCGCTGTCCAAGCACGCTTGCTACGCGCCACACCTTCTAAGCCGCAAAAAGAGGAGAACCGGAAAAACAAGGGATGCAACACGAGGACTTCCTGAGGTCACCCATCCTAGTACTACTCTCGCCCAAGCACGCTTAACTTCGGAGTTCTGATGGGATCCGGTGCTTTAGTGCTGGTATGATCGCATCCGACATGTGTATCATCCCGCCGCATACGAAGCTATCGAAAGGAGGAAACCCGTCCTAGTGCGCCATTGCCTAAGCACGCCCCGCATACGAAGCTATCGGAAGGAGGAAACCTGTCCTAGTGCTGCCGCTGTCCAAGCACGCTTGCTACGCGCTACAGCCCCCGGAAGCCGCAAAAAAGAGGAGAACCGGAAAAACAAGGGATGCAACACGAGGACTTCCCAGGAGGTCACCCATCCTAGTACTACTCTCGCCCAAGCACGCTTAACTTCGGAGTTCTGATGGGATCCGGTGCTTTAGTGCTGGTATGATCGCATCCGACATGTGTATCATCCCGCGCGTACATGAAGCTATCGAAAGGAGGAAACCCGTCCTAGTGCTGCCGCTGTCCAAGCACGTCCCGCACGAAGCTATCTAAGGAGGAAACCTGCGCCCTAGTGCCGCCGCTGTCCAAGCACGCTTGCTACGCGCACACCTCTAAGCCGCAAAAAGAGGAGAACCGGAAAAACAAGGGATGCAACACGAGGACTTCCCAGGAGGTCACCCATCCTAGTACTACTCTCGCCCAAGCACGCTTAACTTCGGAGTTCTGATGGGATCCGGTGCTTTAGTGCTGGTATGATCGCATCCGACATGTGTATCATCCCGCGCATACGAAGCTATCGAAAGGAGGAAACCCGCCCTAGTGCCGCCATTGCCTAAGCACGCCCCGCGCAGCATATGAAGCTATCGCTCGCCCTAGTGCTGCCGCTGTCCAAGCACGCTTGCTACGCGCTACAGCCGCCGGAAGCCGCAAAAAAGAGGAGAACCGGAAAAACAAGGGATGCAACACGAGGACTTCCCAGGAGGTCACCCATCCTAGTACTACTCTCGCCCAAGCACGCTTAACTTCGGAGTTCTGATGGGATCCGGTGCTTTAGTGCTGGTATGATCGCATCCGACATGTGTATCATCCCGCGCGTACAAGAAGCTATCGAAAGGAGGAAACCCGTCCTAGTGCCGCCATTGCCTAAGCACGCCCCGCTCGCATGCACGCTATCGCCTGCCCTAGTGCCGCCGCTGTCCAAGCACGCTTACGCGCTACACACCTTCTAAGCCGCAAAAAGAGGAGAACCGAAAACAAGGGATGCAACACGAGGACTTCCTCAGAGGTCACCCATCCTAGTACTACTCTCGCCAAGCACGCTTAACTTCGGAGTTCTGATGGGATCCGGTGCTTTAGTGCTGGTATGATCGCATCCGACATGTGTATCATCCCGCCGCATACGAAGCTATCGAAAGGAGGAAACCCGCCCTAGTGCCGCCATTGCCTAAGCACGCCCCGCAGCATATGAAGCTATCGGAAGGAGGAAACCCCTAGCCGCTGTCCAAGCACGCTTTACGCGCCACACCCCTAAGCCGCAAAAAGAGGAGAACCGAAAACAAGGGATGCAACACGAGGACTTCCTGAGGTCACCCATCCTAGTACTACTCTCGCCCAAGCACGCTTAACTTCGGAGTTCTGATGGGATCCGGTGCTTTAGTGCTGGTATGATCGCATCCGACATGTGTATCATCCCGCCGCATATGAAGCTATCGAAAGGAGGAAACCCGCCCTAGTGCCGCCATTGCCTAAGCACGCCCCGCAGCATATATGAAGCTATCGCCCGCCCTAGTGCCGCCGCTGTCCAAGCACGCTTGCGCGCGCACACCTTCTAAGCCGCAAAAAGAGGAGAACCGAAAACAAGGGATGCAACACGAGGACTTCCTGTGAGGTCACCCATCCTAGTACTACTCTCGCCCAAGCACGCTTAACTTCGGAGTTCTGATGGGATCCGGTGCTTTAGTGCTGGTATGATCGCATCCGACATGTGTATCATCCCGCGCGTACATGAAGCTATCGAAAGGAGGAAACCCGTCCTAGTGCTGCCGCTGTCTAAGCACGTCCCGCGCGTACATGAAGCTATCGGAAGGAGGAAACCCGTCCTAGTGCTGCCGCTGTCCAAGCACGCTTGCTACGCGCTACACACCCCGGAAGCCGCAAAAAAGAGGAGAACCGGAAAAACAAGGGATGCAACACGAGGACTTCCAAGGAGGTCACCCATCCTAGTACTACTCTCGCCCAAGCACGCTTAACTTCGGAGTTCTGATGGGATCCGGTGCTTTAGTGCTGGTATGATCGCATCCGACATGTGTATCATCCCGCCATGAAGCATAGGAAGCTATCGAAAGGAGGAAACCCGTCCTAGTGCTGCCGCTGTCTAAGCACGTCCCGCGCGTACAAGAAGCTATCGGAAGGAGGAAACCCGTCCTAGTGCTGCCGCTGTCCAAGCACGCTTGCTACGCGCCACACCCCTAAGCCGCAAAAAGAGGAGAACCGAAAACAAGGGATGCAACACGAGGACTTCCCAGGAGGTCACCCATCCTAGTACTACTCTCGCCAAGCACGCTTAACTTCGAGTTCGATGGGATCCGTGCTTTAGTGCCGTATGATCGCATCCGATGTGTATCATCCCGCCGCATGAAGCTATCATCCCTAGCATTGCCTAAGCACGCATGCGAAGAAGCTATCGAAAGGAGGAAACCTGTCCTAGTGCTGCCGCTGTCCAAGCACGCTTGCTACGCGCTACAGCCCCCGGAAGCCGCAAAAAAGAGGAGAACCGGAAAAACAAGGGATGCAACACGAGGACTTCCCAGGAGGTCACCCATCCTAGTACTACTCTCGCCCAAGCACGCTTAACTTCGAGTTCTGATGGGATCCGGTGCTTTAGTGCTCGTATGATCGCATCCGACATGTGTATCATCCCGCGCGTACATGAAGCTATCGAAAGGAGGAAACCCGTCCTAGTGCTGCCGCTGTCTAAGCACGTCCCGCGCGTACATGAAGCTATCGGAAGGAGGAAACCCGTCCTAGTGCTGCCGCTGTCCAAGCACGCTTGCTACGCGCTACAGCCTCCGGAAGCCGCAAAAAAGAGGAGAACCGGAAAAACAAGGGATGCAACACGAGGACTTCCCAGGAGGTCACCCATCCTAGTACTACTCTCGCCCAAGCACGCTTAACTTCGGAGTTCTGATGGGATCCGGTGCTTTAGTGCTGGTATGATCGCATCCGACATGTGTATCATCCCGCGCGTACATGAAGCTATCGAAAGGAGGAAACCCGTCCTAGTGCCGCCATTGCCTGCAAGCACGCCCCGCAAGCACGAAGCTATCGGAAGGAGGAAACCTGTCCTAGTGCTGCCGCTGTCCAAGCACGTTTGCTACGCGCTACACTTCTAAGCCGCAAAAAGAGGAGAACCGAAAACTTAAGGGATGCAACACGAGGACTTCCCAGGAGGTCACCCATCCTAGTACTACTCTCGCCCAAGCACGCTTAACTTCGGAGTTCTGATGGGATCCGGTGCTTTAGTGCTGGTATGATCGCATCCGACATGTGTATCATCCCGCGCGTACATGAAGCTATCGAAAGGAGGAAACCCGTCCTAGTGCTGCCGCTGTCTAAGCACGTCCCGCTGCATATGAAGCTATCGGAAGGAGGAAACCTGTCCTAGTGCTGCCGCTGTCCAAGCACGCTTGCTACGCGCTACAGCCCCTGGAAGCCGCAAAAAAGAGGAGAACCGGAAAAACAAGGGATGCAACACGAGGACTTCCCAGGAGGTCACCCATCCTAGTACTACTCTCGCCCAAGCACGCTTAACTTCGGAGTTCTGATGGGATCCGGTGCTTTAGTGCTGGTATGATCGCATCCGACATGTGTATCATCCCGCGCGTACATGAAGCTATCGAAAGGAGGAAACCCGTCCTAGTGCTGCCGCTGTCTAAGCACGTCCCGCAGCATATGAAGCTATCGCCCGCCCTAGTGCCGCCGCTGTCCAAGCACGCTCGCATCCGACATGTGTATACGCGCTACAGCTATCGAAGGAGGAAACTCCCTAAGCCGCAAAAAGAGGAGAACCGGAAAAACAAGGGATGCAACACGAGGACTTCCCAGGAGGTCACCCATCCTAGTACTACTCTCGCCCAAGCACGCTTAACTTCGGAGTTCTGATGGGATCCGGTGCTTTAGTGCTGGTATGATCGCATCCGACATGTGTATCATCCCGCGCGTACATGAAGCTATCGAAAGGAGGAAACCCGTCCTAGTGCTGCCGCTGTCTAAGCACGTCCCGCAGCGTATGAAGCTATCGGAAGGAGGAAACCCGTCCTAGTGCTGCCGCTGTCCAAGCACGCTTGCTACGCGCTACAGCCCTCGGAAGCCGCAAAAAAGAGGAGAACCGGAAAAACAAGGGATGCAACACGAGGACTTCCCAGGAGGTCACCCATCCTAGTACTACTCTCGCCCAAGCACGCTTAACTTCGGAGTTCTGATGGGATCCGGTGCTTTAGTGCTGGTATGATCGCATCCGACATGTGTATCATCCCGCGCGTATGAAGCTATCGAAAGGAGGAAACCCGCCCTAAGGAGGAAACTGCTATCTAGTGCCGCCGCTGCCCAAGCACGCTTGCTACGCGCCACACTTTCTAAGCCGCAAAAAGAGGAGAACCGGAAAAACAAGGGATGCAACACGAGGACTTCCCATGAGGTCACCCATCCTAGTACTACTCTCGCCCAAGCACGCTTAACTTCGGAGTTCTGATGGGATCCGGTGCTTTAGTGCTGGTATGATCGCATCCGACATGTGTATCATCCCGCGCGTACATGAAGCTATCGAAAGGAGGAAACCCGTCCTAGTGCTGCCGCTGTCTAAGCACGTCCCGCGCGTACGAAGCTATCGGAAGGAGGAAACCTCGCCTAGTGCCGCCGCTGTCCAAGCACGCTTGCTACGCGCGCATGCCTCTAAGCCGCAAAAAGAGGAGAACCGAAAACAAGGGATGCAACACGAGGACTTCCTCAGAGGTCACCCATCCTAGTACTACTCTCGCCCAAGCACGCTTAACTTCGGAGTTCTGATGGGATCCGGTGCTTTAGTGCTGGTATGATCGCATCCGACATGTGTATCATCCCGCCGCATATGAAGCTATCGAAGGAGGAAACCCGCCCTAGTGTCGCCATTGCCTAAGCACGCCCCGCCGCATATGAAGCTATCGCCAGGAGGAAACTCGCCCTAGTGCACGTCCAAGCACGCTTGCTACGCGCTACACCTCTAAGCCGCAAAAAGAGGAGAACCGAAAACAAGGGATGCAACACGAGGACTTCCAGAGGTCACCCATCCTAGTACTACTCTCGCCCAAGCACGCTTAACTTCGGAGTTCTGATGGGATCCGGTGCTTTAGTGCTGGTATGATCGCATCCGACATGTGTATCATCCCGCCGTATATGAAGCTATCGAAAGGAGGAAACCCGTCCTAGTGCTGCCGCTGTCTAAGCACGTCCCGCGCGTATATGAAGCTATCGGGAGGAAACTCGCCCTAGTGCGCCGCTGTCCAAGCACGCTTGCTACGCGCACACCTCTAAGCCGCAAAAAGAGGAGAACCGGAAAAACAAGGGATGCAACACGAGGACTTCCTAGGAGGTCACCCATCCTAGTACTACTCTCGCCCAAGCACGCTTAACTTCGGAGTTCTGATGGGATCCGGTGCTTTAGTGCTGGTATGATCGCATCCGACATGTGTATCATCCCGCGCGTACATGAAGCTATCGAAAGGAGGAAACCCGTCCTAGTGCCGCATTGCCTAAGCACGCCCCGCAAGCATATGAAGCTATCGGAGGAAACTCGCCCTAGTGCCGCCGCTGTCCAAGCACGCTTGCGCCAACAGCCGCCGCAAAAAGAGGAGAACCGGAAAAACAAGGGATGCAACACGAGGACTTCCAAGGAGGTCACCCATCCTAGTACTACTCTCGCCCAAGCACGCTTAACTTCGAGTTCTGATGGGATCCGGTGCTTTAGTGCTCGTATGATCGCATCCGACATGTGTATCATCCCGCCGCATATGAAGCTATCGAAAGGAGGAAACCCGTCCTAGTGCTGCCGCTGTCTAAGCACGTCCCGCGCGTACATGAAGCTATCGGAAGGAGGAAACCCGTCCTAGTGCTGCCGCTGTCCAAGCACGCTTGCTACGCGCTACAGCCCCCGGAAGCCGCAAAAAAGAGGAGAACCGGAAAAACAAGGGATGCAACACGAGGACTTCCAAGGAGGTCACCCATCCTAGTACTACTCTCGCCCAAGCACGCTTAACTTCGGAGTTCTGATGGGATCCGGTGCTTTAGTGCTGGTATGATCGCATCCGACATGTGTATCATCCCGCGCGTACATGAAGCTATCGGAAGGAGGAAACCCGTCCTAGTGCTGCCGCTGTCCAAGCACGTCCCGCGCGTATATGAAGCTATCGGAAGGAGGAAACCCGTCCTAGTGCTGCCGCTGTCCAAGCACGCTTGCTACACGCTACAGTCCCCAGAAGCCGCAAAAAAGAGGAGAACCGGAAAAACAAGGGATGCAACACGAGGACTTCCCAGGAGGTCACCCATCCTAGTACTACTCTCGCCCAAGCACGCTTAACTTCGGAGTTCTGATGGGATCCGGTGCTTTAGTGCTGTATGATCGCATCCGACATGTGTATCATCCCGCGCGTACATGAAGCTATCGAAAGGAGGAAACCCGTCCTAGTGCTGCCGCTGTCTAAGCACGTCCCGCGCATGAAGCTATCGCCCGCCCTAGTGCTGCCGCTGTCCAAGCACGCTTGCTACGCGCTACAGTCCCCGGAAGCCGCAAAAAAGAGGAGAACCGGAAAAACAAGGGATGCAACACGAGGACTTCCCAGGAGGTCACCCATCCTAGTACTACTCTCGCCCAAGCACGCTTAACTTCGGAGTTCTGATGGGATCCGTGCTTTAGTGCTGGTATGATCGCATCCGACATGTGTATCATCCCGCGCGTACATGAAGCTATCGAAAGGAGGAAACCCGTCCTAGTGCTGCCGCTGTCTAAGCACGTCCCGCGCGTGCCGCTGTCCAAGCACGTTTGCTACGCGCTACAGCCCCCGGAAGCCGCAAAAAAGAGGAGAACCGGAAAAACAAGGGATGCAACACGAGGACTTCCCAGGAGGTCACCCATCCTAGTACTACTCTCGCCCAAGCACGCTTAACTTCGGAGTTCTGATGGGATCCGGTGCTTTAGTGCTGGTATGATCGCATCCGACATGTGTATCATCCCGCGCGTACATGAAGCTATCGAAAGGAGGAAACCCGTCCTAGTGTCGCCATTGCCTAAGCACGCCCCGCAGAATGAAGCTATCGGAAGGAGGAAACCCGTCCTAGTGCTGCCGCTGTCCAAGCACGCTTGCTACGCGCTACAGCCCCTGGAAGCCGCAAAAAAGAGGAGAACCGGAAAAACAAGGGATGCAACACGAGGACTTCCCAGGAGGTCACCCATCCTAGTACTACTCTCGCCCAAGCACGCTTAACTTCGGAGTTCTGATGGGATCCGGTGCTTTAGTGCTGGTATGATCGCATCCGACATGTGTATCATCCCGCCGCATATGAAGCTATCGAAAGGAGGAAACTCGCCCTAGTGCCGCCATTGCCTAAGCACGCCCCGCATGCATATGAAGCTATCGGAAGGAGGAAACCCGTCCTAGTGCTGCCGCTGTCCAAGCACGCTTGCTACGCGCTACAGCTCTCGGAAGCCGCAAAAAAGAGGAGAACCGAAAACAAGGGATGCAACACGAGGACTTCCTCAGAGGTCACCCATCCTAGTACTACTCTCGCCCAAGCACGCTTAACTTCGGAGTTCTGATGGGATCCGGTGCTTTAGTGCTGGTATGATCGCATCCGACATGTGTATCATCCCGCCGCATACGAAGCTATCGAAGGAGGAAACCCGCCCTAGTGCCGCCATTGCCTAAGCACGCCCCGCCGCAGTGCATATGAAGCTATCTATCTGGCGGAGGAAACCCGCCCTAGTGCCGCCGCTGTCCAAGCACGCTTGCTACGCGCACACCTTCTAAGCCGCAAAAAGAGGAGAACCGAAAACAAGGGATGCAACACGAGGACTTCCTGTGAGGTCACCCATCCTAGTACTACTCTCGCCCAAGCACGCTTAACTTCGGAGTTCTGATGGGATCCGGTGCTTTAGTGCTGGTATGATCGCATCCGACATGTGTATCATCCCGCGCATATGAAGCTATCGAAAGGAGGAAACCCGCCCTAGTGCCGCCATTGCCTCTGCACGCCCCGCGCACATGAAGCTATCGGAAGGAGGAAACCCGTCCTAGTGCTGCCGCTGTCCAAGCACGCTTGCTACGCGCTACAGCCCTCGGAAGCCGCAAAAAAGAGGAGAACCGGAAAAACAAGGGATGCAACACGAGGACTTCCCAGGAGGTCACCCATCCTAGTACTACTCTCGCCCAAGCACGCTTAACTTCGGAGTTCTGATGGGATCCGGTGCTTTAGTGCTGGTATGATCGCATCCGACATGTGTATCATCCCGCCGCATATATGAAGCTATCGAAAGGAGGAAACCCGTCCTAGTGCTGCCGCTGTCACGCCCCGCTGCATGAAGCTATCGCTAGTGCCGCCGCTGTCCAAGCACGCTGCTACGCGCCACACAGCTAAGCCGCAAAAAGAGGAGAACCGAAAACAAGGGATGCAACACGAGGACTTCCCAGGAGGTCACCCATCCTAGTACTACTCTCGCCCAAGCACGCTTAACTTCGGAGTTCTGATGGGATCCGGTGCTTTAGTGCTGGTATGATCGCATCCGACATGTGTATCATCCCGCGCGTACATGAAGCTATCGAAAGGAGGAAACCCGTCCTAGTGCTGCCGCTGTCTAAGCACGTCCCGCACGCATATGAAGCTATCGGAAGGAGGAAACCCGTCCTAGTGCTGCCGCTGTCCAAGCACGCTTGCTACGCTCTACAGCCCCCGGAAGCCGCAAAAAAGAGGAGAACCGGAAAAACAAGGGATGCAACACGAGGACTTCCTAGGAGGTCACCCATCCTAGTACTACTCTCGCCCAAGCACGCTTAACTTCGGAGTTCTGATGGGATCCGGTGCTTTAGTGCTGGTATGATCGCATCCGACATGTGTATCATCCCGCGCGTACACGAAGCTATCGAAAGGAGGAAACCCGTCCTAGTGCTGCCGCTGTCTAAGCACGTCCCGCGCGTACATGAAGCTATCGGAAGGAGGAAACCTGTCCTAGTGCTGCCGCTGTCCAAGCACGCTTGCTACGCGCTACAGCCCCCGGAAGCCGCAAAAAAGAGGAGAACCGGAAAAACAAGGGATGCAACACGAGGACTTCCCAAGAGGTCACCCATCCTAGTACTACTCTCGCCCAAGCACGCTTAACTTCGGAGTTCTGATGGGATCCGGTGCTTTAGTGCTGGTATGATCGCATCCGACATGTGTATCATCCCGCGCGTACATGAAGCTATCGAAAGGAGGAAACCCGTCCTAGTGCTGCCGGCAACACGTCCCGCGCGTACATGAAGCTATCGGAAGGAGGAAACCCGTCCTAGTGCTGCCGCTGTCCAAGCACGCTTGCTACGCGCTACAGCCCCCGGAAGCCGCAAAAAAGAGGAGAACCGGAAAAACAAGGGATGCAACACGAGGACTTCCCAGGAGGTCACCCATCCTAGTACTACTCTCGCCCAAGCACGCTTAACTTCGGAGTTCTGATGGGATCCGGTGCTTTAGTGCTGGTATGATCGCATCCGACATGTGTATCATCCCGCGCATATCAAGAAGCTATCGAAAGGAGGAAACCCGTCCTAGTGCTGCCGCTGTCTAAGCACGTCCCGCACGCATATGAAGCTATCGGAAGGAGGAAACCTGTCCTAGTGCTGCCGCTGTCCAAGCACGCTTGCTACGCGCTACAGCACCCGGAAGCCGCAAAAAAGAGGAGAACCGGAAAAACAAGGGATGCAACACGAGGACTTCCTGTGAGGTCACCCATCCTAGTACTACTCTCGCCCAAGCACGCTTAACTTCGGAGTTCTGATGGGATCCGGTGCTTTAGTGCTGGTATGATCGCATCCGACATGTGTATCATCCCGCGCATACGAAGCTATCGAAGGAGGAAACTCCGCCCTAGTGCCCATTGCCTAGCACGCCCGCCGCATGAAGCTATCGGAAGGAGGAAACCAAGCACGCCGCTGCCACGTCCAAGCACGCTTGCTACGCTACACACCTCTAAGCCGCAAAAAGAGGAGAACCGAAAACAAGGGATGCAACACGAGGACTTCCTCAGAGGTCACCCATCCTAGTACTACTCTCGCCCAAGCACGCTTAACTTCGGAGTTCTGATGGGATCCGGTGCTTTAGTGCTGGTATGATCGCATCCGACATGTGTATCATCCCGCGCATATGAAGCTATCGAAAGGAGGAAACCCGTCCTAGTGTCGCCATTGCCTAAGCACGCCCCGCGCAATATGAAGCTATCGGAAGGAGGAAACCGCCCTAGTGCTGCCGCTGTCCAAGCACGCTTGCTACGCGCCACACACCTAAGCCGCAAAAAGAGGAGAACCGAAAACAAGGGATGCAACACGAGGACTTCCTGTGAGGTCACCCATCCTAGTACTACTCTCGCCCAAGCACGCTTAACTTCGGAGTTCTGATGGGATCCGGTGCTTTAGTGCTGGTATGATCGCATCCGACATGTGTATCATCCCGCGCATACGAAGCTATCGAAGGAGGAAACTCGCCCTAGTGTCGCCGCCGCCTAGCACGCCCCGCGCGTATGAAGCTATCGGAAGGAGGAAACCCGTCCTAGTGCTGCCGCTGTCCAAGCACGCTTGCTACGCGCTACAGCTCCCGGAAGCCGCAAAAAAGAGGAGAACCGGAAAAACAAGGGATGCAACACGAGGACTTCCCAGGAGGTCACCCATCCTAGTACTACTCTCGCCCAAGCACGCTTAACTTCGGAGTTCTGATGGGATCCGGTGCTTTAGTGCTGGTATGATCGCATCCGACATGTGTATCATCCCGCCGCATACGAAGCTATCGAAAGGAGGAAACCCGCCCTAGTGTCGCCATTGCCTAAGCACGCCCCGCAGCATATGAAGCTATCGCCCGCCCTAGTGCCGCCGCTGTCCAAGCACGCTTGCTACGCGCTACACCTCTAAGCCGCAAAAAGAGGAGAACCGAAAACAAGGGATGCAACACGAGGACTTCCTGTGAGGTCACCCATCCTAGTACTACTCTCGCCCAAGCACGCTTAACTTCGGAGTTCTGATGGGATCCGGTGCTTTAGTGCTGGTATGATCGCATCCGACATGTGTATCATCCCGCCGCATACGAAGCTATCGAAAGGAGGAAACCCGCCCTAGTGCCGCCATTGCCTAAGCACGCCCCGTGCCGCCGCTGTCCACGCTGCACGCTACGCCGAAAACAAGGGATGCAACACGAGCTACCCATCCTAGTACTACTCTCGCCAAGCACGCTTAACTTCGCCGCAAAAAAACTCGCCCTAGTGCCGCCGCCGCCGAGGCCGCAAAAAGAGGAGAACCGAAAACAAGGGATGCAACACGAGGACTTCCTAGGAGGTCACCCATCCTAGTACTACTCTCGCCCAAGCACGCTTAACTTCGGAGTTCTGATGGGATCCGGTGCTTTAGTGCTGGTATGATCGCATCCGACATGTGTATCATCCCGCGCGCATACGAAGCTATCGAAGGAGGAAACCCGCCCTAGTGCCGCCATTGCCTAAGCACGCCCATACGAAGCTATCGGAAGGAGGAAACTCGCCCTAGTGCTGCCGCCAAGCACGCTTGCTACGCGCCACACCCTAAGCCGCAAAAAGAGGAGAACCGGAAAAACAAGGGATGCAACACGAGGACTTCCCCGGAGGTCACCCATCCTAGTACTACTCTCGCCCAAGCACGCTTAACTTCGGAGTTCTGATGGGATCCGGTGCTTTAGTGCTGGTATGATCGCATCCGACATGTGTATCATCCCGCGCGTACATGAAGCTATCGAAAGGAGGAAACCCGTCCTAGTGCTGCCGCTGTCTAAGCACGTCCCGCGCGAACATGAAGCTATCGGAAGGAGGAAACCCGTCCTAGTGCTGCCGCTGTCCAAGCACGCTTGCTACGCGCTACAGCCCCCGGAAGCCGCAAAAAAGAGGAGAACCGGAAAAACAAGGGATGCAACACGAGGACTTCCCAGGAGGTCACCCATCCTAGTACTACTCTCGCCCAAGCACGCTTAACTTCGGAGTTCTGATGGGATCCGGTGCTTTAGTGCTGGTATGATCGCATCCGACATGTGTATCATCCCGCCGTACATGAAGCTATCGAAGGAGGAAACCCGTCCTAGTGCTGCCGCTGTCTAAGCACGTCCCGCAGCATATGAAGCTATCGGAAGGAGGAAACCCGTCCTAGTGCTGCCGCTGTCCAAGCACGCTTGCTACGCGCTACAGCCTCCGGAAGCCGCAAAAAAGAGGAGAACCGGAAAAACAAGGGATGCAACACGAGGACTTCCCAGGAGGTCACCCATCCTAGTACTACTCTCGCCCAAGCACGCTTAACTTCGGAGTTCTGATGGGATCCGGTGCTTTAGTGCTGGTATGATCGCATCCGACATGTGTATCATCCCGCGCGTACATGAAGCTATCGAAAGGAGGAAACCCGTCCTAGTGCTGCCGCTGTCTAAGCACGTCCCGCACGTACATGAAGCTATCGGAAGGAGGAAACCCGTCCTAGTGCTGCCGCTGTCCAAGCACGCTTGCTACGCGCTACAGCCCCCGGAAGCCGCAAAAAAGAGGAGAACCGGAAAAACAAGGGATGCAACACGAGGACTTCCCAGGAGGTCACCCATCCTAGTACTACTCTCGCCCAAGCACGCTTAACTTCGGAGTTCTGATGGGATCCGGTGCTTTAGTGCTGGTATGATCGCATCCGACATGTGTATCATCCCGCGCGTACACGAAGCTATCGAAAGGAGGAAACCCGTCCTAGTGTCGCATCCTAAGCACGCCCCGCCAGCATATGAAGCTATCGGAAGGAGGAAACTCCGCCCTAGTGCCGCCGCTGTCCAAGCACGCTTGCTACGCGCCACACTTCTAAGCCGCAAAAAGAGGAGAACCGGAAAAACAAGGGATGCAACACGAGGACTTCCCAAGAGGTCACCCATCCTAGTACTACTCTCGCCCAAGCACGCTTAACTTCGGAGTTCTGATGGGATCCGGTGCTTTAGTGCTGGTATGATCGCATCCGACATGTGTATCATCCCGCGCGTACATGAAGCTATCGGAAGGAGGAAACCCGTCCTAGTGCTGCCGCTGTCTAAGCACGTCCCGCGCGTACATGAAGCTATCGGAAGGAGGAAACCCGTCCTAGTGCTGCCGCTGTCCAAGCACGCTTGCTACGCGCTACACCCCCCGGAAGCCGCAAAAAAGAGGAGAACCGGAAAAACAAGGGATGCAACACGAGGACTTCCAAGGAGGTCACCCATCCTAGTACTACTCTCGCCAAGCACGCTTAACTTCGGAGTTCTGATGGGATCCGGTGCTTTAGTGCTGGTATGATCGCATCCGACATGTGTATCATCCCGCGCGTACATGAAGCTATCGAAAGGAGGAAACCCGTCCTAGTGCTGCCGCTGTCTAAGCACGTCCCGCGCGTACATGAAGCTATCGGAAGGAGGAAACCTGTCCTAGTGCTGCCGCTGTCCAAGCACGCTTGCATACGCGCACACCTCTAAGCCGCAAAAAGAGGAGAACCGGAAAAACAAGGGATGCAACACGAGGACTTCCCAGGAGGTCACCCATCCTAGTACTACTCTCGCCAAGCACGCTTAACTTCGGAGTTCTGATGGGATCCGGTGCTTTAGTGCTGGTATGATCGCATCCGACATGTGTATCATCCCGCCATATGAAGCTATCGAAGGAGGAAACCTATCCCTAGTGCCGCCATTGAAACGCCCGCCCTAAGCTGCCGCCGCCCTGCCCAAGCACGCTTGCTACGCGCCACACCTCTAAGCCGCAAAAAGAGGAGAACCGGAAAAACAAGGGATGCAACACGAGGACTTCCCAGGAGGTCACCCATCCTAGTACTACTCTCGCCCAAGCACGCTTAACTTCGGAGTTCTGATGGGATCCGGTGCTTTAGTGCTGGTATGATCGCATCCGACATGTGTATCATCCCGCGCGTACATGAAGCTATCGAAGGAGGAAACCCGTCCTAGTGCCGCCATTGCCTACAGCACGCCCCGCAGCATATGAAGCTATCGGAAGGAGGAAACCCGTCCTAGTGCTGCCGCTGTCCAAGCACGCTTGCTACGCGCTACAGCCCCTGGAAGCCGCAAAAAAGAGGAGAACCGGAAAAACAAGGGATGCAACACGAGGACTTCCCAGGAGGTCACCCATCCTAGTACTACTCTCGCCCAAGCACGCTTAACTTCGGAGTTCTGATGGGATCCGGTGCTTTAGTGCTGGTATGATCGCATCCGACATGTGTATCATCCCGCGCGTACATGAAGCTATCGAAAGGAGGAAACCCCCTAGTGCCCTAGTGCCGCCATTGCCTAAGCACGCCCCGCACATATGAAGCTATCGGAAGGAGGAAACCCGTCCTAGTGCTGCCGCTGTCCAAGCACGCTTGCTACGCGCTACACACTCTAAGCCGCAAAAAGAGGAGAACCGGAAAAACAAGGGATGCAACACGAGGACTTCCCAGGAGGTCACCCATCCTAGTACTACTCTCGCCCAAGCACGCTTAACTTCGGAGTTCTGATGGGATCCGGTGCTTTAGTGCTGGTATGATCGCATCCGACATGTGTATCATCCCGCGCGTACACGAAGCTATCGAAAGGAGGAAACCCGTCCTAGTGCTGCCGCTGTCTAAGCACGTCCCGCGCGTACATGAAGCTATCGGAAGGAGGAAACCCGTCCTAGTGCTGCCGCTGTCCAAGCACGCTTGCTACGCGCTACAGCCCCTGGAAGCCGCAAAAAAGAGGAGAACCGGAAAAACAAGGGATGCAACACGAGGACTTCCCAGGAGGTCACCCATCCTAGTACTACTCTCGCCCAAGCACGCTTAACTTCGGAGTTCTGATGGGATCCGGTGCTTTGCTGGTATGATCGCATCCGACATGTGTATCATCGCATCCGAAGCTGTAGGAAACCATCCCGCCTAAGCACGCCCCGCGCAGCACATGAAGCTATCGGAAGGAGGAAACCCGTCCTAGTGCTGCCGCTGTCCAAGCACGTTTGCTACGCGCACACACTAAGCCGCAAAAAGAGGAGAACCGGAAAAACAAGGGATGCAACACGAGGACTTCCTAGGAGGTCACCCATCCTAGTACTACTCTCGCCCAAGCACGCTTAACTTCGGAGTTCTGATGGGATCCGGTGCTTTAGTGCTGGTATGATCGCATCCGACATGTGTATCATCCCGCGCGTACATGAAGCTATCGAAAGGAGGAAACCCGTCCTAGTGCTGCCGCTGTCTAAGCACGTCCCGCGCGTACATGAAGCTATCGGAAGGAGGAAACTGCCCTAGTGCCCGCTGTCCAAGCACGCTTGCTACGCGCACAAACTAAGCCGCAAAAAGAGGAGAACCGGAAAAACAAGGGATGCAACACGAGGACTTCCCAGGAGGTCACCCATCCTAGTACTACTCTCGCCCAAGCACGCTTAACTTCGGAGTTCTGATGGGATCCGGTGCTTTAGTGCTGGTATGATCGCATCCGACATGTGTATCATCCCGCCGCATATGAAGCTATGTGGAGGAAACCCGCCCTATCATCCCGCGCGTACATGAAGCTATCGGAAGGAGGAAACCCGTCCTAGTGCTGCCGCTGTCCAAGCACGCTTGCTACGCGCACACACTCCTGAAGCCGCAAAAAAGAGGAGAACCGGAAAAACAAGGGATGCAACACGAGGACTTCCCAGGAGGTCACCCATCCTAGTACTACTCTCGCCCAAGCACGCTTAACTTCGGAGTTCTGATGGGATCCGGTGCTTTAGTGCTGGTATGATCGCATCCGACATGTGTATCATCCCGCGCGTACATGAAGCTATCGAAAGGAGGAAACCCGTCCTAGTGCTGCCGCTGTCTAAGCACGTCCCGCGCGTACATGAAGCTATCGGAAGGAGGAAACCCGTCCTAGTGCTGCCGCTGTCCAAGCACGCTTGCTACGCGCTACAGCCCCCGGAAGCCGCAAAAAAGAGGAGAACCGGAAAAACAAGGGATGCAACACGAGGACTTCCCAGGAGGTCACCCATCCTAGTACTACTCTCGCCCAAGCACGCTTAACTTCGGAGTTCTGATGGGATCCGGTGCTTTAGTGCTGGTATGATCGCATCCGACATGTGTATCATCCCGCGCGTACATGAAGCTATCGAAGGAGGAAACCCGTCCTAGTGCTGCCGCTGTCTAAGCACGTCCCGCAGCATATGAAGCTATCTATCGGAGGAAACCGCTGTCCAAGCACGCTTGCTACGCGCTACACCTCTAAGCCGCAAAAAGAGGAGAACCGGAAAAACAAGGGATGCAACACGAGGACTTCCCAGGAGGTCACCCATCCTAGTACTACTCTCGCCCAAGCACGCTTAACTTCGGAGTTCTGATGGGATCCGGTGCTTTAGTGCTGGTATGATCGCATCCGACATGTGTATCATCCCGCGCGTACATGAAGCTATCGAAAGGAGGAAACTGGCCCTAGTGCCGCCATTGCCTAAGCACGCCCCGCGCATACGAAGCTATCGCCTGCCCTAGTGCTGCCGCTGTCCAAGCACGCTTGCTACGCGCTACAGCCCCCGGAAGCCGCAAAAAGAGGAGAACCGGAAAAACAAGGGATGCAACACGAGGACTTCCCAGGAGGTCACCCATCCTAGTACTACTCTCGCCCAAGCACGCTTAACTTCGGAGTTCTGATGGGATCCGGTGCTTTAGTGCTGGTATGATCGCATCCGACATGTGTATCATCCCGCGCGTACGAAGCTATCGAAAGAAGCTATCGAAGGAGGAAACCCGCCCTAGTGCGAACGCCGCTGCCTAAGCACGCCCGCGAAACGAAGCTATCTAGGAGGAAACCCGTCCTAGTGCTGCCGCTGTCCAAGCACGCTTGCTACGCGCTACAGCCCTCGGAAGCCGCAAAAAAGAGGAGAACCGGAAAAACAAGGGATGCAACACGAGGACTTCCCAGGAGGTCACCCATCCTAGTACTACTCTCGCCCAAGCACGCTTAACTTCGGAGTTCTGATGGGATCCGGTGCTTTAGTGCTGGTATGATCGCATCCGACATGTGTATCATCCCGCGCGTACACGAAGCTATCGAAAGGAGGAAACTCCCTAGTGCCCTAGTGCATGCTATCGCTGCCCTAGTGCACGCCGCTGTCCACACGCTTGCTACGCCACACTTCCTAAGCCGCAAAAAGAGGAGAACCGGAAAAACAAGGGATGCAACACGAGGACTTCCCAGGAGGTCACCCATCCTAGTACTACTCTCGCCCAAGCACGCTTAACTTCGGAGTTCTGATGGGATCCGGTGCTTTAGTGCTGGTATGATCGCATCCGACATGTGTATCATCCCGCGCGTACATGAAGCTATCGAAAGGAGGAAACCCGTCCTAGTGCTGCCGCTGTCTAAGCACGTCCCGCGCGTACATGAAGCTATCGGAAGGAGGAAACCCGTCCTAGTGCTGCCGCTGTCCAAGCACGCTTGCTACGCGCTACAGCACCCGGAAGCCGCAAAAAAGAGGAGAACCGGAAAAACAAGGGATGCAACACGAGGACTTCCCAGGAGGTCACCCATCCTAGTACTACTCTCGCCCAAGCACGCTTAACTTCGGAGTTCTGATGGGATCCGGTGCTTTAGTGCTGGTATGATCGCATCCGACATGTGTATCATCCCGCGCGTACATGAAGCTATCGAAAGGAGGAAACCCGTCCTAGTGCTGCCGCTGTCTAAGCACGTCCCGCGCGTACATGAAGCTATCGGAAGGAGGAAACCCGTCCTAGTGCTGCCGCTGTCCAAGCACGCTTGCTACGCGCTACAGCCCCCTGAAGCCGCAAAAAAGAGGAGAACCGGAAAAACAAGGGATGCAACACGAGGACTTCCCAGGAGGTCACCCATCCTAGTACTACTCTCGCCCAAGCACGCTTAACTTCGGAGTTCTGATGGGATCCGGTGCTTTAGTGCTGGTATGATCGCATCCGACATGTGTACCATCCCGCGCATATGAAGCTATCGAAAGGAGGAAACCCGCCCTAGTGCCGCCATTGCCTAAGCACGCCCCGCGCATGAAGCTATCGCTCGCCCTAGTGCCGCCGCTGTCCAAGCACGCTTGCTACGCGCCACACACCTCTAAGCCGCAAAAAGAGGAGAACCGAAAACAAGGGATGCAACACGAGGACTTCCTGTGAGGTCACCCATCCTAGTACTACTCTCGCCAAGCACGCTTAACTTCGAGTTCGATGGGATCCGTGCTTTAGTGCCGTATGATCGCATCCGACATGTGTATCATCCCGCCGCATATGAAGCTATCGAAAGGAGGAAACCCGCCCTAGTGCCGCCATTGCCTAAGCACGCCCCGCAGCATATGAAGCTATCGGAAGGAGGAAACCTGCCCTAGTGCCGCCGCTGTCCAAGCACGCTTGCGCGCGCAAAAGAAGCCGCAAAAAGAGGAGAACCGAAAACAAGGGATGCAACACGAGGACTTCCTGTGAGGTCACCCATCCTAGTACTACTCTCGCCCAAGCACGCTTAACTTCGGAGTTCTGATGGGATCCGGTGCTTTAGTGCTGGTATGATCGCATCCGACATGTGTATCATCCCGCCGCATATGAAGCTATCGAAAGGAGGAAACCCGCCCTAGTGCCGCCATTGCCTAAGCACGCCCCGCAGCATACGAAGCTATCGAAGCTAAGGAGGAAACCTGCCCTAGTGCCGCCGCTGTCCAAGCACGCTTGCACGCGCCAAAAGCCGCAAAAAGAGGAGAACCGAAAACAAGGGATGCAACACGAGGACTTCCTGAGGTCACCCATCCTAGTACTACTCTCGCCCAAGCACGCTTAACTTCGGAGTTCTGATGGGATCCGGTGCTTTAGTGCTGGTATGATCGCATCCGACATGTGTATCATCCCGCGCATATGAAGCTATCGAAGGAGGAAACCCGCCCTAGTGCCGCCGCTGTTGCCTAAGCACGCCCCGCAGCATATGAAGCTATCGGAAGGAGGAAACCTCTGCTCTAGTGCCGCCGCTGTCCAAGCACGCTTGCTACGCTACACACTTCTAAGCAAAAAGAGGAGAACCGAAAACAAGGGATGCAACACGAGGACTTCCTGTGAGGTCACCCATCCTAGTACTACTCTCGCCCAAGCACGCTTAACTTCGGAGTTCTGATGGGATCCGGTGCTTTAGTGCTGGTATGATCGCATCCGACATGTGTATCATCCCGCGCATATGAAGCTATCGAAAGGAGGAAACCCGTCCTAGTGCTGCCGCTGTCTAAGCACGTCCCGCGCGGATATGAAGCTATCGGAAGGAGGAAACCCGTCCTAGTGCTGCCGCTGTCCAAGCACGCTTGCTACGCCACACCTTCTAAGCCGCAAAAAGAGGAGAACCGAAAACAAGGGATGCAACACGAGGACTTCCTGTGAGGTCACCCATCCTAGTACTACTCTCGCCCAAGCACGCTTAACTTCGGAGTTCTGATGGGATCCGGTGCTTTAGTGCTGGTATGATCGCATCCGACATGTGTATCATCCCGCGCGTATGAAGCTATCGAAAGGAGGAAACCCGTCCTAGTGCCGCCGTTGCCTAGCCCCGCGCGCATATGAAGCTATCTAAGCCGCCCTAGTGCTGCCGCTGTCCAAGCACGCTTGCTACGCGCTACAGCCCCCGGAAGCCGCAAAAAAGAGGAGAACCGGAAAAACAAGGGATGCAACACGAGGACTTCCAAGGAGGTCACCCATCCTAGTACTACTCTCGCCCAAGCACGCTTAACTTCGGAGTTCTGATGGGATCCGGTGCTTTAGTGCTGGTATGATCGCATCCGACATGTGTATCATCCCGCGCATATGAAGCTATCGAAGGAGGAAACTCGCCCTAGTGCGCCATTGCCTAAGCACGCCCCGCAGCATATGAAGCTATCGGAAGGAGGAAACCCGTCCTAGTGCTGCCGCTGTCCAAGCACGCTTGCTACGCGCTACACACCCGGAAGCCGCAAAAAGAGGAGAACCGGAAAAACAAGGGATGCAACACGAGGACTTCCCGTGAGGTCACCCATCCTAGTACTACTCTCGCCAAGCACGCTTAACTTCGGAGTTCTGATGGGATCCGGGAGTGCCGGTATGATCGCATCCGATCATCCATCCCAACCTTCCCTTTAAAATCAAATTGTACCTTTGCAAATTATACTTGTTAAAATGAGTGGAAATATTTTTATTAAGTCTAGAATAGCTCCAGATAGTTCTCTGAATTTTTCTGGATTTTTCAAAGTTTATTTGGTATTTTTCGAGTTTTCTAAAGCTTAGTAGCATTTCGGAAAATGAAAAATAAAGAAAATCCCAAAAACCCTCCCGCGCCAGTGTCAAGCATCGCGTCCCCTCCGCCGCGGATTCCCCACGGTCCGATCTAACTTAAACCTCTCCCCGCCTTCCTCCTCCGTGTGCGACGCGTGTCGCGCAGATCGGACCGCCCACTCCGCGCCGGATTTAATCCTCGCCGCCGCACCAACTTACCGCTTCACGCTCCTCTCTCGCTCCTGCGCCCACGTGGTTTTATCCGAGCCGTCCCCTATTGCCGTACCTCATCGTGGCCGCCCCTTCCCACTTAAGCACCGACCGGCCCCGATCTGATCTTCGTTGTCGGATCGAATCTCAGCCGTCCCCCTTCACTTACCCCTTCGCAACGCGCCAGCGGTCCCGATCTCTCCCCCGTGCCACCCGTCAAGCATCCGACCGTCCCCCTCGCTCCTTCCTTTCTTTCTCTCTCGCTGACGTGCGGGCCCCACTCGTCAGTTCCGTCTCCCCCGCCCCCTTTCCTTCTTCCTCGCGCGATCTCCGCCCGCTGCCGCCATTGCTGCCGCAAACCGAAGCTTTTAAAGCTTCGTTTCCTCCGATTGATGCCGCGCGCAACCGCCGATCGCAATTGATCCTTCACCGTCCGTTCTATGTGCATTAATTCCCCCGATTACGCCCTCCTTCACCGTCGCGTTAATTCCCCAAATCCGGCGAGTTGCGCGCGACGGTTACCGCCTCTCCCCGCCTATATAAGGACCTCCCCGAGGTTCCTCCACCCACACCGCCACCCCTCGTGCCTCCAATTCGCGAAATTGAGCTTGGAGCCCCTGCGCTTGTTTCTCCCGCCGGCCACCAAGAACTCCGGCGAGCAATCGCCGCCGCCGAGCTTCCGCTCCTCGCCGGTGCCTCCCGACCTTGCCGGTGCCCAGCGATCTCGGCGACCACCTCCCGAACACGTGCACCACCGAGCTACTCCGCGCCGTGAAGCCTTCTCCGACCGCCGCCTCTCCGCCGATTTCCCTCTCGGTCATCCTCGGCCTCGCGCAAGGTACCGATGCACTCCGCGTTCTTCGTCATTTGGTACCCTCGGCGGCGCGCCGCCACCGGAGCTCGGCGACCATTGGGCCGGCGCGCGCCCGCCAGCCGAGCCACGTCGGCCGTCGGGCGAGTTGGCGATGGCGTGGCAGCCAGTGGCGGCGGTCGGCGCCACGCCGGCGCCACCCGCACGCCCCTCGCCACCTCGCGCGTGCGCCACGTCGCATAAAGCCGTGGCGTGGCAGCCACGTGGCGACCACGCGGCAGCCCGTGGCGCCACATCGCGCCACCCGCTCCCCGCGCGCGCCGCCGCCACCTCACCTTCCTCGGGTCCATGGACTCGGTCCATGACACCCGGGCCCCACCTGTCAGCCTCTGCCCGGTTATATTAATCCTAGGGCTGACGTCATAATCTATAATTTCCTTTAGAAAAATAATTCGTGCTGACGTCATAAATCCCTTTTCGGTTTAAAAATAAATCCAGAAAATACCCTTTTTCTTTTATTTTGAATTCAAACTTTGGAAGGCTATAACTTTTGCATTTTAACTCCAAATTGACCCATTCAAATTTCTAAATTTTTCTAAAATCATGATCTATCCATTTCTGGAATAATTTTAAAATTTTGAAATTTATTTAAATTTGATTTGAATATATTTTGTAATTCCAAGGTTTAAATTTAAATTAAAACTTCCAACTTCTTTTAAAAGCCTCAATTCCTTTTTAAAAATTGTTGACCCACATCCAAAATTCAAAATTCTGTCTCCCAATTTATTTTATAATTTTTGGAAGTTATTTGGATTTCGTTTGAATTTTTGTCTTGAGTTTGCTTTGAATTGTTTATCTCGTTAGATATTGACGATTCCGTAGAGTTTGAATTCGACGAATCGCAGCAGGACTACGATCAAGGCAAGTTACACCTTTGACCATGTTGAACCTAATATTTTAAATTATTTATATTGTTTTACTGTATATGCATGCGTATCTTTATTCAAATGTAATTCAAATTTGATTTGAATTTTAGATATACCCATGATCCTTTGTATATAGCCAATTTGAATCTTGAATTCATATACCTTGTCACCCTAGCTGAAAACTAGTTAGTACTATAGTATTAGCTAGAAATTTTTGTAGCAATGCTTAGCCTGGCTTAGTATAATTTTAGGTGGGGTCGATCTTTCACATGAAATGACGGACTTTGAAAATCGATATCTTGACTTCGGTGGGTCAAGGGTGGTTTTACAGAAATTATTTAAAAATGAAAATAGAAAACATGTTTTGGACTTAAGCTAATGGTTAGGTGGTGGGTGCCGGTATGCCTCGTGTTTGGTGACACCTGGTTGATTATCGTGCACGGGGTATGTGGTTGAGCCTAAATCAACTTAAGGACCGTTTACGTGAATTATTTTGAAGTCACTTCGACTACCACAAGTCCGGTATGGGACGGACTGGCTAAGTAATTTGTGAAGTTCCAACTATAGTCTCGCTATAGGCTTGAATGTGAGCGACGTGGGTGTGGGAAGTCTCACATGGCACCAAGGGGGCTCCAACTCGTGGATTCGAGTTGTGGTGAAACCTTAGTGGCGGCGTGATTATGTTGGCTATGAATCATCGAACGACCTTGTCATGAACTCTCCGCCGCACACCTAAGGCGGTGTGTTGATCGCGTGGCTCAAGTGAGAGGAATGTCTTGTGGGTAAAGTTGTACCCCTCTGCGAGTAACAAACTATCTGGATAGCCGTGTCCACGGTCATGGACATGCTGAGTAGAGTCTTCACAGATTAGACTTGAATTTTCATAAAACTTGGTTTTGGCAAACAAACGTTGGATTTGGTAATGGTCCGGGTGGATTCCCGTGGATAGGTTAGTGTGGGTTGGAGCCTACACTAACGATATTACTTGTTAAAAATAATGTTTCATATACTGTATTTAAATTCAGCTTTTCGTACTTACGTTATTGTATTTAAATTCAAGTATTGCTTTCCGCACATTACCCTATTAAGCTTCCTTTGAAATCCCTTATGCATGCATCAACTCTGTTATATTTCCTGGTGTAACTTGCGTAAGCATTTACTTGCTTACCTTGGGAGTACTTCTGTACTCACCTTGCTAAATCTGTTGCGGACTTGAGGCGACTACGACGGTGAGGACTACTTGGCGAGTAGGATCGTCTTACGATCATTCGCTGTAGGAGGTTTGGATGGGCTTGTGTCGCCACCTTTACTTTCTTTCCATTGTTTTTGTTTATTTTGTTGGCCTGGTGCCTTATTGTAAGACTTGGCCTTAAAGCCGTATTTTCGTTTAATAATATCTCGTGGTTATTTTTGCATGATATACATTGCTGTTAAACCTATGTGCACTAGCTTTTCCTGGGATAGTGCGATTTACACAGAGGGGCTCGGAGTTGTTGTTTCGGGTCCCGACAACTCCCCACGTCCTCCTCTTCATTTTGGTACCCGGCCGGCGCCGTCGCTCACCGGAACTCCGGCGACCATCGGGCCCCGAGCGCCACCGCCGCCGGTCGGGCCACGCCGGCCGTCGGGCGACTGGCAGCGGCGTGTGGCAGCGGTGGCGGCGGACGGCGCCACGCCAGCGCCACCCGAGCGCCCCCTCGCCACCTCGTGCGCGTGCCGCCACGTCGGCATATTGCCGTGACGTGGCAGCCACGTGGAAGCCACGCCAGCGCCACCCCGCTCCCCGCGCACCCGCCTGCCATCTCACTCCTCTCTCGGGTCCATGGACTCGGTCCACCAGACCCGGGCCCACATGTCAGCCTCTGCCGGATTTTTAAAAACCCAGGGCTGACGTCATGCTGACGCAATTAAACCAATTTCCCTTATAAAAATAATTCGATTGAAAACTAAATGTCTTGCTGACGTCATAATCCTTTAATTTCCTTTAGAAAATTAATTCTTGCTGACGTCATAAATGCTTTGTCGGTTTGAAAATAATTCTAGAAATTGAGTATTTTCTTTTATTTTGTATTTAAACTTTGGAAGGCTATAACTTTTGCATTTTAACTCCAAATTAACCCATTCAAATTTCTAAATTTTTCTAAAATCATGATCTATCTATTTCTGGAATAATTTTGAAATTTGGAATTTATTTGAATTTTGTTTTTGAATTTTCTTTGAATTTGCTCTTTACGTTAGATTTTGACGATTCCAGAGTTTTCGATTTCGACGAATCGCAGCAAGACTTCAATCAAGGCAAGTTACACCTTTGACCATGTTGAACCTAATATTTTAAATTTATCTATGTTGTCTTACTGTATATGCATGCGTAGTTTTATTCAAATATAATTTAAATTCAGTTTAAACTTTAGTTATGCCCATGATCCTTTGATTATAGCCAATTTGAATCTCGAACTCATACACCTTGTACAAACTAGTTAGTATTAACTAGAAAATCTATAGAATTGCTTAGCCTGGCTTAGTACAATTTTGGGTGGGATCAACTCTTCCACATGAAATGTCAGACTTTGAAAATGAAATCTTGACTTCGGTGAGTCAAGAATGGTTTATGAAAATGGTTTAAAAATGAAAAATAGAAACTTATATTTTGGACTTAGGCTAATGGTTAGGTGGTGGGTACCGGCATGCCTCGTGTTTGGTGACACCTAGTTGATTGTCGTGTACGTGGGTATGTGGTTGAGCCTAAATCAGTTTAAGGACCGTTTCTGTGAAATATTTTACGAAGTCATTTCGTACTACCACAAGTCCGGTATGGGATGGGCCTGACTAAGTAACTTGTGAGGTTCCAAACATAATTCCGCTATAGGCTGAATGTGAGCGTGGCGTAGGCTGTGGGAAGTCTCACATGGCACCAGTGGGGGCTCCAACTCGTGGATTCGAGTTGTGGTGAAACCTTAGTGGCGGCGTAATTATTTTGGCTACGGATCATTGGAACAGCCTTGTCACGAACTCTTCGCCGCACACCAAAGAAAGTGTGTTTATCGCGTGGCTCAAGTGAGAGGGAATATCTTGTGGGTAAAGTTGTACACCTCTGCAGAGTCAAAACCTATCCGGGATAGCCGTGTTCACGGTCATGAACATGCTACGTAAAATTGTCACAGATTAGACTTGTCTTTACAAAATTTGGTTTTACGCAAAGTGATGATTTTGGTTACTGTCCGGGTGGATTCCCGTGGTTAGGTTAGTGTAGGTCGGAGCCTACACTAGCGTTAATACTTGATAAAACATTGTTTCATATCTTTAAATTAAAGTCCACACCGTGCTTACATTATTGTATTTAATTTCAGTACTGCTTTTCACGCAAATAAACTTATTAAGCCTCCTTTGTTATCCCTATGCATGCATACACTCTGTTATATTTTCCTGGTGTAACTTGCGTAAGCATTTATATGCTTACCTTGGGAGTACTCGTTGTACTCACCTTGCTATATCTGTTGCCAGACTTCGACGGCAACTACGACGGTGAGGACTACTTCAGTGAGTAGGACGCGTCTTACAATCATTCGCCTGTGGGAGGCTGGATGGGCTGCTCTGCTACTCTTACTGCTTTCCGCTGTTTTATCTCTTTTGTTTGGCCTTGGTCCTTATTGTAAGACTTGGCCTTAAGGCCGTATTTTTTTTGAATATTATTCGGTGGTGATTTTTGCGTGATATACATTGTGTTGTAATACGCGTAGGCTACGGAAGCAGAAAACAAAACTTTTCTACCGCGCACCCAAGAACATCATGCTAAGGAAGGATCATGGATCGTTACCACTTAGACGCTTGCGCAGCGAAAGAAGAATTGAAACCGATCCAATCTCGCGTCGAGGTAGTAGTGGAAGTAGCCGATCGTCCCAACAGATCGTCTCCTCCACGCACGCCGATCAACATCGCAACGGCGGCGCCTCCACCGGTATCCACACGTCCGGGCTGGGCGCCGATCGCGAGTGTACTAGCACTCGTGAGCGCTAGGGTTTGGCTCGGGAGGTGGCGGCTAGGGTTTTGCTAGATGTTAATCGGGTGAATCCTCCGCCCTCGCCTCCATATATATAGACCTCCTCACGTGGGCCTCGTGGACCGAGGCCCAATAGGAGTCTATTCGGATCTCTATCCGAATTGAGCCCATATCCGAATCATATTCGAATTAGTGTTCCAACCCGTTAAGCGTGCGACCACAGAGGTTCACGTATACTTGGTCGTGACCGGAAACGCCTTTCCAGCTTACCATGTTAATAGCGGCCTCTAGTAAGACATATTAACCCCAAAGTATATGTAAAGATCATATCACTGAACTGTAATGTTCTCTCATGTACGAATCCCTTTGCCTCACGATATAGATTGAGCTCAAGGCGAGACTGTGTCATCCTCTTAATAGCTCAATCACTCTCTCGATTCCGTGATGGATTATAAACTCGTGATTGACTCCTCAATCACCTTGGCATGGCCATGCACTTTCATAATCCATTACATCGAGGGCCAGAGATATCTCTCCCATAAGGAGGGGCAAATTCTATCTTGATCATTCACATCCCACTACATGTTTCATGGCAAACCCGAAGACTACTTTTATGACTACCCGATTCGGAGTAGTGTTTAGTAGTCCCAAAATAAGCTACTACTCATGTTGGGAACCATGATGATCTCAAGTCTAAGGACTCTACATAAACACTACTTGAGACCAACCGATGACACATGGAATCTCTGCGGTGTCTCATGGCAGGTCTATCAACATATGTTCACTAACACATGTCCATATTATTGATTTGGTATCACCATACCATGATCCATGAGACATGATCATCAATCAATACATATGCTGATCTTTGTCTTTGAATCATATTTATTCCTCATATGATATACGATCAGGGATCATTTAGAAATAGCAACATCTTAGTATTTAAGAGTCTCATGAATAAGTCACATACTCATTGATCAATAATGATGATGTCTATTCCAAGGAACAAAGTAATGTATCATAAACATAGTATGTGATATATACAACATCTCCATGTTGCCTCTAGGGCATATCACTATGATCTCCCACTTGCACTAGAGTCAACCATGTAGGTATCTAATACCCATTGCCCTAGTGTGAGCCTCATGCTTTGGTGGGAAGCGGCTTTGTCAACGGATCTGCAATGTTCAAATCCGTTTGTACTTTGCATATCTTCACATCGCCTCTCTCCACTATCTCGCGGATGAGATGAAATCGCCGTAAAATGTGCTTGGACTTACAGTGCGATCTAGGCTCTTTGGCTTGCGCAATGGCCCCACTATTGTCACATGAGGTCCATTGGGCCGGAGGCACTAGCCATCACACCAAGCTCGAAATAAATTTCTTGATCCAAACGGCCTCTTTGGCGCTTTCTGTGCTATGTACTCGGCTTCATTGTAGAATCAGCAACCGTCTGCGCTTGGAACTCTTCCACTTACCGCACCGCCATTCAGCGAGTAACACAAATCCAGATTGCGATCTAAAATCATCTTTGTCGGTTTGGAAGCTAGCATCGGTGTAACCATTTACAACGAGCTCTTCCTCACCTCCATAGACAAGGAACACATCTTTAGTTCTTCTCAAGTACTTCAAGATGTTCTTTACGCAATCCAGTGACTTTCACCGGATCGTCGACCGTATCTACTCGTAGCACTTAAAGCATCTGAAACATCCGGGCGTGTACAAAGCATGGCATACATAATGGACCCAATAGCCAAGCATATGGAATCGCATTCATTTTATCCCGCTCATCGGTGTACTAGGACACCGATTCTTGCTAAGATTTATACCATGTGACATAGGTAGAAAACCTTTCTTGGAATCATGCATATTGAACCTTTTCAACACCTTGTCAATGTACGTATCTTGGCTTAATCCAATTAGCCTTTTGATCTATCTCTATAGATCTTGATGCCCAGAATATATGCTGCCTCTCCTAAGTCTTTCATAGAGAAACTATTTTTAATGAAGACTTAATGATTCGAGCAAAGGAATGTCATTTCCGATCGGTAATATATCATCCACATATAAGACCGTAAATACGAGTGCGCTCCCACTAGCCTTTTGTAAACACAAGGCTCTTCTTCGTTCTTGATGAAACCAAACCCTTTGATTACTTCATCAAAACGAATGTTCCAACTCCGAGATGCTGCTTTAATCCATAAATGGATCTTTGGAGCTTGCATATCTTTCCAATCGATTGCGGATCGACAAAACCGTGGGCTGTGTCATGTACACATCCTCACTCAGATTTCCATTAAGGAAAGCTGTTTTGACATCCATTTGCCATATTTCATAGTCGAAATATGCAGCAATCGCTAGAATGATCCGAATAGACTTTAGCATTGCGACGGGCGAAAAGTTTCATCATAATCAATACCTTGAATTTGTTTGAAACCTTTGGCCACCAATCGCGCTTTATAGATGTGAACATTTCCATCTATGTCTATCTTTTTCTTGAAAACCCATTTGCATTCAATGGTTTTAACACCATCAGGTGGATCAACCAAGTTCCAAACTTGATTACTGTGCATGGATTCAATTTCGGATCTCATGGCTTCAAGCCATTTCTCAGAGTCTGGTCCCACCATTGCTTCTTCATAGGTCTTAGGCTCATCGTTGTCTAACAACAATATGTCCCGTTGTTGAGTAGTCAAGAACATGTACCTCTCGGTGCACGACGTGACCTTCGACCTACGTGGTCTTTGGTGTGTCCACAACAGGTTCTTCAACGAGTTTGTTCATCTGTTGTGGTTCTCAGAGGAGCTGAAACGTTATCGTGTTTCTTGAATTTCTTCAAGTTGCACTGTGTGCTCCCACTATCCCTTCTTGAGAGAAACTCTTTCTCTAAGAAGACACCATGCCGAGCGACAAACACTTTGCCTTCTCCTCGATTATAAAAGTAATATCCTTTTGTTTCCTTAGGATACCCGATAAAGAAGCATTTATCGATTTAGGAGTGAGCTTATCAGATTGTAAACGTTTTACATAAGCCTCACATCCCCAAATCTTAAGAAAAGACAAGCTAGGGCGTTGTCCCGTCCACATCTCATATGGTGTCTTTTCTCTCGATTTTGATGGAACCTCGCTTAGTGTGAACGCGTCGTTTCAAGAGCGTACCCCAAAAAGACAACGGAAGATCACTTTGGCTCATCATGGAGCGCACCATATCTAATAAGGTGCGATTTCTCGTTCGAGATACCCCATTCCATTGAGGTGTTCTGGCGGAGTCAATTGTGGAACAATTCCACAATCCTTTAGATGATTGCCAAACTCATGGCTCAAATACTCGCCTCCACGATCGGATCGTAGAAACTTGATTGTCTTGCCTAAATGATTTTGCACTTCATTTTGGAATTCTTTGAACTTTTCAAAGGATTCGGACTTATGCTTCATCGGTAGATATACCCATATCTACTAAAGTCATCGATAAAAGTTATGAAGTCACGAAAACCACCTCTGTTTATTAAGCTCATTGGTCCACATACATCGGTATGTACAAGTGCCAATAAGTCATTTGCCCGTTCACCTTGACCGGTGAAAGGTGCCTTTGTCATCTTGCCAAGTAAACAAAATTCGCATGTCTCTAATAATTCAAAATCAAATGAGTGCGAATACCATCTCTATGGAGCTTCGCATGCGTTTCTCATTTATGTGACCTAGCGGCGATGCCAAATAAGCGTGGGATTCAAATCATTCTGACGTTGCCTCTTTGCATTAATGTTATAGACCGGTGACCCTTCAAGAGTAAGAACGTATAACCCATTCACCAATGGAGTATGACAATAGAACATATCTTTGAAATAAAGAGAACAACCATTGTCCATAGATTTAAAGTCATAACCTTCGCTTGCAAACATGAAGCGAAATAATGTTCTTTGAAAGAGATGGAACACAATAACAATTATTCAATTCCAAAACTAATCACGAAGGTAAAGACAATGGCATGGTGCCAACAGCTACCGCAGCAACTTTTGCTCCATTGCCAACGCCAAGATCCACTTCGCTCCTCCTCAAACTTCTACTTCTTATTAGCCCCGCAACGATTTGCAAATGTGAGCAACCGATCCGGTATCAAATACCCAAGAATCAGTTGATGAAGTAGCAAGATTGATCTCTATAACATTTATACAGGTGGAAGTCGTACTTCCTTCTTCTTCTCAAGATCCTCCAAGTACTTTGGGCGCCTTTTCCAATGTCACGATTGCTTACATGAGTAACAATCGCATCGGAGATGAGCATCGCCCTTCTTGTCTTTCTTGGCCTTAGAACCGCTCGCGATCGCATCGGGAGCTTTCTTTCTTTTGACCGCGATTCTCTTGACATAGGGCTTGCCCTTGCCTTTCTGCATCATCATCACATGATTGCTGCTTTTCTTAATGCTTTCCTCGGCAGATTTTAGCATCCCATGCAACTCAGCCAGGGTCTTGTCCAAGTTGTTCATGTGAAAGTTCATTATGAATGGCTCAAATCTCGGGAAGCGATCGAGAATCACATCGATAGCCAACTCTTGGCTGAGGGAAAACCAAGCTTTTCGGACTCTCAATGTAGCCAATCATCTTAATCACATAAGGGTGACGGATTCCCTCTCGCAAGCTCGCACGCAAATAAGGACTTTGAAGTATTGAACCTCTCACCCTTGCTTGGTTCTCAAACATACCACGTAACCCCACAATGATATTGTAGGCATCTGTGTTCTCATATTGCTTCAAGCTCGAGAGGACATTGTGGCAAGCATGAGACAGCTCACATCAAGGCAATCATTCGTTTGCTTCTCATAAGCTCTCCGTGCAGCCATAGTAGCATTATCGAGCAAGTCTTCGGGTAAGGAGACTCAAGGACATACTCCTTGCGCTCTTGCTTGAGAACAATTCTCAAGTTGCGATACCAATCCAAAAGTTTGTTCCATTGAGTTTTTCTTTCTCAAGAACAGATCGCAAATTAAAAGTCTTGGATGCGGCGTTAGTGACATGATCTACAACACAAGAATATGCAAAGTTTAGCACTATGTTTATGTTCATCTTTTATTAAACTATTTAGCAAAAGACTCCCACTATGAGTTTTGCAACAAAACTCCTCTAAGTTACATAGTGGGTAAAGATCCTCATTTCACTAATTCCTAGTGAGCTTTGGCATCACGGCTAGAAAACTAGTGACATGGGTAAGCAACACTTTGCTAATCACATCCCTATGTGACTCTACTTTGGGTGACATTAGTATGCCTCGGCCCCAATCTATGCCCCAAGGTCCAAAACTATTTTGATAACCTTATTAAGTAAACCAAATGCTTCCGCATGTAGATGTCCGACATCTACCCCAAATGATGATGATAACCGATGGCACTCTACTTTGGTAGACCTACCATGCGGTGATCATTATCTTTGGTGCAACATATGGAAGGGCATTAACACCTAATTTTAAGAGGATTCTATCCTACCAAAGCAACATATCACATATATCATTGCATAAGAATAAGATAGATAACATCATAGATAAACACATTTAAGCGTGAAGTAGTATGGCCCAAAAATGGTGATATCCATCTCCAAGTAGGTGTAGACGATCTCCATCCTCCACATCACTCCTTTAGGCCACCATGCTTAAAAGCTTGTAACCTCAAAACTAGGCTACTACCTATAATAGCTAGAAATCGAAGATTACAAAGATAGATTCAAGCATTAAGGTCGACACGCAGGTCGTTAAATACAATATATACAGCTAACAATAGCTGAAATAATCATGACATGCAGCCATGAGCAGATGTTACATGCATCACATACATCTCATACATTCAAATAAGCTATAGGGCCATACTATTCACATCATTCTCTGCAAAAATAAGTTAGACGTAGAATCGCATTCTACCTAACGATGTGAACCCAAGACGCTATACAAGGGGGGGATACACACGGCGGTCCCGCTGACCGATCAAATCTTATCGAGCCGATCAAATCAACCCAAATCCGAGTCATTCAAAATGTCTCAATTTTCATTAGATCAATCATATTGATCATCGCGATCGGTATACTTGAGGAGACCACAACACAAGACCTCGATCTGTTGGCTCGATCTACTGATTGTGCGCGCAGTTAGCCCCGATGGTGATTCCAGCCGGTAGGGGCAAGTCGCGCGTACATCAAAGAAGGAGCACGAACTAATCTTTTTGGCCTTGTGATGCTATCAACTCATACCAATTTCAACCCCTTATGACCGATTGATCTCATCAACCCGTGCTACCTTATTTAGACTGTAATAGATCCAATCTACTACTATCGCATATCAACATATATGCGCTGATCCAGATGCAAACTAAGCAAGATGGCTCGATACCACTGTTGTAATACGCGTAGGCTACGGAAGCGAAAACAAAACTTTTCTACCGCGCACCAAGAACATCATGCTAAGGAAGGATCATGGATCGTTACCACTTAGACGCCTTGCGCAATGAAGAAGAATTGAAACCGATCCAATCTCGCGTCGAGGTAGTAGTGGAAGTAGCCGATCGTCCCAACAGATCGTCTCCTCCACGCACGCCGATCGAGATCGCAACGAGCGCGCCCACCGTATCCACACGTCCGGGGTGGAACGCCGATCGCGAGTGTACTAGCACTCGTGAGCGGCTAGGGTTTGGCTCGGGAGGTGGCGGCTAGGGTTTTGCTAGATGTTAACGGGGTGAATCCTCCGCCCCTCGCCTCCATATATATAGACCTCCTCACGTGGGCCTCGTGGACCGAGGCCCAATAGGAGTCTATTCGGATCTCTATCCGAATTGAGCCCATATCCGAATCATATTCGAATTAGTGTTCCAACCCGTTAAGCGTGCGACCACAGCAGGTTCACGTATACTTGGTCGTGACCGGAAACGCCTTTCGCTACCATGTTAATAGCGGCCTCTAGTAAGACATATTAACCCCAAAGTATATGTAAAGATCATATCACGAACTGTAATGTTCTCTCATGTACGAATCCCTTTGCCTCACGATATAGATTGAGCTCAAGGCGAGACTGTGTCATCCTCTTAATAGCTCAATCACTCTCTCGATTCCGTGATGGATTATAAACTCGTGATTGACTCCTCAATCACCTTGGCATGGCCATGCACTTTCATAATCCATTACATCGAGGGCCCAGAGATATCTCTCCCATAAGGAGGGGCAAATTCTATCTTGATCATTCACATCCCACTACATGTTTCATGGCAAACCCAAGACTACTTTTATGACTACCCGATTCACGGAGTAGTGTTTAGTAGTCCCAAAATAAGCTACTACTCATGTTGGGAACCATGATGATCTCAAGTCTAAGGACTCTACATAAACACTACTTGAGACCAGCGATGACACATGGAATCTCTGCGTTGTCTCATGGCAGTCTATCAACATATGTTCACTAACACATGTCCATATTATTGATTTGGTATCACCATACCATGATCCATGAGACATGATCATCAATCAATACATATGCTGATCTTTGTTTTTGAATCATATTTATTCCTCATATGATATACGATCAGGGATCATTTAGAAATAGCAACATCTTAGTATTTAAGAGTCTCATGAATAAGTCACATACTCATTGATCAATAATGATGATGTCTATTCCAAGGAACAAAGTAATGTATCATAAACATAGTATGTGATATATACAACATCTCCATGTTGCCTCTAGGGCATATCACTAACACATTGCTGTTAAACTCTATGTGCACTAGCTTTTCCTGGGATAGTGCGTTTTACACAGAGGAACTTGGAGTTGCTGTTCCAGGTTCTGACAATTACTGATCGCTAAAAAGTAACTTAGTAATACATATTTACTCCTGATGCATTACTGAATTTGCATTAATGTATATGAGAATAAATTTAATTAGAACCATCTGTAATTTATCACAAATGGTTCTACTTTGTGTTCATAGATGGTTATTAAGTAGATCTGTCTGTGATAAGTAATTATCGTACACAGTTATTAATGAGAACTATCTGTGGTAATTATATATTACAAACAATTCATAGTTGGATGTGTCTGGAATACGCCGCATTATAAATGCCTAGCCAGTAGGGTCCTAACAGATCTATCTTCACGTTGCTTAAAGAAGGCATCCGGCTTTGGGGAGTTTGGTGAAAATATATCGCTTGTAGATCTAGCGTGTAGATTGATTTGTTCTTGGTGATTAGAGATTAGTATTTGCTTCTAATTTTATACCTTATAATAAAGAGAGATGATAGCTAGGTTTAGATCTAACTTAATTAGTAGTTTGCTTCAATTTAAGAATAGGTCACTACTCCTAGTTTACTTTAATATATTCTTACTTGATATATATATTGCTTTATAAATAGTACGTGGCTAGCTAGTTAATTTAGATATGGATAATTTATTATAAGATGAATGATAATTATGTGTAAGTATGAGGCTGCATAACTATAGTAGCATGAATAATACAATTTGATACTAATTTATTACATGTGTAATGTAGATGGACCGAAGCTGAATGTACGTTGAGAACCGTGTGAGTGAAGAGTACATTAATGGTATATCTACTTTTAGAAGTGCGGCTGAGCAGGATATGTTGAAGAAAAGGATGGAATATACGTAATGTCTATGCATTGATTGCGATAATCTGAAGATATTTACCAACTCGGTGTAGATTGAAGCTCATTTGATTCGAAGGGGTTTCAAAAAGGGGTATACATGTTGGACCAATCACAATGAAGAGAAGATTATACAAGAAGGTAGTTATAACATTGTTGAGGGAGACATCGATATGCCGATTGTGGACTGTACTTTCGATGAGGATAGATCGCATGATGATAATTTGGATCAGATGCTACGCGATGTAGAAGGGAACTATAGTGAGAGAGAGTTTGGTAAATTCGAGGACTTGATAGGGGACTCAGAGAAACCTTTATTCCCAGGCTGCAAGCCACAGTACATAAGGTTGTCATCCATTCTTGAACTGCTGAAATTGAAGGCGAGCAATTGTTGGTCCGATAAGAGTTTCACGGCGTTGTTAGGTCTGCTAGCGAATATCCTTCTAGAGGGAAATATGTTGCCGAGAACCACCTACCAAGCTAAGAAGGTTCTTTGTCCATTAGGAATGGAAGTGGAAAGAATACATCCATTAGGGAAACTTACATATTTATCTAGCGTGCAAAAGCATCCCAATACAAGCGTAAAAATAATTTAGATGACGGCGACAACATTGAGGTAAAGCAAGGACCTCCTACTAAGATGTTGTGGTATCTGCCTATAATTCCCTGTTTGAAGCATTTATTTACGAATCGAAAGGATGCAAGATTGCTATGTTGGCGCTCGTAGGAGCGTAAGAAAGATAGAATGATAAGACATGCTGCTAATTTTACCTAGTGGAGGAACATTGATAGGATGTTTGTAGACTTCAGTGTGGACCCAAGGAATATAAGGTTTGGATTGAGTACAGATAGAATGAATCCTTTCAGTAACATGATCAGCTGACATAGCACCTAGCTCGTGAATGTATGCATGTACAAGCTTACTCCTTGGTTGTGTATGAAGTGAAAGCACATTTTGATATCACTACTGATCCAAGGGCTGAAGCAATATAGGAATGATATTGATGTATACTGAGCATCACTGATGGAAGATCTTGTGACACTGTGGAACGAAGGGGTATATGTATGAGATGCGGATAAATAAGAGAACTTCACTCTGCACGCCATGTTGTTTTGCATCAGCAATTATTTTTCTGCCCTTGGTAACCTATCGGGATTGAGTATAAAAGAAGCTAAAGTCTATCTACACTGCTTAGATTATACCGAGTGTGTGGTTGAATAACTTGTGCAAAATTGTGTACATACGTCATCGTAGGTTCCTTTTAAGATATTACCCATACCGCAAGATGAAGAAATAATTTGATAGAAAAAATAGGATAACTTAGCACCAAGGTCTTTTAGTGGGAAAGAGGTCTATGATATGGTCAAGGATATCATTGTTATGCTTGGAAAGGGATGTAAGTTGAGGACCCTTTAGTAGAACATATGAAAGAAGATGTCACTATTTTGGGACTTACCTTATTAGGAGAATTTAGAAGTTCGCAACTGCATCGATGTCATGCACGTAGAGAAGAATGTATTTGATATCTTAATTGGTCTCTTACTGAACATTCATGACAAAACAAAGGATGTTGTCAATACACGGTGTTACTTTATCGCTATGAATATCAGGACCGATTTAGTACCGATAGAGACTAACAAAGGCCAAACGTACATTCCCCTAGCTTGCTACACTCTGTCTAAGTTTGAGAGAATTGAAATGTGCCAGTGCTTGCATGGTGTGAAAGTTCTATCCGGTCACTCCATCATCCTGGAGAAACTTGTTTCTATAGAAGATTTAAAATTAATTAGCATAAAGTCTCATGACTATCATGTGCTAATGACACAAAAGCTTTCTATTACAATTAGAAGTATTTTGCCAAACAAAGTTCGAGTGATAATGATGAGGCTGTGTTATTTTTTAACGCAATTGGTCAGAAGGTCATCGATCTCAATGGACTAGATGTTCTATAGACCGAGGTGGTGACGACTCTGTCATCTTGGATGTATTTTTCTATCATTTTTTGATATCATAGTCCATCTCATTGTTCACCTTGTGAAAGAGATAAAGATATGAGGCCCCGTATTTCTACGTCATATGTACCCATTCGAGAGGTACATGCGAATCCTCAAGTCCTATGTACACAATCGATTTTTGCTAAAGGGTAGCGTCATCGAAGGTTATGCAATCGAAGAGGTCATTGAGTTCTACATCGATTACATGGCTCAAGTCGAATTGACAGGTGTGCCTCTATCTCATCATGAGGCGAGGCTAGATGGTATCAAGACCATCAGAAGGAAAGTAATAACTCCCGATCTGGATACGTACGCTTAAGCTCATTTCACAGTCTTGTAACACATGACTGAATTCCCTATATATTAAAGAGCATAAGGACATGCTGCGCCAAGAGAATCTAAGCCAGTCAGAGGTTTGGATTATGAGATGACACAATCATCAGTTTAACGAATGGTTGAAGGTGCGATTCACTAGGAGGTCAAGTGAAACATTGTAATGGATGGCAAAAGGGCCAAAATTTACAATTGTGACATAGCAAGAGTACGACTTTAATGGGTACATATTTTATACAACAAATTAGGATAGAAAGAGCACAGTCAAGAACTCAGGTGCCTGCATAGATGTATTTCACGTGCACTTCAATATTACTAGCCTAAGCTCCTACTATGGGCTTGTAGAAGAGATTTAGGAGCTCGACAAGGTGTAAAGGTCGACAAGTACGATGTCCCTACTGTGGACCTCGAACATGTATGATACAAAGATGAACCATTCATACTAACGAGGCAAGTTGTTCAAATTTTTTATGTAATTGATGCGGCAAATAAGAAGTGCCATGTAGTTCTTCATGGAAAAAGATGTTAGGGTATGGATAGGCTACAGTAGTACAAATTAAAATTTTCTACTGTGTAAATCAGAAATCTATATGAGTAAGAAATCATAGATCGTTACCACTAGATACGTAGTACAGTAGAAGTAGAGTTGAAGCAGCCGATTCAACGAAGAGCGCGTCAGTGTAGTGGAAGTAGTCGATTGTTCACTGGTCAACCGCCTCCTCCTTGCGATTGCTCCAATTAGCACTGTAGTCGCAATAGCGTCTCTACGAAGGTCCACACATATAAGGATGGAACACTGTGCGTTGGTGTGCTAGCACCAACGCACACAACAGAGGTTATGAGAGGTGGTGTCTAGGGTTTCGATTAGTGTGTTTTCAAGATATCTCCCTTAGCCCCGCACATCTCTTTATATAGCTTCCAATCGGATCCTTATCCGATACGAGTAGAGATCGAATCCCACTCGAAAACTATCATCCGGACCCTTATCATTCTAGCCCATTAAGTGTGTGACTCTGTAGGTTCATGTATATTTGGCCATGGGCCAAAAACTCTTTTCCAGTCCACAAGTTGGTAGCGGTCCCAAGTAGACATAACGACTCCCAAACATACATAAAGAACATATTGGACGAACCTATATAATGCTTATGTACTGATCCCTTTTCCTCATGATACCACATTGAACTCAAGGCGAGAAACATGTCATTCTATGATAACTCGATCCTTTACTTGAACCTATAGTGAATTACTCAGTTATGATTGACTCCTCAATCACATTCGGTATGGCCATGCATTCACTTAATCCAACCATATCGAGAGGTCTAGAGATATCTCTCCTGTCATATAGGAGGGATAAATTCTATCTTGATCGCTCATATTTCTTCGCATGTTTTATAATAAACCCGAAAGCTACCTTTATGACTACCTAGTTATGAACTACTATTTGATAACCTCTAAGTAAACTATTACATATTAAGAAAACAATGACGATCTTAGGTATAAGGATCCTGCATACACTATATATCAGATGAACTGGTGACACTTAAGAATATAACAATTCTCGTAGTGTCTCATGGTGGGTCAATCTAGTATCATGTTCTGTAACATGTGTCACATTATTTATTTGATATCCCAAATCACACACTAGTGTGTTAGACTCTATGAAGTAAGTTATAGCTGCTCTCTCTCTCTTCTTCCTCATCATTTTGCGTGTTGTACTTTGTTGCTATCTTAGACGTAAAAGAACCTTTGAGGTTATTTTACGCCTAAGACAGCAACCAAGTCCAACACATAGCATGATGAGGAGGAAGAGACTGCGGTCGTAACAAATTTCATAGAACCTGAGACACTAGTGTTTGTCATTAGCTTCATACTAGAGTGTTGCAAAGAGACCTTGTAGCAATAGTATATATCACCGAATGTTCTTATTTCTTAACAGTGGTCCTCTGTGATTCACTTTGTTTACATTCATAGCTCACTGTAATTAGTTTTTTCTTATAAGAGAGATGTCATTCACGTAGTCATCGTCTGCGTAGTCATCATCATTGCCATCGACATCCCCAAATTGGTCTGACACTCCGAAGACTGGGGTAACTAAGTATGGTAGAGGAGAATCGAAAATGCCAAAGGGTCGAGTGACCATCACAGAGGTCTCTCTAGATGGGGTCTCTATGCAACCAAAGAAAGCAGCAACAACATTCTAGACTATGGGATAATTGGAAGGGAATGGGTCTCCATCACCGCAACAAACTAGAAAACTTTGACAAAGGTTTAGAAAAATTAGCTATGGGTGAAATTTTCAAACTCATTTGAGATCCCAGAAGAAATCCAGGGACTCATGCGACAGTAGGCGCTCCTCATGATGAGGAAAGCGTTGAAGAACTTCAACAATACGCTTATCACACAGTATGTGACCAAGGATCGTACACCCTTCATGAGGTATCCTTTCTTGTTGCTAGAAAGATGGGAGGCCTTTGTGCAGATGAAGACAACGAGGTATCACACAATAGCAAAGTGGGGTGCACAAGACTCTCTAGGTACAAAACACTCACCCTATAAACTCAGCACTACTGGGTACGCGGGTAAAATCCCATAATACAGGATGCAAGACAAGGTAGTAATCCGATCGGAATCCTCCCGCCATTTGCTAGGATCACAAATGAGCGCACTTGAAACAAGTTAAGTATGAGGTCATTAACCACGTCTTCGGGTGTCTTCTCTATCAAAAACCCTGTAAACAAGGAAGTATCCCAATTCTAGGTAAGATATGTTAAAACACCTAGTTGTTAATAGGTCTATAACTTCATGGGGTCTAAAATAACATGATTATCTCTTGCAGGAAGCATTGACTACCGAATCTTTCTAAGGCTCCTTTGAATTAGTCAGGAAGAGGGATATACTATCCATGTGATGCGGATACGCACATGTCTTGTATTTTTCAGTTAAATATATTGTTCAACTGGAAAGAATTATTAAACCGCATGAAATATGGCCAGGTGAACTCATTCCAAACTAAACATAATGTTGTTATTCATAAGAATGGAATACTATCTCATGTTATCACATGGTGCGTTCTTAGGTTTGTCAATGGCAAAGCAATGGAGAGGCAAAAGGAAAAGGATAACCACATTAGGTGCCAAAGACATGAGTTGAGTTGTACTAGGTTTGTGGACTCTATGGACGTCCCAAGGGGCTATATAAGCTATGTATTGGCAGTCTTAGGGCATAGACCACCTTTAAGAAAAATCAATCTACTAAAGTTTGTTCGATTTTATCAATGCTGCCGAAATTCCATAAGAAATTAGGAGTATTCTTCAATCAAGATCGTTCAACCTTTCTGCTGGGAATTGGGTGCATAATAGATCTTTGCTTGGTGGTCGGCGAAATCGATGCGAGAGTATTTTGGTGAATTAAAGAGTGTTCGTCCCTTGCACTAGCATTGGAGGATCATTGTGATTCATCAAGACTTCCGCGAGTATCCATCCTACGTCGAGAAGATCGAGTGACCCCGTATCATTGTGGTATCAGAGCGTATCACCATGGCCCTGGGAAACAAGGAGAACCTAGGTTGCACATGAGGCCTAGGGTTTATGTAACTTGGAGATACAAATTCCCAAATGACTCTGAGGCGTATAGGAGTAGGAAGAGATCTAAGACCCATCGCGAGGAACAAATGAAACAGGAGCTTCGTGCACAACTTGAGGAAGAGCTATCTGCCTCACTTTAAGAGAAGATAACTGCCTTTTGAGGAGTGATAAATTCATTGAGGAAGAACTAAAAGAAATCTGCAACCACTCGCATGCCACCACCATTATTGCGGTATCCAGTCCCCCTCAGCGTCAGAGTAGCTGCGCCGTCCATGCCAATTTTTGAACATAGCAATGCCCACTTACCTATCAATGACATCCAAGTAATGTACTTCTTTAGAATGATACGTAGATAAACCTGGTGGACGACTTAGCTTATCGTGTATTGTTATGTAGGAGTCCACACCATGCATCCAGAGTCAGGCTTGTTGTCTCCATTCCCATTGACGTTGGGCAGGGGATTCCATGCCTGCTAGGGACGCAGTGCACAGTGCTCTATAAAGGAGTGCGCATAGGCTACGAAAGCAGAAAATAAAACTTTTCTACCGCGCACACAAGGACATCATGCTAAGAAAGGATCATGGATCATTACCTCTAGACGCGCAGTGCAGCGGAAGAAGAGTTGGAGAAACCGATCCAACCACGCGCGTCGAGGTAGTAGCGGAATTAGCCGATCGTCTCGAACAGATCGTATCCTCCACGCGATCAACCACACCACGAGCGGATCCAATCTGTAGGTTGTTGACGCCGATCAACACCGCAACGAGCAGCGCCTCCACCGGTATCCACACGTCCGGGGCTGGAACGCCGATCGCGAGTGTACTAGCACTCGTGAACGGCTAGGGTTTGGCTCGGGAGGTGGCGGCTAGGGTAATGCTAGATGTTAACAGGGCGAATCCCTCACCTCGCCTCCATATATAGACCTCCTCACGTGGGCCTTGCGGACCGAGGCCCAATAGGAGTCTATTCGGATCTCTATCCGAATTGAGCCCACATTCGAATCATATTCGAATTAGTGTTCCAACCCGTTAAGCGTGCGACCCTGTAGGTTCATGTATACTTGGTCGTGACCCAGAAACGCCTTTCCGGTCACCCTGTTAATAGCGGCCTCTAGTAAGACATATTAACCCCAAAGTATGCGTAAAGATCATATTGGCTGAACCTGTAATGTTCTCATGTACGAATCCCTTTGCCTCATGATATAGATTGAGCTCAAGGCGAGACCTGTGTCATCCTTTTAATAGCTCAATCACTCTCTCGATTTCGTGATGGATTATAAACTTGTGATTGACTCCTCAATCACCTTGGCATGGCCATGCACTTTCATAATCCATTACATCGAGGGGCCCAGAGATATCTCTCCATAAGGAGGGGCAAATTCTATCTTGATCATTCACATCCCACTACATGTTTCATGGCAAACCCGAAGACTACTTTTATGACTACTCAGTTGCGGAGTAGTGTTTAGTAGTCCCAAAATAAGCTATTACGCATGTTGGGAACCATGATGATCTCAAGTCTAAGGATTCTACATAAACACTACTTGAGACCAACTGATGACACATGAAATCTCTGCAGTGTCTCATGGCAGGTCTATCTAACATATGTTCACTAACACATGTCCATATTATTGATTTGGTATCACCATACCATGATTCATGAGACATAATCATCAATCAGTATATATATGCTGATCTTTGTCTTTGAATCATATTTGTTCCTCATATGATATATGATCAGGGATCATTTAGAAATAGCAACATTTTAGCATTAAGAGTCTCATGAATAAGTCACATACTCATTGATCTATAATGATAATATCTATTTCAAGGAACAAAGTAATGTATCATAAACATAGTATGTGATATATACAACATCTCCATATTGCCTCTAGGGCATATCACTAACACTCTACTAGGGACTGGTTTTGCAAAGGTCTAGGTGGGCATGATTAATGACGTTTTGAGGCTCGTCCCACTTGAGAAGCCCCAAAACGAAGAGGTCATGACTCTATGGGATGCCGCCCACACATTCATCCAGTGGCCCAAGAGGGAACCACCCTAGGCCCTTCGGTGCCGTGATCTCTACACGACCATCCCTATCAAACAGAACCCTCTATGACTCCACCTCAAGCTTCGCTTCAGAAGGCCATCGCATTAGCTCCCGTGGAGATGACGCCAAAGATGTATCACAAGCGATATGCTAAGGCTCATGCTAAGGCCCAACCAAAGAAGATTAAGGCACCTCCCGGACCCTAAAAGTACAAGCTCAGAGTGTCATTGGTTCCCAAGTCATAATTATTCAACCTTAGACTGGTTTGCAGGACTTTGCTTGCCTGGTACATGTAGATGTCTAACAAGAAGCCAAACCAACAAAGCGGATTCACAATAAGATACATAGAGGCACATTTCCTCTATGACTTGGGCTACTTCGTCGTGATTTTCAAAGATTTATTCTTACTATTTAACCTCGATGAACTCGATGCCTCACTTTTATGATGCTGGACACTACAAATATACAGTATAATCAAGTTCTACATTCACATAATACTAATAAATGTTATAACTCATTGTTTATGTATAAATCCATGATCCAACAAGTCTGGCGACGGCGACAACCGATGGGTTTCCTCCTGTCGAGTTTAGAATATGCAAATTCAGACTCTCTGTGTATACTGCACCAGTGCAGGATCACGCTAGTGTACACAGTCAAACATAGATGACAAAACAACCTGTTGTGGCTACAGACCAAACAGAGAGAGAGGTATGATAGTGGAGAGTTAGGTGAGCAAATGACCTCTTGGGTCTTTCCCAAGAGCGGGACATGATATTTATGGTTCCCTCGTAAGTAGAGTCTTTACCATCGTAACCTTACACCGAGCCTCCCTCCGGGGACAAGCTACGTCATTTACATGGCTTATAACCTTCTCAACAGGCTAGCTGGGTTTAGGTGTGGGCCACCCCTATAACAGGAGCCTCTCATGGTGAAGGGCTTTGCAGGCCGAAGCCATGTTGCCGAGCCCTTTGGCCCCCTCCGTCCCTGTGGCCTGTGATATTGTGTGATTGTGGGTGAAGCGGAGTGGAGGCTGGGGGTCCACAGCGGAGCCGTTGTCGAAGTCTTGCGCTGGACGATCGCAGGCGGGGTCGCATTTGCACTGCAGAGGCGGAGACCTCGTCGATTGCGCTGCGGAGCGGGCAGGCATCGGAGGTTGGGGCGTCTCATGCGCATGAACGACCGTGTCAGTTCGAGTCCCGCCGGTCAAACGTGTGTGGTCGGCCGTGACGGTTGAGCCTCCACCGGTTGCGTTTCGAGAGCGGTATCGGCGGCCTCGCACCGGTGGAGTGCGGGCGCCCGGCCGGCCCGACCCGCTGCGCCAGTGCTCGCTGCAACCTAGCATCCATGGAAAGGCGTGGGACACATTAGGGTGCAAAAACGTTCGTGCTAAGAGTGGAGAGGTACGGCACCAGGGTGGAAGGGGCACCTTCTGGCGCGGCGTGCGGACACGTGGCTCCGTGTTGAAGTGCCAAAGCCGAGGGCGGACGCGGGGGTTGCCCTGTGGGGGCGAAGGCTTCGCGGAAGGCAGAGCTGGGGTCCCTTGGCGGAGTCGTACTTGGCTTACGGGGGCGGAGACTTCATCGATGCGGCCATGTGCGCAAGTGCAATCAGGCTGCGGCGTCGCACACGTATGAGCGGCCGTGCCGCTTTGGCTTCGGCCAGTTGCTCGTCTCCATGCGTCGGCGACCGCGTCGCTTCGACTTCCGTCGATTGCGCTTCTCCACGCGGGGGACAGCTGTATATATTCATGCCAGGAGGACCGCAGCGTCTTCTGGGCGTAGCTGAGATGGTATTTGATTTTGAAAATATGCCTTCTTCAGTTCATGAACATGCAGAGGAATATTGCTGTGTTGATGAACTGAGGGATGCCTATTTTTTAGCGCAAGATGCCAACAACCGCCGTCGGCGCGCATCTCTCGAAAAAAGGAGGCGCTGCTGCTTGTGGCGATTGGATTACGCGCTTGCGAGTCGCCCGGCCGCGCGATGATCCGCTCATCGGTGTGTCTTGGGCGCGCGATCTTTGGCGGCTCTGCGTTGATGGGCGCAGACTCCACTGAACGGATCGCTCGCGGCGCTCCCGGCGGGGCATCTTCGTGCGCCTCTCGACGCAGTGCGTGTCGCCGTCGGGGGCAGACCCGGGAGTGCCTTGCGAAGGCGAAGATGCCGCCGAAGGCGGAGCCAGGTTGTTGTGCATAGATTCCCGAGCGGACACATGGCGGGGAGCTATTTGCGCGCCGTGCGCTGTCAGGCCCCTTGGTGCGACCGCTGCTTGACCAGGCGTGGCGCACAGGGGTAGGTGTGCCACTACTGTGGCGATCGTGGGAAGGTGGGCGATTCGCCTCCCAGCAGTTATGCTCAAAGATGGCGTGGGAGACAGGGGGTTTTAAATACCCCTTGCGTGACGCCACTTGCACTTTCATCGCCTTGTCCTCTAGCTTCCGGTCACACGCTCCCGATCTCTTGTCATCCTTGCTTCCTCGTACATCATGGAGCTCGAGGAGGGCGATGGCACACTTGTCGGGGACGTCCTACGGGCCTTTGGACTTGAGCTGGTGCAAATAGCACCGAATGTGATAGCTCGTCTTGCTGTGTACAGCTGGGCGGTGCGCACGGAGGCATGCTGGCCGACCGCGTCGCTGTTCGCGTTTCTTCATGATGTCTGGTGTGCAGCGGAGGATCAGGGGGACAGGGCGCCGCCCGTCTTCGGCGGCGTTGATCTCGCGTTGCGGCCGCAGTGCGAGAAGATATTTCCCGCGGAGTCGAATCAGGCAGAGTGGGAGCTGAACTGGACGAGGCGGTGGTTTTACCACCGCGTGGTGAGCGGTAGCGGCCTTGAGTGCTCGGGGCGGCCGGTGGCGGTTAACACCACGCCCGGCGCGCCCATAGACGATGATGATGAGTGGGTAGCACGCTTGTGGGGATCACCGCCTGCTTCAATATGCGTGACCTCGCTGAGGAGTTCGTCATGTATGGCGTGGCGCCGCTTACCGCGGAGTGGCGTGTTACTCCTGGGAAGCTTCGGCGCGACAACGTCCGCCCTTCCGTGTCTTCGCTGCCGAGACCCTCCGGTCCGCGTAAGTTGTCTTGGAGTGTGCTTTCGTGTGCTATTCGGCAAGGCTGTTGTTTTTACAATGTGCCCCCGTGCCCTTCGTAGGTGCTTCCTTGGAGGACGTGGAGCGTGCGGTGGGTGCGTTCCTTGGACCGTACACAGCCAGGGAGCACGCGCTGCGCATGTCTGCGACCGCGGAGGCAGGTCTGGGGCGGCTGAACTGTGTGTGCGATGCCTTGAGTATTAGGGTGCCAGAGCGCGTTGTTCCGGCCCCAAGCCCACCTCGCCGCAACTCCACGGGGGAGGGGGTACTAGCGGACGCGGGTTTCGACTCGGTGGAGCATGCGGACTTAGAGGCAGGGGTGAGTGCTGCCTTGCCGCCAGCCGGCGTTGGGGCGGAGCCATCGCTCGTGGAGTTCGCTCCCGCGACCGTGGGACCTCCTTTTGCGGTGGTTTCCAAGGCGGGGCTACCTTCCCATTCCCCAAAGGCGAAGCGACCCCGCATACGATCGCCCCTTCGGTCGTCGGGGTTCATTGTAGCGAGCTAGGTTGGAGCCCTATAGGACTCCGACTCAGACACCGAGTGTTTCGGTGCCCCCACGGCCCCGATCAGGTCTGCAGCTGCCGGGGGCGAGGGGTTGGTGGAGCTAAGCTTCGACACCGAAGTTCCCCCGCTTGGGGAGGTGGGTGGGGATGCGGAGGTCCTTGTGGATTCAGGCGGGGCTAAAGGTAAACATTTCTTGATGTGACCTGCTAGGTATTCGTAGGGCTGACCGTCGCGCCCCCTTGCAGCAACATGGTTCCCCGAACGCAGGCGGCCCTCGAAGGCCGAGGGCGGCTGCTTGGGAGGGGCATCTGGCGCCGCCGAGGCTATTGCCGCGGATGCTGCCCGTCGTCTAGCGGAATTCATCCCTCAAGCAGAGGTGTTGGCAGTGTGGCGAGGGGCCACGGATAATGCGACTGCGAGCTTAGACCGTGATGCGCTGCAGATTTACAGGCCTGAACTCTTGAGGGGGTGCTAGAGGTCTCCGAACTGCGGGTAAGTGCTTGACCCCGAGCAGCACGTAGCCATTGGGAGGTGTACCGATTTCTTTATTGCATAGACCTTCGCCCTCAGCCGGGCACTGCAGGCGGCCCATGTCCAGGAACGGGAGGCCTTGGAGGACCGGCTGCGCACCATCGAAGGAGCTCTTTGCGCGTCAGAGGAGGCGCATTCCGCTAAGGATGACCGCATGCGGCTCCTGGAAGAGGAACGCGCGGGGGCCGTCTCATATGCCACGGAGCGTGTGGCATCAACTCAGCAGGCAGCGGTGGTGGATCGTGACGGGCTGCTCCAGCAGGTTGCCGTACTGGAGGAAGAGAACGGACGCCTCGCTGCATCTCTGAGGGAGCGGGATGAGGCGCTGGATGCCGCCTCGGCGACGACGTGGGAGGCTATGCTGGCCCTGGAGGGTACCCTTGAAAATCTCGTTGCCGAGGTGCCGCCCTGCTCCTTCGGACCCGAAGAGCTTTCACGGACACTTTGACGGATTGCGGAAGCGGCCGATCTTGCTCAGGCGGCCACGACGTCCTTTGGCAATCACTGCTCCTACGTGACTGCATGCCTGGCGTGTGCCCTTCTCCGACACCGGGGTTGCCATCATGTTGATGAATTGGGCGATCCGCAGCTGGAGATGCCTGTTGGGGCCGGGGTGATGTCTGGTGCCGTGCGCGCCGTTCGTCCCGCCGTTCGGTTTTTCCACGAACGGATTTGGGAGTACATCGGGGAGGCCGCGGTGAAGGTGGAGCTGCGGCGGAACATGTATGGCGAGGGGAACCTTGGCGCGTGGCTGGATGGAGTTGCCCGGCGTGACAATGACAGGGCCGACGGTTCAAAGCAGGTGTGACCTCGGGTTCTTGTCTGCCGGTGTGTGTTTTAACCTGATGTACTCCGTGCTGTAAATGAAGTGAAAATTGCTTCCCTGCTTTGATCCCTGTGCCACTTTATTCGAGCGGTGCCGATGGGGACTGCTGCGATTTCTAACGTAACCGCGCGTTTGCGTTGCTGGTGGCGGGCCGAAGACTCGCTCAACTTTTGGGCGAATCAACCCTCGGCGAGTGAGGCTTCGGTGCGGAAGGTCGTCCAGGCGAAGCCAGACGAGTAGTGTTGGTCTGGCGGGTTTTGTAAGAACTTTGTAGCGGCGTGGTGGATAAGCCGGAACGTTCGTCCCCGCTGTCGTTTTTTGGATGTGTCCGCTTTGTGCCTTTCTTGCGGAGTTTGTTGGTTAGTTGGGGTAGACGCTTGGGGTAGGAGCGGATTTGGTGCCTAGCCAGGGTAGACGCGCGAGCTCTCCGTCCCCTACCCTCCGAAGTGGTGGTAGCGAAGCTGGCGCCTAGTCGAAGTAGGCGCGCGAGCGCTCCATCCCCTACACTCCGAAGTGGTGGCAGCGGAGCTGGTGCCTAGTCGAAGTAGACGCGCGAGCGCTCCGTCCCCTACCCTTCGAAGTGGTCGCGGCGGGCCGCGCCTGGTCGAGTAGACGCGCGACGTGGCGGCGAGCCGCGCGCCTGGTCGGGTAGACGCTCGAGCGCTCCGTCCCCTACCCTCCGAAGTGGTGGCAGCGGAGCTGGTGCCTAGTTGAAGTAGACGTGCGAGCGCTCCGTTCCCTGTTGCTGAGCAGGATAAGATAAGCCTGGGGAGGGACTGGAACATAGCCTCATAGGTTTTGTCCCTGGCGGTCAATGGGGGACCTCACGGGCGCTACTGTTTCGCTGCATTCCCAGACGCCGACGGGACAGGTGAGGCGGGATCAACGGTGGTCTGCACATGGCGCTGTACGACTGGGAGGGAGGTGTCCCATGCCCCCCTTTCGTTGCTTCGGGCCCCCCAGGATATGGGGACACGTGGAGTGTAGTTGGCGGAGTCCTGTGATTGGAATGGGGCGACAGCACTACACACGTGTCCCTGGGGAGACGATGGGACTCTTGAGGCGAAATGTCCGCGGTCGTGCTTCCAAGGCTCTTTAAAAAGGGGCGAGCGGCCAAGTGAAGCGGCACTCGCCTTCCCAGACATTGCATCCCCGGAACTTCTCCTGTCGAAATTGCCGTTCCCAATGCGCCCCAGCTTCGCCCAGTAGCGTGGAGGGCTGTCGGGACCCGGAACAACAACTCCAAGTCCCTCTGTGTAAATCGCACTATCCCAGGAAAAGCTAGTGCACACAGTAACAACAGTAATGTATATCATGCAAAAATCACCTCCGAATATTATTTGAACGATAAAATACGACCTTAGGGCCAAGTCTTACAATAAAAGGGCACAAGGCCAACGAAAGAAAATGAAACAGCGGAAAGCAAATAAAGGTAGCAGAACAGCCCATCCAGCCTCCCACAGGCGAATGACTGTAAGACGCGTCCTACTCGCTGAAGTAGTCCTCACCGTCGTAGTCGCCCTCGAAGACTGGCAACAGATTAAGCAAGGTGAGTACGAGAGTACTCCCAAGGTAAGCTGAACTTTAATACAGTATATGAAACATTGTTTTTAACAAGTATTATCGTAAGTGTAGGCTCCAACCCACACTAACCTATCCACGGGAATCCACCCGGACCAGAACCAAGACCGTCATTTGTTTGCTCAAAAACTAAGTTTATAAAATCCAAGTCTAATCTGTAACGACTTTACTCAGCATGTCCATGACCGTGGACACGGCTATCTAGATAGGTTTTTAACTCTACAGAGGTGTACAACTTTACCCACAAGACATTTCCTCTCACTTGAGCCACGCGATAAACACACTGCCTTAGGTGTGCGGCGGAGAGTTCATGACAAGGCTGTTCCAATGATCCATAGCCGAAATAGTCACGCCGCCACTAAGGTTTCACCACAACTCGAATCCACGAGTTGGAGCCCCCTCTGGTGCCATGTGAGACTTCCCACAGCCTACACCGCGCTCACATTCAGCCTATAGCGAGACTATGTTTGGAACTTCACAAATTACTTAGCGAGTCCGTCCCATACCGGACTTGCGGTAGTCTGCAAGTGACCGTAAAGCGAATCACGAAGCGGTCCTTATGTTGATTTAGGCCCAACCACATTCCCCCGTGCACGACAATCAACCAGGTGTCACCAAACACGAGGCATGCCGACACCCACCACCTAACCATTAGCCTAAGTCCAAATCATAAGTTTCCATTTTCATTTTTAAATAATTTTCACAAACCATCCTTGACTCACCAAAGTCAAGAACTCAATTTTAAATCGTCATTTCATGAGAAAGATTTGATCCCACCTAAGTTATACTAAGCCAAGCTAAGCATTGCTATAGAAATTCCTAATCAATACTACAGTACTAACTAGTTTTTAGCTAGGGTGACAAGGTATAGGAATTCGAGGTTCAAATTGGGCTATAATCAAAGGATTATGGGTATAACTAAATTTAAAACAATATTTGAAGTACATTGAGTAAAGATACGCATGCATATACAGTAAAACAATATAAATACATTTGAAATATTAGGTTCAACATGGTCAAAGGTGTAACTTGCCTTGATCGAAGCCCTGCGGGGAATCGTCGAACTCAACGTCTCCGGAATCGTCGAAATCTAACGTAAAGAGCCAATTCAAAGAAAATTCAAAACAAAATTCAAATGAAATCCAAACAACTTCCAAAAATTATAAAATAAACTGGGAGACAGAATTTTGAATTTTGGATGTGGACTAACAATTCTTGGAAAGGGATTGAGGCTTTTAAAAGAAATTGGAAATTTTAATTTAAAATTTAAATCTTGGGATTACAAAATATATTCAAACAAAATTTAAATAAATTTCAAAATTTCAAAATTATTCCAGAAATGGATAGATTATGATTTTAGAAAAATTTAGAAATTTGAATGGGTCAATTTGGAGTTAAAATGCAAAAGTTATAGCCTTCCAAAGTTTAAATTCAAAATAAAAGAAAAAGGGTATTTTTTGGATTTATTTTTAAACTGAAAAGGATTTATGACGTCAACGAGAATTATTTTTCTAAAGGAAATAACAGATTATGACGTCAGCCCTAGGATTAGTTTATTCGGGGAGAGGCTGACAGGTGGGGCCCAAGTTCTGTAGACCGAGTCCACGGACCCGAGGAAAGGGTGAGGTGGCACGCAGGCGAGCGGCGCGCGGTGTGGTGCTGACGTGGCTTCCACGTGGCTGCCGCGTGGCACCACGTGGTTGCGACGTGGCTGCCACGTCACGGCTTTATGCCTACGTGGCTGCGTGCGCATGAGGTGGCAAGGGGGCATGCTGGTGGCGCTGGCGTGGCGCCGATCTGGCCGCCACCTGGCTGCCACGCATCTGCCAGGTCGGCCCGACGGGCTGACGTGGCCCGACCGACGGCGGCGGCGCTCGGGGCCCGATGGTCGCCGGAGCTCCGGTGAGCGGCGGCGCCGGCCGAGGGTATCAAAATGAAGAGGGCAACGCGGGGAGTGCAATGGTACCTGTCACGGATCCCGAGGGTGGCCGGAGAGGAGAATCGGCGGAGAGGGGCGGCGGTCGGAGAAGGCCTCACGGCGGCGGAGGAGCTCCGGTGGTGCACGTGCCCGGGGAGGTGGTCGTCGAGGACCGTCGGGGCACAAGCAGTGTCGGAGAGGTGCTGGCGGGGTTCGGGGGAGCTCGAGGCGGCGGTGATTGCTCGCCGGAGCTGCTGGAGCTGGCGGAGGGAAATCGGGCGCAGGGGGAGCTCCGAGGCTCGGGGGCTTCGATTGAGAGGTGAGGGAGGGGCGGTGTGGTTAGTGGGTGCTCGGGGAGGGCTTATATAGGCCGGAGGAGGGTGGTAACGGGCGCGTGAAGCTCGCCGGATTGCAGCGGCGGGAAGAGTTAGCGACGGCGAGAGGCGTAATGCGCGACTCCATGCCAGAAACGGACGCGGTGCATGCGGGGGAGTAATTTGGCACCGGCGTGGGCGGGAGAGAGGGATGGAAACCGAAGCTTTCAAAGCTTCGGTTTCGGGCGGTAATGGCGGCGGGGATGGCGCGAGGAAGGAGGTGGCAGGGCGACGGCTCCGACAGGTGGGGCCCGCACGTCAGCGAGAGAGAAAAACGGGAAAGAAATCGGGCGGTGGATGGATTGGTGACGCGTGGCAGGAGGAGATCGGGGCCGTCGGGTGCTGCGCGAAGGGGTAAGTGAGGAGGTGCAGCTGAGATCCCATCCGGCAAGGGAGACTTGATCTGAGCCGTTGGGGTTTCGGGCGGAGGGTTAAGTTGCTACGGACGGGCGGGATGAGATCCAAAAATGGCGAATGGTCCCGATCGCTCCACGTGGCGGCAGGAGCGGAGGGGGAGGTGGCCAAAACGGTAAGTTGGAGCGGGCGGCTGCGATCAAGTCGGGCGAAGGAGGGAATGGTCCGATGCTTGCCACGTGTCGACCCGAGGATAGGGGAAGGCAGGGTCGAACCGGTAAGTGAAGATGGGTGGCCAAGATTAGATCCGGCGGGGTGGGGGTGGCTCCGATGGCTGACACGCATCGGCCGAGGAGGGATTTAGGTTTTATTTTCTTTTTGATTTTCCAGAAATGACTAGGAGGCTTTAAAATGATCAGAAAAATACCAAATAAATTTTGAAAATTTCAGAAAAATTCAGAGAACCTTCTGGGACTAATTGAGACTTAATAAAAATATTTTCCACCCAATTTGATAAGTATATTTTGAAAAAGCACAGTTTAACTTAAAAGGGAAGTTTTTTAATTCTTTAGAAAATTCTAAAAATTAATATAATTACATATTTGACTTTAGGAAAGTGAAATACATTTGTTTGATTTACAAGAAATACAATGAACTTAATTTGATCTTTTAATAACAGAAGTTTTTAAATTTTCTTTAAATCAGGACTTTGAAATAAACTCCAGGAAAATCCAATAAATTCCAGAATGATTTTCATAAAGGAATAAGATTTTTGGGATGTTACAAACCTACCCCCTTAAAGAAATCTCACCCTCGAGATTTGCACCGGCTAGCAAAAGAGATGGGGATGGCTGGCCTTTAAATCTTCTTCTCGCTCCCAGGTGGCTTCGTCTTCGGTGTGGTTGCTCCACTGAACCTTGCAGAATCTGATGGTCTTCCTTCTGGTCTGACGCTCTGCAGTCTCGAGAATCTTGATTGGTTGTTCCTGGTAGGTGAGATCCTCCTGAAGGTCCAAAGTTTCTAATGCTGCTTGCTCTGTGGGTACTCGGAGGCACTTCTTCAATTGGGAGACATGGAAGACATTGTGAACTCCTGACATGCTTGGCGGTAAGTCCAACTGATATGCGACTTCACCTCTTCAGTTTAGAATCCTGAAGGGTCCCACATAACGTGGTGCTAGCTTTCCTCTGACTTGAAATCTTTTTACACCTCTGAGTGGGGATACTCGAAGATAGACGTAGTCCCCGACCTCAAAGGACAAATCTCGGCGACGGTTGTCCGCATAACTCTTCTGTCGAGATTGGGCTATCTTCAGTCTGTCTCTGATCTTCTTAACCTTGTCTTCTGCGTCCTGGAGCAGATTTGGCCCAGCTTCTTGAGGTTCCCCTTGCTGATCCCAAAGCAATGGGGTCCTGCACTTTCGGCCATACAAGGCTTCGAATGGTGCCATCTGCAGACTGGCTTGGTAGCTATTATTGTACGAGAACTCTGCATAGGGCAATGATCGGTCGGCTATTTCAAAGTCAGTACAAGCTCTCGGCATATCCTCGAGCACTTGATTAACTCTCTGTTTGACCATGCATGCGGGGTGGTAAGCGATGCTGGCCGAGCTTACTCCTAACTCTTCATGTGCTTTCCGCGAATCGAAGTAAATTGACTTCCTCGATCGACACTATTTTCTTTGGAACACCGTGCAGGCACACAATCGGGACATGTACAGCTCGGCTAACTTACTCCGGGTAAGTGGTCTTGGCCCGGTATAAAGTGAGCCACTTTAGTTAATTGGTCTATGATCACCAGTTGAATCATAACCCGATTGTGTCCTTGGGAGTCGGTTATGAAATCCATACCGATTTCTTCCACTTCCATTACGGTATAGGCGGGGTTGCAAGAGTCGGTGGCCTTTGATGTTCGGCTTTGACTCGTTGGCCAGTGTCATGAGCTTCAATAAACTCTGCTATTTTTCTCTTTATACTAATCCACCAATATTTTTCCCTTAGGTCCTGGTACATCTTGGTACGACCTGGGTGGATTGAGTATGGGGTGTCATGGGCCTCTTTCAGAATCATGGTTTTGATTTCCTGATTATTTGGCACACAGATGCGGTTCTTGAACCAGACGGTACCATGCTCATCTTCACTGAATCCTGGGGCCTTGCCCCTTCTCATATTCTTTCTGATTTCCTGGATATCCTCGTCAACCTTCTAGGCTTCCATAATTTGATCAGGCAAGCCAAGTTGTATCTCCAGGGTGGTGAGGATGCTTGGTCCCATCGGATTTAGACTTAGACGGGCGACTCCCTCCTGAAGTCGGGTCTGGTCTTCTTCCAATATAACCACGTTTGCATAAGACTTCCTGCTTAAGGCATCAGCTACAACATTCGCTTTTCCGGGGTGGTAACATATACCGATGTCGTAGTCCTTTATCAACTCCAACCATCTTCGCTGCCTCAGGTTGAGTTCTGCCTGGGTGAAGATATACTTCAAACTCTTATGGTCAGTGTATACTTCACAGCAGTTCTGGATAAGATAGTGGCGCCCGATTTTTAAGGCGTGCACTCTGTGGCTAACTCAAGTCATGAGTAGGATAATTGCACTCATGAGGCTTGAGTTGGCGCGACGCGTAGGCTACCACTTTACCCTCTTGCATCAGGACACAGCCTAAGCCTAGTCGAGAGGCGTCGCAGAAAACCTCGAAGCCTTTATGCACGTCCGGCAAAACAAGCACGGGTGCTGAGACTAGTCTCTTCTTAAGGGTTTGAAAACTTTGCTCACAAGCCTTCGTCCATTCGAACTTCTTTTCCTTTTTCAATAAGCGAGTCATTGGCTTGGCTAGTTCGGAGAATCTGCTATGAGCCGCGGTAATAACCATGAGTCAAGGAAGCTCTAACCGATTCACGGACCTTGGTTGCTTCCATTCCATTCTTGCTTCTATCTTGGAAGGATCTCTGACAATTCCTTGGTACATCACGATATGTCCGAGGAAGGCAACCTCTTTTAGCCAGAATTCACATTTACTGAACTTGGCAAAAAGTTGATGCTCTCGAAGCTTTTCCAAGGTTATCCTAAGATGCCGCTCATGCTCTTCTTCATTCTTGAAATAGATGAGGATGTCATCGATGAAGATCACTACAAACTTGTCCAAGTATTTCATGAATACACTGTTCATCATACTCATGAAATAGGCCGGCGCATTGGTCAGCCCAAATGACATGACCGTGAACTCATAATGTCCATATCTGGTGGAGAAGGCAGTCTTGGGAATGTTTTCTTCACGAATCTTCAGCTGATAATATCCTGATCGCAGGTCAATTTTGGAGAAGACACCGGCTCCTTTCAACTGATCGAACAAGTCATCGATCCTGGGAAGGGGGTATTTGTTTTTGATGGTGACGTCGTTGAGTGCTCTGTAGTCCACACATAGCCTCAAACTTTCATCCTTTTTCTTGACGAACAAGGCAGTGCTCCCAAGGTGTGGCGGGTCGGATGTATCCTTTGTCTTCTAGTTCCTTGGTGATTCTTCAATTCTGCTAACTCGTTAGCAGGCATCCGATATGGTCTCTTGGAAATTGGGGCAGTGCCTGGGACTAGGTTAATCACAAACTCGATTTTCCTATCCGGCGGCATTCCTAGCATTTCCTCGGGAAAAACATCTGGGTATTCCCGCACTATTGGTACTTCCTCCAAGACTCGGAGGTGGAAGAGGGCACATTCTTCTGCTTCCGGGATCTGGGGGGAGAAGATTACTTCCACGCCTTGGTCATTGGTGAGGGTGATGGATCTGGTAGCGCAATCGATCTGACCTCGATTCCTGGCTAACCAGTTCATCCCGAGAATGACATTTAATCCTTGCGATTCCAAAACCAAAAGATCGGCTAGGAATCGGGTCCCATCTATGAGTAATTCCACTTTGGGGCACAAGGTCCCTGCCCTCATTTCTGCCCCAGGGGAGTGAACTATCATAGGGTTGCTAAGAGTTACCCTGCCCAACCCATGCTTATCCACAAAAGTTTTTGACACAAAGGAATGCGATGCTGGTACTGAATCGACAAGGAACATACCGGCCACGGCGTCGGTGCAGCTGAGCTTCTTCGGTATCACGTGGTTCCTCTCCCTTGATGAAGGTGCGCGGCCTGCGCCCTGGTTCGACTTCGGAGGATCACGGAGTTCTTTGCGCTTGAATCTTCTTGAGAACATGCTTGGCAAAGTATCCGGTTCCTTGCGGTAATGCGAGTTAATCCGTCGGTTGGCGGACTGCTCTTACGCACTGCCACCGGTTGTTGGGGTGCGGTTGCTTGGAACTGCGGCGGTTGGGTAACTTGGCGGCGGTGGTTGAGGACTTGAACCTACGGCGGTTCTTGAAGTTCTGCCACAGGTGCGAACTTGTTTGAGTGCGGAGGAGTGGTGCGACTCTTGAAAGAACCTCGAGTTGTTCCTCAGTCGCCATTCTTTTCTTCAGCGTTTCCATTTCCATGTGCTTGCCCTCTGGCGGATGGCCTTCTTGACTAGGCGGTGGAAGTCGGTATAGTCACCGATATCGGTGTCTTGATATGTTGTCATTCAGGCCCTCCATGAACCTTTCTTGCTTGGCCTCGTCGGAAGCCACATCTTAGCGCATAGCGAGCGATTGGTTGAACTTTGCGTACTCATTGATAGTACGACTTCTTTGGCGCGAGGCTCGAACTCCTTCTTTTTCAGTGCCATGGTGCCGGTGGGGATGTGAGCCCTGCGAAAGCTTTGCTCGAACTCGTTCCACATCACCGTTTGCGGGTTGGCGTGCGAAGCGGTGAAGGTGTCCCACCATTGAGATGCTGGCCCATTCAGCTGATGGGAGGCGAACAGGACTCGCTCCGTCGGTGCAACTGCGATATGTCGACTTCTTGCCAATCGACTGAGCGATCGTCGGTGTCCATTGGTTCAGCGCTGCCGGCGAAGGTCGGTGGCTTGATCCTTAGGAATTCCGAAAGCCGATTGGGAGGTGCTTAGGCAGGTTGGTGAGGAGCTTGAGGATTGTTGATAGTCTGAGCCAACAGTTGGATTAGTTGATTCTGATTTGCCATCAATTGTGCCCAATCTGGTCCTGCTGCCGGTGGAGGCGGGGGAATTGGAGTTGACTGGCTTCCCTGGGCTCCGGGGTTGGTGGTGTCCATGCTGGAGTTCCTTCTCGTGTTCACCATCTATTGAAGCCTTGAGATTTAGAGAGAGAAGTAAAGGAGAGGTTCTAGTAACAATCCCACCAAAATAACACACAAGAGCAAGGAAAACACGAATAAAACCAAACAAAACTTTTTATTTTATTATAATAGTCTCGTGGCTGTTAACAAAGGACTACAGCTCACGGATAACGTTCTAAGACTCAAGGTTGTCTAGACACTAGTGCTGCGCTCGAGTCTCCTCGGAAAAGGCCCGGAATCAGTGGAGCCCGCATCTTCAGCACAGAGTTCGGCAAGTTCTTCTTCCCTTGCGCGGAGCTTCTGCTGTGCGGTGTGTAGCTCGTCCAGGGTGGTCTGGTACATGTGATCCATGGACTTGGTAAATTCCACCAGTCGTACGAGACGGAGGTTGCTCTCATACTCCGTAGATGAGAAGTCGCTGGCAGCCCACAGAGGGGTCTTCATGGGAAAGTAGCGAAAATCGGTGCGCAACAAGTCTCGAGTGTAGATGTTCCTCAGCTGGCGAATGGCCTCTCGGGCTGCATCCTGTACTCCGTCGAAGAAGGTAGCTCGAGGTAGGGGTGCGTCGAACACGTAAATGGCTCCGCTGGCTGTAAAATCCTTGAAGATCTTTACTTCCACCCTCCAGCGTTCCTCGTCTCCGTACATGCCAACATATCCTTGGTAGAGGGGATATGGGCGGAAGTTGAGCTCTTGCATGAGGTTGTACAGATCATCGGCGAAGAGTCCGGCAAGGGTTCCATGGGAGACGCGGGTAGGTTGCTCCATCTAAAATTTGGAAGAGGAGAGAAGTTAGTAATTAGTTTTGGTAAGAGATTGAGTAAAGGGAGAGAGGGTTTTAAAAAGGGCATTTCTAATCAAAATATGTCGTTAAGGTTGGTCTCTAGCTAAGGTCACGTCTTAGGGTCATTATTGCTCTGATACCATTTCTGTCGGGACCCGGAACAACAACTCCAAGTCCCTCTGTGTAAATCGCACTATCCCAGGAAAAGCTAGTGCACACAGTAACAACAGTAATGTATATCATGCAAAAATCACCTCCGAATATTATTTAAACGATAAAATACGGCCTTAGGGCCAAGTCTTACAATAAAAGGGCACAAGGCCAACGAAAGAAAATGAAACAGCGGAAAGCAAATAAAGGTAGCAGAACAGCCCATCCGACCTCCACGGCGAATGAGCGTAAGGCGCGTCCTACTACATTGAAGTAGCCCTCACCGTCGTGAGTCGCCTCGAAGTCGGCAGCAGTTAAGCAAGGTGAGTGCGAGTACTCCCAAGGTAAGCAAGCAAATGCTTACGCAAGTCACACCAGGAATTATAACAGAGTTGATGCATGCATAATGGATATCAAAGGAAGGCTTAATAGGGTAATGTGCGGAAAGCAATACTTGAATTTGAGATATAATAACGTAAATACGAAAAGCTGAACTTTAATACAGTATATGAAACATTGTTTTTAACAAGTATTATCGTTAGTGTAGGCTCCAACCCACACTAACCTATCCACGGGAATCCACCCGGACCAGAACCAAGACCGTCATTTGTTTGCTCAAAAACTAAGTTTATAAAATCCAAGTCTAATCTGTGACGACTTTACTCAGCATGTCCATGACCGTGGACACGGCTATCTAGATAGGTTTTTAACTCTGCAGAGGTGTACAACTTTACCCACAAGATATTTCCTCTCACTTGAGCCACGCGATAAACACACTGCCTTAGGTGTGCGGCGGAGAGTTCATGACAAGGCTGTTCCAATGATCCATAGCCGAAATAGTCACGCCGCCACTAAGGTTTCACCACAACTCGAATCCACGAGTTGGAGCCCCCTCTGGTGCCATGTGAGACTTCCCACAGCCTACACCGCGCTCACATTCAGCCTATAGCGAGACTATGTTTGGAACTTCACAAATTACTTAGCCAGGTCCGTCCCATACCGGACTTGCGGTAGTACGAAGTGACTTCGTAAAACGAATCACAGAAACGGTCCTTATGTTAATTTTGGCCCAACCACATTCCCCCATGCACGATAATCAACCAGGTGTCACCAAACACGAGGCATGCCGGCACCCACCACCTAACCATTAGCCTATGTCCAAATCATAAGTTTCCATTTTCATTTTTAAATAATTTTCACAAACCATCCTTGACTCACCAAAGTCAAGAACTCAATTTTAAATCGTCATTTCATGAGAAAGATTTGATCCCACCTAAGTTATACTAAGCCAAGCTAAGCATTGCTATAGAAATTCCTAGTCAATACTACAGTACTAACTAGTTTTTAGCTAGGGTGACAAGGTATAGGAATTCGAGGTTCAAATTGGGCTATAATCAAAGGATTATGGGTATAACTAAATTTAAAACAATATTTGAAGTACATTGAGTAAAGATATGCATGCATATACAGTAAAACAATATAAATACATTTGAAATATTAGGTTCAACATGGTCAAAGGTGTAACTTGCCTTGATCGAAGCCCTGCGGGGAATCGTCGAACTCAACGTCTCCGGAATCGTCGAAATCTAACGTAAAGAGCCAATTCAAAGAAAATTCAAAACAAAATTCAAATGAAATCCAAACAACTTCCAAAAATTATAAAATAAACTGGGAGATAGAATTTTGGATGTGGACTAACAATTCTTAGAAAGGGATTGAGGCTTTTAAAAGAAATTGGAAATTTTAATTTAAAATTTAAATCTTGGGATTACAAAATATATTCAAACAAAATTTAAATAAATTTCAAAATTTCAAAATTATTCCAGAAATGGATAGATTATGATTTTAGAAAAATTTAGAAATTTGAATGGGTCAATTTGGAGTTAAAATGCAAAAGTTATAGCCTTCCAAAGTTTAAATTCAAAATAAAAGAAAAAGGGTATTTTCTGGATTTATTTTTAAACCGAAAAGGATTTATGACGTCAGCGAGAATTATTTTTGTAAAGGAAATAACGGATTATGACGTCAGCCCTAGGATTAGTTTATTCGGGAGAGGTGAGGTGGGGCCGGGTTACGTGGGCCGAGTCCACGGACCGAGAAAGGGTGAGGTGGCAGCGGCGGCGGCGGCGCATTGTGGTGCTGACGTGGCTTCCACGTGGCTGCCGCGTGGCACCACGTGGTTGCGACGTGGCTGCCACGTCACGGCTTTATGCCGACGTGGCTGCGTGCGCGTGAGTTAGCGGCGTGCGGGTGGCGGCGTGGCGCCGTCGGCGCCACCGGCTGCCATGCATCTGCCGGTCGGCCCGACGGTGGCGTGGCCCGGCCGTCGGCGGCGGCGCTCGGGGCCGATGGTTGCGAACTCGGTGGCGGCGGCGCCGGCGAGGTATCAAAATGAAGAGAGCAGCGGGAGTGCAATGGTACATCCACAGATCCCGAGGTGGCGGAGAGGAGAATCGGCGGAGAGGCGGCGGTCGGAGAAGGCCTCACGGCGGCGGAGGAGCTCGGTGGTGCGTGCCGGGAAGGTGGTCGTCGAGGACGGCTGGGGCACTGCGATGTCGGAAAGGTCTTGGCGAGTGCGGGGAGCTCGGCGGCGTCGATTGCTCGCGGGGCTGCTGGGCTGCGGAGGAAATCGAGCGCGAGGAGCTCGAGGCTCGGGGCCGATTGAGAGGTGAGGAGGCGGTGTGGTTAGTGGGTGCTCGGGGAGGGCTTATATAGGCATGGGCGGGAGAGAGGGATGGAAACCGAAGCTTTCAAAGCTTCGGTTTCGGGCGCTAATGGCGGCGGCGATGGCGCGAGGAAGGAGGTGGCGGGGACGACGGCTCCGACAGGTGGGGCCCGCACGTCGGTGAGAGAGAAAAACGGGATAGAAATCGGGCGGTGGATGGATTGGTGACGCGTGGCAGGAGGAGATCGGGGCCGTCGGGTGCTGCGCGAACGGGTAAGTGAGGAGGTGCGGCTGAGATCCCATCGGCAAGGAGACTTGATCCCGAGCCGTTGGGGTTTCGAGCGGAGGGTTAAGTTGCTACGGACGGGCGGGATGAGATCCGAAAATGGCGAATGGTCCCGATCGCTCCACGTGGCGGCAGGAGCGGAGGGGGAGGTGGCCGAAATGGTAAGTTGGTGCGGGCGGCTGCGATCAAGTCGGGCGAAGGAGGGAATGGTCCGATGCTTGCCACGTGTCGACCGAGGATAGGGAAGGGGGTCGAACCGGTAAGTGAAGATGGGTGGCGAGATTAGATCCGTGGGGTGGGGGTGGCTCAGATGGGTGACCGCGTCGTAGAGGAGGATTTAGGTTTTATTTTCTTTTTGATTTTCCAGAAATGACTAGGAGGCTTTAAAATGATCAGAAAAATACCAAATAAAATTTGAAAATTCCAGAAAAATTCAGAGAACCTTCTGGGACTAATTGAGACTTAATAAAAATATTTTCCACCCAATTTTATAAGTATATTTTGAAAAAGCACAGTTTGACTTAAAAGGGAAGTTTTTTAATTCTTTATAAAATTCTGAAAATTAATATATTTACAGATTTGACTTTAGGAAAGTGAAATACATTTGTTTGATTTACAAGAAATGCAATGAACTTAATTTGATCTTTTAATAACAGAAGTTTTTAAATTTTCTTTAAATCAGGACTTTGAAATAAACTCCACAAAAATCCAATAAATTCCAGAATGATTTTCATAAAGGAATAAGATTTTTGGGATGTTACAAGGGCGCCGGAATGCGGCTGACGCCGCCGCCTGGGCGGTTGCAGGGTTGGACATCCCGCCCTTGTGGGGGGATGCGACACCGCGATGTGTTGTCCCCTCGCCGGCTGGTGTGGAGTGGTGGGCAATTCACTTGTACTTCATCAAGGCCGCTTCTAGCTTTGGGAGTAGACTTCTACGTCGCACCAGAGAGGCTGCATCCGGCTGCGCTGTCCCGTGCAGGCGTCTGTTTGGACGCTTGAGGTGAGGAGAGGTCTTGCGCTTGCGGTGCTACAGGGAGCCGTGCTGCTCCAAGGGCGGGCTCTGACTCCTGCAGCTCAGGGCGGCACGCCCTAGGGGCCTTGGGCGCTCTCCGTCTTGTGTTGCCTTATTGGGCGTCTTTGTGCCCGAGCTCGAGCGTCAATGGCGTTGTTGGAGCACCTTCCGCAGCCGGAGACCGTGCCGTGTGGCGCGCCGGCCGGCGCGTTTGGTTTCTCAGCTCTTTTGCAGAGGCGCAGGCCATTGAGCTCGTGCGCCTCGCCCCTGTACTCGCGGCCGCCCGTCCATGCGGCGCACGTGGTTTGCTGGGAGCACGAGAAGCCTCTGGAGTCTGTGCGCCGTTGTATGTGGACTCTGGCGAGTGTGTGGGAATACCGTCCACGTCTTATTTATACTCCGGAGAGTACGTGTGGTGATTACACCAACGCGTGTGCGGGATATCCGCGTCTTGTTTAGACTCATTAGAGTGCGCAGGGAAAACATCCGCGTCTTTGTTTATACTCCGGAGAATACGTGGGACTATCAACCACGACTTACTTAAGCTCCGGAGGGTACGGCAACGCGCGCGCGGAACATCCACGTCTTATTTATACTCAGTAGAGTGCGCAAGAAAAACATCCGCGTCTTTGTTTGTACTCCGGAGAATGCGTGGGACTATCAGCCACGACTTACTTAAGCTCCGGAGGGTACGCCAACACGCACGCGGAACGTCTGCGTCTTGTTTATACTCAGTAGAGTGCGCAGGGAAAACATCCGTGTCTTTGTTTGTACTCCGGAGAATGCGTGGGATTATCAACCACGACTTACTTAAGCTCCAGAGGGTACGCCAACGCGTGCGCGGAACATCCGTGTCTTGTTTATACTCAGTAGAGTGCGCAGGGAAAACATCCGCGTCTTTGTTTGTACTCCGAAGAATACGTGGGACTATCAACCACGACTTACTTAAGCTCTGGAGGGTACGCCAACACGCGCGTGGAACGTCTGTGTCTTGTTTATACTCAGTAGAGTGCACATGGAAAACATCTGCGTCTTTGTTTGTACTCCGGAGAATGCGTGGGACTATTAACCACGACTTACTTAAGCTCGGAGAATGCATGCGCGCGTGAAACGTCTGCGTCTTGTTTATACTCAGTAGAGTGCGCAGGGAAAACATCCGCGTCTTATTTATACTCCGCAGAGTGCGCGCGGAGGCGTCCCCCCGCTGCATCTTATTTATACTCCGTAGAGTGCGTGCGGAGGCGGACCTCGACGCTACATCTTATTTATACTCCGTAGAGTGTGTGCGGAGGCAAACCTCGACGCTACGTCTTATTTATACTCCGTAGAGTGCGTGCAGAGGCGGTCCTCGACGCTACGTCTTATTTATACTCCGTGGAGTGCGTGCGGAGGCGGACCTCGACGCTACGTCTTATTTATACTCCATAGAGTGCGTGCAGAGGCGGACCTCGTCGCTATGTCTTATTTATACTCCGTAGAGTGTGTGCGGAGGCGGACCTCCGTGCGGTGCGTGTGCGGTGCACGTGCGGAGGTGAGTCTCTGTGCGCTACGCGTGCGGAGGTGAGTCTCCGTGCGGTGCGCGTGCAGAGATGAGTCTCCGTGCGCTGCACGTGCGGAGGTGAGTCTCTGTCCGCTGCGCGTGCGGAGGTGAGTCTCCGTGCGGTGTGCATGGGAACATCAACCACGTGTTTATACTCCGAGGAGTACACGTGGTAATAACACTGACGCGTGCGCGGAATTCCGCGTCTTGTTTATACTCAGTAGAGTGCGCAGGGAAATCATCTGCGTCTTATTTATACTCCGGGGAGTGTGCGCAGGGTGTAACATCCCAAAATTTTATTCCTTTATGAAATTATTTTTTGGATTTTCTTGGATTTTATTTCTAAGTTCTGAGTTGAGAAAATTAAAATTTTTATTTTATAAAAGTCAATTTAAGCTCTTTGCATTTCATGAAGTCAAAATAAATGTATTTCATTTTCTAAACTCAGTCCTGTAATTTTATTAAATTTCAGGAATTTATAAGGAATTAAAAACCTCCTCTTTTAAGTCAAATTATGCTTTTGCAAAATATAAATATCAAAATGGGTTGAATTTATTTTTATTAAGTCTCAAATAGTCCCAGAAGGTTGTAACATCCTGAAAATTCGATTTAGCAAAATCGCCAAAAATTTAAAACTTTGTATTTGCCTCTTGCTGGTGTTCCAATTTCCTTCACAAGTTTAGTTGAGTTCTTCCCAAAATTGTATTATGCCAAATTAGTATCAGGGCATAACCCCATAAAGATAAAATAACTATAATAGTAAAATCATATGATAAATAAGATATAGCAGATTCAAAATAAATTAACAGGCAAATAGCAAAGGTATAGGCCAACTTTAGAATTATCATTAAAAATTCAAATCTGAATTGAGTATTAAAAATGCAAATAACATTTAAAAACAAAAGTGTACATTTGAAAAAGAAGCACAACTAATGAGAGGGAGCATTATCTGAAACTATGTATATATAAGTATGCTTTAGAAATCAATCGGAGAAATCAAAACATAAAGCAAAAACTCAAAGTTTTCCTATTTTGACAGACTCCCTAATTTCCTTCACTTCCATGCGGGCCCCACCCCCAATTTCTCTCTCTCTTCCCACCTTTCTTTCACTGCCCACGGGCCCTGCGCCCTACCTCCTCTCTTATTCCTTGCGCGCGGCCCCCACCCGGTAGCCACCTCTCTTCCTCCCTTTCGTGCCTCCCCCTCGCTCCTTCTTTCTTCTTCCGCGCACAAGCTGCACCGCCCCGGTTCCTCCACCGCTGCCGGGTTGCTTCTCCCCTAGCGCCGCGCCTACCACCGGCCTCCTCCCATCAATGCCGCGGACCATGGCTAGTTCCCCTCTCCTCTAGCCCGACTAGCCTTCGGCGCGCCTTCAAGACCCCTGCCGGCCTACGCCTGCGCACTCGAGCCGCCCTTCCCTGTGGATGAACAGCAGCGCACTGCTCCTTGGTCGTCATCTATAGCAAGTCCTCTCTCCTCCCGGCTATAAAAAGCCCCAAGCCGCCGCTGCCCTTTGCGCTTTTCTTTTTCCCCGCTCGCCTCACCGCGCGTGCCCCGCTGCCGCCGCCGCTCCCGCTGCTCCGGCGACGCCCTCACCATGCCGACTGCATCCCCGTGCGCCTCTCCCTCCTAGGGACCTCCTCTAGCGACCGATTTGAAATCCGCGAAGCCAGCTCGCCGCACGGGCCTTCTTCCCCAATTCCGGCCGGCACCACCATCTCCGCCGCCGATTTCTCCTCGGCCTGCCCCGCTACGATTCCATGCAGTGAGAGCTTCCCCACGACGCCCCCTACCTCCTCCAACCGCCGCTTGGCCTCCTCGCCGCCCAAGCTTCTGTCTCCACGCGAGCCTCCCCGCCGCCACCCGAGCTCACGCTGCCGGCCTCCCTGGACGCCTCTCCAGCTTGGACGAATGCTTGGTAAGCCTCCTGGTATCCTCCTTCCACTCGTGCTCCCCCTCATTCCTCTCCCCTCCATCGTAGCGCCGCTGCCTCCTTTCTTCCCCACGACTGGCCGCCGAGAGCCACCATCGTGGGCGTCCGGTGCCGCTCCGGCTGATGCGCCACCACCTATGGCTTCACTGACTCCCCAGCAACTCATTTTGGTCGTCACCATCGCGTCTCCGGCCTCACCACTCCATCGCCGCCGGCACCTGGGAGATGCGCCGCCTCCCTCTGTCACTCCAACCAAAAGCCACCCCCTCCTTTCTGTGTTTCCCTCTCTGTTGGTGGAATGTGTGGCATGTAGGTCTACTGTGTGCAGGACAATTCCAATAGCAAAAGTTTATGTGGGAGTGTAATAGCATATGTAAACTGACTTTGAATATGTATATAATTATCCATGCAAGATAAGAAATTGCTAAAAATCAAATGAAGGTATAATGGCATATAGTCTAGCTATGGATGTGGCAACTAGATGATAAACCATATTTACATTCTTTCATGAATTGCCAAAATCTGAAATGTGGATCCAGGAAATTAAACCATGGAGTAGTGTGATAAGATATGTTTTGTAATTGAACTTAAGTATAAAAGTGTAACTCATAATTAACAAGTGAGGGTAGGGGCGAATTGAAACAGTGGTATTGAATATTTATGCAAAATGAATGGATTAGAGATTTGATATTAACAAAGATTTACATGTTAATAATGGTCAACAATTGATCACTTTATAAAGAATAAATCACATCCCTTTTCACATTAGCAAAGATTGAAGATGTCTAACATAAGTTTAATTTGTAACTAATGTCTTTAGACATTCGAACATGAGAAAAAGGGGTGGCAAGTTAATTTATTCCCTAAATTAAAAGCATGCTTTGTGTGTACATTATATAAACTTAGGTAATAAGAACTCATAAATAAAGATCATCTTGCATATAACTATTTAAGATTTAAACCTAAAAGGGTAGGCTTTATTTACACGTTGTGCAAACCATGTATAATTAAAATTTAGGTATCATAACAACCCCTTTTTAAAGTAACTATTATAAATTGTTAGCATAAACTCAAATAGGAGCATAATGGCATGCAAAGTAATTATGGACATATATATATATATACATGTGACAAGTAATAGGACTAAAATTGTAGAAACCAAATAAGATTCTAATAAAATAATAATGTTGGGAGAACAAATCCAAAATGATTGTCTATCCATAAAGTTGGGTAAGTGATTCAGAAAGTAAGAAATATTATAAATATTCGTTTTGTAACCTAAAGGTTAAATAAAAATGCTATAAAAGTAGCTATTAGTAAATACTCCAGTATCACAAGGTCGTAACCAAGGATGCCTGATTTGTTGATAGCAAATACTTAGCAGTACGCCTTTAATTAAAAAGAACCATATGATGCATCTATTTAACCTTCCCTGAGCATCAGTCAATAAAATAAATTTGCCAAATGCATCCTAATGAACAAATTAACAATGGGACCATGTAAAATAATGCTCGGCTAAATTCATACATGTACCCTAACTCATGGAACTTCCTTGATAAATATAAAATTATAAAAAGAAGTTATTAAATAAAATAAGTCGAACCATGGTAATCAACCGTTGGCTATGCCTAGCCATCTTTTAACCCGGAGCAGAATATTTCGACAAACACCCTTTTCGCCATAAAACCTCACTTTCCTTTTCGCCATTCATCGCTCCGTTCCAACTCCGTTGGTTTTGTCAATTCTCCGCATCCGATCAATCCTACCCAAAAGTCATCTCTTTGTCTCATAAAGTTTAATTTGAGATTATTTGGATTTGCTTGGATCTTTTTGAATTATTTGCATTCTATTGCTTAGTGCGTAGTTAGAGATTGGAATCGTGGAGAATCACTGGATCCAGCAAGACCAGGATCCAGAAGGCGGTAAAGACCAGGAGCTCGAGAGCAACAAACGAGAAAAGTCTTAAGTGAGCTCAAGACCGTGGTAAACCGCGCCAGGCTAGTCAATACTTTGATCATTTTGAATACCCATTTTGCAAATTATTTAGATTCAAATTATCAAATGCCTGCTGTTATTTTATGTGCTATAATATGTTGGATTTCATGCTTTAGCTAGCTGCCCATTTAACAAGTGCTACTATTATACCTTTCCAGCACAATTATACTGTGAACATTGTTATCCCTAGGAAAACTTATAAATGTAAGAGTTTTAAAAAGAATCGGTTATATTTATATTACTCGGCTTAGCATTGCTTAGTCTCGGGGGTGTTTACAATGTTCCAATATCATATGCAAATGCAAAGAGCAAGTTTTGGGAAAAGTTGTGGTTGGAAATGGTTGGGTAAGTTTAAAATGATTAATTTATGCCCCAAAAATCCCCAAAATTTCTGGGTGTGTCTGAGCGGATGGTTCGGGGGTGTGGTGCAGTGGTGCACGAGTGTGGGGTTTGTGGTAGAACCGCCCAGATAATCAAGGACCGAATCAGGTCATGACCTCCCATTGTAAAACAGTACAACCACAAGTCTGCAAAGTGCAACTTGGCTAAGTAAATCCTACTGAACTTCGGACTCATCTCACAGATTGGGGGAAAGAAGGCCAGAGCCTGTGGTGGCTAAAGGGACACCGAGTGGAGGGTGAATTGTTTTTCTTATTTTACTAGCGTAGGGGGAGTGGAGCTCGAGGCGCTAGTAAAAGAGTGATTAACATCCCGCGCAACTATGGGTCCCACCGCAAGTGGGGTAGACTCATAGGGTGAGATGAGACCCCGAAGCCAGGTAGTGTTGAAAGGTTACTGTGATGATCTACTCGACTGCATGACCAAGGAATCATGCGGGGCAATGGGCAGATTGTCTCTTGTGGTGAAAGTGTACAAACTCTGCGAGTCAAAGCATTGAGCAGTAGTGCCCACGGTCAAGGGCGGACATGGGAACTTAACTTCGATATAGTTCTATTTCAAAATGATTTATATGGTTGGGTTTGGAATGGGAAAATGGAGGACGAAGGAATGTCCTGGTTTGAGTTGTCCTGGGTGTCGTCCCAGTGGTAAGTTAAGCGGCTATAACGCTGAAAACTGGTTTGTGGTACAATCAACTTGGGTAATGGATGAGATATGTACTTGTTCTATAAAATCTTTATTTCAAAGTAAGATAAATTTTGGTCCAAAGTCTAAGTCTAGAAATTTCCATACATACGTCTTAAGTCTTTTAAAATGCAATTTCTGGCAAAATAAAATGAACCTGAGCCTATCCTTTGTCAAGTCCTACATGTTATAAACTTGCATTCTGTGTATTGGCTCACTGAGCACGGGGTTGGAGTGCTCACTCTCGCATAATCAAAAATCCAGAATCAAGAGTCGAATCGCTGCGCCAAGCCATGCTGATAAAGAGAACAAGAAGGTCAAGAACTAAGTCGCGAGCCTCCAGTTGGCTGCTTGTGGGCATGCATTGTGGGTCTCACCTGTGTGCTTCGTTTTTCGCTGCTGCTTTCGCTGTTTTCAGCCTAATCGGCCCTTGTGTAAGTATCTTATAGTATTTCGCTTCCGCTTGATATGTACTTGATGTTCAGTACTGTAACTGTGAGCACTATCTACTGATCCAGGGAATAGTGTGGTAAAATCAAAGAGGATTCTGGATTAAAAATCTGGGTCCTACAGAGCTGGTATCAGAGCATATCGACTGCAGGTCGTGACCTAGTTAGCATGGCCGTTAGTTTCACAACTAGAATTATTCCTTCAAAACCTATTTACAAAATGTAGGTACTGTTTCTTATTCTCATCCCTTTTAGATGATTCCCTCTCATCTATATCTTTTACATCCATTTTAAGTTCAAAAGCTTCTCACCTTGAATTTAAAATGACAGAAATCAGTACTCCTCTTGTAAAACCCTTTTGAAAACCCTACCCTTGGACCTAAAGCCCAAGGCTTAAAATTTAAATTCCTTCTCAAAAACTGCTTTATTTGTGAAGGCCTGATTTTCAGTTAATTTACAAAAATTTATATCAAACCTATTTCAATAAACATGTTCGTTCGAAGAAAAGTTTTTCAAAAGCTAAACAACTTATAAAAGATTATTCCCAAAACCCTCCTTGACCCCTCAGAGTACATGGGTAGGATGACACAAGTTGGTGGATTCACATCGATCATTCTGAGAGAAATAAAATGTGTAAAAACTCTGGATGGATTAATAGAATCATTGTGAAATCAGGAGAATTTAAATATTTGGATTGACTAGATGTTGGATTAGCCAAATCCGTGGGGAGAAGCAATGACAAAAATAATAAATGTTGTGGCCTCTCTAGTAGGTGTATAAACTTGGTGGATTCATGTTAGATCTTAGAAAGACAATGGTATAAATTTTTGGGTGCAAAATGGATAGACCCAATTAAATACTTGGATTTGGCTAGACCTTAGCTAAAATAAATGAGTGGACCGAATCAAGTTCATTCCAAAACTCATTTGGGATCTCTCGAATATATGCTTGTACCAACTTGGGTGGACTCATGATAATTCTAGGAAAATCCTTGACACCCACTTTTCGGATGGAAGAAAATAGTCAGATTTAAATACTCGGATTAACTACGAAGACGAGTCAACTTAGACAATTGGAATGGACGAATAGGTGGATTTATCTAGTCGAGTGGATTGGGAAGAATTGAGTTATAAAAAAAATTGTAACGCTATTCCCGGTGAATATTTATGACAATGAGATAGTTTGGAAGAAAATTGCAGATAGTAGAAATTTGAGTACTTGGTGAGTAGATCCTAATTATGAATCAATGAAGAAGGGAACAGAATTATTAAAGAACCCATGATGCAAAGGGTGGATTGAAGTAAAGAAAATATTACTGGAACGTAAAGTTGAATGGATTGACCACATAAGTAGACCAACTGAACCTCGAAAGAAATAGAAAGTGAGACGACACTTGTTGGTTATAGCCCTAATAAGTAGCATAATTCCTGGTGGATATTCTCCATGATAGGGAAATGAAAATATAATCGATTGTTAGAAGGATTGATTAAAATTTTGAGAAGGTGGAAGAAGTGATAATAACCATTGAATTATGTACCTGATTAATAACATTATTCCAGGTGGATAGTTATAATGATGAGTTAGCTGAAGTATACAGTTAAAAGCAAAACTGATTACTAGGTGAGCAAATTATAAATTGGAATCCATGCTAAGGGGTTGAACTATTAGAAAACCGTGATAAAAAGATATTGGATTTTCCCCCTTAGGTGTACAATGGAATAGTTGACAAATAAAGGACCTAGGTTTGAATCATAAAACTTATGGTGGGAATTGAGATTCTAAGTGAGAAATTAGGTAACCCTGATTCGATCATAGAAACCCTAGATGACCCAATTGAGATATATGATCATAGAATATAAAGCAGATTGAATTAGTAAATAACAGATATGAAATTGGATTTATAAATTCGAAATGGTTATCAAGATTCATGTGTGATTCAAACAATCGATTGAATGGAAATATATGATCAGCGGATTAAATAAATGATGACACTTGCCATCTGGAGTTTTAGATAGCAATCATACCATGACCAAGTGATGGAGGAAAATAGCCTAGTTCTAAATGGCAAAAAGTAAAAGTTAAGATTTTTGAGGCCATTGGATTCTAAGCTTGTGCAAAGAAGCAATCTGGAAGTGAATTAGTCCATCCCGTATTATTCAAAAATTGCAAAAACAATTACAATGTCTAAAAAAATGGTGATGCAAGAGCGAGTATTAACACCGGTCAAATCCCCTCCAAATACTTTCCTCTTTCTTCTGTGCTTTCAAAAGGAAATTAACCATCTCTTCTTTTACCCCTACTCCAAAATGTAAGGATAGGAACGTCGAAGATGTTCTCGAAGATAAAGTGGTCTCGTCATGGATAGACAAAATACACCGAACCTTGTGCCCTTTATGTGTAACCTCTCACCTAGCCGTTGTACTGTTGCAAGATTTTATTTGGACCCTATGCACTGCCTTTTTACTTTTGGGTTTTGTATTTCGCAGTCACGGGAAAAGCTTATTTTCAAAAAGAGTTGTGTGATTTGAGTGCCCCCAGTTTTCTGGGAGTGCTTTTGGGTATAGATACTTATCCTCACGAATCTTTTCCTTACCTCATGCTATTCCCTCTCGCCTCTTTTGCTTAAAACCCTGCCAGGTCTACAAAAGAAAAGTGATGGCTAGCCAAACCAAGACGATCAAGAACAAGTGAGAATCTCTCAACATTCCAACAGTTAAAAAAAATAACAATACCAAGACGACAGCTAAAAGCCTCAACCCGCGCCAAGGCTCCAGATTCAGGCCACTGGTTTGTCTCCTCCGCATCTACTCGGAGGACTCATAGATCAAATCCTTGCCAAACAAACTAGATAACTGGAAACAAGATGATGACCACCAGCAGAAGTAAGAAAAGGAGACTCATAGTTGATGCCCGCTGTAACCTTACTCCACAACGAAGAAGGTGAAAGAAGCCCCAACCAAAGTTGAACAACCGGGAAAAGATGTCGTCATTACTAGCACGAACTCCGGTAAGCATGTCAAGTGTTTCCACTGCGGCCTCAAAGGACATTACATGGCGGATGCCCTCAAAGACAACAAGCAAACAAGTAATGGGAACCATTGCCACCAACCTCAGCCTCGGCAAAAAGGAACAAGAGAGCCCCAGCAAGGAACGAGCTACGACCACTAAGGTTCTATCACCAGATTCAGAAGCCCCACCAAAAGCTACGTGTGCTGAATGTGGCAAGACAGGACATGATGCCCAAACATGCCCTCCACTACGACAAGATAAAAAGGGATTATGCTTCACCTGTGGGCAGAAAGGACACTACTGCTACAATTGCCCAGTCCCCTACTGTCTCTACTGCAAGATACATCATGGGCCAGATGACTGCCTCACCAACTTAATAGCATGTACACGCTGCGGAGAAAAAGGGCATCAAGACGAACAATGTCTCGCCAATTGTCCTAACTGTGATGAAGATCACCAACATGGCCACTGTCCAATGAGCAAGGTCACATGTTTTCTCTGTGAAGGACAAGACCATTGCCCTAAGGACTGTTCCATGAGACTATTACTGACCAAAGCTGCAGAGATACAGCGGATGAGCCTTCGAGCCGCCATCCGACTCGTCATAGATGAAGCTAACAAGAACAAATAGTATTGGTCACCCGTCATTTAAGGGGGGTAGCCAAGATCAGCAGAAAACGACAAGCACTTCGACGATGAGTCACCTCTGCGACATAAAAGAGTAAACAACAATCAACGAAGCCACCGGCACTTGGAAGGACAAGCAATTTAAAATAAAGTTTCCAATCCCTTTTGACGACTCCAAGGACAAGACAACTCGTCAAGCAAAAGTTTGTAACCTACTGCTAGCCAGATTAACCCCACCTCTACTCTCTCTGCTCTACCGAAATCTCGGGGTTGAGATTCATTTAAGGGGGGTAGGTTTGTAACATCCTGAAATTTCGATTTAGCAAAATCGCCAAAAATTTAAAACTTTGTATTTGCATCTTGCTGGTGTTCCAATTTCCTTCACAAGTTTAGTTGAGCTCTTCCCAAAATTGTATTATGCCAAATTAGTATCAGGGCATAACCCCATAACGATAAAATAATTATAATAGTAAAATCATATGATAAATAAGATATAGCAGATTTAAAATAAATTAACAGGCAAATAGCAAAGGTATAGGCCAACTTTAGAATTATCATTAAAAATTCAAATCTGAATTGAGTATTAAAAATGCAAATAACATTTAAAAACAAAAGTGTACATTTGAAAAAGAAGCACAACTAATGAGAGGGAGCATTATCTGAAACTGTGTATATATAAGTATGCTTTAGAAATCAATCGGAGAAATCAAAACATAAAGCAAAAACTCAAAGTTTTCCTATTTTGACAGACTCCCTAATTTCCTTCACTTCCATGCGGGCCCCACCCCCATTTTCTCTCTCTCTTCCCTCCTTTCTTTCACTGCCCACGGGCCCTGCGCCCCACCTCCTCTCTTATTCCTTGTGCGCGGCCCCCACCCGGCAGCCACCTCTCTTCCTCCCTTTCGTGCCTCCCCCTCGCTCCTTCTTTCTTCTTCCGCGCACAAGCCGCACCGCCCCGGTTCCTCCGCCGCCGCCGCCGGGTTGCTTCTCCCCTAGCGCCGCGCCTACCACCGGCCTCCTCCCATCAATGCCGCGCACCACGGCTAGTTCCCCTCTCCTCTAGCCCGACTAGCCTCCAGCGCGCCTTCAAGACCCCTGCCAGCCTACACCTGTGCACTCGAGCCGCCCTTCCCTGTGGATGAACAGCAGTGCACTGCTCCTTGGTCGTCATCTACAGCAAGTCCTCTCTCCTCCCGGCTATAAAAAGCCCCAAGCCGCCGCTGCCCCTTGCGCTTTTCTTTTTCCCCGCTCGCCTCACCGCGCGTGCCCCGCTGCCGCCGCTCCCGCTGCTCCGGCGACGCCCTCACCATTCCGACTGCATCCCCGCGCGCCTCTCCCTCCTAGGGACCTCCTCTAGCGACCGATTTGAAATCCGCGAAGCCAGCTCACCGCACGGGCCTTCTTCCCCAATTCCGGCCGGCACCACCATCTCCGCCGCCGATTTCTCCTCGGCCTGCCCTGCTACGATTCCATGTAGTGAGAGCTTCCCCACGACACCCCCTACCTCCTCCAACCGCCTCTTGGCCTCCTCGCCGCCCGAGCTTCTCCCTCCATGTGAGCCTCCCCGCCGCCACCCGGGCTCACGCTGCCGGCCTCCCTGGACGCCTCTCCGGCTTGGACGAATGCTTGGTAAGCCTCCTGGTATCCTCCTTCCACTCGTGCTCCCCCTCATTCCTCTCCCCTCCATCGTAGTGCTGCTGCCTCCTTTCTTCCCCACGGCCGGCCGCCGAGAGCCACCGTCGTGGGCGTCCGGTGCCGCTCCGGCTGATGCGCCACCACCTATGGCTTCACTGACTCCCCAGCAACTCATTTTGGTCATCACCATCGCGTCTCCGGCTTCACCTCTCCATCGCCGCCGGCACCTGGGAGATGCGCCGCCTCCCTCTGTCACTCCAACCAAAAGCCACCCCCTCCTCTCTGTGTTTCCCTCTCTGTTGGTGGAATGTGTGGCATGTAGGTCTACTGTGTGCAGGACAATTCCAATAGCAAAAGTTTATGTGGGAGTGTAATAGCATATGTAAACTGACTTTGAATATGTATATAATTATCCATGCAAGATAAGAAATTGCTAAAAATCAAATGAAGGTATAATGGCATATAGTCTAGCTATGGATGTGGCAACTAGATGATAAACCATATTTACATTCTTTCATGAATTGCCAAAATCTGAAATGTGGATCCAGGAAATTAAACCATGGAGTAGTGTGATAAGATATGTTTTGTAATTGAACTTAAGTATAAAAGTGTAACTCATAATGAACAAGTGAGGGTAGGGGCGAATTGAAATAGTGGTATTGAATATTTATGCAAAATGAACGGATTAGAGATTTGATATTAACAAAGATTTACATGTTAATAATGGTCAACAAATTGATCACTTTATAAAGAATAAATCACATCCCTTTTCACATTAGCAAAGATTGAAGATGTCTAACATAAGTTTAATTTGTAACTAATGTCTTTAGACATTCGAACATGAGAAAAAGGGGTGGCAAGTTAATTTATTCCCTAAATTAAAAGCATGCTTTGTGTGTACATTATATAAACTTAGGTAATAAGAACTCATAAATAAAGATCATCTTGCATATAACTATTTAAGATTTAAACCTAAAAGGGTAGGCTTTATTTACACGTTGTGCAAACCATGTATAATTAAAATTTAGGTATCATAACAACCCCTTTTTAAAGTAGCTATTATAAATTGTTAGCATAAACTCAAATAGGAGCATAATGGCATGCAAAGTAATTATGGACATATATATATACATGTGACAAGTAATAGGACTAAAATTGTAGAAACCAAATAAGATTCTAATAAAATAATAATGTTGGGAGAACTAATCCAAAATGATTGTCTATCCATAAAGTTGGGTAAGTGATTCAGAAAGTAAGAAATATTATAAATATTCGTTTTGTAACCTAAAGGTTAAATAAAAATGCTATAAAAAGTAGCTATTAGTAAATACTCCAGTATCACAAGGTCGTAACCAAGGATGCCTGATTTGTTGATAGCAAATACTTAGCAGTACGCCTTTAATTAAAAAGAACCATATGATGCATCTATTTAACCTTCCCTGAGCACCAATCAATAAAATAAATTTGCCAAATGCATCCTAATGAACAAATTAACAATGGGACCATGTAAAATAATGCTCGGCTAAATTCATACATCTACCCTAACTGATGGAACTTCCTTGATAAATATAAAATTATAAAAAGAAGTTATTAAATAAAATAAGTCGAACCATGGTAATCTACTGTTGGCTATGCCTAGCCATCTTTTAACCCGGAGCGGAATATTTCGGCAAATACCCTTTTCACCATAAAACCTCACTTTCCTTTTCGCCATTCATCGCTCCGTTCGAACTCCGTTGGTTCTGTCAATTCTCCACATCCGATCAATCCAACCCAAAAGTCATCTCTTTGTCTCATAAAGTTTAATTTGAGATTATTTGGATTTGCTTGGATCTTTTTGAATTATTTGCATTCTATTGCTTAGTGCGTAGTTAGAGATTGGAATCGTGGAGAATCACTGGATCCAACAAGACCAAGATCCAGAAGGCGGTAAAGACCAGGGGCTCGAGAGCAACAAACGAGAAAAGTCTTAAGTGAGCTCAAGACCGCGGTAAACCGCGCTAGGCGAGTCAATACTTTGATCATTTGGAATACCCATTTTGCAAATTATTTAGATTCAAATTATCAAATGCCTGCTGTTATTTTATGTGCTATAATATGTTGGATTTCATGCTTTAGCTAGCTGCCCATTTAACAAGTGCTACTATTATACCTTTCCAGCACAATTATACTGTGAACATTGTTATCCCTAGGAAAACTTATAAATGTAAGAGTTTTAAAAAGAATCGGTTATATTTATATTACTAAACAGCATTGCTTAGTCTCGGGGTGTTTACAATGTTCCAATATCATATGCAAATGCAAAGAGCAAGTTTTGGGAAAAGTTGTGGTTGGAAATGGTTGGGTAAGTTTAAAATGATTAATTTATGCCCCAAAATTTCTGGGTGTGTCTGAGCGGATGGTTCGGGGGTGTGGTGCAGTGGTGCACGAGTGTGGGGTTTGTGGTAGAACCGCCCGGATAATCAAGGACCGAATCAGGTCATGACCTCCCATTGTAAGCAGTACAACCACAAGTGCGCAAAGTGCAACTTGGCTAAGTAAATCCTCTGAACCGGACTCATCTCACAGTTGGGGAAAGAAGGCGAGAGCTGTGGTGGCTAAAGGGACACCGAGTGGAGGGTGGTGTTTTTCTTATTTTACTAGCGTAGGGAGTGGAGCTCGGCGCTAGTAAAGAGTGATTAACATCCCGCGCAACTATGGGTCCCACCGCAAGTGGGGCAGACTCATAGGGTGAGATGAGACCCCGAAGCCAGGTAGTGTTGAAAGGTTACTGTGATGATCTACTCGACTGCATGACCAAGGAATCATGCGGGGCAATGGGCGGATTGTCTCTTGTGGTGAAAGTGTACAAACTCTGCAGAGTCAAAACTGTTCGAACAGTCGTGCCCACGGTCAAGGGCAGACATGGGAACTTAACTTCGATATAGTTCTATTTCAAAATGATTTATATGGTTGGGTTTGGAATGGGAAAATGGAGGACGAAGGAATGTCCTGGTTTGAGTTGTCCTGGGTGTCGTCCCAGTGGTAAGTTAAGCGGTTATAACGCTGAAAACTCGTTTGTGGTACAATCAACTTGGGGTAATGGATGAGATCTGTACTTATTCTATAAAATCTTTTATTCAAAGTAAGATAAATTTTGGTCCAAAGGCTAAGTCTAGAAATTTCCATACATACGTCTTAAGTCTTTTAAAATGCAATTTCCGGCAAAATAAAATGAACCTGAGCCTATCCTTTGTCAAGTCCTACATGTTATAAACTTGCATTCTGTGTATTGGCTCGCTGAGCACGGGGTTGGAGTGCTCACTCTCGCATAATCAAAAATCCAGAATCAAGAGTCAAATCGCTGCGCCAAGCCATGTTGATAAAGAGAGGAAGAAGGTCAAGAACTAAGTCGCGAGCCTCCAGTTGGCTGCTTGTGGGCATGCACTGTGGGTCTCACCTGTGTGCTTCATTTTTCACTGCTGCTTTCACTGTTTTCGGCCTAATCGGCCCTTGTGTAAGTATCTTATAGTATTTTGCTTCCGCTTGATATGTACTTGATGTTCGATCTTTGCTCGTGAGCACTATCTCGATCCGAGGGAATAGTGCGGCAAAATCACAGAGGATTCTGGATTAAAAATCTGGGTCCTACAAAGGTTCTCTGAATTTTTCTGGAATTTTCAAAATTTATTTGGTATTTTTCTGAGTTTTCTAAAGCTTAATGTCATTTCCGAAAAATCAAAAGGAATTAAAACCCAAACCCTCCTCTCCGGCTGACACATGGACGCTCCGGATCAATTCCCCGCCGCCCGCTTCAATCGCCGCCGCCCGCTCCCTCGCCTGCCTTTTCCTCCTCGCTGGTCGACACTTGGCAGCCATCGGCCAAGCCTCCGCCCCACCCGTTTAATCCCAGCCACCTACTGCTGCTTACCGGTTCAGCCGCTCTCCTTTTCCCTCCGATCGACACGCGTCTCGATCCGAACCATTCCCGTTCTTTGTACGGATCCCGCGTCCGCGACCACTTACCCCTCCGCCCGAAACCCCAACGGCTCAGATTAAATCTCTTTTGTTAGATGAGATCTTGGTCGCCCCTCCTCACTTACCCCTTCACTTAACATCAGCGGCTCAGGTTCCCCCCGTGCGCCACGCGTCGCGAATCCTGCCACTGCCCTCGCCCCTTCTCTTTTCTTTCTCTCACTGATCGGTGGGCCCTCCTTGTCAGCTCCGTCTTCCCTGCCCCCTTCCTTTCTTCCCCGCGCAATCGCCGCCCGTTGCCGTCACTGACCGGAGGCCACGTGGTGCCAAGTGGCAGCCACGTGGTGCCAAGTGGCAGCCACGTGGAGGCCACGTCAACCCCCCTGCCACGTCAGCCCTACCAGTTTTTAATTAAATCCAAAAATTCTTGCTGATGTCATGCTGACGCAATAAAACTGATTTTTCAGTATAAAAGTAATTCGGCCGAAAACTAATTGCCTTGCCGACGTCATAATCCTTTAATTGCCTTTAGAAAAATAATTCATGCTGACGTCATAAATGCTTTTTCGGTTTAAAAATAATCCAGAAAATGAGCTTTTTCTTTTATTTTGTATTTAAACTTTGGAAGGCTATAACTTTTGCATTTTAACTCCAAATTGACCCATTCAAATTTCTAAATTTTTCTAAAATCATGATCTATCCATTTCTGGCATAATTTTGAAATTTTGAATTTATTGAATTTTTTTTGATTTTCTTTTGAATTGGCTCCTTACGTTAGATTTTGACGATTCCGGAGAGTTCGAGTTCGACGATTCCCAGCAGGACTTCGATCAAGTCAAGTTACACCTTTGACCATGTTGAACCTAATATTTCAAATTTTAATATGTTATTTTACTGTATATGTATGCGTACTTCTATTCAAATTTAATTTAAATTCAGTTTAAACATACTTACACCCATGATCCTTTGACTATAGCCAATTTTGAATCTCGAATTCATATACCTTGTCACCCTAGCTGAAAACTAATTAGTACCATAGTATTGACTAGAAAATTTTATAGAAATGCTTAGCCTGGCTTAGTATAATTTTAGGTGGGATCAAATGCTTAACATGAAATGACGATATGAAAATAAAGACTTGACTTCGGTGAGTTAAGGATGGTTTATGAAAATTGTTTAAAAATAAAAATAGAAACTTATGATTTAGACTTAGGCTAATGGTTAGGTGGTGGGTGCCGGCATGCCTTGTGTTTGGTGACACCTGGTTGATTGTCGTGCATGTGGGTATGTGGTTGAGTCTAAGTCGGATTAAGGACCATTTCTGTGATTCATTTTATGAAGTCACTTCGTACTACCACAAGTCCGGTATGAGACGGACCTGGCTAAGTAATTTGTGAAGTTCCAAATATAGTCTCGCTATAGGCTGAATGTGAGCACGGCGTAGGCTGTGGGAAGTCTCACATGGCACCAGAGGGAGCTCCAACTCGTGGATTCGAGTTGTGGTGAAATCTTAGTGGCAACGCGATTATTTTGGCTATGGAACATCGGAATAGCCTTGTCATGAACTCTCCGCCGCACACCAAAGGAAGTGTGTTCATCGTGTGGCTCAAGTGAGAGGGAATGTCTTGTGGGTAAAGTTGTACACCTCTGCAGAGTAACAAACTATCTGGATAGCCGTGTCCACGGTCATGGGCATGCTGAGTAAAGTTTTCACAGATTAGACTTGGTTTAATAAAACTTGATTTTCGGGCAAACAACAGTGGTTTGACAAGTGGTCTGGGTGGGATGCCCGTGGTTAGGTTAGTGTAGGTCAGAGCCTACACTAACGATAATACTTTGGTTAAAATGATGTTTCATATGATGTATTATAAACTCAGCTTTTGCACTTAAGTTACTGTATTTAAATTCAGTACGGCTTTTCGCACAAATAAACTTATTGAGCCTTCCTTTGTTATCCCTATGCATGAATGAACTCTGTTATATTCCTAGTATAACTTGCGTAAGCATTTATATGCTTACCTTGGGAGTACTCTTTGTACTCACCTTGTTAAATCTGTTGACCGAACTTCGACGACGACTACGATGGTGAGGACTACTTCAGCGAGTAGGACGCGTCTTACAGTCATTCGTCTGTGGGAGGCTGGATGGGCTGTTTTGCTACCTTTACTGCTTTCCGCTGTTTTATTTCTTTTGTTGGCCTTGTACCCCTATATTGTAAGACTTGGCCTTAAGGCCGTATTTTTGCTTAATAATACTCTGTGGTAATTTTTGCATGATATACATTGCTGTTAAACCCTGTGGGCACTAGCTTTTCCTATAATAGTGCGATTTACACAGAGGGACTCGGAGTTGTTATTCCGGGTTCTGACAGAAATGGTATCAGAGCAATAATGACCCTAAGACGTGACCTTAGCTAGAGACCAACCTTAAGGATATATTTTGATAAGAAATGCATCTTTTAAAATCATCTCTTCCTTTGCTCAAATCTCTTACCAAAACTGATTACTAACTTCTCTCCTCTTCCAAATTTTAGATGGAGCAACCTACCCGCGTTTCCCACGGAACCCTTGCTGGACTCTTCGCGGACGACCTGTACAACCTCATGCAGGAGCTTGACTTCCGTCCATACCCCCTCTACTAAGGGTACGTAGCCATGTACGGAGACGAGGAGCGCTGGAGGGTGGAAGTGAAGATCTTCAAAGATTTTGCAGCCAATGGGGCTATTTACGGCTTCGACGCCCCCCTACCCCGAGCTACCTTCTTCGACGGAGTGCAAGATGCAGCCCAGGAGGCCATTCGCCAGTTGAGGAACATCTACGCTCGGGACCTGCAGCGCACGGACTTTCGCTACTTCCCCATGAAGACTCCTCTTGGTGCTGCCAGCGATTTCTCATCTACGGAGTACGAGAGAACCCCCCCGTCTCCTTCGATAGGTGGAATTCACCAAGTCCATGGATCACATGTACCAGACCACCCTGGACGAGCTGCACACCGCGCAGCAGAAGCTCCGTGCAGTGGAAGAAGAACTAGCCGAGCTCCGTGCCGAGGATGCAGACTCCACGACTTCCGAGCCTTTTCCGAGGAGGCTCGAGCGCAGCACTAGTGTCTAGTCAACCCTGAGTCTTAGCTTTAAAATGTTATCCGTGAGCTGTAGTCCTTTGTTAACAGCCGCGAGACTATTATAATAAAATAAAAGAAGTTTTATTTGGCTCTTAATTGTGTTTTCCTTGCTTTTGTGTGTTTTGTTGGTGGGATTGTTACAAGAACCTCTCCTTTTAGTTCTCTCTCCCCTATAAATCTGGAAGCTTCGGTAGATGGTGAACACGAGGAGGAACCCCAGCGACAATGCCAACCCCAGAGCTCAAGGGAGCCAGCCAGCCCCCATTCCACCACCCCGCCACAGTGCGGGATCGGATTGAGGCGCGATTGATGTGTCAGAACCGATTGATCCAACTGTTAGCTCAGACTATCAACAATCCTCAAGCTCATCATCAACCTACCCAGGCACATCCCAATTGTCTTTCAGAGTTCCTAAGGATCAAGCCACTGACCTTCACCGGTAGTGCCGAACCAATGGACACCGACGACTGGCTCAGGTCAATTGGCAAGAAGCTGGATATTTTGCAGTGCACTGATCGAGAGCGAGTCCTGTTCGCCTCTCACCAGCTAAATGGACCAGCGTCTCAGTGGTGGGACACTTTTACCGCCTCGCATGCCAACCCGCAGACGGTGATGTGGAACGAGTTCGAGCAAAGATTTCGCAAGGCTCACATCCCCACCAGCACCATGGCCTTGAGGAACAAGGAATTTCGGGCCCTGCATCAAGGAAGCTGTACTGTCAATGAGTACATGCAGAAGTTCAACCAACTGGCCCGCTATGCGCCAGAAGATGTGGCCTCCGATGAAGCCAAGCAGGAAAGGTTCATGGAGGATCTGAATGACAACATCTCAGTGCAGCTGATATCGGGTGACTATACTGACTTCCACCAGCTAGTCAGTAAGGCCATCCGCCAGGAGGGCAAGCACATGGAGATGGAAACCCGAAAGAGAAGGATGGCGGATCAGAGGAACAACTCTGGAGGTTCTCACAAGGTTCGCAGCACTCCTCGCGCGAACAAGTTCGAGCCTCGGGCAGCAACTTCAAGACCCAGTCGGGCAAGTTCAAATCCTCAACCACCGCCGCCGTTCGGGCCACCGCCCGGCAATTCGGACCAACCACACCCCAACGGCCGTGGCAGTGCGGAAGAGCGATCCGCCTTGGACGGGTGACTGCTTCTCTGCAGAGGAACGGGGCACTATGCCAGGCGTGCCCCAAGAATATTCAGCGGCGGCAACCTAGGAGCCTCGGAAGTCGAAACGAGGCAGCGAAGCGCAAACCTTCATCATGGGAGAGTGAACCATGTGATAGCGGAAGAAGCGCGAGCTGCACGGGCGTCGTCTTTGGGTATGTTTCGTCAACTTCGATACCAACATCGATTCTTTTCGATTCGAAGCATCGCATTCTTTCGTATCAAAAACTTTTGTGGATAAGCATGGGTTGGGCATGGTGACTCTTAGCAACCCTATGATAGTTCACTCCCCTGGAGCAGAAATGAGAGCAGGGACCTTGTGCCCAAAAGTAGAATTGCTCATAGATGGAACCCGATTCCTAGCCGACCTTTTGGTTCTGGAATCGCAAGGGTTAGATGTCATTCTCGGGATGAACTGGTTAGCCAAGAATCAAGGTCAGATCAATTGCGCTACCAGATCCATCACCCTCACCAATGACCAAGGCATAGAAGTGATCTTCTCTCCTCAAGTTCGGGAAGCGGAAGAATGTGCCCTCTTTCATCTTCAAGTCTTGGAAGAAGTGCCAATAGTGCCGGATAGGGAAATCGAGTTCGTGATTGACCTAGCCCCAAGCACCGCCCCAATCTCCAAGTGACCATATCAGATGCCTGCTAATGAGTTAGCAAAACTGAAGAAACAGCTTAAGGAGTTGGAAGACAAAGGTTACATCCGACCTAGTTCGTCACCTTGGGGAGCACCCGTCCTGTTCGTCAAGAAAAAGGATGAAAGTTTGAGGCTATGTGTGGATTACAGAGCCCTCAACGATGTTACCATCAAGAACAAATACCCTCTCCCCAGGATCGACGACCTGTTCGATCAGTTGAAGGGAGCCGGTGTCTTCTCCAAGATCGACCTGCGGTCAGGATATCACTAGTTGAAGATCCGCGAAGAAGACATTCCCAAGACTGCATTGTCCACCCGTTATGGACATTATGAGTTCACGGTCATGTCCTTTGGATTGACTAACGCACCAACCTATTTCATGAGCATGATAAACAGTGTATTCATGAAATACTTGGACAAGTTTGTAGTAATCTTCATCGATGATATTCTCATCTACTCCAAGAATGAAGAAGAACATGAGCAGCATCTCAGGATCACCTTGGAAAAACTTTGAGAGCATCAGCTCTTTGCCAAATTCAGTAAATGTGAATTTTGGCTAAAAGAGGTTGCCTTCCTTGGACATATCATGACAGCCGAAGAAATTGCTGTAGATCCTTACAAGATAGAAGCAGTAATGGAGTGGAGGCAACTAAAGTCCGTGACAGAAGTCAGGAGCATCCTTGGACTTGCGGGTTATTACCGCCGGTTCATAGTAGGATTCTCCGAGCTAGCCAAGCCCATGACTCAGTTGCTGAAAAAGGAAAAGAAGTTCGAATGGACAAAAGCTTGTGAGCAGAGTTTTCAGACCCTCAAGAAAAGGCTAGTCTTAGCGCCCGTGCTTGTTTTGCTGGACGTGCATAAAGGCTTCGAGGTTTTCTGTGATGCCTCTCGCCTAGGCTTAGGCTATGTTCTGATGCAAGAAGGCAAAGTGGTAGCCTACGCATCACGTCAACTCAAGCCTCATGAGTGCAATTATCCTACTCATGACTTGGAGTTAGCAGCAGTAGTGCACGCTTTAAAAATCTGGCGTCACTATCTTATCGGTAACCGTTGTGAAGTACACACGGACCACAAGAGCTTGAAGTATATCTTCACCCAGGCAAAGCTCAACCTGAGGCAGCGCAGGTGGTTAGAGTTGATAAAGGACTATGACATCGATATACATTACCATCCCGGAAAAGCTAATGTTGTGGCCGATGCCTTGAGCAGGAAGTCTTATGCAAATGTGGTTTTATCGGAAGAAGACCAGACTTGACTTTAGGAGGGAGTTGCCCGTCTAAGTCTAAATCTGATGGGGCCAAGCATTCTATCCACCCTGGAAATACAACCTGGCTTGCCTGATCAGATTAAGGAAGCTTAGAAGGTTGACGAGGATATTCAAGAAATCAAAAAGAATATGAGAAGAGGTGTCGGACCCCGGAGCAACGACTCCTGGATCCTCTGTATAAATCGCGCTAGTCCAGGATCAAGGTAGTGCACACAGTGGATAACAAAGATTCATAATATGGGCCTGATGGCCAAAGTTTACATCAATGGTTCATAAACCAAAATTAAATATAAGCAGCGGAAGAAAACCGATGAAGCGACCCATCCACCGCCTTACAGGCGAATGAGCGTAAGAGCGGCCTAGTCGTCACCATCCTCACGAAGTTGTTGGCGTCATCCTCGGCAACAGATTTTAGCAAGGTGAGCACATAAAGTACTCCCAAGGTAAGCACATAAAGTACTTACGCAAGTTACACGGGAGTTTTAACGAGTGAATGCATGCATAGGGATAACAAAGGAAGGCTTATTAAGTTTATTTGTGCAGCGATCTTGAATTTAAATACAATAACATAAGTGCAAAAGCTGAATTTTATACGATAGATAGAAATAATAATTTACAAAATAATATCGTTAGTGCAGACTACGACCAAACACTAACCTAGTCACGGTATCCCACGGTCTATCTTTTCGAAAGGTTTCACATGGATTCCATCTATCCATATGCTTTTCAAAATCTCTTATGGATTCATTTTGTTAGTGCGAGCTCAGACCAAACACCAACTTATTCACGGTATCCCACCGGTCATGAATTCTATCCATCCATCCATATGCCTTTTGAAACTATTTTTAAAACCAAAGTCTAATCCATGAAAAACTTTACTCGACTTGCCCATAACAGTGGGCACGGCTATCGAGGATAGGTTATACACTCTGCGGAGGTTGTGCGACTTTACCCACAAGATATGGTTATCTCATATTGTCGGCCATTACACGCTTAGTAGGCGTGCGTGAGAAAACCATAACAAGGCCTTTACAATGCTAAGCCTTCAACTTGGTCACGCCGCCGCTAAGGTTTCACCACAACTTGAATCCACAAGTTGGAGCCCCCTCTTGTGCCGTGTGAGACTTCCCATGGCCTATGCCACGCTCACATTCAACCTATAGCGAGACCAAAGTTGGGACCTCACAAATTAGTCAGCCAGGACTGTCCCATACCAATCTTGTGGTAGTACGATGTGGCTTTGCAACAGTAGCTCACAGACCGGTCCTTAATTTGACTTAGGCTCAATCCACATACCCATATGCACGACAATCAACCGGTGTCACCAAACACGAGGCATCCGCACCCCACCACCTAACCAATAGCCTAAGTCCAAATCATAAGTTTTCATTTTTATTTTTAAACCATTTTCATGAACCATCCTTGACTCACCGAAGTCAAGATTTCAAAAGGAACTGTCATATCATGTGAAATAGTTGATCCCACCTAAAATCACACTAAGCCAGGCTAAGCATTTCTATAAAAATTTCTAGTCAATACTATGGTACTAACTAGTTTTCAGCTAGGGTGACAAGGTATATGAATTCAAGATTCAAATTGGCCATATACAAAGGATCATGGGTATATCTAAAATTCAAATCAAATTTGAATTACATTTGAATAAAGATACGCATGCATATCTGATAAAACAATATAACTAATTTAAAATATTAGGTTCAACATGGTCAAAGGTGTAACTTGCCTTGCTTGAAGTTTCTTTGCGGTTCGTTGAAGTTATACTCTCCGAAATAGTCGTAGTCTACACGCGGAAAGCAAGAACAAACTAAACTCAAATAAAATCCAAATAAAATCCAAATTTTACAAAATAAATGCCGGGAGATAGAATATGAATTTGGGAATTTGAATTGGTCCAAAAGGAGTTAGGGCGAAGGAGGACGACTTCTGGAAGTTTGAATTCCAAAGAAATAAATAAAAGGAATTCTTTGAATTCTTTTCTTTGTGAAGGAAAAGTAGTCGGGAGCTACAATATTTGTGTATGATCGAAACCATGATCAAAGGCGTAGTCGAATTCGAAGATTAAGATTCGGTCGAAGACTTGGTCGAAACTGTACAGTGGTCGAAGAACACTATAACAATCGAGAACAAATGGTAGTCGAGTCAGTGGTCGGGCGACAATGAACACCGGTGGTGGAAGGCGAAGGTACTCGAGTCGGCTACAACCCGACTACATCGAGTATTCTTCCAACTACTCCTCGCTGAAAAAGCGAAGGTACTCGGAGACTTAGGCGAAGAGTGGCGGTGGTCGGAGCGACTACGGTCGGAGGTAGATGGAGACGGCGGTGGTTGGGAGCGATCGTGGTCGAGAGTACCGTAGTCGGAAAAACAATTGTGGTCGAAAGGATTGGAGTTGAAATCTCTGAAGATCAAAGTCAAAATTGAAGTCTTGAAGGTCGAAGTCGAAGGCTCCGTGATCGGAGTCTAAAAGCCTCAGTCGTGAGTCTAAGGAAGTCTTTGAACCGTCGGTGTCTAAGGAACCTCGAGCGGTTAGAGTCTAAAGAACCTCCGCGGGCGTCGGAGTTTTAAGAGCCTTCGGATATCGGAGTCTTAGAATCGGATGGTTGGGAGAAGTCGGACGGCTTCGCGTGATAAGATCCGAGTGATTCAATGGCGTGGACGGTGAGATGTACAAAAGAGGAGAAGAGTATGAGTCTGATTTACTTTGGTGCACGATTGGGCTGCACAAAGTTGGTGGCGGTGAGGTGTAGCGGAGGCGGGACACGATCATCGGCGGCGAAGACTCTTCGGCGGCGGCTTGCTCGAGAAGGGCGTCGAAGGTTCGCGGGCACGAGGAAGGTTACCGCGGTGGGGTACTCGGTCATGCTCGGCTCGGGAAAAAGGTTGAAGGAGGTGCGTGCGATCCCATCGAAGATTTGACGGTGATGGCGTTGGCGTCGGCGGAAGAGATACCGGCGAGATTGCTCGGCGGAGGGTGGCGAGTAAAGAAAAGAGAGGGGATTGCAAGAAGTGCATTCGTGCTCTTGTGCAATACTAGAAGTGGTTGGAAGGTGGTCGGCGGCGAGGTGAAGCGGTGGCGTAACTCGGCAGCGATGGCGGCGGTGTTCGGCGGTGAAGAGACTCAACCAAGGGTGGTTGAGAAAATCCAAAAATTATGAAATATATACTAAAAGGTAGATTATGAATTTAGATGAATTTAGAAACTTGAATCACCTGATTCGGAGTTGGACGAAGGAGAACGCGATTGGAAGATTATCGGATTAGAAAATCCTGAAAAAGAAAAATCAGGAATATTCGAAGGAATATTCCTGCGCAGAACACAGCCCTTCCACTGTTTTGGTCACGGCGCGGTGAGAAAAGGCACGGGGTGAAGCCAACTAGCAAAATGGTTTGCTAGGGACCCGAGGCACATGTAGGAAGTGACGGCACGTCAAGCGAACGCGGTGACGGCGTGTACAGCGACAACGACATAGGGCGTGGAGAGAAGAATAATTTTCGGGAATGGGATAAGGAGAAGGAAGGTGAGCATGGCCTAGAACGTGGTGAGGTGAGTCTAGAAAAAATATCGGCAAAGCCGAACACTCACCGGTGGCGATGCAATCGTCGTTTGAGCGGCGTCGATGCGAAACACTAAAATTTCAATATCTTGGCGTTGATCGGTGAATCCAAAACCATCTGAAACGTAGCCACCTGGGATGGTTTGGCACGTTTTGACGCGGACGGATCGTTGAAATTATTCCCGGACAGGCAGGGATGCGTAGTGCCATTTACGGCCATGGCGAGGTGTCGGGCGCAAAAAGTTAGGAAAGGTTTTTGGGCGAGCGGAGGAGCACGGCGTAGAACACGTCGAGGCGAAATCAGCGCCCATGACGGCTCGGCCAGCGGACTAGCAAAACACGGTGCACAAGACTTTATCGGCCTCTGGTGACATCGGCGTTCGGGCAAGCGGAGAGGAATTAACATGCGAGTTGCGGCAAATCGAAGAGTAAAGCATGGGGATCGTGATGCTCACCTTGGTTTTGGTCGGGCATGCACGGTCGGCCGATGGCGACGCGAAGAACGACGACCCGTTTTGGCCGGTGGCGGCGGTGCTCGGCGAAGGCGAGGTGAGCACCGCGTGAAACGCGGCGGTCGAAGCCAGCGGTGTGGTCAAGCGGCGCTCCACCGGATGAGGCACAATCGGCCAAGAACGGCGCTTACTGTGAAACAAGAACCGATTGCGGCCAATAGAGAGGGAGTGGAGACTTAAGATTTTCAGGGTTGAGTGAGGATGAGGAGAGGCTCACGGGGCTCCCTTTTATAGGGGTTGAGGAGGCCCGATGAGGGAGATCAAAGGACCATGTCCATCAATGGTATGGTTTAAATCCCGCGAAATTAGGCATCAATGAGAGGGGAAACGGTGGGAAATTGAAGGAGTTTGATGAGGGGAATTGATTGCAATTTGTTTCGTTGAAAACCGTTGAGAAAATCATGAGTTTTGGAAGCTTCAAGAAGGCTCCCATGGCTGCGTGCGTGCTGTCCTGCGCGTGAACAGTAAATGGGAGGAGGAAGAAGAAGGAGAAAGGAAGAGAGAGAAAAGAGAAAAAAAGAAAAAGAAAAAGAAAATTTGGAAAAATTCCAAACAAAATATTTTTATAATCCTTGGAACCTGAAAAGAATAAAAAAAATATTTTCGGAATTTTTTGACGTTTATTTTAATTTTTAAAAATGTTTTCCTTTTTCTAGTTTTAAATAATACAATAAATAACAAATAAAGCTTAAAAATCTTAGAAAAATTCATGGAAGTTTCTTAGGCTATTTAGAACTTATAAAAAAAATTCCAACTCAAATTTGAATATTTTTCCTTATAAAATATTTTTATTTAATGAAGGCTATTTTCTTTAGCAGAAAATCAGGTTAGCTAAAAATTTTAAAATTTCAAGAAATCAAATAACTTTGATTTTTATTTCAAACTAAATTATTTAATACCTTATTTATTTATTTATTGTTTTTATTTTTTTCTTAAATCACCTTTCTCACGTAAAACCCTTTTTAAAAGCAGAAAATCAGGCAAATAAACTTAAACAACCAAAAGTAAATATTTTTTAATTAAATTAAATGTGTTTTTTTTTGGAATAAACAGCTGGGCTGTTACAAGAGGCAAGGCCCCAGGATTCAGTGAAGATGAGCATGGCACGGTTTGGTTCGAGGACCGCATCTGTGCCAAATAATCAGGAGGTCAAAGCCATGATTCTGAAAGAAGCCCATGACACCCCGTATTCTATTCACCCAGGTCGTACCAAGATGTACGAGGACCTGAGGAAAGATATTGGTGGGTCAGTATGAAGAGAGAAATAGCAGAGTTTATTGAGGCATGTGACACCTGTCAGCGGGTTAAAGCAGAACATCAGAGACCAGCTGGACTCTTGCTACCACTGCCAATTACAGAATGGAAGTGGGAAGAAATCGGTATGGATTTCATAACCAGACTTCCGAGGATGCAATCGGGTTATGATTTAATCTGGGTAATCATAGACCGATTGACTAAAGTGGCTCACTTTATACCGGTCAAAACCACTTATTCTGGAGTAAGTTAGCTGAACTATACATATCCCGAATTGTGTGCCTGTATGGCGTTCCCAAGAAGATAGTGTCAGATCGAGGTAGTCAGTTCACTTCTCGATTCTGGCAGAAGCTGCATGAAGAGTTGGGAAGCAAGCTCAGTTTCAGTACTGCTTACCACCCCCAGACAGATGGTCAAACCGAAAGAGTGAACCAGATACTAGAAGATATGCTAAGAGCTTGTACTCTGGATTTCGGGAACAGCTGGGACCGTTCATTGCCCTATGCAGAGTTCTCGTACAATAATAGCTACCAAGCCAGTTTACAGATGGCACCTTTCGAAGCCTTGTATGGCCGAAAGTGCAGGACACCCTTGCTTTGGGATCAACAAGGAGAACCTCAAGAAGCTGGACCAAATCTGCTTCAAGACGCCGAAGATAAAGTTAAGAAGATCAGAGACAGACTGAAAATAGCCCAATCTCGACAGAAGAGTTATGCGGACAACCGTCGTTGAGACTTGACTTTTGAGGTCGGGGACTACGTCTATCTTAGAATGTCCCCACTCAGAGGAGTTAAAAGGTTTCAAGTCAGAGGGAAGCTAGCACCTAGATATGTGGGACCTTTCAAGATTCTGAATCGAAGAGGCGAAGTCGCTTATCAGTTGGACTTGCCACCTAGTATGTCAGGAGTACACAACGTCTTCCATGTTTCTCAGCTGAAGAAGTGCCTCCGGGTACCCACAGAGCAAGCCGCATTGGAAACATTGGACCTTCAAGATGATCTCACTTATCAGGAGCAGCCAATCAAGATCCTTGAGACCGCAAAACATCAGACCAGAAGGAAGACCATCAGATTCTGCAAAGTCCAGTGGAGCAACCACACCGAAGACGAAGCCACCTGGGAGCGAGAAGAAGATTTGAAGGCCAGCCATCCCCATCTCTTTTGCTAGCCGGTGCAAATCTCGAGGCCGAGATTTCTTTTAAGGGGGGTAGGTTTGTAACATCCCAAAATTTTATTCCTTTATGAAATTAGTTTTTGGATTTTCTTGGATTTTATTTCTAAGTTCTGAGTTGAGAAAATTAAAATTTTTATTTTATAAAAGCCAATTTAAGCTCTTTGCATTTCATGAAGTTAAAATAAATGTATTTCATTTTCTAAACTCAGTCCTGTAATTTTATTAAATTTCAGGAATTTACAAGGAATTAAAAACCTCCTCTTTTAAGTCAAATTATGCTTTTTGAAAATATAAATATCAAAATGGGTTGAATTTATTTTTATTAAGTCTCAAATAGTCCCAGAAGGTTCTCTGAATTTTTCTGGAATTTTCAAATTTTATTTGGTATTTTTCTAAGTTTTCTAAAGCTTAATGTCATTTCTGGAAAATCAAAAGGAATTAAAACCCAAACCCTCCCCTCCGGCTGACACGTGGACGCACCGGATCAATTCCCCGCCGCCCGCTTCAATCGCCGCCGCCCACTCCCTCGCCCGCCTTTTCCTCCTCGCTGGTCGACACTTGGCAGCCATCGGCCAAGCCTGCACCCCGCCCGTTTAATCCCAGCCACCTACTGCTACTTACCAGTTTAGCCGCTCTCCTCTTCCCTCCGATAGACATGCACCTCGATCCGAACCATTCCCCGTTGCCGTACCAGATCCCGCCCGTCCGCAGCCACTTACCCCTCCGCCCGAAACCCCAACGGCTCAGATTAAATCTCTTTTGTCGAATGAGATCTTGGCCGCCCCTCCTCACTTACCCCTTCACTTAATATCAGCGGCTCAGGATCCCCCCGTGCGCCACGCGTCGCGAATCCTGCCACTGCCCTCGCCCTTTCTCTTTTCTTTCTCTCACTGACCGGTGGGCCCTCCTTGTCAGCTCCATCTTCCCCGCACCCCTTCCTTTCTTCCCCGCGCAATCGCCGCCTGTTGCCGCCATTGAAGCCGAAACTGAAGCTTTAATTGCTTCGGTTTCCTTCCCAATTGATGCCCCGCACCGACTGCAAATAGCAATTAACCCTCCAACGCGTCCGTTACAGGCATAATTCCCCCAATTACACCCTCCTTCACCGTCGCATTCATCCTCTCTGGTCGTCCCCACTCCGGCGATCTTCGCGCAGCCGTTACAACCCTCCCCCGCCTATAAAAAGCACTCCCCGAGAACCTCAGCTCACACCGCCCCTCCCCCACCTCTCAATCGTAGCCTTCAAGTGACAGAGCCCTCCCTGCGCCGATTTCCTCTCTGCGGCTTCAAGCACTCCGGCGAGCAATCGCCGTCACCCGGAGCCAGCCCCGTCAGCGCGGTGTGGCAACGTGGCAGCCACGAGGAGGCCACGTGGTGCCAAGTGGCAGCCACGTGGAGGCCACGTCAGCCCCCCCTGCCACATCAGCCCTACCAGTTTTTAATTAAATCCGAAAATTCTTGCTGACGTCATGCTGACGCAATAAAACTGATTTTTCAGTATAAAAATAATTCGGCCGAAAACTAATTGCCTTGCTGACGTCATAATCCTTTAATTGCCTTTAGAAAAATAATTCATGCTGACGTCATAAATGCCTTTTCAGTTTAAAAATAATCCAGAAAATGAGCTTTTTCTTTTATTTTGTATTTAAACTTTGGAAGGCTATAACTTTTGCATTTTAACTCCAAATTGACCCATTCAAATTTCTAAATTTTTCTAAAATCATGATCTATCCATTTCTGGCATAATTTTGAAATTTTGAATTTATTTGAATTTTGTTTTGGATTTTCTTTTGAATTGGCTGCCTTGTCATGAACTCTCCGCCGCACACCAAAGGAAGTGTGTTCATCGCGTGGCTCAAGTGAGAGGGAATGTCTTATGGGTAAAGTTGTACACCTCTACAGAGTAACAAACTATTTGGATAGCCGTGTCCACGGTCATGGGCATGCTGAGTAAAGTTTTCACAGATTAGACTTGGTTTAATAAAACTTGATTTTCGGGCAAACAACAGTGGTTTGACAAGTGGTCCGGGTGGGATGCCCGTGGTTAGGTTAGTGTAGGTCGGAGCCTACACTAACGATAATACTTTGGTTAAAATGATGTTTCATATGATGTATTATAAACTCAGCTTTTGCACTTAAGTTACTGTATTTAAATTCAGTATGGCTTTTCGCACAAATAAACTTATTGAGCCTTCCTTTGTTATCCCTATGCATGCATGAACTCTATTATATTCCTAGTATAACTTGCGTAAGCATTTATATGCTTACCTTAGGAGTACTCTTTGTACTCACCTTGCTAAATCTGTTGATCAGACTGCGACGGCGACTACGATGGTGAGGACTACTTGTGAGTAGGGCGCGTCTTCTGATCATTCGCTGTGGGAGGCTGGATGGGCTGTTCGCTACCTTCTTGCTTTCCACTTGTTTTATTTCTTTTGTTGGCCTTGTGCCCTATATTGTAAGACTTGGCCTTAAGGCGTATTTTAACAATAATACTCTGTGGTGATTTTTGCATGATGTACATTCTTTGTTAAACCACAGTGGGTACTAGCTTTTCACGGGATAGTGCGATTTACAGAGGACTCGAGTTGTTTTTGGGTTCGACACGGGGGCAAGCCTGCACGCGTTTGTGGTGGGGGCACGAATAACCATAAGCGGCAAACTTTATTAAATTCCCGTTTGCGTGGGTGAGCGAGTACAAGAGGTTAGGGACTAACCATGGGACCCGTTGTCGTGACGGTGAGATGCGGAGCCTCTGGTGCTGGGCTGCCGTAGGGTGTGTATGGGCGCGCCTAACCTAAGGGCCTCACTGAGCTCCCAGGGACGGGCTCAAGTTCCATGCTCAGTCTTGGGCCATGTCTTTGGTCGCCAGGGCGGTGATGATACCTCGCGGGCCGCGACTTCACACATAGGAAGCCATGGTGTGGTACCGCCCCAAAGGAATTGAGGGTCGGTCTCCCCAAAATGGCGTTGTAGGGGTACTGGATATCCACGACGTCAAAGGTGGCGTCCCTGCTCGCCACGTTGTCATCCTGGCCGAAGGAGATCTGCAAACATATTTGGCCCAGCGCTAGTAGCGACTGACCTCCGAAGCCCTACAGCGGAGTTCTTGAGGGGCCTAGGCGACTTCGAGGGATCGCCATCTGTTTGAAGGCCTGTGCAAACAAAATGTTTGCGGGGCTGCCCCCATCGATTAGGACACGCCGGACGTCGCACCCGGCAACCTCGACCTGGATGACTAGGGGCTCCTGATGGGGGAACTCCACGCCATCGGCGTCGGTGGGCGTGAAGGTGATCGCATGCTGCGCCCAATCTAGCGGCGCATGAGCCGGGTACACCGCCACGTGGTGTAGCCTTCGCACGTAGGCTTTGCCCTGTCGCTCCGAGGCGAACTCCAAGGAGCCTCCGGAGATTACGTTGATGACCCTACGTAGGGCGCCCTCATAGGCATGGATCCGCAGGGGGCTCTCCTGGGGCTGTGGCACCTGGGCTTGTATTCGCCGGAGACCCTCCTGAGACTACTGCTCGTGATCCCGAATCCTTAGAGGACCGTCCAGTGGCTGCTGAACGTGCGCCACGACGGGCGGGCGCACCTCGAGATCCCTGTCTCTGGCGACGCTTTGCCGAAGCGCCGCGATGGTGGTGCAGAAGCGGGTGTCATGATTGCCTTGGTCGTGCACCTCGCACCACTGTGGGCGGTGTTGGTCGCCATACTCCGCGCGGGCCCAACCATCGCGGCCCCGGCCTCGGCCTCGCCCCCTACCTCACCGAGCCCTGGCCCCACGGTTGGGTGGGGCATTGTCTTCCGAGCCGCCCTCGACGTCGAAGACGTAGCGGGCTCGCCGGGACGTCTGACAGCCGCGCTGGGGCTTGTCAGTCGGCGCGTCCTAGTGCTGGGAGGTGTCCCTCGACGGCTCCTGCCTACGCTTGCTCCGCAAGGAACTTTCTTTCAACGGGTTAACGCTCTTCGCGGCACCTTCCGCTGGGTTGGCGTCGTCCTCGTTGTCCTGGCGCCGCCTGGCGTCTTCTTCCGCCCGGGCGTACTCCTCCATCTTGTCGAAGAGCTTCGCCACTGTCTTGATTGGCTTCCGCGCGTTGTACTCGGCTAGCGGCCCTGGGTGGAGGCCCTGTACCGCCGCGTTAATGATTGTTGTCTCATTGACATCTTTGACCTGGCAGCGGACCTTCGCGAAGCATTGGAAGTACTCGCGGAGCCTTTCCAATGGTTTTTGCTTGATCGCGAAGAGCTGATCCGCGTCGATACGCTCGACGTAGTTCCCCTAGAAGTTGTTGTAGAGGCGATCGCGAATTTTCTCCCATGCGTAAATGGAGTTCGGCTCTATGGTGAAAAACCATGAGAGCGCCACTCCGTGCAGCGCGAGCAGGAGCCCCTTCGCCTTGGTGGTATCGTCTCCGCCCGCTGCCTCGATGGCGGTCTCGTACACGCGTACGAACTCTCGGGGATCCGTGTCGCCCATGTACGACGTGATAGAGCTGGGGAATTTAAAATCCTCCAACCATGCTGCCTGCTGTAGGCCCGCTGATAGCGGGGACTCCGAGTCCACATGCCGCAGCGAAGCGCGACTGGATGTGGGGGCATCCCGGCTCTCCGTGCGTTCGGGCGTGGGCTTCGATGCGACCACCGGTGGGGTCGGCTGACCCCGAGCCTCTTGCATTGTCTGCACGGCTCCCCGGAGATCCGCCAGTTCCTGCTGGAGCGTGCCGAGGGCCGCCAGCATGGCGTTCACACACTGCAGGCGCGAGTGGGGCAATGGGTGCGTCCGATCGCACGATCGAGGTAGTCGCAACCACCACTTGTGTCCTTGTGTTACTCATCACGTCCGCACGGTGGACTCCGGCGCCGACGGCAGGGCCCATGTCGCCGGTGGGGCTGCTTGGTGCTCCCGCTCCGGGTGTAGGGACGGTGGTTGCGCCTCGGTAGGCGTTGGGGCTACCGCTCCCTAGCACCCGACCGGTGCCATCGGGGTTGACGGTCGCACCGGTGGCGGGGCGGCGCGTGGCGGGCGAGGTGGGGTCGGCCGTCGCGTCGGTGGTGGCGGGGTCGGTGGCGTCGGTGGTGTCGAGGTCGGTGGTGGTGGTGGTGGCGGGGTCGATGGTCGCGTGATGATCATCGTCATTTTCACCCCCGACCACTAATGCCGAAGCCCTGCTGTTGACGCGGGGCCTCGCCACGGCCGCCTCCTTCTTCTTCGCCACCGATGATGAAGCTTTCTTCGGTACCATCCTTTCTGCAATCTTGAGGCTTGCTTCCGTCATCCCCACGGACGGCGCCAGCTGTTGCGGCTACAAACCAAACAGAGAGAGAGGCATGGTAGTGGAGAGTTAGGTGAGCAAATGACCTCTTGGGTCTTTCCCAAGAGCGGGACATGATATTTATGGTTCCCTCGTAAGGAGAGTCTTTACCATCGTAACCATACACCGAGCCTCCCTCCGGGGACAAGCTACGTCATTTACATGGCTTATAACCTTCTCAACAGGCTAGTTGGGTTTAGGTGGGGGCCACCCCTACAACACAACCATATACACGTTAAATAAAGGGAAACCTCAAATATCGATAAATATCCAAAGTACGACCTTATAGCCAAGTTTACATTATCACTAGCCTGAAGGGCTTAACAAAACTAGCATCGGAAATCCAAAATAAAATGTAGTAGCCATTCAACATGCCCACAGGCAATCGACTGGGGAGTGATGTCCTAATCCGTAAAGTCGTCGAAGTACTCTCCCTCTGGTACCTCCTGCTGGTAATACTCCTCCTCAACTGAGCAACATAGAATAAGGCCGAGAGTACATTGGTACTCAGCAAGTCGTTTGTAACAAATGAATGCAATATAATATGCAAGGCTTACCAATGGAGGGCCGAAAGGTTAATTTGCATAAAGATGACATTTTGAAGTAAACATAATAATAGATTGAAAGAGGACTTTAAAGACAAACAATAATAAATAAATAATCAACGGAATTGAAATTAAACCACTTGTGAACCTCCTATCCACAAGCTAAACCGACAGTGAACTACCCGTTCACTTTCCAACCATAAATCACAAGTTTAAATGAAATCACTAACCCTCGTGTGAAATCACCGAGCATTGTCTATGACCGAGGACGCGGCTATTCGAATAGTTTTACACTCCGTAGAGGTTGCACAACTGTACCCACACGATGTGATTAGCCTTGGCATAAGAAAATCACAACAAGGCCTTTACAGAGTTTAATTCCAACTCAATCCAACCCGCTAGGATTTCGCATCACACCCCCCTTGCGCCACATGGAAATCAATAATCATATTCATCACAATGGTGAGATTAAAATTGAAACATCTCAAATTAATTAGCCAGGTCTATCCCATACTAGACATGTGGTTTGCACGATAAAGTTTAGATCACTGACGCACAAAGTTAAGTCCTTAAGTCTACCCGGGCGAGACTGCCACATCCCACGAAGTGAACCTACACTTCCCCCTTTACTGCACGATCACTCGCCCGAGTGAAAACCAAGTTTGTATAACCACACCAATGTCATAGCATAAATTTTATAACTCTGGCACCAATCACGATTCTATATCTCATTAAGTCAAATTAATTATTCACATGCGACGATAAACCCTACCGTAAATTAAGCAAGACTAAGCGTTCTAGTTGTACAACCCATGTGACATCTAACATAGCATCACTAATAAATTTTCCAACCTATGGAGACAATGGCATCATGGCATTCAAAATAACAAGGAGGAATTATTCAATTTTGGATGATAACTACCAGTACAAATGTTTGTATTAAAATAGCGATGCAGGATACAGTAAAATAAAATAATTAAATAATAGATTACAAATTGGATTCAACATAATCAAAGGTTACAACTTGCCTTGGTTATGCTCAGCGAGGTACTCGGTGTCTTTTGGCATCGCTTCTGCTCCTCCGGAATCAGAATGTAACGAGTAAGAAAACGATCGAAACAGCAAAAACAAATCAAATAAAATTCAAATGAACTCCAAAAACCTTGAAACCAAAACCAAAAGATAGAGCTCAATTTTAGATGAATTTAGAAAAAAGAACGGGGTCAATCGGAGCTAGGCTAGAGAAGAACGGGCTCTCGAAAAATTAAATCTAAAGAAAAATAGTAGAAATCAAAAAAGTTACTATACTGCGGACTTGGTGCACGGGGAGGCTAGTTTACGGTGGACTCGGCTCACGGAACAGTGCTCACGGGAGGGTGGTGCTGACATGGCAGCTAGGGCTGACGTGGCACTGACACGTGGCTGTTGACGTGGTATGCTGACGTGGCGGCTGACGTGGCATCTGGGGGTCAATTAGGGCTGACATGGCACTGACACATGGTGCTAACATGGCATCTAGGGCTGATGTGGCACTGACACATGGCGGCTAGGGCTGACTCAGTCGGGAGGCAATGATCTAGATGGGGACGATCGGACTGCCCGACGATCAAATGGCTACGAAGGTGGTGACGTTCGGACTGTCTGTCGTTGATGAAGATTGGATGGTTCAACGTGGATCGGACGACTGCGAAGGCGCGGGGACATTCGGATTGTCCGAACGGAGTAGCGCATCTCGACCGTTAGGAGAGATTGGACGGTTGCGGAGATGCAGAGATGTTCAGACTATCCGAACTATGATGCAGATCAAATGGTCCATCTGAGATCGAACTGCCGAGGAGACGCGGGCGGTGTTCAGACGGTCCGATGATCGACGACACGCGCCGTTCGGTGGTTGAAGGTGGGAAGTAAGGGGTCAGCGGCTCTTTGGTGGCCGAAGGGTCGCGGGCGCAGGGAACAAGGGCGGCGACGAGTTCACCGGCGAGGGAAGGAAAGAACGCAGCAGGGCTTACCGACGATGGAGACGACGATGACGGCGAGAACGGCTCGGCCCGGGTGAGAGGCGACGACAACGCTGGGGAACGGCGGCAGTGCGGGTGAGAGGTGACGACGACAGCGGGGAATGGCGGCGACGACAACGTTGGGGAACGGCGGCAGTGCGGGTGAGAGGCGACGACGACAGCGGGGAATGGCGGCGACGACGATAGCGGGGAACGGTGGCGACGCGGGTGAGAGGCGACGACAATGGCAGCAGCGATTTGCGGTGGAAGTGGTGAGGCGGTGGCGATTTATAGCACGCGAACCGAGGGCGACGATGGCTTAAAAGCGCACGAACCGAGGCGGGTTCGGGAGGAACATGGCACGGGGAACCGAATCGGAGACGAAGGCGGAGAGCTCGACGCGTGGCAAATCGGACAGCTAGGAGGCGAGTCCGGGCGAGGAGGCGAGCGGGATGACGCCGCGTGGCACGGGGGAGGCACGGACGCCTGAGAAGCGACGCAGGTTTTTTCTAAATTTGTTTTTCTTAAATAATTCAAAGAAAAACCAAAAAAGTGCTAGAAAATAACAGATAAATCCCAAAAATTCACCAAAAATATCAGAAAATTCCTTGAGACTTGAGGAACTCAAATAAAATATTTTCAGCTCATGTTGAAGTTTCTTTTAATCATATTAAATCCTTGTTAATTTCTAAAAATCTAAATTAAGCTCTATTAATTCTAGAAAATTTCAAAAATTCATTTTTAAAATAGGGCTTTAAATTCTTCAGAAAAACAGGATATTACGAACCTTACCCCCTTAAACGGGATCTCGACCCCGAGATCCAGGCTAACTAAGAGAATAGGTTTGGAAACTCGGATTTGAGGTCCTCCTTGCGCTCTCAAGTGGCTTCCTTCTCTGAATGGTTGCTCCACTGAACTTTGCAGAAACAGACAACTTTATTCCAGGTCACACGCTCTAACACTTCCAAAATCTTGACTAGGTGCTCTTTATAAGACAGATCCTCCTGAAGATCTACGGCCTCGACTAGCACAACTTCCTCTGGCACTCTCAGACACTTTTTCAACTGGGACACATGGAAGACATCATGTACCCCACTGAAGGACGCAGGTAGCTCTAACTAATAAGCAACCTCTCCCCTGCATTTCAAAATTTTAAATGGTCCAACATATCTCGGTGCTAACTTTCCTTTTAACTGAAACATCTTCACACTTTTGAACGGTGTGATCTTGAGATACACAAAATCATCCAAATCAAAACTCAGCTCTCGACGTCTGGTATCTGTATAGCTCTTCTGCCTGACCTGAGCAGTTTTCAATATTTCCTGAATCAAACGGACCTTGTCCTCAGCTTCTTTTAAATAATTTGGACCAAACACTTGACCTTCACCCGTCTCTTTCCAATTGAGAGAGGTCTTGCATTTTCTGCCATAAAGTGCCTCAAACGGTGACATCTGCAAACTAGTCTGATAACTGTTGTTGTAAGAAAACTCTGCAAAAGGCAAACAACTGTCCCACTTGGCTCCATGATCCAGTACACATGCTCTCAACATGTCCTCGAGAATATGATTTACTCGCTCAGTCTGACCATCTGTCTGGGGGTGGTATGCTGTATTGAAATTCAGGTGAGTTCCCATAACCTCATGGAAACTTCCCCAAAAATGAGAGGTGAACTGCGATTCACGATCTGACACTATTTTCTTTGGCACTTCATGTAGACTGACAATTCTCGACATATACAGTTCTACTAATATGTCACCAGTGTAAGTTATTTTGACTGGGATTAAATGTGCAACTTTGGTCAAATGATCCACAATGACCCAAATAGAATCATAACCCTCTTTGTTCTCTGGCAATCCTGTAATAAAGTCCATACCAATATCTTCCCACTTCCACTCTGGGATCCTCAACGGTTGTAGCAAACCTGCTGGCCTCTGATGCTCTGCCTTTACTCTCTGACACACATCACAAAGTGCCACATACTCAGCGATCTCACGCTTCATGCTTGGCCACCAATACTTATCTTGATACATCTTTGTACTACCGGGAAAATCGAGTACAACGACTCGTGGGCTTCCTTTAGTAACAGATCCTTTAATTCTTTCTTGTTGGGCACACACAAACGCTGCTTGAACCACAAGGTTCCTTCGTTATCCTCTAAAAATCCTGACTCTTTTCCTTTACTCATGTTTTCCCTGATACGCTGAAATGCCTCATCCTCTGACTGAGCCCGACGAATCTGACCATCTAAAGTTGGCTGCAACTCCATTGCTGTAAGAAATCCTTCCTCAACCAATTCCAAACTGAGCTTTTGGAATTCCTCATGCAATGCTGACTGACTCTTTTTAACCATCACTGTATTGCAATAGACCTTTTTGCTCAAGGCATCTGCAACCATATTGCTTTCCCTGGGTGATAATGTATACCAATATTATAATCCTTTATTAGCTCCAACCACCTCCTCTGCTTGAGGTTAAGCTCGGACTTGGTAAATATATATTTCAGACTCTTATAATCCGTGTAAACCTCACATCTATTACCCATCAAATAATACCGCCAAATTTTCAAAGCATACACTACGGCTGCTAGCTCCAAATCATGAGTAGGGTAGTTCTCCTTATGCGGTCTCAACTAGCGTGAGGCATAAGCTACCACTCTCTTATCTTACATTAACACACATTCCAATCCTTTGTGAGAGGCATCGCAATAGATCTCAAAATCCTTGTTTATATCAGGCAACACTAGCACTAGAGTTGTGGTCAAACTCTTCTTCAATTTCTGAAAACTCTTCTCGCACTCTGGTGTCCATGTAAATTTCTTTTCCTTTTTGAGCAACTGTGTCAGGGGGCTGGCTACACTAGAAAATTCTTCAATGAAGTGATGGTAATATCTTGCGATACCCAGAAAACTCCTGACCTGGGTCACTATCGAGGGTGACTACCAATCCAAAATATCTTTTACTTTTTCAGGATCAACTGCGACTCCTCCTGCTGTCAATACATGGCCTAGGAAGGCGACTTCCTTCATCCAAAACTTACACTTGCTGAACTTAGCATATAACTGGTGATCCCTCAATTTCTGCAATGTCATCCTCAAGTGCTCCTCATGTTCCTTCTCATCCTTGGAGTATATCAAAATATCGTCAATGAACACAACAACAAACTTATCCAAATAATCCATGAATACCTTATTCGTCAAATACATAAAGTAGGCTGGAGTATTGGTCAATCCGAAGGACATCACTGTGAACTTGTATAGACTATAACGAGTTGAGAAATCTGTCTTAGGTATATCCTTCTTTCGAATCCTCATCTGATGGTACCCTGACCTCAAATCAATCTTAAAGAAAACTCCAGCTCCTTTAAGCTGATCAAACAAGTCATCAATCCTGGGCAAAGGGTACTTGTTCTTGATGGTGCCCTCATTAAGAGCTCGTTAATCCACACACATGCGCTGACTACCATCCTTTTTCTTAACAAACAACATTGGTGCTCCCCACGGGGATGAACTCAGTCTGATATAACCTTTGTCCAAAAGCTCCTGAATTTGCTTCATCAGTTCTGCTAAGTCATTGGCGGGCATCCGGTAGGGTCTCTTGGAAATCGGAGCGGTACCGGGTACTAGCTCGATCAGAAACTCAATCTCTCGCTCTGGTGGCATGCTTGGAAGATCATCTGGAAACACGTCGGGGTACTCTCTGAAAACTGCTACATCCTCCAACTTGATCACTTTGCTCTGACAAACCATAGCTTTCTCTGACTCATCTTGGTATAATCGTACTTTTACTCCCAAGCGAGGCGGGTCAAGGTCACTGCTCTACTCCCACAATCGAACACTGCCTGAGACTGACTCCACTGGGTTTTAAAGATGAGAGGGAAAAGTATAGGTAAGAGGTAAATTCGTCTAAGTGGGTTTTTCTAATGGCAATCCCAGTCTAAACAACACTTAGCCAAAAAAGCTAACAACAAAACTGGTGAAAAATAACTCCAATAAAAAGATTGATATGATTGCAATATAATACTTTTAAGGGCAAGATTTGCAGCTCACATCACACACAACTGCAAATAAAATCTATCGTTCTACTCACAGTCTCTAATCTAAAGGCTCCCACTCTGGTCCTGACAGGTAGGGCTCGCTACTCAAATCCTCTGAATCATTGTAGACCACCCACGAGTTGCGGACTGGTGGCAACTGCTCTTCGACTGGGGCTGGAATGAAGTGCCGAAGGTACTCTTGTCGATCACCGGTGATGTGTCATCTCTCCTCCGGGCTCGACGGTGTAGGCGACGGTAGGGGTACTGGCGACTGCGGTCGGGGCTCCTCCCAGACTAGCTTTGGTAGACTAGGGATAGCTCCATGTTGTTCCTTGAACTTCTGGATGAGTCTGGACATGTTGATCTTGTATAGCTTGCAAAGTCATCGGATGGCCTTGGACGCAACTCCATGTGCTGATCATTCTCCACAAGCATCGGTGTTCTTGAAGCTGTGGTGTAGAACTTGCTTGCCGAACCTCGTGGTGAAGTACAATATGGTGATACTTCTGATGCGTTGGCATTTATCTTTCTCGTCCTTGGTGAGGTAGATGGGCAATCTCTTTAATCCAAGGCTCCGCAACAGAACACGAAGAAGTCCTCTCCATCCTCCTGTCTAGCTGAAAGAAGCTTGTGACATCTAATGCATTTATGAGGAAAAGATCAATTTATGAATTTATGAAAACAAATTTGCAAGAGTGGGGCGAAGTGCAAGAACCTTAAGAAAGAGGTAAGAGAATAGAGATATTACTAAGTATCAATTTAGTTGGTTTGATTTAGAAAATAATTTTTGAGGCTAAACGACCATTCTAACTAGGGTTTCAACCAACAGTCGATATGACTCTGATATCATCTCTGTCGAGACTCGAATATGCAAATTTGGACTCTTTGTGTATACTGCATCAGTCCAGGATCATACTAGTGCATATAGTCAAACATAGATGACAAAACAACTATATACACGCTAAATAAAGGGAAACCTCAAATGTCGATAAATATCCAAAGTACGACCTTATGGCCAAACTTACATTATAACTAGCCCGAAGGGCATAACAAAACTAGCAGCGAAAATCTAAAATAAAGCGTAGTAGCCATTCGATATGCCCATAGGTAATCAACTGGAGAGCGAAGTCCCAATCCATGAAGTCATCGAAGTACTCTCCCTCTGGTACCACCTGCTGGTAATACTCCTCCTCATCAACTAAGCAACATAGGCACAAAGCCGTGAGTACATTGCTACTCAGCAAGTCGTTTGTAACAAATAAATGCAATATAATATGTAAGGCTTACCAATGGAGGGCTGAAAGGTTAATTTATATAAAGATGACATTTTGAAGTAAACATAATAATAGATTAAAAGCGCACTTTAAAGATAAAAAATAATAAATAAATAATCAACGGAATTAAAATTAAACCACTGTGAACCTCCTATCTACAAGCTAAACCGACAGTGAACTACCCATTCACTTTTCAACCATAAACCACAGGTTTAAATGAAATCACTAACCCTCGTGTGAAATCATCAAGCATTGTCCATGACCGAGGACGCGGCTATTCGAATAGTTTTACACTCTGTAGAGGTTGCACAACTGTACCCACACGATGTGATTAGCCTCAGCACAAGAAAATCACAACAAGGCCTTTACAAAGTTCAATTCCAACTCAATCTAGCCGCTAGGGTTTCGCATCACACCCCCCTTGCGCCACATGGAAATCAGTAATCATGTTCATCACAATGGTGAGATTAAAATTGAAACATCCCAAATTAATTAGCCAGATCTATCCCATACTGGACATGTGGTTTGCACGATAAAGCTAAGATCAATGGCGCAAAAAGTTAAGTCCTTAAGTCTACCCGAGCGAGACTGCCACATCCCACGAAGTGAACCTGCACTTCCCCCTTACTGCACGATCACTCGCCCGAGTGAAAACCAAGTTTGTATAACCACACCAATAATACACCAATGTCATAGCATAAATTTTATAGCTGTGGCACCAACCACGGTTCCATGTCTCATTAAGTCAAATTAATTATTCACATGCGATGATAAACCATATCGTAAATTAAGCAAGACTAAGCGTTCTAGTTGTATAACCCATGTGACATCTAACATAGCGTCACTAATAAATTTTCCAACCTATGAAGACAATGGCATCATGGCATTCAAAATAACGAGGAATTATTCAATTTGGGATGATAACTACCAGTACAAAGGTTTCTATTAAAATAACGATGGAGGATAAAGTAAAATAAAATAATTAAATAATACATTGCAAACTGGATTCAACATGATCAAAGGTTATGACTTGCCTTGGTTATGCTCAGCGAGGTACTCGGTATCTTCTGGCGTCACTCCTGCTCCTCCAGAATCAGAATCTAACGAGAGAGAAAACGACTAAAACAACAAAAATAAATCAAATAAAATTCAAATGAACTCCAAAAACTTTGAAACCAGAACCAAAAGGTAGAGCTCGATTTTAGATGAATTTAGAAAAAAGAACAGGGTCAATCGGAGCAAGGACGGAGAAGAACATGCTCTCAGAAAATTAAATCTAAAGAAAAATACTAGAAAGCAGAAAAGTTACTGTGCCATGGACTTGGTGCACGGGGAGGCTAGTTCACGGTGGACTCAACTCACGGAACAGTGCTCACTTGAGGGTGGTGCTGACGTGGCGGCTAGGGCTGATGTGGCACTGACATGTGGCTGCTGACGTGGCATCTAGGGGTCGGTTACGGCTGACGTGGCACTGACACGTGGCGCTAATGTGGCATCTAGGGATGATGTGGCACTGACACATGGCGGCTAGGGCTGACTCGGCAGGGAGGCAAAGATCTAGATGGGGACAATCGGACGGCTGTGAAACGAGAACAATCGGACTGCCCGACAATCAAACGGCTGCGAAGACGGTGATGTTTGAACTGTCCATCGTTGATGAAGATCGGACGGTCCAACGTGGATTGGACGGCTGCGAAGGCGTGGGGACATTCGGACTGTCCGAATGGAGTGACGCATCTCGGCCGTTAGGATAGATCGGACGGTCGTAGAGATGCGGAGACGTTCAGACTATCCGAACAATGACGAAGATCGGATGGTCCATCTGAGATCGAACGGCCAAGGAGACGCGGGCGGTGTTCATACGGTCCGAAGATCGATGACACGCATCATTCGGTGGTTGGCAGTGGGAAGTAAGGGGTCAGCGGCTCTTCGGTGACCGAAGGATCGCGGGCGTGGGGAACGAGGGCGGCGATGAGTTCACCGGCGAGGGGAGGAAAGAATGCGGCGGGGTTTACCAGCGACGGCGACGGCGGTGAGAATGGCTCAGCGTGAGTGAGAGGTGACGACAATGGCGGGGAACGGCGGCGGCACGGGTGAGAGGCGACGACAATGGCGGCGGTGATTTGCGGTGGAGGCGGTGAGGCGGCGGAGATTCATAGCACGTGAACCGAGGGCAACATCAGCTTAAAAGCGCATGAACCGAGGCGGGTTCGGGAGGAACACGGCGCGGGGAACCGACTCGAAGACGAAGGCGGGGAGCTCGACGCGTGGCAGATCGGACGGGCGGGAGGTGAGTCCAGGCGAGGGGGCGAGCGGGATGACGCCGCGTGGCACGGGGGAGGCATAGATGGTCGAGAAGCGACGCGGGTGTGGTGGCTAGGGCAAGTGCGGGCGCGTGGGCCGGGCCAAGGGGGAGTGCCGCGGAGCTGGGGGAATGTGGATGGGTGACACGTGGGGGAGGGGAAAGGATCGGACGGCGGGGAGCGGTCCGAAGGTTTTAGGAAGGGGTTTTTCCTGAATTTCTTTTTCTTAAAAAATTTGAAGAAAAACCAAAAAGCTCTAGAAATAGCAGATAAATCCCAAAAATTCACCCAAAATACCAGAAAATTCCTTGAGACCTTTTGGAACTTAAATAAAATATTTTTAGCTTATGTAAGTTTATTTTAATCATATTAAATCCTTATTAATTTCTAAAAATCCAAATTAAGCTCTATTAATTCCAAAAAAAATTCAAAAAAATTCATTTTTAAAAACAAGGCTTTAAATTCTTCAGAAAAACAGGATGTTACACCTCGACCCGCCCTTAGTCTCTGAGCAATGCATCAAGGACAACATATCCTTCTTTGAAAATTACACAACAACGGGATTGCTTGCTCAGAGTGACAAGGATTACATCATAGTACTCTTCAACCAAGGGTAAGTGCTTCACTAGTTGCCTTACAAGTTTTTTGTACTTTATATACAACATGAACTTAGAATTAATCGCTATGACAACATACATAACTAGGTCTCACTAGATTCGGATTGTGATTGTACTAAAGTGGAGCAAGCAAATATACCTTGATTCCCTACTTAGGAGCAACCACAACTTTTTCTTTGTGCAACAAGCAATTGACAAGTAAACTCATTTCCTCCATACATAACTCTATTATAGTCTTCCTTTCATTTACAATGGTAGAAGCTAACCTTTTGGAATCACATAGGTTGTTCAGCGCTTATGTTGCCTGGGGAGGGAGACATAAGGAATTCAGCACCACACTGCGACATAGGACACAAATTTTGATACCCCCTACAACACAACAATCCTATATCACACTTTGTAATAATGTCTTTAGAAATGATAATACCTATATATGTAATTCTAGTTTTGCAGTGCCACAAGTAGCTACAGGGCAACGTACGTGGATTCTACATTTGCAGACATATGTAGGAAATCATGAGCACTAAGATGAAAGATCTAAAGGTTTGTCAACCTGCCAATATTTATTTCGTGATTATCAATTTCTATGTATGTATATATATGCTAATGACTTTAACACTTCTAGCGATAGGACGTGGAATTTGAATCAAGTACATTTGATCTTGACAACCTCGCCGATGTTTGAGGAAAGCTCTACAAATTCTTGATGGCGGAGGTCATTCAACCGAATGGAGAGTTCAACCCTGGCAAAGATAATTAGATATTAAAACATTTGATTTAATTGTAACTCACTTAGTTGTACTTAATCAAATAATTAATTCAATTGTACTTCATTCAGTTGTTTAATTTATTTGTGAGATCTGTGTAATGATTGTCATATGCTATATATGTGATCTGCTTGCGTTGTTTAATTCATTTGTGAAATCTGTATAATAATTTTTGTGTGTTATATATATGATCTGCATGCTTGTTTTCAAAGACCATGGCTAATATTTCTTGAGGCTAGTCAAAAAATAGAAATTAATTTAGCTTTTCAAATAGATATCACAAATGGTTTGTAACACCAAACCGTCTGTGATATATCCAATTATCACAAATAGTTATTTGTATTAGCCATCTGTGATATGTAAAATACCATAGATGACTATGTTTAAGAACCATCTGTAATATCATATATAGCACAAACGGTCTTTGGTATTATATATCTGTGATATCTTATATATCATAGAAGGTTATTAGTATTAACCGTTTGTGATATGTAAGATATCACAGAAGGCTATTTTTATGAAACATCTGTGATATCAGGCATATCACAAATGATTATTTTGAAAAATCGTCTCTATTGTAACTTATAACAGATGGTTTGAGAGCCGTCTGTAATAACCACCAGTTATTATAGACATACAAATTCAGACGGTTCAAAGACTGTGATGGGGACGGGGTCCCGATCTTCTAACAGGTTCTGGATATGTTCGATTTGGTGGAGGCGCAACACAAATCGATCCGGCTTCCGAATAACACGTTCCGAACCACGCAATCGCAGCACCACGTCTCCTTAGGTTATCAACCGTGCGCTGCCCGGTTGACCTCGCCAAGAAGGCTAATCCTCGCCTGTGAATCAAAGAACACAAGCAAGAACAAGGAAGAACACAACGGAATTGCAGATGTATTGGTTTAACACTCGAAAATTGCAGTCTCACAAACCGATGAATGGCAAAACTGTTCAAGACAGAATTAATCTAAGCAAAACCCAACCCTAATGGTGGGGGTGGTGGCTGTATATAAAGGAGTGAGGGGCGTGCAAAACCCCTGGACGCGCCCTAATGGGCTCCAACACGATACAAAGCCGACGGCCCAAAAGACAGTGGCGCAGCACCCTGACAGATTCTAAACGCCCACTTGTTTGGATGATTCCCATTGTCTCAGAAGGAATTTTGATATGGGACCAGAGTCATTGGAAAGGTCTCCTTCTCAGCTTTCCATACATATGTGGAACGTCCAAAACGGAGTCTGTATGCGTCTTGGGCGTCCGTTTTACTGCAGGCTGGTCCTGAAGGCCGAGGCAGATTCGAACTCGAGTTGGACTGGGCCTCCGGCTTGACTTGGACGTCCTTGCTGGTCTTCTCCGCCTCCACACCTCTCTCCATGTACTTCATGACCCTCTCCAATGTTCCTAAGCAAGACAACATCATTAGGTAGCAATCTATTCTCAAAACTATAAAAAAGGATCGCTTAAGAACGAGCTCACCTCTAGATTTAATTGTCGCATGCGAGCTCGGGTCATTGGACCTTACATAACGGTTGGAGGATCAGCGGTTGCATCCGAAGGAGTGATGTCCTCATCATCCTCCCCCTCTTGAAGTGGAGTCGTCCTCGACTCAAGCTCATCTTCTTCTCCCAAGTATGGCTTCAAATCCGCAATGTTAAAGGTGGGACTAACCCCGAACTCGGGTGGCAACTCAAGTTTATATGCATTATCATTTATTTTCTCAATTATCTTAAAAGGACCAGCAACTCTAGGCATCAATTTTGACTTTCTTAACTCAGGAAATCTATCCTTTCGCAAGTGCAACCAAACAAAATCGCCCGGTTCAAGTTTAACTTCCTTTCTACCTTTACTACCAACAATCCTATATTTTTCATTCATCTTTTCAATGTTTGCCTTAGTAGTCTCATGCATTTTGACAATAAAATCAGCACGCTCCTTAGCATCATTATGAACTCTCTCACTAGTAGGCAAAGGTAAAATATCAATAGGGGCACGGGGATTGAATCCATACACTACCTAAAAAGGACTTACCTTGGTGGTGGAGTGTTCCGCTCGATTATATGCGAACTCAACATGTGGCAAACACTCTTCCCACAGCTTCAAATTGTTCTTCAAAATAGCTCTCAACATGGTAGATAATGTGCGGTTCACCACCTCGGTTTGGCCATCAGTTTGTAGGTGACATGTTGTAGAGAACAACAACTTTGTACCCAACTTGTTCCATAGAGTACACCAAAAATGACTCAAGAACTTGGCGTCACGATCTGAAACAATAGTAGAAGGCATACCATGCAAACAAACTATCTCTTTGAAAAAGAGGTCAGCAATATGAATGGCATCATCGGTTTTATGACATGGTATAAAGTGAGCCATCTTAGAAAAACGATCCACAACAACAAAAATGATATCCCTCCCCCTTTTAGTCCTGGGCAATCCTAAAACAAAGTCCATAGAAATATCTTCCCACGGAATAGAAGGAACAGGAAGAAGCATATATAAACCATGTGGATTCAAGCGAGACTTAGCTTTTTGACATGTAGTGTAGCGAGACACAAACCGCTCGACATCTCACCTCATTTTTGGCCAAAAGAAGTGTGTGACCAGAACGTCCTCGGTCTTCTTAGCACCAAAATGTCCCATCAAACCGCCTCCATGCGCCTCCTGCAACAACAAAAGACAAACGGATCCAACTGGAATGCATAAGCGGTTAGCTCTAAACAAGAATCCATCCTTGATCACGAATTTATTCCATGCTTGTCCCTCTTTACAATGCAACAGCACATCCTTAAAATCAGCATCAAAAGCATATTGTCCTTTAATGGTTTCAAGACCAAAAATGCGACAATCAAGTTGAGACAACATGGTATAGCGTCGAGACAAAGCATCAGCAATGACATTATCCTTCCCTTTTTTGTGTTTAATGACATAAGGAAAAGATTCAATAAATTCAACCCACTTAGCATGTCTACGATTCAAATTGGTTTGACTACGAATATGCTTAAGTGATTCATGATCAGAATGAATGACAAATTCTTTAGGCCATAAATAGTGTTGCCACGTCTCTAAAGAACGAACAAGAGCATACAATTTTTTATCATACGTGGAATAATTAAGAGCAGGACCATTCAATTTTTCACTAAAGTAGGCAACATGTTTGCCTTCTTGCATCAAAACACCACCAATACCAATTCCGCTAGCATCACATTCCAGTTCAAAAGTCTTACCAAAGTCTGGAAGTTGGAGCAATGGTGCATGTGTAAGCTTGTCCTTCAAAAGATTAAAGGACTCCTCTTGTGATGGCCCCCAATGGAACACGACTCTCTTCTTTGTCAACTCAATCAATGGTGTCGCAATGGTGCTGAATTCCTTGATAAAGCGGCGATAAAATCCTGCAAGTCCAAGAAAACTTCGTACTTGGGAGACCGTCGTGGGCATGGGCCAACTCCATATCGCCTCCACCTTGGCTCTATCAACCTCAATTCCCTGTGGAGTCACAACATAGCCAAGAAAAGAGACTCGATCCGTGCAAAAGGTGCACTTCTCAAGGTTACCAAACAAACGTGCATCTCTCAAAGCATTAAAAACAGCACGTAAGTGATTCAAATGTTCATCCATGGACTTGCTATAAATCAAGATATCATCAAAGTAAACGACCACAAATTTGCCAATGAAAGGACGTAAAACCTCGTTCATTAATCTCATGAAAGTGCTAGGTGCATTAGTTAAACCAAAAGGCATTACTAACCACTCATACAAGCCGAACTTAGTTTTAAAAGCAGTTTTCCATTCATCGTCAAGTTTCATTCTTATTTGGTGGTATCCACTACGCAAGTCAATCTTTGTGAAAATTACAGCACCACACAACTCATCAAGCATGTCGTCTAGCCTGGGAATAGGATGACGATACCATATAGTAATGTTGTTAATGGCTCTACAATCTACACACATACGCCAAGAACCATCTTTTTTGGGAACCAAAAGAACAGGAACAGCACAAGGGCTAAGGCTCTCACGTACGTACCCACGGTCCAAAAGGTCTTGGACTTGTCGCTGAATCTCCTTAGTCTCTTCGGGATTGGTCCTGTACGCCGCACGTTTTGGCAAACTCACTCCAGGGATCAAGTCAATCTGGTGCTCAATCCCTCGAATGGGTGGAAGTCCTAGAGGTATCTCATCAGGAAAAATATCTCTAAACTCCTACAAAAGGTTAGTGACAGGAGCAGGCAAAGTGCAAGGCATATTATCAAGAGAAAATAAAGCATCTTTGCACACAAAAGCATAGCATGTATCATTAATATCATCAATTTCAGCAAGGTCTGATTTTGTGGCAAGCATAACAGAATTTTTCAAATGGATTACTTGCTATTTTTCAGATTTAACATGTTCCTTTGGATCATTAGCAGCTCTCTCCCTATCGGCCTCTATAATCTCAGCTGGGGTCAAAGGCAGTAAAGTAACTTTCTTTTCCTTATGCATAAAAGTGTATTTGTTACTACTACCATGGTGTAAAGCATCATTATCAAATTCCCAAGGTCGACCCAATAAAAGAGAACATGCTTGCATGGGAACCACATCACAATCTACATGATCAACATAACCACCAATAGAAAAATGGACTCGGCATGTTTGTGTTACCTTTGCTTTTCCAGAGTCATTTAACCACTGAATATGGTATGGATGTGGATGCGGTCGCGTGGTCAAGCCAAGCTTCTTGACCAAATCAGAACTCACCAAGTTGTTGCAGCTTCCTCCATCAATGATGACACGTGCGCGCAGGTTCTTGATTGCGAAGAAAGTCTGAAACAAATTATGGCGTTGAAGCTTATCGGGTTGTTGTACCTGTGTGCTGAGGATTCGCTGTACAATGATGCTTCGTAGCGTCGCTGTGGACGCTCCACCAAGGACCAAGTCGTCATCACCACCGCCATTGTCGTCCGAGGCAGCAGCAACATCATCATCCTCCTCGACATCCAAAGTGCTGATGTAGCCTTCATCTTCTGTGGCGATGTATGCCCGTTGGCTAAGGCAATTCTTCTGCACATGACCAAGTCCATGGCAGCGATGGCACTGAATGTCGGAGGAGCGGCCCGTTGAAGCCACGGAAGAAGAGCTCTTGGCTGGACCCTGCAAAGAATTTTTTGTAGAATCTGCAAGGTGTGTCGTGGAAGGTGGCTTCGGTGGCACTGCTGCAAACTTGTTCACAGGTGGTGGAGGAGAACGAAAACTCGAAGAAGACTTGGGCAGTCCCGTCGATGTAGTCATTCGCGGCGTGTAGGAGGGTCGTCCGGTGTTTGCCTTCGCTGATTCCTTGCGTCCCTGCAATTTTTTTTCTGCAAGCATAGCAAGCTGGAACAGCTGGTTGACAGTAGTAAATTCTTTATAATCAACAATGTCCTGAATTTCACGTCGTTTCTTCAACAACCCCACAACGCACCATACCCTTTTGAAGCTCAGCATAATAGTCCTGAACAGAACTATCACCTTGTTCTAAGCGCTGTAATTTTTTTCTCAAATCACGTTTATATGAGGGAAGAACAAAAAGATTACGCATAGCTTCTTTTAATCGCTCCCATGTATCAGGTTGTAAACGCATGGTACCCAGTTCATTCCACCAGATAATAGCAAAGTCCTTAAACTCACTAGTAGGTTGTCTAACTCTATGTTGTTCAGGAACCAAGTGAGAATTAAACTTCTGCTCTAACGTCATCTCCCAATCAAGATATTTTTCATCATCATAAAGACCAGAAAAAGATGGAATGGTAAATTTGACTTTAGCAAAAGGATCGTCGTTACCATGACGGTTCGGTTATTACCTCCCATACCATGTCGGTTTTGTGAAAACGCCGGCGTGTCGTGCATCTTGTGTCGCCACGATCAATGTTGCCATCCGCATCGAACATCGTGTCATCATCATGACGAGGGCCGTCATTGACAGGTGGCAGGCGTGTCTCCAATGTGTCCATCCGACCAGTGAGGTCAGCCATCCGCCGCTCCACCCGCTCAATGCCTTCTGTGGTGTTCAACTGGGCAATGGCGGCGACGATGGTGTCCATTCGCGCGAGATCGATGAATGAAGCATTTTTTTGTCGGCGCGGTTTGTAGCTAGCGCGACTAACACACTCGTTGAAGTCGACCGGTGTCCCATCCCCGTATCTGCCATGGTTAGTGGAAAACACAGGAAAACAAAAGGATTATCCCTATCAACTACAAAGGAGGACAGTGGAAACCCGCAAAGGAAGTGGCTTACCAAGCTCTTACAAGTGTTCTTACCATCGCAAACAGTAGGTGGTACAACCGGTGGTTGGTTCGTGATACCTCGAGAGTGTGACCCGGTGATTGCAAGGGTCCAAAACTGTGCTGTCCGGAAGTATGTATATGGAGTTTGGAAGGCCAAATATGTGAGTGGAACACAAATCAATAACAGATAGTAATGCTGAATAAATATCCAAAGCACTGGTCCTAGTTGCTGGCCTAAATGTGTCCTATAGCAGGTATGATATGATGAAGGAGTCGACCAGAATAGTAAAGCAAAGACAGCAACAAAGATGGCTAGGCAAAGACAGCACAAAACAAATGAATCTCTGTCACCTAAAACTGTGCTCGCACTTTCCAGGCCGAATTTGGGCAAAATAAATTCGCCGAACCCAACGAAGTGGGGGAGTATCGAATGCAAAATTTAATTTCACCCAATTTCAAAAAAATCGCCTGATTTCGAGTCCGTATGCGAAAGTTATGGCCGTTTGAAGATGGGCCTCCGAGTTATGGTTTCTATGGAGGCCAAAACGAGATCGGGTGGAGGAAATTGGTGGAAATTGGGGGCGGAAGCTTGGGAAAAGGGTGGGGGATGGTGGTGGGTGATCACGAGACAAAAACAGAGGGTGGGATATGGGTGGGAAGCTGGGTGATCACGAGACAAAAACAGAGGGTGGGATATGGGTGGGAAAACAAAAGTTGACGGCTAGGGTTTGTATGAGAGGTAGCGGAAGCAAGACAACCCGAAACAAAACACGATCTAAACCAGCAACACAACTCAACGAAGGACACAAACTCAACACTACGGACTCTGAAATCAAATTGTGCAAAAGGCTAACGAGATCTAGGACAGGGAACAACCTATGACTACAATTTTTTTTGTAGGGCTTTTTCTTGGACTCTAGGATGAAACCGAAAACAACAAGGGTAGGGTAAACTCGAATCTGAAGGAACACCTGAAGCTCTGATTACCACTTGATGGGGACGGGGTCCCGATCTTCCAACAGGTTCTGGATATGTTCGATTCGGTGGAGGCGCGACACAAATCGATCCGGCTTCCGATCAACACGATCCGAACCCTGCAATCGCAGCACCACGTCTCCTCAAGTTATCAACCGTGCGCTGCCCGGTTGACCTCGTCAAGAAGGCTAATCATCACCTGCGAATCGAAGAACACAAGTAAGAACAAGGAAGAACACAACGGAATTGCAGATGTATTGGTTTAACACTCGAAAGTTGGGGTCTCACAAACCGATGAACGGCGAAACTGTTGAAGACAGAATTAATCTAAGCAAAACCCAACCCTAATGGTGGGGGTGGTGGCTGTATATAAAGGAGTGAGGGGCGTGCAAAACCCCTGGACGCGCCCTAATGGGCTCCTACACGATACAAAGCCGACAGCCCAAAAGACGGTGGCGCAGCACCTTGACAGATTCTGAACGTCCACTTGTTTCGATGATTTCCGTTGACTCAGACGGAATTTTGATATGGGACCAGAGCCATTGGAAAGGTCTCCTTCTCAGCTTTCCATACATATATGGAACGTCCAAAACGGAGTCCGTATGCATCCTGGGCGTCCGTTTTACTGCAGGCTGGTCCTGAAGGCCGAGGCAGACTCGAACTCGAGTTGGACTGGGCCTCCGGCTTGACTTGGACGTCTTTGCTGGTCTTCTCCGCCTCCACACCTCTCTCCATGTACTTCATGACCCTCTCCAATGTTCCTAAGCAAGATAACATCATTAGGTAGCAATCTATTCTCAAAACTATAAAAAGGATCGCTTAAGAACGAGCTCACCTCTAGATTTAATTGTCGCATGCGAGCTCGGGTCATTGGACCTTGCATAACTGTTGGAGGATCAGCGGTTGCATCCGAAGGAGTGATGTCCTCATCAGACTGTCTGTGATGACTCTTGCTGTGGTAGTATTTATAACAGAATTAACCAAGAAAAGAAGGGTGCCATCTGCATATTGTAACCGCACCATCAGGTCAGAATCATGAAGGAAACCTTTAATATGGTTATTCTAAGTAGCTTTAATCAACATTCTTGTAAAGACAAAGCCACTAAATTAAACAAAATTGGAGAAACCAGCAATGAAAAACTCACTTTCCTCTCCATTAATTTTTATGCCAATTGAACCATTATAAAGAAGCATAGAGATCCAAGAGATCAACTTTTTTTTTTTACCAAAATCCCTAGAATGTAAAATTTCTAACAAAATGTCCAAGTTCAATTTATCACAGGCTAGACTAAACCATCCTTACCACTTCTGTTCCAAGTGATATATAGGCAATTTTCCCAAATGCTCCCAACCCTCCAAAATTTTGTCTGTTTATCTCATTATTCCAAAACAGGGCCATAACACGTCTCATGGTTATCGAGCCTAATTTAATTTATGTTTGATTTCGGGCAGTTTTGCAACATAGATTTCGGATTGATTTTTTCTTAAAAACTTTGATAGTACAGCCCTGTTCCGCATTTACAGGGAAGAAAATTCTCTACGCCCTAACCCCTAGCTTCTAAGGTCCAATATGAGATTTGGACATGTAGCACCACCAATCTCAAAGCACAGCAAACCTATCTCTTCCCCTCCTCTCCTCCCACCACCGTTGACACGCAAAGCGCCCCCATCCAACTTACCACTGGGCTTCACCATACCTCCAGCTAGAAAACCACCTCTTGCGCCCAAGCCTCCACCTACTCCCACCATGCCACTTCGGCGTAGCCCCCCACTTACTCCTGACGCTCCATCCCCGATGCTCCTATTGTCACCGTGCTATAGTTGCAGAGAGGCGGCTGGATCCGGAACAAACAGTTGTGGTCAGGCAGAGGTGGCGTGACAGCGCGGTCATGGTCGTGGAGATGTGGAGTGGCGGCACAGTCACGAAGAGGCAACACAGGCAGGCACATGCGAGTAATGGCCAAAAGACAAGGTAACACCGGTGGGCCAAAGTGGATACTGCATGTGGCCTTGGCGGATGACAATGACAGAGTGGATTTGGAGTAGAGCGGATGCTGACCATGCACACAACAGAGGGATGGAGAAGTTGGGGAAAGAAGTTATGTGTTTTGAGATGGGTGACATTTAGGTGGAAAAATATGGGACAAGGGAGCTCAAGGGCCAGCCGCTGAGAATGTTTTTCCCATTTACATACGCTGGCGTGGACATTCTATTTGCTGGTGGTTTCATCTCTGTACGGCTGTACCCAGCCTCAAATCGGAACAGGCACCTGGCACTATCACTATCGACGTGCTTGACCTTTTGGCCTTTTTGAGCTGGTGCTTATCAATCATCACACAAAGCCCATTAGTCTGAGGTCACTGACTCACTCAGCGCGGCCACTGTCCAATCATTGCAGACCGCGGCAGAAATGATTTGAGTGTATGAACCTACAGCTCCACGGAGGCGCCGCATCTCCAGCTGATGTTTGATTGATTGACAGATAGCAGCTAGGGTTTCGACACCTGTGCGTGCTCGATTAATCCATCGCCTAGACATATATTGCATGACACGTGGTTGGCTCGTACTTACGCGATCGGGGATTAGCATCAAACTGAATATCCTTGAAGTCGATGTACTGTACGGCATACATAAATGTGGCGCCGTTCTCGCGATATTTATGTGCGGTGTTCGTTTCTTATCTGACCGATCCATCGATCAAGTGTTACGTGCATTTTGAACATGTGCACCTTTCTGAGTTGCACAGCCAACGCACTCTTGTGTTCATATGGTTTTTCTATTTTAGTCTCTTCTATTTAATTTTTAGAAATAACTTTTCATAAAAATTAATTATAAAAATAACCCTTTTTCAATGTCTATACGAATGACGCTAAGATTTAGCATCTCAGCGTCATATCTGATAGTGCTGATATGTTGTGCAATGTGAGCATGGGTCAGTGCCATGCTTTCTGGCGCTGACATGCACAAGATCCACGCCAGTACCATTGGCGCTGAGTTGCTGACAGCATCCTAGAATTCATTTTCTATTGATCTTCCTAAGCTTTCAACCACCAATTAACCTGGCTGAGAGTGATTAGTCCATGTAATTGTTCACTTATTATTTTACTCTACACCTAGAATTCCTCCATGGTTAACTTTTCCATCTGGCATATACGTTAGGTAGTGAAGTTCATTGGATGGTCTAATACTGCAATGCAGCAGCAAACCATGTAGTACTTTAGTACTTTACTATGACACAGTGTGGGCCCTTAATTGCACTCGGACAACCAAATATCTAATCAGTAGAACTATTAGCATTTCTTCATCTATCTTCGAACACACCTTATATGTTTATCCCCCTCTCATTCACTTACTCAAACCTAGCCATGCATGCACTGATGCATGCGTGCACATATTTTCGGTAATTCTTTCACAGCCATGCATGCATATATGCACATACTCATCTCCCTCACTCGAACACAAACATGCATGTACACTTGCTATGGACAAAGCACTATGCTAGTGCTGCACTCAATTAGCGTTAGGACTTAGGAGTAATGCTGCACTAACCTTTTACCATATCTTTCATATATACGTGGGAGCACTAGTCAATGAAACTAAATTAACATTTTATTTTCATGATCTACACGTATGAATTATATTTCTAACATTAATAGACCAAGACCCAACATGATTTATAATCTCTTCCTTTTTAGCTTTACTAATTAATTCTATTTTAATATGCACATATATGAGTTCAAGGTTGTTTACATAAGGGCAGTCCCAATGCTTGAAACCATAACTAGTTTCTAATCTTCTAAGACACTATGATACAAACTACAGCTCTAATCTATAGTTTCTTCGTGTGGGACCAGATCGAATCGTGACAAATCCTTTTCATCCCCTTCCTGCACATGCATTAGCTGTTTCTTCTAAGACACTATGATAAGAAACCAGGTTCGCTACAGCGCATCTTTTGCTGGTTTCCTCGGCTTTGGACCTCGTGAAGAAATAGTTTCCTCATGAAGAAACCGTTTCCTTATCTCTCCTCTTTAATTACTATGCCATGTCACCAAAATGCTTACGTGGCAAGTCTAATTAATGTAAGAAACTATAACATTAGGACTGCCTTAACACCCAACCGAAATCCGTAATTAAATGAAGGGTATTTATTAGTTAACCGGCATTTTCACTTATAATAATTGGATTGTTAGTGGCGTCCGTCCATTTCCCTACTCATAAAGTCGATGATACTCGACGCCAAGGGTAACAAGACCCGACGGTAGTGTCTTAAAAGCAATTAAAATCGAGGGTGCTCAACCTTGATAAAAAGTGAAGCGTAGTAGAAGCAAGCATCGTCAGGGCCGACGGTGCTCAGCCTTGACAATAGTTTGCATATGTTAATTTTAATTAACGGAAAAGTGCCCCATATAATTTACTAGTTTAATTCTAATTATAAAAGATCTAGTATGATGGTTGCTAGATTTAAAGTATTAGAATTGTTGGGTTTTAAATCCCTCTTGTCTCCCTTACTAATTATGTTGTATGTGTATTAAAAATGGAGTAGTATTAGTACAGCAGTTGCATGCCACATTTGCTTAAAAGCATACATGGCTCTACGTGCTATTAACATGCTTAATAGCATGCAGCATGCAGTTGCAAGTTACTCACGCGATGACACTTACACATGACTCATATATGAATTGAGTAGCCAGCTGTCTAACGGCACGCGGCTGCATGTGTGATTTGCACGCGCGCATCGCTTGGAGAGGCCACTGTTCCCTCACTATAAAAGGATTGTCCGGCTGTTCATTTGTGTGTGGTTCGGCAGAGGCTATGCATACACAACAGAAAAAGAAGGTAGCAAGCAATGTCACATTTGCCTTGATCGAAAGACTTGAACGGAGTCTGAAAGAAGGCAAATGGTAGTGCAAATACACACATACAACTTACTGCTAGTTCTTTGATCATCAAGAGAACACTATTAAAGTAAAGGAAGAGACAAGAGAAAAGGCTTATTGGAAGCAAAGCAAGTTTATTACAATATGGATCAAGGTATGTTCATACATGTTTGAGGTTGAATAAATAGTGTTGTAAATTTACAGTTTTCCACTTACATTTGGTATCAGAGCAAGGTTACAACACTTTTGTTCACCATGAAAAGTTTTGGTTCTGTTGTTTTAGTGCAAACACACACATACAAATTACTGCTAGTTCTTTGATCATCAAGAGAACACTATTAAAGTAAAGGAAGAGACAAGAGAAAAGGCTTATTGGAAGTAAAGCAAGTTTATTACAATATGGATTAAGGTATGTTCATACATGTTTGAGGTTGAATAAATAGTGTTGTAAATTTACAGTTTTCCGCTTACATTTGGTATCAGAGCAAGGTTACAACACTTTTTGTTCACCATGAAAGTTTTGGTTCTGTTGTTTTAGTGCTCTTTTATGGCCTCTTTGCTGATCATATAAAAGTTTTGTTGATGCTATTTTGTATAGATTTTGCACTAGACATAATAGTATTTGTCCTAGTACATTGAAATAGCATCTTCTTGTACTTGTTTCTTGTGAAATAAAATACCAATTAAATGATCAATATACATTACAAGTTAGTCATCACCAAAGTGGTCTAACTCGAAAGTTATTGACATTTATTTGAGCATTTTTTTCGGTTATATCAAATGCTGTTATAATGATCGTACAATTAAACTTATTAATTATAAAGCTTGAAGGTCGCCCAAAGGTGCATCATTGCTTATAATTAATAACATGAAAGAGATTGATCAACATTCTTGATAACATGTATATTCAAAGATAGCATGTGTAAAGATCTGAGTATGTTTGAAAAATCTATTAAAGTTTATCTTTTGACAGCTTTAAAGTTTGCATTCAAAATTCATCCAAAGATGGTTTTAGATGCATGTCTAAAATATTTTATGTCTGGATCTATTTTGGTTAGAATATTTATTTTGAGCATGTTCTTTTCTGCAGCCACCATAAACCTGTATGCTCAAAGCAGCGGGCTTGTAAAGTTTAATGGACTGAATTATAATGATTGGTCCGAGCAAGTGCGCTTCCAATTGGGTGTTATGAATTTAGATTACGCATTGCTTATGGATAAACCAATCATTAGTGAGGACAGTACAGATGATGATTTGTCTCTTTTAGAGACTTGGGAAAGGTCCAACAGATTGAGTTTAAATCTAATGTGTATGTTGATGGCTGAAAATGTTAAGCCATCAATGCCCAAAACGGAAGATGCAAAAGAGTTCATGTTGAAAATTAAGGAATACTCTCAATCGGACATCACGGACAAATCCATTATGGGGAGTCTCATGAGTGAGTTGACAACTAAGAAATTTGATTGGTCACAACCCATTCATGATCATGTGACAAACATGGCTAATCTTGCAGCGAAGTTGAAATCCAAAGGCATGGACTTGAATGAATCTTTTTTGGTTCAATTCATTATGAACTCGCTACCTCCTGAATTTGGCCAGTTCCAGGTGAATTATAACACCATTAAAGATAAATGGAACTTTCAAGAAGTAAAGGCCATGTTAGTTCAAGAGGAAGAGAGATTAAAGAAATATAGAGAAAATTCTGTCCATCTCACGGTTCACGAGGGTGCTAGCGGCAGTAAGGGAAAACCAGGGAAAAAGGGTAAAAAGAAGGATAAGACTCCTGGAGCTGTTAAGGAGGGTCAAATCCGTAAAGATATGAAATGTCATTTCTGCAAGAAATCTGGACACTTCAAGAAAGATTGCCCAAAACGAAAGGCTTGGTTCAAAAAGAAAGGTACATATTATGTTTCTGTATGCCTTGAATCAAACCTTATTGAAGTTCCCAATAATACACAGTGGTTAGATCTTGGTGCAACTACTCATGTGTCGCATATTTTACAGGGATTCCTTTCGATCCAACCCATAAGCGGAACTAAAAATTTCCTATATATGGGAAATAGAATGAAGGCACAAATTGAAGGCATTGGGACATATCGCTTAATTCTAGATTCTAGATGCCACTTGGATCTTGAAAAGTGTCTTTATGTTCCCGAATGTGCTAGAAATTTAGTTTCTGTTGCCAAGTTGGATAATAAAGGTTTTAAGTTTAAGCTTAGAAGTGGTGTGTTTTCCTTATATAAGTGTGAGTACTATTATGGTTGTGGTACTTTATCTGAATGATTGTATCGCTTTAATCTTAATAATGGATTTGCTGAATCTCTGTTTAATGTTGAATTTTATGTTTGTAATAAACGTAGTGCACATAGTGACTGTTCTGCTTTCCTATAGCATCAAAGACTTGGTCACATATCCACAGAAAGAATAATGAGTGTTGTAGGGGTGGCCCCCACCTAAACCTAGTCAGCCTGTTAGCAAGTTATAAACTCGAGGTAAACATGTACAATGACATAGTTGGCCTTGGCAAGGATACTCGATGTAAGGGTACGATTGTAAAGACACTCCTACGAGATATATATACATGATGCAAGCCCTGGGGAGAACCCAAGAGGACATTGCTCACCTAACTCTCCACTACCATACACCCTCTCTCTCTCTCTCTCTGTTTGGTCTGTAACCACAACAGTTGACGCCGACCATGGGGACGACAGGAGCAAGCCTTAGGATCTCAAGAAGGATGGCACCGAAGAAAGCTTCACCATCTGCAGCGAAGAAGAAGGGGTCGCGGCGAGGTCCCACGTCAACTCCAGGGCTTCGGCATCGGCGGTTACGGGTGAGAACGACGACGCTCACCGCACGACGATCGACACCGCCACCACCGATGCGACGATCGACCCCGCCACTACTGAGGCGACGGTCGACCCCGCCACCGCCGACGTGACGGTCGACCCCGCCCTACGCGTGACGCCCCACCCAGCCGCTGGCGTGATAGTCGACCCCAACAGCACCGGCCAGGTGCCAAGGAGCGGTAGCGTTAGCACCTGTCAGGGCGCGACCATCGTCCCTGCACCCGGTGCGGGAGCGCCAAGCGGTCCCGGCGGCGACACGGACCTCGTCATCGACGCCGGAGTCCACTGTGTTGGCGTGACGGGCAACCCTAGGGCACAAGCAGTGGTCACGGCTACCCCGGCAGCGCGACTGGGTGCGCCCATCGCCTCATCTACGCCGGCGGTAGAGAATGCCCTGCTGGCGGCCCTTGGCACGCTACAGCAGGAGTTAGCGGATCTTCGTGGGGCTGTGCGCAGAATGCAAGAGGTTTGGAGTTAGCATACCCCGCCGGTGGTCGCGCCGGAGCCAACGCCCGAACGGGCGGATAGCCGTGACGTCCCCACATCCAGCCGCGCCTCGCTGCGACGCGTGGACCGAGTCCCGCTGCTCGGCGAACTGCGGCGGCGGCATGGCAGGAGGATTTCAAATTCCCCAGCGCAATCATGTCGTACAAGGGCGACACGGACCCCCGGGAGTTCGTGCGCGTATATGAGACCGCTATCGAAGCGGCAGGCGGAGACGACACCATGAAGGCGAAGGGGCTCCCCCTTGCGTTGCAGGGAGTGGCGCTCTCTTGGTTCTTCACCATAGAGCCGAACTTTATCTACGCATAGGAGCAGGTCCGCGACCGCCTCTACAACAACTTCTAGGGGAACTACGCCGAGCGTGTCGATGCGGATCAGCTCTTCGCAACCAAGCAAAAACCATTGGAAATGCTCCGCGAGTACTTCAAACGCTTCGCGAAGGTCCGCTGCCAGGTTAAAGATGTCAACAAGACAACTATCATCAACGCAGCGGTATAGGGTCTGCACCCAGGGCCGCTAGCCGAGTACAACGCGCGGAAGCCCATCAAGACGGTGGCAAAGCTCTTCGATAAGATGAAAGAATACGCCAGAGCGGAAGAAGACGCGCGAAGGCATCAAGGCAACGACGCCGACGCTAATCTGCCAGAAGACACAGCGACGGGCGAGGACTCGCTGAAGGAAAGCTCCTCGAAGGGCAAGCGCAGGCAGGAGCCATCGAAGGACGCCTCCCAGCACAAGGATTCATTAGGCGACAGGCCTAAGCGCGGTCAACAGAAGTCTCGGAGAGCCGGTCACGTCTTTGACATTGAGGGCGGCTCAGAAGACAACGCCCCTGCTGCGCGCGGTGCGAGGCTCGGCGCGTCGGGCGGGCGGGCGGGGCCGTGAGGGTAGGGCCCGCGCGGAATATGGCGACCAACACCGCCCCTAGTGGTGCGAGGTGCACAGCCAAGGCAATCATGACACCCACTCCTGTACCACCATCGCGGCACTTCGGCAAAGCGTCGCCAGAGACAGGGATCATCACACCCATCGTGGCACACTTCCAGCAGCCCCTAGACGGCCCCTTACGAATTCAGGATCAGGAGCTGCAGACTCAGGAGGGCCTCCGGTGGATGCAACTTCAGGAGAGCCCCCTGTGCATCCACGCCCTCGAGGGTGCCCAGTGTAGGGTCATAAAATTCATCTCTGGAGGCTCCTCCCTGGAGTTCGCTTCGGAGCGACAGCGAAAGGCCTACGTGCGGAGGCTACACCACGTGGCGGTGTACCCGGCACAGGCACCGCTGGATTGGGCGCAACACGAGATCACCTTCACGCCCGCGGACGCCGAAGGCGTGGAGTTCCACCACCAAGATCCCCTGGTCATCCAGGTCGCGATTGCCGGATGCGACGTCAGGCGTGTCCTGGTCGACGGAGGAAGTTCCACGAACGTTTTGTTCGCAGGGGCCTTTGACGGATGGCGATCCTCGAAGCGCCTAGGCCCCCAAAAATTCATTGCAAGGCTTGGAGGTCACCCCGATGGCGCTGGGCCAAATATGCCTGCAGGTCTCCTTCGGCTGGGGCAACAACGTGGTGAGCGGGGACGCCACCTTCGATGTTGTGGATATCCAGTACCCCTATGCCATTTTGGGGAGACCAACCCTCAATTCATTTGGGGCAGTACCACACCATGGCTTCCTATGCGTGAAGCTCCTAGGCCCGCAGGGTATCATCACTGTCTGTGGCGACCAGCACATGGCCCGGCACATAGAGCATGGCACCCGAAGCCTACACCCGGAAGTCCAGGGTGGCTCCTAGGCCAAGTGTGCCCACACAAGCGTTCCGGCAGCACAAGCAGCAGAGGCTCCCTACCTCACCGCCACGGCAACGAGAGTCCAGTGGTTAGTCCCCGACCGTTTGTACTCGCTTACCCGCGCAAACGGGAATTTAATAAAGTTCATCGTTTGTGCTTTAAAAAATATTTACTTTTGGTTTCTTTAATTTTTTTTAAAAAAATTTAATTGCTTGAGTTTCTGCTTTAAAAAAGGGGTTATTTTTATGAAAAATAATTTAAGTAAAAAAGCAAATAAAAATAAAATAAAGAAAGTAATAAATAAGTTAGTTTAAAATAAAAATCAAAGTTATTTGGTTTCTTGAAATTTTAAAATTTTTAGCCAACCTGATTTTCTGCTAAAGAAAAGAGCCTTTCTCTTAAACAAAAAAATATTTTATAAAGAAAAATATTCAAATTTTTGTTGGAAATATTTTTATAAGTTCAAAATATCATTAGAAACTTCTACGAATTTTTCTAAGATTTGTAAGCTTTATTTGTAATTTATTGTATTATTTTAAGCTAGAAAAAGAAAAACATTTTTAAAAAATTAAAATATAATTCAATAAATTCCAAAAATATTTTATTTAATCTTTTCAGGTTCCAAGGATCTTTAGAAAATTTTCTTAAAATTTTTCTGAAGTTTTCTGAATTTTTCTTTTTCTTTTCTTTTCTCTTTTTTTCTCTTTCTTCAACCTCCAGCAACGTTTCGTGTGCACGCTGGCAGCCATGAAAACGCATAACGCTGAGCTCTGTTCAAACCTCCATATCTCTTGATTTCCCCTACGGTTTTTAACGAAATAAATTGCATTCAACTCCTCTCATCAAGCTCTTTCATTCCCCCAAAGTTTCCCCTCTCATTGATGACCATTTTTGCGGGATTTAAACCATATCATTCAAAGACATGGTCCTTTGATCTCCCTCCTTGGACCTCCTCAACCCCTATAAAAGGGAGCCCCGTGAGCCTCTTCTCATCCTCACTCAACCCTGAAAATCTCAAGTCCCCACTCCCTCTTTATTGGACGCAATCAAAGTTCTTGTTTCGTTATACAAGCGTCGTTCTTCGGTCTTTTGCACCTCGTCCAGTGGAGCGCCGCCGCATTTGAACACACCGTTGGCTTCGCCTCGTCGCGTTCTACGCGGTGCTCACCTCGCCTTCGCCGGAACTTACCGGAGCATCGTCGGCACCGTGGGCCAAATCGGGTCCGCGTTCCTCGCGTCGCCACCGGCCGATCGTGTATGCCCGACCAAAACCAAGGTGAGCATCACGATCCCCACGATCTACTCTTCGTTTCGCCGCAAGTATCGCATGCTATCTCTTCTCCGTTTGCCCGGAATGTCGATGTTAGCCTATCGGCTGCATAAAGTCTTGTCCACCGCGTTTTGTTAGTCCGTTGGCCAAGCCGTCTACGCCGTTACGTTCGTCGCGACGCGTTCTACGCCGTGCTCCCCTCCATTTGTCCAAAAATATTTCCCAAATTTTCGCGCTCGACACCTTGCCATGGCCGCAAATGGCACTTCGCATCCCCACCTGTCCGGGAATGCTTTCAACAATCCGTTCGCGTCAAAACGTGCCAACCATCCCAGGTGGCTACGTTTCAGACGGTTTTGGATTCGCTCTACCGAGCACAAAGATATTGAGTTTTTCGTGCTTCGGTACCGACGTCGTTCAAACGACGATTGCGTCGCCTCCGGTGAGTTTTCGGCTTAGCCGATATTTTTTCTAACCTTGCCTCGCCGCGTTCTAGGCCATGCTCACCTTACTTCTCCATTTTCTATGCCCAAAAATTATTCTATTTCTCCAACCCTACATCGTTGGCGCCGTACACGTCGTCACCGTGCTACGTTTAACGTGACGTCACTTCCTACTTGTGCCTTAGGTCCTTAGCAACCCATTTTGCTAGTTAGCTTCATCTCCCAGGTCTTTTCTCACCGACGGCACGGCCAAAACTACTCAATGTTAAGTTTTGTGTAGGAATATTCCTGATTTTCTTTTTTTCAGAATTTTCGGATCCGCCAACATTCCAATCGCTCGTTCTCCTCCGTCCGAACTCCGAATCAAATGATTCAAGTTTCTAAATTCATCTAAATTCTTAATCTATTTTTTAGTATATATTTTGTAATTTTTGCATTTTCTCGACTGCCCATTGGCTGAGCCTCATCACCACCGGAACACCGTCGCCACCGCCGCCTGACTTGCGCCACCACTTCACCTCGCCGCCGACCACCATCCAACCACTTGCGGTAATGCACAACAGCACCAACGCACTCCTCGCAATCCCCTCTCTTTTCTTCACCTCGCCACCCCTCCGCCAAGCAGTCCTGCCGCTGGAGTGTCTCTTCCGCCGACGCCCACGCCACCACCGCCAAAAATTCGACAGGACCGCGCGCACCTCCTTCACCCTTTTTCCCAAGCCAGAGCATGACCGGAGTACCCCGCCGCCAGTACCCTTCCTCAGGCCCGCACGAACCTTCGACGCCCCTTCTCCGAGCAAACCATCGTCGGAGAGTCTCCGCCGTCGATAATCGTGTCCCACCTCTGCTACACCCTCGCTGCCTGCCAACTCTGTGCAACTTGAACCTTGCACCAAGGTAAAACAAGACCCATACTCTTCTCCCTCTTTTGTACATCTCCCCGATCTTCGCCCCCGTCGGATCACTCAGATCTCATCACGTGAAGCCGTCCGACTTCTCCCAGCCATCCCATTCTTAGACTCCGACATTCGGATGCTCATAAGACTCCGATGTCCGGAGGCTCTTTAGACTCCGCCGTCCAGAGATTCTTTAGACTCTGATCGTTTGGAGGCTTCTTAGACTCCGACTGCTCGGAGCCTTCAATTTCGACTTCGACCTTCAACCCCAGAGACTTCGACCTTCAAAGACTCTGATTTTGATTTTTGACCTTCGGAGACTTCGACTCCAGGCTTCGACCTTCGACTCTAGCCTTCGACCTTCGATCTTGGAGCCTTCGACTTTGACCTTCGTCTTCGAACCGACTATGGCTGTTTGACCGTTTTAACCTCCGCATTCTCCGATCTCTCTGAACCTTCGATCTCTCCGACTGCTCGACTCCGACTACCCTTAGTTCTCAACTATTATAGTTTCTGCGACCACTGTACAATTCCAACTAGGTCTTTGTCTGAATCTTCAACTTCACCTTCATCCGTATTTGGAGTCTTCGTCTTCGACTTTGAGCTTCGCAACTCCAACTGTTGATTCGACCATGGTTTCGACCACGGCTTCGACTATGCCTTCGATCATGGCTTCAACCATACACAAATATTGGAGCTTCCGACCACTTTTTCTTCACAAAGAAAAGAATTCCAATAATTCCTTTTATTCATTTCTTTGGAATTCAAACTACCAGAAGTCGTTCTCCTTCATCCTAACTCCGATTGGACCCATTTAAATTCCTAAATTCATCTAAAGTCATATTCTATATCTCAACATATATTTTATAATTTTTAGATTTTATTTAGATTTTATTTGAGTTTAGTTTGTTCTGACTTTTCACGTGTAGACCACGACTAATCCGGAGAGTACAACTTCAGCGAACCTCAGCAAACTTCGAAGCAAGGCAAGTTACACCTTTGATCATGTTGCTCCTAGTAATTTAAATTATTTATGTTGTTTTTAAAATTATTATGTGTGCATACTTTTATTCAAATCTAGTTTAAATTCGATTTAAATTGTAGTTATACCCAAATCCTTTGTGTATGGCCAAATTTGATATTGAACCTTCTTATGCCTTGTCACCTTAGATGAAACCTAGTTAGTACAATAGTATTGACTAGAAATTTTATAGAATTGCTTAGCCATGCTTAGAATAATTTAAGTGAGAATATTTGTTTCACTTTAGAACAATGATTTTCTAAAATGTATTCGTGACTTCGGTGAGTCAGAAAAGTATATGAAATGTTTCAAAATAAAAAAATGAAACTTGGTTTGGACCTAAGCTAATGGTTAGGTGGTGGGTGCTAGCATGCATTGTTGTTCGATGACACAATGTTGATTGTCAGGCACAAAGGGTATGTGATTTGAGCCTAAGTCAAGGACCGGTCTGTGAGCTACTGTTGCAAAGCCATACCGTACTACCATAAGTCTGGTATGGGATAGACCTAGCTAAGTAATTTGTGAAGTTCCAAACATAGTTTCGCTATAGGCTGAATGTGAGTGTGGCATAGGCCGCGAGATGTCTCATATGGCACAGGAGGGGGCTCCAACTTGTGGATTCAAGTTGTGGTGAAACCTTAGTGGCGGCGTAACTATTTTGGCTACAGAACATTGTAACAGCCTTGTCATGATATCCTTGCCGCACACCATAGAAAGTGTGTTTATCCGATGGCAATATGGGATGATCATGTCTTGTGGGTAAATATGTACAACCTCTGCAGACTGTATAATCTATCCTGGATAGCCGTGCCTACGGTCATGGGCAAGCTAAGTTTTTCATGGATTAGATTTTGGTTTTTAAAATGATTTCTGAAAAAGCCTATGGATGGATGGAATCCATGGAAGATGAAAAAGCATATGGATAGAATCCATAAGATATTTTAAAAAGCATATGGATGGATGAAATCCATGTGAGATCTTTTTGAAGAAAGACGGACCAGGTGGGATACCTATGAATAGGTTAGTGTTTGGTCGGAGTCTGCACTAACGATATTTTGTTAAATTACTCTTTCTATCTATTATATCAAATTCAGCTTTTAAATCTATTTACTGTATTTACTTGAATTCTGCTTTTACACACAAATAACCTATTATGCCTTCTATTGACAATCCTTATGCATGCATGAACTCTGTTAAACCTCCTGGTGTCACTTGTGGAGTACTATATGTAGGGGTGGATATCGAGCCGGCTCAGCTCGGTAAGGCTCGATAAAATAGTGGCTCGGCTCGGCTCGTTAGACTAACGAGCTAAAAAATAGGCTCGGCTCGGCTCGGTAAAAAGCTCGGGCTCGGCTCGTTAGGCTTGTTAGTAATTGAATATCTGCAAGGCGATAAACGGCGGCAACAACAACAAAGGCAGAATAACAAAGAAGAAGCGGCGGCGCAGGCGAAAGAAGCGGCAAAGCAGAATAAAGCGGCGGCGGATAAACGACAATACAAGCAAGGCGGCATAAACGAAGCCAAAGCGGCGATAACGGCGATAATAACAGCAATATGTTGAACTCCACCTTGTTGAACAGCAATATGTTTAACAGCAATACATACAACAGCATAAACAGCAGCAACAACAGTAGCAGCATAAGCGGCGGCGACAATACATACAAAGAATATAATAAAGAATACAAGCAAAGCGGCGGCATAAACGGCGAAGAACAACGGCGGCATAAACGGCCGGCAAGCGATAACGGCGGCATAAGCGGCGGCGATAACGGCATAATAAAGAATAAAGGCGGCGAAATAAATAGCGGCGAAACATCGGCGACAAAAGTGAGTCGGTGAACATACATACAAAGAATGATAACAGCGATGCGATAGCTACCAAAGCGGCGAGCCATTTGCCATTTGCCAAAATACATATGTTGCATACATACATTACCATTTGCCATTTGCCAAAATACATATGTTGCATACATTGCCAAAATATCACTGAACCAACATACATTGCCAAAATCACTGAACCACCCAACATATGTTGCATACTTGCATTCAACCAGTGAAGTCCTAGCGCTAGCCACCACACCCTCGGAAATGGTATAGATTCGACATCATCCTCATCATCTTCTTCCTGCAATAGAAAATCGAGTTAGACTCAATAGTAACAAAGAAGATAATTAAATGAGTTAGTGTGGAACAACATACCACAAACATTGGAGGTGTCATGTCATTGTGCGAACCTCGTATCCAGCTAGAAGCACATATTAGTGCCTCAACCATAGCTAGGCACAATGCACTACGATAATCATCAAGTACTCTATCGCCAGCACTAAAGGTTGATTCCGAAGATACGGTGCTAGCAGGTATAGTTAAGAATTTCTTTGCCATATTGGACACTACTGGGAACCTTTTGCCTTCCCACTTTGTTTAGATAGGGTGCACACTTGGGAATGCGCCTTTTCAGATGTGAAGTGGCTCCCCCATGCTTGTAAGAGAACAATCCATAACAAAACTGACACTTGGCCTTCGTCATGCTTGGCTCCAACATACAAACAAAATACATACTGCTAGGGTTGAGTAGGAGCTACTTTACCGAGGCTGCCGGGGTCGGAGCTGCTTTGCCACTGCAAGGTGGCCGTGGACACGAGTTGGGGACGCGGTTCACCACTGAGGTCGATGCCGAGGCGGAGCCGGACCCGGACCCGGAGGACCTCCTCTCTCCGCGGTTCTTCGACTCCATGCTGGCCTGCGCATGCCGCTCCATGCGCCACACGCCGACGAGAGGCCCACGGCAAGGCGAGGTGCGGCACCATGGCGGCGGCCGGATCTAGGGTTGAGGGGAAGATGGGAAGGGCGGTGAAGGCTGAGGCGAGGAGGAGGGGAGGGGCCGGCGCCGGCGGACGGCGAGGGTGCGGTGCCGCACCGTCGCGGCGGCGCCGGAGCTAGGGTTGAGAGGGGATCGGGAGGGGTCGGCGTCGGCATCGGGACAAGGGGAAATGAAATGGGGATCGGGCTCGGTTCTTGGATGTGTCGGTGCGTGTGCGTAGGGCGTGCCGTGTGCGTCTTCACTCGCGAGCCAGCGAGATCGCGAGTCGGGCGATGGGCCGAGCCACCGAGGCGCCAGCGAGCATGCGAGAATGCGGGCGATGGGCTGATGATGGGCCAGCCCGAGCCTCCCGACCGAGCTAAACGAGTGGCTCGCGAGCCAGCTCGGGCTCAGCTCGTTAAGAGCCACGAGCTCAATCTCCGGCTCGGCTCGGCTCGGCTCGGCTCGGCTCGTTATTGCCACGAGCTGAGTCGAGCCGAGCCTGTTTCGAGCCGAGCCGAGCCGCGAGCCAAATTTCCACCCCTAACTATATGTACTCATGTTTCTTCATTCACTATTTTTATAGAAGGACTTCATCAACTTCGGTGAGAATAACGAAGAGTAGGCCACGTCTTAAAGTCATTCGCCTGTGGGCAGGCAGGATGGGCTGCTGGTTTATTAGTTTTCTTCCGCTGCTTATATTTAATTTTGGTTTATGAACCATTGATGTAAACTTTGGCCATCAGGCCCATATTTAGTTAATTTATAAATGTCATTGTCCATGATATGAATCTTTGTTATCCACTGTGTGCACTAGCTTGATCCTGGACTAGTGCGATTTACAAAGATGATCCAGGAGTCGTTGCTCCGGGGTCCGACAATATAACAGTGCCAGCACATTTCACATTAACTCACTCACTACTACAGAAACACTTTTAATAGACGCGACATCACAGACGATTTTGTGAAACCGCCTGTGTAGGGTTAATATCACAGATGGTTTTTTGGCCAGAACCGTCTGTGAAGTATCATAGATGGTTTTTAATAAAAACAGTCAATGATAATTCTCATCACAAACGGTTTTTATTAAAAACTGTCTGCAATAATCCGGAATATATATATTGTTTGCGCCGCTCAGATCTGCACCTGTGTCTTCAGTTCGATTCAGATCTAGACGCGAAAGGAACAGATCTATAATCGACGAACTTATCAGGCTGCACAAGAAATGCTTAGATGGGCGATTGCCTGTTTGTGATGGAAAAAAGACGTGTTGCCTTCTAAGTGCAAATGCAATAGCTATCTTTTTATTAGTCTATCACTCCGGAATCGAGGTCTCGCGAAAGGAACAGATTCATAATCGACGAACTTGTCAAGCTGCACAAGCAATGCTTGGATGGGCGATTGCCTGTTTATGATGGAAGAAAAGGCGTGTTACCTTGTAAATGCAAATGCAATCGCTATCTTTTTATTGGTCTATCACTCCAAAATCGAGGTCTCACGAAAGGAACAGATCTATAATCGACGAACTTGTCAAGCTACACAAGCAATGCTTGCCTGTTTATGTTGAAAGAAAAGGCGTGTTACTTTCTAAGTGCAAATGCAATTGCTATCTTTATTTGTACATGTGTATTTGTTAATGGATATTTTATTTTATTTCAATTAGTTGATTTGCGAAATAGATATTTTTGCTACTAAAATGAATTGAGATATGAATTGGATGTATACATGTACATGTTGATCTGCTTGTTTCAGAGGTTAGCCAATAAAAAGAAATAGATTTAGGAGAAAGGAGAAATATCACATATGGTTTTTAACAAAAACCGTTTGTGATATGTGATTATCATATATGGTTTTTAACAAAAATTGTCTATGATAAGCAACTATCATACATGATTTTTGTTTTTGTTAAAAACCGTCTATGAAATTTACATCACAGACAGCTTTCGAACCGTCTGTGATGACCTCGTATCATTACTGACCTATCAATTCAGACGGCTCACCCAACCGTCTATGATGACGTTTTCCAACCGTCTGTGATAACGATTTGTGTAGTAGTGACTAACGGTGTTAACGCAATATAAATAAACTAATATTGACTATTTCACCAAAATGAACCTTACGGATAGCATCAGTTTGATGATAAGTTACTATTTCAACAAAATACTACTATACATAAAAAATTATATTATCATAGCATGTCGAGTTGACATATGTTGGGAATAGTGTTGATGCTGTCTGTAACATTGCTAATTTTTTATTCTGAATTTCAGTTTTTTATTGTATATGGCATGGACTCTTTCGTTTAATCTAAGTCGTTATAACTTGGGTGCATCAGATGAACATCTAGATCTTTTCTCTTTTTCTCCGACTAACGTGAGAATTTCTAACTTTTAAGAGCGAACATGGTGGCTTCTTTTTACCTTTGCTTTAATAATATAAGAGAGAGCTAGACAGATGAGCTTGAAAATTCTCACATACTCACATGTTAGGTAGAGAGATAAGTCACAATATACATTGTGAAACCAATTAAATGGGTGATGTAACAGCCTAAATTTGGGACAATTTAAAATTTTTGAATAAATTTGGCTTTTGCCTCCTTTTCCATTTCCTTTGGCTTTGGGAGTTGAATTGAAAACCAAAACCCAGAGTTAAAGAATACCTAAATGGCAAAACAATTTGGAATGAGAAACCAGATTTGAAAAGATAATCCATAAAGCAACGTAGAAGAATTTACAGTAAAAATCAAACTCGAATTTGGAAACTCCTTATAAACAAAATATAAATCAAATCCCAATTCAAAATCAAATATAAATTTCAAATCCAAAATTTCAAATGCAAAAATAAAATTAAAATTGAAAATAAAAAATTTGGAGGAATAGTTTTGGACCTAGCCCAATTTTCCTCCCTTTTTCCTGGCCCACAGCCATTTGTCCCAACAAGCTTGCCGACCTACTCCTCTTATTCTCTAGCCTGCCCAACACACCGGGTCTACCTCCCCTCTTCTCCTCCCGTTGCTCTATCGCTGCTCGCCCGAGTCGGCCACACCATGCCAACGCTTGCCAGAAATGCAGACTGTGTCACCATCGCTTTCACATGCGCCACGCTTGCTCACATCAGTGTCGTCCTCTCGCTCACCTATCGTGCCATTAATGACATGCCATGGCACCACATTGCACACTACACTACCACAGGTTTGCTTAGTCGTTGCGTTGCATCGACCACCGCACCGACGACTGGTTGTGAGAGCCCTTCCGCCACACCTGCCGCCAGCTCTATCCTCCCGCTTCGTTGCACACACCCCATCCCATTGCGACCTCTGTGCCCACACCATGGTGACACTGGCTGCCACTACTCCGCATCCGCTCTGCCCTCACCACCAGCTATAAAGCCACCCCGAGCTTCGCATTGCCTCTCCACACCCCTATCTATCTTTCCCTTCGCTCAATTGAGCTCTCACCTATGGAAACTCATTGGAGCCATCGTCTTCTTCCCCATTGGTTGGAATCGGCCTTTTCGCCGCATTTTCCTCTCCGGTAAGCCCCAATCCAATTCCTTCTATCTAGACCATCCTTATGCCTCCCTCTTACCATCACTGTGATTAATTAAGGTCACCACCATCCCTAGCTTTCCATGGTCGTGGACCTCCAACGTGCCACCTCGGGTCCTCATTGCCAGGGCACCTGAAGCCTCCCTGAGCCTCAAAGACTTGTCTAGTGAGCTCCCTGTGCTTCATAGATACTCACCAAGCCTAGGATTAGCTCATCGTGCCACCGAATGCTCGATTGTCTCGGAGGCCGAGCTCTGTCGCCGCTGTGGTTCACGGCCGATCGTGCCATCGCCACCTGTACGATCGCTGTGGTTTCGACAACCCATTTTGGAAGTTGCCGGCGCTCGCCACTGCTCTCCTCGCTAGTGATGAGCACGGCAACAAGCACCTCCTCTGTAAGCAGAGAAGGAACACTATTGCTAGTCATTAATTAAGGACTATAATTAATTAGATTTAATTATTGTCATTAGCTTAAACTAAGTAGATAGCCACTGACATATGGAACTAGGTCATTAACAATCTAGTTAAAGTCGATTTAAAACCATGAGTCACTGACATGTGGGCTCTTCACTGTGCCTAGGGTCAACCTGTCAGTCTCTCTTTCCTTTTCCTTAAAGAGAATAATTCAAAAAGAAATTAAAAACCCTATGGGTCCCACTTGTTAGTCACTATTAGATTTTCCTTAAGAAAATAATCCAAAAATGAATATTAAAAAGCCAACTTGCCCCACTTGTCAGCCTCTAAAGTATTTTTTAATATGAAAAATAAATCAAAAATAAATTAAAACTGTGGGGCCCAGTTGTCAGTGAGACATAGTCTCCCTCCTTTGTTTATTTTTGGGATTTTTTTGAATTTAAACTTTGGAAGCATGTTCTCACTCGTTTTAAATCCAAATTAAATGAAACTTGTTTCTAAAATTATATAAAATCGATATATTTCTAATGAGGGTGAAATCATGAATTTTGAAGTTTATCTGGATTTACTTGCATTATCTGGTGTTTATTCACTTCCTATCATGATAGCTCATCTAGACTACGAAGCATAGGAAGAGCAGTACTTCGAGCCCAACCAGGACCCTCAAGACCAACAAGGTTGTGAGTAAGGCAAGTCAATATTTTAATCATTTTACACCTATATTTTGAATGCAAGTTATGTTGATTTAAATTATTAAATTGCATTGCTTTAATTTATTATGCAAATTATATTCATGTTAATCTCATAGTTAAGTCCCAATTAATAATTATACTATTACACCTCACTCCTTGAATTTGGACATAAAACCTTATCACCCTAGGAATAATGGTAAACATACTAGTGTTAAGTTCGTATCTAAATGGTATGCTCAGCTTTGCTTAGATACTCGGGAAGCACTAAATTGCCATAACATTATTTCAAACATGAAACTTGTATTTGGGCAGTCATTGGATAGAAATGACAGGTAGTTTGAACTAAAAGGATATTTTTGTTCTTAAAACTCTAAACTTGCTTAAATATCTAGGCGGATGGTAAGAGAGGTTCGTACGGATAGAGTACGAGAATATGACCTGTGATGGAACCGCTTAGATAACCCTAAGGACTGAATGTTGTGGTGACCATCTAATGTAAAACAGTGCAACCATAAGTCTATAATAGGTATGAACTGACCAGTTAATTTACATCAACCCAGTGTTGAATGTGCCATCAAGTGGAATATGGTCAAGTGAGCTGAACAGAAGCCTTTGATGTGACGACGTGAGAAGGGGCTTCCGAAGTGGGTGGATAGAACCCTATGGTAGTGGAAACTTTAACAGGTGTAGTGTCATTGGGAAGATGCATTACAAAGGCCTTTTTAGTGATCTTCTTGATCTGTATGTCTAAGGAAACATGAAGAATATAATAAGTTGGTTGTATCTTGTGAGTAAAGTGTACGACCTCTTCAGAGTGAAAACTATTCGAACAGTCGTATCCATATTCATGGGCGAGCATAGGAACTTAATTGAGTTAGTATCTCTTTCCAAAAGAAACTGTGCATGGAATAAAACACAACAGGTGGATAGAACCTTGAGGATTGATTTTCCGTAGGTGGATAGAACCCAGTGATTATAATAGGTGAATAGAAAATAAGTAACAAAAATAGTATATGGTGGATGGAACCTGCACCACTATTGCTATTGCAATCCTGCACATTCTTTAGAAAATATAGTTTAATTAAAAAATTAAGTCTCAGCAATTTCTGTTTATTGTAACTTTCAACTAAAGCTTTTAGCAAATAAAAGAACCCAAGTCTTCCTTGTTAAGCTATGCATCTCTATTATTGCATTCTGTGTGTTGGCTCGCAGAGCACGATTGTTTGTGCTCACCCTTGTTCACTAAATCAACTCAGAACCTATGGATCAAGACCATCACGCCTACTACTCTGCATCGGGACCAGATGGAGAAGATGATGGTTGAGATTAGGTCACTCTAGCAGTTTAGTCCTTATCTCGGATAGGTAGATTTTGATGGTAATTGTGTGTACATCTATTATCCAAACTATTGAAAAGTAGTAAGGCATTATTTACCCCCCCCCCCCAAGTTGCTTGCCTGTGGTAAGATGTAGCCTCACCTTTCGCTTTTCGCTTATGCTTTCACTTTTGTAATATAAACATTTGGATTGATTGGCCTATTATGTAAACTCTACCCGATATAGGGTATTTAAACTTTGATGTTTAATGAAAGTGTTGGTATGGTTCATGCGATGTATGAGATGATTCAACATTGTACCTATGAGCACTACCTACTGATCTAGGAAATAGTAATGGAATCATAGAGGATTTTGGATCAATCAAATCCAAGTCCGACGGCACTGGTATCAGAGCATGTGACTATAGGATAAAAAGCCATAGCTAGAATAGCCATTATCTAAGGGCTGGGTACTACTGCTTCTACTTACCCCTCTCGTGACTCATCACAGATGGTTTGTACTAAAAACCATTTATAATAATTTCACTTATTATAGACCCGACCCTCGCAGATCTATCTTAAATTTCATATCTATTCTCATAGGCTAGATGCTACTTTGAGGAGGTGGGGCTTTGAGGCCATTTGGTGAAAGGAGACCGTAGATTTGGGAAGAGTGATTGTACATCCTTTTATTCTTGACTATTTATGGTTAGTAATTTGTTCCTAATTGCATTATAATCTAGGTCTAGCCTTGGTAAAGGGAGAATTGAAGATGGTTTTGATATAGCTTGATGTACAGAGAAGATTATTTACATCTAGTATGGTTTAGGGTTTAGCCAATTCATAGTTATTTCTACTTAATTCAATTTAATTAATTATGGGTACATATAGCTCCTTAAGATCATATATACTATATATACAAATTAATTAATTCAATATTTAACACTCAATTGTTATATGTAGGGTAAGACTAAAGCTGGATATACGCTGAGAACCGTGTGAGTGAAGAGTACATTAATGACGTGTTTGTTTTTACAAAAGCTGTTAAGGAGGATATGTTGAATAAGAGAGTGGAATATATGTACTACCCATGTATTAACTGTGAGAATCTTAAGATGTTTACAAACTTAGTGTAGATCAAAGCACACTTGATTTGAAGGGGTTTCAAAAAGAGGTAGACATGTTGGACTAGTCATGGTGAAGAGCAGATTACACAAGAAGGTTGTAATAGTGACATCACCAATGAAGTTAATGATATGCTGCTGGATGATGTTGATTGTGGTTCTGATTCAGATAGGCTGCACGATAACAATTTAGATCAGATGCTTTACGATGCAGAAGAGAACTATGATGATAGATAGGGGTGCAAACGGGTCGGGTTTTTCCCGATCGATCCGGTACCGAATCTGGTTCGTAGCGAATTCGGTAAACTGGTTTGGTATCCGGTCGGATTTGGTTTCGGATACGGATGTGTAGACGAATTCGGTAGCGGATTCGGTATAGTTGATATCCGGCCGAATAGCTTCCGTATTCGGTAAATCGGATATTATCCGAATGAATATCCGAAACGACAAAGCTTCTCCGCAGTCCGCACATGGGCCACGGCACACCGCAGGCGCATAGTCCACACTTCCGCTCTGTAGTAGCCGGCCCAACCGACCCGTGTGCTCGGCTCTCCCGTCTAGCCATCTCCCGTGAGTCGCGTGTCTCGTCATCTCGTGACCCCAGTCGGCACTCAGCAGTAAGCCAGTACCCCACCCGTGACTCCCATTTCCATGGCTCACAGCTCACTGCCTCACTCCAAGATTCTAGTGGCGATTCGCGAGTGGCGACCGACACTCGTCTCTCGGTTTCTCCGCCGGGCGCCGCCGCACCGGCACTAGTGGCGACCCCTCTCGTAAGGCGCTCCCCTCCCTCCCCCGCCCTCTTCTCGCTCTCTCTCAGTCTCTCCTCGCATGCCGCTTATATATGTAAATATGCTTCCTGTTCAACATTTGACCTATTGGATTGCCTCGCCGTCACCCTCGACCTCTACAACCAGGGTTCCGTGTGAGTGCTCCCTCGCCTCGATTTGATCTGCGTCTTCCCCCACCCGCCAGATCTGAGATCTCCTCGCATCCATCCAAGGGGACACGAACGCAGTTGGGATCAGATATAGCGAGCTGATTTCCTCCATGAACGTTCTTAGAGCATTCACCGTTCTCCCTCTCGTTTCTCTCAAAGGGAAGGGGAGGGGAAGGGGAAAAAGAAAGATGGGGCTTAGTTAGATAGCATGCTTTCACAACCGTTAGAGCGTGCAGATTATTAGTAATTCTGGTGTTGCTTGTGCACCTGACTGCTAGATCACTTGATGAAGAACCCGCACACACGGTGTTATCTTGAGTTCTTTAGGCCCAAGCCCTGCCCATGTGCCACACTAGATAAACACCCCATGCCATACTGCATTTCTAGTCATAATTGCATATTCACATGGGCAATTCAGGATCAAATACCTATTTAAATTCGCATGTTACTTTCCCTTTTGTTGTTTCAGAAAAGGGAAGGCGTTTCTTCATGACATTCTTCATTGGCATTAGCACTAATTTATTGTAAACTCTATTTTTACAGGACCGCCTATGATGTTAGCCTGAATGATGAATCTTGGCCGTAGGAAGCATTTGAGCTTCTCTCTGGAAGCACATCAAAGATAGTGGAAAAGCTTGATCATTGAGTACACTTCCTAATGCATTGTCCTGCCATTGCCATGCCAGTACTTTCCCTTCATATTTACCATTTGTACTTCCAGTGGTGCTACTGCATCCCACAACTGTCTTGGAGACCAAAGTGCAGGGAAGATTTCAGGGTTCTCCTGCAGTTATTAAATACCGTGTTCCCACAAAGGCTGCACTTCAGGTTTATTTGTTTTACATATTTTATTTTTTTATCTAGTATTTCTGCAATTGGCGATTGCTTTATGTTTTACTAGAGAGCATAAGTGGCATGTTCAGAGAATTGGTTATACTATACCAGTTATCAATTTGAATTTGATTGCTAAATGCTAATAAAATACATCGTCAGAACCACTTATACATGGCTGGTGTTTGGTATTTTGAATTTGATTGCTAAATGCTAATAAAATACATCAGTTGTTGTCTGCTTGAGGCTATAAGCCTATACTATTGTTATTTTGTGTTTTTATTATGGCAAGATAAACTTATGTTATGTATAGTACTCCGTACTCGTAATCTCGTATGAACCTTTATGTTCCTATTGTGGCTTGTATGAATTTACCATTTATGTATAATTTGTGTTCCTATTGTTCTCATTGCTTCCTTCTATTCTTCGTTTTGCTAAACCTTTGTGTTCCTATTGTTCCTATAATTAGCTAAACTGTGTTTTGCTTCATTCGAATTTACTAAAGTATAAGCTTCAGTCATTATTATTTCTATCACGCATCCTATATATGTTTGTGGAATTGTTTTCATTATTCCATCTTGTAACTTTGTAAGCTTTTGGAACTGTAATCATCCATATTATCCGTCTATATTATCTGTTTCTGAGCCAAATCCGTTATATATCCGTCCCGATGGTACCGTATTCGAAACTTCGAATATTCCAAATTTGTATTCGTATCCAGTCTTACTGTATTTGACTCCGAATCTGGGGAAAAAATATGGGTTAGGATACGGTTTAAGCAATCTGTCCGAATTCGATCCATTTGCACCCCTAATGACAGATAGTATGTTAAATTCTAGGACTTAAATGAGGACTCGGAAAAACCTTTATTCGCGCACTGCAAGTCGAAGTACACAAGGTTGTTAGCTGTGCTTGAACTGCTGAAATTGAAATCAAGCAATGGTTGGTTCGACAAGAGTTTCACTACGCTGTTAGGTCTCTTAGCGGGCATGCTTCTAGAGGGAAACGAGTTGCCCAAAACTACGTACAAAGCCAAGAAGATTCTTTGTCTATTAAGAATGGAAATAGAAAGAATATATACATGTCCAAATGATTGTATTATCTATCGTAAAGAATATACAAACATGTATGTATGTTCGGTGTGCAACGCATACCAGTACAAGCATAATAATCAATCAGATGACAGCGAGAGAATCGAGATGAAGAAAAGACCTCCTACTAAGGTAGCATGTTATCTTTCTGTAATTTCCTATTTAAAGCGGTTTTTTACTAACTCAAAGGAAGCAAAACTGTTGTGTTTGCACTCCGAGAAGCGTGAGAAGAATGGAAAGCTAAGACATCTTACTGATTCCACCCAGTGGAGAAACATCGATAGGATGTCTACAGACTTCGGTGAAGAACTGAGTAATATAATGTTTGGATTGAGTACAGATGGAATGTATCCTTTCAGTAATATGAGCAACTAATATAGCACCTGGCATGTGACTCTGTGTCTACAACCTTCCTCCTTGGTTGTGTGTAAAGCGAAAGTATATTTTACTGTCGATACTTATCCAAGGACTAAAGCAACCAAGGAATCATATTGATGTATACCTAACACCATTGATGGAAGATATAAAAATACAGTGGATCGAAGGGGTACAACTGTACAGGTATAGGATACGTACAAATAAGATAACTTTACTTTACACTCTTTGTTATTCTGCACCATAAATGATTATCCTACCCTTACTATCCTGTCGGGCCAGAGTATAAAAAGGGCCAAAGCCTGTACTTACTGCTTAGATGATACAGAGAGTATATGGCTAAAGCACTCATGCAAAACTATGTACATACATCATCGTAGGTTCCTTCGGATGGCTCACCTATATCGCAGGATGAAGAAACAATTCAACTGAGAGGAGGATAGTTTAGCTCCAAGACATTTAAGCGGAAAAGAGGTCTATAATATGGTTAATGATTTAGAAGTAATGCTCAAAAAGGGACATAAATCGAGGACCTGTGAGAAAAACATTTGGAAGAAGATATCAACATTTTGTGATTTACCTTATTTAGAGCACCTAAAAGTTTGCCACTACATCAACATCATGCACATAGAGAATGTATGTGACAGCTTGATTTGTCCCTTATTAAGCATTCATGACAACACAAAGATGGTCTCAACACACGGCTTGATTTGGTTGATATGGACATCAGACCTGAGTTAACACCAACAAAAACAGATAAAGGACGAACATACCTTCCCCCTGTTTGTTACACTATCCAAGGCTGCAAAAACTAAACTGTGCTAGTACTTGCATGGTGTAAAAGTTTCGTCCGGTTACTTGACTAACATGAAGAAACTTGTTTTGATGGAAGATTTGAAGTTAATTGGCATAAAGTCTCATGATTGTCATATACTAATGACACAGATACTCTGTTGCAATTAAAAGTATTTTGCCGATCAAGATTTGAAAGACAATCATGAGACTGTGTTATTTCTTTAACACATTTGCTCAGAAGGTCATCGATCCAAAAGACTAGATGCACTATAGGCGAGGTGGTAACGACTCTATATCATTTTGAATGTATTTCCCTTATTTTTTGATATCATGGTCCATCTCATTGTTCACATTGTGTGAGATAAAGATATATGGACCTGTGTTCTTACGTATCATGTACCTGTTCCAAATGTTCATAGGAATTCTCGAGTCTTATATACGGAATCAATCTCGGCTGAAGGGCAGCATCGTCGAAAGTCAACCGAAGAGGTTATAAGTTCTGTGTCAATTACATAGCTCAGGTCAAAACAATAGGTATACCTCGATCTCCCCATGAGGGGAGGCTCGAGGGTATCGAGACCATAGGAAGGAAAGCAATTAGTCCAGATATGGATGCGTACGCTCAAGCAAATTTCACGATCTTGCAACACAAGACTGAGTGTCCCCGTATTTCGATCATCACAAGGACATGTTTCGACAACGGAATCCAGAGCAGCCGGATATTAGAAAGACAACACAACAGTCGATTCAACCAATGGTTGAAGGAGTGACTCGCTAGGAGCACATCAAGTGATATGTTGAAATGGTTGGTAAAAGAGCTAACATTTACAGTTGTAACATGGTAATGATACAACATAAATGGGTATACATTCTATACGTAGACTCAAGATATAAAGAGCACTAATCAGAATAGCGGTATCCATATAGATGTGTTTAGTATTGATGGATTAAAGATTGTCAGAGTTGAGAATATAGTGCTTTTCAAGGTCCCCTCGTTTCGGTGCCATTGGGTCTATCTTCCAAAGTATGGTGTCACTACCTTAGACCTCGAATGTGTTGGATACAAAGGCAAACCATTCATAGTCGCTAACTATGTTGTTCAAGTCTTCTATATAACCGACCAGCTAAATAAGAAGCGTCACGTAGTTATTCATGAAAAAAGAGGATTGTCAGAGTTGAGAATATAGTGGATGAGCAAGAATACAATTAATTTGATAAGTTGCCTCCTTTCAAAAACTACATAAGGGTCGAGGAAGAACAATGTGAAGAAACTAGCTACATATGTATTGATAATCATGAAGGGCTGATTTTTAAAGGAAATAAGCAAGTGAAATGATGAACGAAATGTTTATGTATAATATGTTCCGAATTTGCATTAATGTATATAAGAATGTCATATATATGTGAATTTGAATTTATGTATATGAGAATGTGTCATATATATATATATATATATATATATATATATATATATATATATATATATATATATATATATATATATATATTGCATTTATGTATATAAAAATGTGTCATATATATGTGAATTTACATTTATGTATATGAGAATATGTCATATATATATATGTGTGTGTGTGTGTGTGCATTTGCATTCCTGTATATGAGAATATATATTTATCACATATGGTTATTTATTGGAATTGTCTATGCTGTGTATTTATCACAGACAATTATTAATTGGAATCGTCTATGATGTGTATTTATCATAGACGGCTATTTGTTGAAATGGTCTGAGATGTGTTTATCATAGACGGTTCTACTTCAGAACTGTCTATGATGTCCAACCCTTTTTATATTCAGACTCTATGGTTTGCCCTCGCCCCCACTCAAACGGTTAATTTTTTCCAACTCTCCCCCGAGCCCGTCGTCGTCGTTCTCAAGCATCCGCCTCCTCCCCAGCATACCTCCTCCCTAAGCACACCGCCTCCTCTCCAGCGTGCCTCCTCCTCGAGCACACTGCCTCCTCCCCAAGCTCGGCGCCTCCCCCCCAGAGCCCATCGTCTCCTCCCCAGCATGCCTCCTCCCTACGCACGCCGCCTCCTCTGCAGCGTGCCTCCTCCCCGAGCACACTGCCTCCTCCCCGAGCTCGGCGCCTTCCCACCACCCCCCCCCCCCCGAGCCCACCGCCTCCTCCCGAGCACAACACCCCGGCGCACCTCCTCCTCCCTAAGCACGCCACCTCCTTCCCGGCGTGCCTCCTCCCTGAGCACGGTTCCTCCCCGAGCGCGCTGTATGTAACATTCTTCTTTACTGTTTATGATATGGCAATGAGCAATGTATCATCATGGTTACCAATTTTTCCTTTTGCTCTATTGTTGTTTCGTCAATACAAGTAGGATGTTTCCCACTGCTATGTTACATGAATTGAATGCATGGGTTTAAGTTTCAATTATGCCCTTTTGATGTGAACGGTACATAGGGAATAACATTTGTGCATTGTTGATTTATTTCTTTACATTTGCCACAATGCATGAGGTTCTTGATATCTCCTGCAGCAACATGCAAGGTATTAACTAGTTCTTCATTAATTTTGGTATATCCTACTATTATGTTCACCATGCATAGTGTTAGGATGTCCAGTTATTTAAGTCTAATTAAGGTCTAACATTGTTTTCTCCTACTCTCATAAGCCACTGAGGACAAAGGGGCATGTCAGTATCCAGGCTTTGCTTCTCTACAAAAACCAAGTTACCATGGATAAGACATTAAGCATGCTACACTAACCACAAAATGCACAAGGCTCAGAACACACTCCTAACATTTGATTAACCAAAAAAATTGTTAAATAGTTACATTGGAGATAAATGCGAGGTATTTTGATGACATACATCTCACATGAAACTACTAGGATCGAAGGGTTATGCATATAGTGTGTTCTACAGTTAAATGAATTTTCCACAATAATACCATAGACAGCAAACATAAAGTGAAGATATCTATATATCCCAACTATATCTCAATACTTAATAAGAAAGTATCCTAATTTCCTCCCTACCTATCCTAATTACATCCCAATTATTTATTAATTGGTGTGTATACCCATACACAGAGAATTTTATGATAATATGTTCGTGCATGTCAGAACTTCTATTTCTTGTGAAGATGTTGTCCTCTCCTTCCCTGTCATCGTCACCTGATGCGTCTGATGCGCCATCATCTACAAAATCCAAGCGCCATGGAAGAGGATATCGAAAAGGCCCAAGGGTCAATTTTCCATCATGGATGTCAATGCATCCAGGACCCCTCTCAATCCTCGATGAGCAGCGTTCGCATTCTAAAGAACTGTCCGAATAGTTGCATGGCAATAGGTCAAGATCAACTACTATTCGTGGAAGGAGTTGACCAAAGATGAGAAAGCTATGCTGGTGACAGAAATTTTCCAATCGTTTGAGATCCTAAAAGAACATCATGCTTCCGTGCGATGACACGCGTTGCTAGCGGCGTGTAAACCATGGAAGAACTTTAAGAGCATGCTAATAAAGCAATACATGGAGAAAGATCTAATGCCCTTCCAGAAGTATCTGTTCGTGGAACCGTACTGGCAAGACTTTGTGGCAAAAAAGATGACAAATGATTTTAGGAGTGAAAGTGCGGCGCACAAAACCCTCCAGACAAAAAACACGCACCTCATAGACTCAGTACCGCTAGGTATGCAAGTAAAACCCACAATGAAGGAAGGAGGATGAGCAGGCAATCCTATGGAAGGACTCTCTGCTATTTGCCGGGATCCCTGATAAGTGCACCCGAAACTAGATAAGAGCAAGGTCGTCTACCTTGTCATTGGGGGCCATCTCCTTTCCAAACCCCACAGACGAGAAAGTCTCCCACCACCTGGTAAGATGTTGAACTACCAAGTTTGTAATTATTCTATAACTTTATAGGAAGTGAAATAATATGTCAGGCTCTTGCAGAAAATGCTGAGTTTAGAATCTTCCTAGGACTCATTTAGATAGTCAGTGAGAGAGATATACTCTCTATGGCCCTAGGAAATAAGCACTTAGGTCGCATGAGAGGCCTTAGTCTTTATATTCCATAGAAACAGATATTCTCATAGAACACTGAAGTGTACCAAGTAGGAAGGGAGCCAAAGCCGAGCTCGATGCACCGCTACAAGGGGAGATTTGTGAATCCCTCAGAGAGATCACTGATGCCATCAGAGATGAGATGCAAAGGCAGATGGAGAGCACGGAGGAAAGGTTTAGAGGAAATCAGTTGCAAGCCCCGCCGCTGCTATGCTAGCCAGCCCCCCAACTGTTAAGTAGCTGTTGTCCAACCCTACCTTGGAAAGCGACCACATATTTCCTATTGATGACATCTTGGTAATAATTATTATCTCTATAATGCTCGATCCATTGGTAAGCTTGTTGGAGTAGCTAATTTTGTATTATTATGTAGGTGGCTACAGAGTGTGGACGGTGTTTATGCTAACTTTGACATGGTGTAAGGGCCATTGACCAAGCATATCCATCCAGTGTTAGGGCCTAGGTACATGGTGTAACGCTAGCATTGGGTTTCGCAAAAGTAAATGTGGACGGTGTTTATGCTAACTTTGAGGTCGTCCGTTGCAGATACCCAAAAATGATGAGGTCATGACTCTAGGGCAAGCCATTAAAACATTCATCTAGTGGCTCAAGAGGGACATCTGCCCCGAGGGACCTGCACTGGTATCAAGTTCACAGGAGAGTCCTGCAACGGTGCCAAGTTTATGAGAGCTATTTGCACCAGAGCTACCTGCACCAGTGTCAACTTCACGAGAAAGTCCAGCAATGATGCCAAGTTCATGGGAGCTATCTGCAGCGGAGCTATTGGCATCAGAGTTACCTGCACTGACACAACAACAGCACAGTACATCACATGCATCTACACCTCATGCCCGGTCGACTCCCATGAAGTCAACCTCTAAACGACGAGGTGACAAAGGCAAATCAAAGAAGCCCGATGATATCTCCTCCTTATTGTTGGCATGGAAATTCATGATAGGTGAGCTGTTGGTCATCCTAGTGGAGCGTCTCACCCTAGGATTCGCTTGCTAGAGATTACATTCATGGTACATGGCACAGGCCAACAAGATGGATGGACAACAATGCTCAGGTGTCAACATCAAGTTCAGGCAGCATCATCTTCACCATGAGGTTCAAGACTGTCTTTACTGTGACATTTAAGGACTTGTACTTTCTCTTCAACCTCGATGCCCTCGATGCCTCACTCATTTGATGTTGGATACTGTAAGTATGTACAATCATAGTCTACGTTCGTGTAATATCGATAAATGTCATATATAACTTATTGCTTTTGTATATATATACATAGAGTCTAATGCTAGATCAAGCAAATCACCAGTACATTTCCTCGACCTACACTTGGTCTCCATGCAAACCATCCAGGAGGATGCATCCTTCGCCGAGGCTTACATGACGACGTCATTGCTAGCTCACCGCAACAAGGAATTCATACTTTTGCCCTACAACCAATGGTAAGTGCTGCACTAATGGCTATACTTGTTGATTTGTATTTTATCAACAACACGAACTTAGGTTTAATGACCATGGTGACATGCCTGTGTAGGTTCCACTGGATTCTAATTGTAATTATACCAAAATGGAACAAAGAAATATACATTGATTCCCTAAATAGGGCCAAATATAACTTGACATTTGTCTGACAATTAATTAACAGGTAAACATATTTTCTCCATAGATAACTCTATTATGGCCCTGTTCTTTACGGCTTCTAAAAGTCGCTTTTGACTTTTGCTACAGTAACTAACTTTTAAACGGAGTATTTTTTTAAGATAGGGTCTAGAAGTTAATTGTAGTACACGTTAAAAAATTAATATCTGTATCATCAAAAATGCAGCGAGTATCTCTCTTTCCGCAATCTCAGTAAATGTACCAAAAACCATCACCATGACCATAAGCCATCACCATGACCAAAAGAACAGGCCCTATAGCATTTCCTTCCTTTGCAGTGGCTAAGGCTAACTTTTTGGAATCATGTAATTCATTCGCCACGTACATTGCTACTAAAAGGGGATCCAAGGGAGGGGTCAGCGCCATATAACACCATCTAGATTTTCTGATATTTGATAATACACATTAATCCTATATAACACTTCATAGTAATGTATCTCAAACTAACCAATTATATTTTTGTAATGCCACCAGTAACTGCTGGACAACACCTATAGATACTATGTTTGCCACAACATGGAACTACTCGGTTCCGCGATTACCAATGATCCTTAAGTTTGTCAATCCTGCAATAATTATTTTATACTTATCAATTTATATATATGCACGATTTTGATCTTCCTAGTGAAATGTTGCGACCATCGCTACAACTGCATTATAATAGGCTGAACTCTAAAAAATTCGAGGACAGTTTACGTACTTCTTGTTGTCTCAGGTCATAAACCAAGCTAAGGAGTTCCACAATGTATATTGAACTTGATTGATATAAGATTGAACTTAACGGTACATGTGTATTTGTTCATAAATGGTTAATTTTAGTTCATTTGAGTTAATTAATTTGTGAAATAGATGTTCTTGTTTCCGAAATGAATGTGAATTGGATGTATATATGTATTTATTATGTTTCTACTTGTTTCAGATGGCATGGCTAGCATTTCCTAGCGCTAGCCAACAAACAGAAATAGATTTAGCAATACAAAAGAATATCATAGATAGTTCCTTAGGACAAACCATTTGCGATACATCAGATATCACAAACGATTTTATCTACAAACCGTCTGTCATACATCAGCTATCACAAATGGTTTCATCTACAAACCATCTGTGATAGTCAACTATCACAGATGATTCTGGGTTAATAACCGTCTGTGATAGTCAACTACCACAGACAGTTCTAAGTTAATAACCGTTTGTAATAGTCTGCATCACAGATGTTTGAAAACCATCGGTGATGACCACGTGTCATTACTGACCCATAAGTTCAAACAGCTCATGAAACCATCTGTGATGACGTTTTTGAATCGTTTACGTTGACCTTTTATGCAGTAGTGCATACATAAGTCTAAACCAAAGAACGCATCATATAGCATCAATAAGAACCATTAAGAGCTAAGTGAAACCATTATTCATCTAATCATTATGTGGATAAAACTAAATTATTTATGATAATAAGTGAATGGCTCATTAAGTAAAGTGAAGAGCTACAAAAGTGTTATATTCAATGTTCTACTCCCACCCATGCATGTCGCCATCAACGTTCACCTAAAAACAAATAAGTATGGGTGAGTCCACAACTCAACAAGTACAAAGTAGAATAATAAATGAGGTATCATGTTATTAATAATTCACATTCATATATCATTAACTCAATTTCTCCTATCCATTCTCATCAGTTTTCATTCACATGTCTCATTATCTCAAACCACTTTTCATGAATGCAATGCAATGCTTATGCTCATGTCTTAACTCATCTTCTGCTTATATCAGTATAGCAGAGTGTAACACCCGTCAATGTTTACTCTAATCCACACTCTTTAGTGTGAAGACCAATTGCCCGTTATTTTTCATACGGAGACCTAATTGCCCATATCTTACGTATATAGACTTCATCCCACTCCCGTGGGTCATAAAATTCCATCATAAGTGCTCAACATGTAATGCAATGAATATTATCATCATTAGTAATTGATATATTCATCAATCTTCTATAGTTATCAACATCATCATCAATCTAACATAAGTATATGAGCAATATAAAAATAGGAATAAACATATAAATCATCATGGTAAAAATTCAATCAATCAAACAACAATTTCAATACTCAAGTTACTATTCTACGATGCACTTACCTTTCTAGTTGCGACGGTTGGAATGATTTGAATGTGACAACACACATGAAGCTACTCCTTCTATAGTAAATATCCAATCTCAATACCAGCCATAGTAATACAAGACAAGAATTAACCAACAACGCTCATACACGCTTCCCAAATCCACCATTTTCATCTTTTACCAGACATCCCCCTGTTGTCCTGGTACTAAAAGCCCCTTTACTGTCCCGATACTAAAAATATCCCAACTTTCACCTCATAAGTCTTGTCATAACAAATATTACAATTATGGAACCTACACAAATATCCCCACAATTTATTAGTTGACCACATGTCTAGATTAAAAAAAATCTAATCACCTCTTTTTATCCTAGAAGACTGTTCTGTCATCTTCTGGACAACAGTATTATTTTCATAACTTTTATTCTACTTAGGTAAATATAGTAAATCATGACATTTTCAGAAACCACACAAAATTATCTATTACTTTCTACTATGACCAAAATTCAATTCTATCATTAACTTAGTCAAATTATTAATTTCCCGATACCGAACAGCAGCCTCCCAAAATTTTTAACTTCTATTCCACATAACTACGAATTGTGTTCTTGGACTTTCTGGAATCATTAAGAGATGGCCTACAATTTAAATGTGGACCAAATCTTCAAATTATTCCATCTAATATTTTTAATTAACAGATTAATATGTGCTGCCAAAACACAACAAATTTACCATACAATAGGCTTAAAAAATTCATATCTCAAAATTTCCTCATCCGATCGATATGAATAGAAATTCTAAAGAAAGCAATCGAAATCCTCTACATCTTTCTAGTAGATGAGATCCCCATATTATGCCCATACATTACCCGTAAACACAGTACAATGATCTAACAGATTAACCAATCTACTAATCAAATCTCCCGAACGAACACGCACAACCTCTCTAATCCAGATTCTAATCCCTATTTAAAATTACCAAAAATGGAGGCAAACATCCATATCATTACCCAAACAAAGAACCCCTAGGTCACGATCTCATTTTTTTCTTTGCCTCGTTGTTACTCTTGCTTATATTGTAAATATTGCGGTATAATCATATATTTAGATTTAATTCCAGCATATTCACTAAAGACATAATCATGATATAAAAGGCATATAAATGATTTGACTACCATATACTCGTATGAATTTTGTAAGCCAACCAAATTGAAACATATGCCTAACAAATATATCATGTAAGAGTCTAAAATCAGCATATATATACATGTAGACAAATTAAGTCATACCAACTGAATGCTGATAACAAAATGAATATAACATATATGACTAAATTTGACATATTATTAATATTTTGAATGTTATATTCTGCTCTCAGAATGTTAGTTGCACAAAATTCATTCTTGGCCATCTCTACCATGACAAATATTAATCTTGATTATATATGACAGTTGTAGATTAGATCTTGAGCTCTAAATCAAGCTTTCTATTAAAGGAGATCACTGAATCATGAACAAATGTTGCTGGACAGTATAACTGAATGCTATAATCAATCTAACCTTCAAATAGACTGAAAAATATTGATTATAACAAAGTAACAGAACTCGGCTACAGCTAAATCAACCGAAAGCTAATTCCTGAATTGATATAATATCAAGTAAAGCTGATTCAATGATCAAAGCAAACACAATAGTAAAGCTAGCCAAAAACTAAAAATCAATCTACCCTCACATTCATACATAATCTCATAAATATGTCATTTTATCACAGAGCAATTATACTTAGCCCACAAAATCACTCTGCACTTTCTTCAGAACAGATATCCGTTAAGAATAGGAGCAAAGTAAAACGAACATCGCAATATTCACAACACCAGTGGTACTAAAAACCAATGAGAAAAAATTAGAGTAAGGCACACCTTAAGGCACTGTCCTAGAAAACTAAGCGCCTCGCTTTGCCGAGCAAGAAGACAAATATTGACGGAGATACAATGCCAACCTTCACATCTCGGCAAACCGAAGAGTGAAGTCGAGGGTCGGAGATGCCACATAGGACTACCAAAGCACACCCGACCAAGTGCACTCAAGAACAACAGAAGACCACCACTACCTTCTTCATTTCTCGAGTAAATCTTTCAGATTTCCCCTCTCACCCCACTAGAATCAGGGCACTTGGGAACCTAAAGGAGGGAGCTCCAAGAGGAGATGACACAAAAGCCCCTAATCCTCTCCAAACTCAAAGACTACAAGGAAGAAACCGAGGAGAAGGAGATGAGAGATCCGATGATCAGATACTCATGGAGGAAGAGATGGCGACTTTAAATAGAGGAGGTATGGGGCTGTGGCGTGGTGGCTATGACATGGTGAAGCTATGAACGCGGAGAAGTAGGCTAAGCATGGGCTAGAACGCAACATGGTGAAGCTAGGAAAATTGTCGACGAAGCCGGAAATTCACCGGAGATGACATAATCGACGTTTGAACGACGTCGATAGAGAAAACGAAAAAACTTGATATCTCTATGCTCGGTGAATGAAATCTAAATCCACTTGAAAGGTAACTATCTGGGATAGTTTGACATGTTTTGACACGAAAGGATTTTGGAGAAAACATCACTAGATAGATGGGAACATGAAGTGCCCTAGAAGGCCATGGCTAGGTGTCGGATGCGAAAATTTCTGAGGGTTTTTGGAGAAAATAAGGGAAGCACAATGTAGAACGCGACGAGATAAGTCTAACAAAGGTGACGGCATTAGCTAAAGCTTACCAGAGGTGACGAATCGACGACAAGTGATTTCGGCGTAGATTAGGGACAACACGATTCCAGAAGATTGGCTACACCAAAACCAAATTAATTGGTAAGAAGGTAGATGGTACATGAATGATCACAAAAAATCTCACTAAATAGCTCGAGTCGCAACGAGCAATTTCGAGACTAGAGGGCCTCGGTGTCGACGGCGTTTTGGGCGTTGAGGAGATTTGGCATGGTTTCGAGCAGGTTTAGAGGGGTCAAAGGGTCATATTTATAGGCTTGGAAGAGATAGAAATGGACTCCAATTCATTGATTTCGATTTAGAGTCATTTTCAAAAAATATGAGATAAAAAACAAACAGATAAACGAAACGCAAAGAGGCCGAATGGAATGGATTCCTTGTGTGATTTGGCACAACTTTCCTTTTGGGATGACATCTTTATTTTAGAATTTTAAAATTGAGCACAAATAAATCCTAAAAAATCCAAGAAAATACAGAAAAATTCCGTGTGACACAAAAAACCCAAATATAATAGGTTTTTAATTAATTGAAGTTTATTTTATTCACAGTAAAGCTTTTTAATTTACAAAAATTTTAATTAAGCTTTAATTAATTCCAGAAAAAATCCAAATGGTTATCTTTGTTTTAAAAGCTTCAAACAGGCTTTGAAAATCAGGATATTACAGACCTCCCCTTAAACGGAATCTCGACTCCAAGATTCAGGCTGACTAAAAGAATACGTTACTAGGTGCGACATTAGAGATGACGTTGTTCAGGCTTCATCTTGCATCACTCTGAGATAACTAGCTGCCTTGAGCTGATGATGTTCCACAAGTTGCTCCTAGAGTCTTGGCAGGGATACTTCCAGGGTTGAACAGAATCGACGTGATTGCTTGACGCTTCTGCGAACACTTGCGAGCAAGATGGCCTGGCTCTTAGCACTTGTAACAATTAGATGTAGCTGCAGGGCTTGTGTCCCTTTGAGGCTGATTGCTGACGTTAATAGGGTGTGGTCCTGAAATATCATAAACGAGGTATTGGAGCTAGAGTCCTAAAATTTGCCTCCTAAGGTACACGGGCTGGCTGATATGTGTTAAATCTAGCTCTTTGTGACTATTGCAACTGAACTCCTAGGTGAATCATCTTCCTCTTGCGAGATTTTTCAATCTCATGGTGAGACTCTTCAATAAGTATGGCCTTATCTACCATGTTTTGGAAACTAGCATAGTCATTGCCAACAAGTTGAACTTTCAATCCGGGTTAAGGCCTTTCTTGAATCGCTTCTAACGTGCATCATCTATGGCAACATCCTCCGAAGCATAGCGAGCTAACTGAGTTAACTTATTGAGATATTCACTCACTGACATGTTCCCTTGCTGTAGCTCATGAATTTCTTCCTTCATTTCAAGCACTCCATCTAGGATATGGACATGGCGAAAAGCTATGGTGAACTCTACCCAAGTAATGTTCTCCTGATCCTCATGAGTGGCACAAAAGTTCTCTCACCATTCTAATGCGGCACCTTCCAATTGGCGAGTGGCGTAGAGTATTTTTTTTCTTGATCGATGCACTGAGTGTGATTCAGCTTCTTCTCCACAGAGCGAATCCAATCATCTACTTTCAAAGGCTAAAATGAACTGGAATAGGTAGGCGGTCTAGTCCTCATAAATTCTGCATATCTGCACGACGTATGATCTGGCTGAGGGGCAACAACTGCCTGCTACTGTTGATTCATCATATTGGTTAGATTTTGCATCATTGCATTCATGAGTTGTGTTTGAGCTGCCATAAACTGACTCAAAGTTGGATCCAATCTTGTTGGGGCTGGCTGCTGATCCTGTACCAAAGGATTTGAGGTACTATTGCTAGGATCTAAGGCCATCTGACTGCGATTAGCTGTTCTCCGAGCATCAACCATTTAATAGGATGATATCAATGTTACCAAGGAAAGAGGGAATAGCAAAGGTAAGAGATAAACTCGTCTAAGAGGGATATTCTAATGGCAATGCTAAACTAAAAGATTCACTTAATCGAAAAGGCTAACAAAAGAAATAATAAACTTCATAAATAAAGATTTTTGACATGACTGCATCATAATGCCAAAAGCAAAACTACAGTTCACATCACATACAACTGCAAAGAACAAGCAAAACGATTTACACAATGCTAACACTATAACATGGTTCTAATCTGATGACTCCCAATCTTCACAATAATCCTCAATCTTGCCTAGAAATATATGATATGCTTCCTTGATCCAAACTTCACAACAAAGCTTGAAGAATTCCAAGCCAACCTTCACTTTGATTATGAAACACTCGAGACATCTATGGATATTATGGCGATAAGAAGTCAATTTAAGTTTTGAAAACAATATTCTAAAGAAGGTGAAGAGTAAGAATCATAATAATGAGGTAAGAATAGATAATTACTAGATATTCATTTTTATTAATTTGATTTAGAAAATAGATTTTGAAAACTTTGTTAAACCGACCAATCTAACTAGGGTTTCATCCTACAGTCAATATGGCTCTGATACCACCTCTGTCGAGACCCGAATATAAAAATCCGGACTCTATGTGTACTACACTAGTCTAGCATCACGCTAGTGCACAACTAGTCTAGAGCATCGAGAGGAGACGGCCAGGCATAGGCACAGCTCAGAGGGCGAAGTCGGCCAGAGGTGGAGCCGGCCTGAGGTGGCCGGGGTGCGGCTGTGTTGGCTGGGAGAAGGCAGTGGGTCACTCAGGAGGAGGCATGGCACAGCGGTGGAGGAGGAGGCTCCCTAGGGCTGTGCGCGGCAGGATCCAATGGCGACGGCCACGGGAGCGCGGTGGAGCGAGCAAGCTCGACCGGATCTGGCACGAAGACGCTCGAATCCGTGCGGGACGAGGGCGGCGGCAGCCGGATCAGGCCAGCTTCAAAGACAGCCAAGCTGGGTCCAGCGTAGAGGCGACCGGATGGCGGAGGTCAGGCTAGCCAAGAGAAGCGACGGCGGTGCTGAAGGGGAGCCCGGATCTAGCAGGAGCGCGGCAAAGAGGACCGAATCCAGCCCGGAGATGGCCGGATTTGGGGTGGCGACGGCCTGGCATGTTGAGGAAGGCGGCACGATCCAGCGGCTCAAGCCAGATGCAAGGCGACGACGACCAGATCTTATGCGCGACGGCCTAGCGGAGGTGGCAGAGGCTCAGGCCGAGCCCGCTGTGGGATCTCAAGGCAGCTAGGACAACGGCGGTAGGGAGGCAACCGGGCAGCGACACGTGTGCAAACGAAGGTGGCGCAAGTGGACGCGGGTGTGGGCGGGTGCAGGCGGTAGCGTGGGGGCTGCCCGGGAGTGGGCGAGCTCGGCCAGATTCGGGCGACAGCAGCTGGATCTAGCCCAGAGACGGCTAGATCTAACACGAGGGGGGTTGAACGCGGCCAGATTTGGAGCGGGTGCAGCGGTGAAGACGAGCAGCGCGGGCAGCCTGGAGGGCCGGTGCAGGCGGTGGCACGGAGCACCGATGTGGGCACAAGGTGGCACACGATGATGGCCACCACCAAGAGTAGAGATTGAGCCTCTTGGGGGCAGCAACAACAGCAGACTTTGATCGAGCTCTAGGGCTTTGATACCATAATTCAAGGTGAGAAAAAATAGAAATGTGAAATGTAGAGTATATTGTAATAGCAGCCATAGTGCTATATATAATACATGAGACATACAAGGACTCAAACCATAGATAATAGGAAATAACCTAAATATCCTTAACAATCACATCATCAAAACTTGGAAGAAATATGCTTCCATTGGTAGCAAGAAGTTTCAATAGCAAGCATGTTTCAGTAAATTACCGTGGCATGAGGCTAAAATTACTGCAAGAGAGGCTACGAATAAGTAGCAGTTCACAGGCTAGGAAAAAGATTCACACATAAAACAGTAAAAGATGTTGATGTGTGTTGCAGTAATCAAATAAGGATCTCTATCCGAGCTAATGCATCATGAGCCACAATTCAAAAAAAATGTTGTTGCAATGGTCGTATCAGGCATTAGCAAAAGAAAACAAGAAGACAAAACCTTTATTTTGGGCTGCGGGGACAACCATGTTTCAGTAAATTACCGTGGCATGAGGCTAAAATTACTGCAAGAGAGGCTACGAACAGGTAGCAGTTCACAAGCTGGGAAAACATTCACACACAAAAAACAGTAAAAGATGTGATGGGTGTTGCAGTAATCAAATAAGGATCTCTATCCGAGCTAATGCATCATGAGCCACATTTCAAAAAAATGTTGTTGCAATGGTCGTATCAGGCATTAGCAAAAGAAAACATGAATACAAATCCTTTATTTTGGGCTGCGGGGACAACCTCTACTTAAACTGTTGCAACATACCTTTCTATAAGGTGTAACACATGGAGATGAGGGGGAATAAAGTTGTTTTATGCAAAAAGAAGTATGGATTAGCAATGCAATAGACACATGGAAAGAGGACTTTGGATACGATTAGGAGGCCATTCTTGATAATTAGTAGTTCATCTCAACCACATGCTGGGACCTAAGTAAATACATGTAAAGACATAGAACGTCAGGAACCTAGGGCAGGCACAAGACAACACTAATCGAAAATGTACTTTTGACTTTTGAAGACAACCCAATTCATGAAGCAATTCGACATGAGCATCAAAACGAATTAGTGTAAGTAGCACCTTGCAGTATCAGACATTCTGTTTACCTTAGCAAGCTAGAAGAAGCGAAGCATGCCTAAATGATGAAAGGCTCTCCTGCAAACCGACCTTGAGGTTCATTATCTCCCAACGAAGTATCAAACTGACCTTGATATGAAAACCAAAAGGCAGGAAAAGAAACAAAACCATGTAAGCTAGAACCAATTACTGGTGCAGAATGAGTCATGAAAATCATCTAGAAAGGAAATTAAAATGAGAAGGGTATGGTAGGTATGGACACGAGGGCCAATTCATCTCCTTTGTTGTCTACTGCTGGTGGAGGGGATGACCTTGATTGCTGCCTGTTCTTGTTCTTCTCCCTCAAGTGGAAGAAGCAGCCCATTGTGATTGTGTTAGAATGATTGGGAGTAGTAGTCTAGTACTTCTCAGACAGATTGGAGCATTACAGTAAGTGATCTTGTCAAGATCGCAAGAAGGAAACAAAGAAGAAAGGACCAGCAAAATGGAACGGTGCTAGCATTGAATGTAGCCAATTACATGATAGGCTTTCAATAAAGGCAGACTCTTCCCAAGAAAAGAAGTGTAGAAGACAAGAGCTTGCAAGAGCAGGCAGTGGGATCTCAAGAAAAGCAGCGAAAAAACATTCAAAAAGTAGTTAAGGAGAAGCCATGGATGGAAAACTTCTTGTCAAAGAAAAATGATGCTAATATTTCATAAGGAGACAATTAAAATAAAAGGGGGCTGTGCAACAATGTAGCTGCAGGATGGAGGCTGTGCAACAATGTAGCTGCAGGATGCTGAAGATGTAAAGAACACCTCATTTCCATGAAAGCAAATGGTGCTATAGAGAGAGACTTCAGTACTAAAGAAAGCCATGGTTACAAATTGAGAGCAGAATAAGGTTACTAAGGAACCAATAGGTATCTAAGCAGGTTGTACCGGTAATGGCAAGGACCATGCCACGATGGAGCAAGGGTAGTGGTGCGAGCGCGGGGAGGGAAAGGCGAGCGCGAGCGGGGAGCAGATGGCGCACCACAACGGCCCTGTTGTTCCCCTGCTCTCCCCTGACGGCTGCACCCCTCCTGACCCCATCTGCTCTGCCATGGCCCTGCAGCAGACGCTGCACCACCGCTCCACCCGACGCACTCCTGGCTATCGCCGGCCATATCGCTGGTCCAGGACGATGGATCGGTGACTCTAGAGCGGCCCAGGGCGATCTAGGGTCTGGGGGCGTGGCCGGCTGGGGACAGCGGTGGCACGGCAAGGAGAGGCCATGCAGAAGCGAGAGCCCATGGTAGTGTGGGAGGAGGGAGGAGTGGTGACTGGCCGGAGGAGACACCGACGGCGGGGGAGCGGCCGGATCTGGCCGACAATGGACTTAAGAAGCGGCGAAGGTGAGGGAGGGAGCACGGAGAGGGAGAGGCTGCAGGAGGCGGCGTCGGAAGATGAGGGAGAGAGAGGGCGGGCGGGCAGGGGCGGCGGCGGCATCGGAGCATAGGAGGAGAGCGGAAGGACGGAGGTGAAGGGGATCGGCACAGCACGGTTAGGCTAGGGCACGGGACCCGGAATGCGGAGCGGGCGGCTGGATATGCCCCTTGGTGCTGATCGAATGGGCAAAAGCTGTGCAGGGTCTTAACCGAATTTGAAGAACGCTTTTGTGAAATACGCGCGTGGCTTTTGTGAAATACGCGCGAACGCAAGAACTAAAGGCGGCTTATTCAAGCGGGGCATGGACGCAATTTCGAAATCGACAAGGTCTTTTCTGTAAAATCTGTGACGTGGTGCCCTGGTTTGCTCGGCAATCTTTGACCTTTAATAGATGTACGAGGACAATCCCATCTTTGCATTTGATCCCAACGAGAGTCCTACGCAGAGACATCAGAACTTCAACATGATGTTGCACAGCCAGAAAAAAGGAAAAGGAAATGAAGGAGGGGAGGGAGCTAAATCGAACCCGCTGTTGTCGACGGCCTTGCCAGCGTACTCGACCTGGAATACACGGCCATCCGGGGAGAAGGTGGTGACTGACAGATCATAACCAGTCCCAATGCTACTCATTGTTAAGTTGCTTCAACCTCTAAACCGTTTATATAGACCCCGCTCGTTTCAGCTTCTAATTTCAATTTTTTTACTCTTCAGTAATTCTTTTTTTTCTGAATTTTTTAGATTTTTTGGGCTTTTTTTGTATTTTTTTTCCCGTGTTCATTTGCATTGTCCGTGATGGACTAATATATTTTTCCTATTTTTACATTTTTTTAAATTTAATTATGCCCAAAAAGCTAATCAGCTACAGTAAAATTTCAACCAAAAGTCAGAAACTATCGCTAAAACGAACGCCCCGCAGAGTTTTTTCCTGGAAAAATGAATTGCAGGAATCCTACTAAGAATAAGCAGTACAAGCTCCATGCAACAAGCAATTACAGCAATTCTTCGCACAGATATACTGAGTGACGCATTACAGCAGGGCCCTCAAAGCACATATGTAGTCTGCTGGACCTGCTCCCGTAAAATTCAGCAGTAATTACTGCATCCTATGTGAACATGCGTATGATTGATTTGCAACTGCGCCACCTGCCTACATAAAGAAAATGTTCAGAAATTCCTTGGTCTAGTACACTTGGTAACGCACCAAGATGCGACTTTCATGTCAGAAACGCGACAACTACAGATGCAATTGCCACTGGCTCGGGTCGGATGTACCCGGTAATTTGGCACGAAAAGTTATGTTCTGATGCCGGGTTGGATCACCGAAACCTAAAACGTGTGAACGAATCAACGACGCAAGACTGCGCCGGGTCGACCAGAACCACCAAGGACCAGGGTAAGAAACGAGACACAGACACGGAAAGCTTCTTCTACGCCACCGCAGGTAACACAAGCTAGCAAAGCACGACGACGACTACAACAACCACGGCGCCTCGATTCTCCGAGGACCGCACGACCCCGTCGAGGCCCGGGTAATTAGCAGTGAAAAGGATCGGGATTTGGGATCCCATCTGCGTCAAGTACCCGGAGCGCGCGAGGCAGCGGCGACGTGTCTTCGGCCTCCTCCCGGAAGATCAAGGAGGCGGAGAAAATAGGAGGGAGGGAGACGCTTACCGATTCAAGCGGGCGGAGAAGGTCGCGGTGCCAGCGGCGTGCCGTCCCGTCGGTTCCAGTTTGTTGCGCAAGAAGGTGGAGGGTGTGGGTGTGAGGGGGGAAGAAGAGGCGGAGGCAGGGAGACGAGTAGTAAGTTGTACTAGCCACATAGGTGCGACGTCACGTCACGCTAACTACCATATGGACCGAAATAAAAAAGCGAAAATTTGCTACCATGTGGATCGAAGTAAAAGAGACGAAAATGTGTATAGAAATGACGTGTCAGGGGCCTCTCCGAAAAATATCAAGGATCCGTGCGTAATTTCGAAGAAACTGCGGGGCGTTATCCAGTAAAAGAGGAGTGCAGGGGCTTTTTCGTAAAAAAACTGAGGACCTTTTCAAAAGAACCAAGAGCCTATACATAATTATGAAAAACTGCGGGACGTTATCCAGTAAAAGAAGAGTAGAGGGACTTTTTCTTAAAAAACTAGAGACCTTTTCGTAAGAACAGAGGTCCTATACGTAATTATAAAAAATTGGAGGTTTTTTTGGAGAGCCGACACATGGACACGCTGGGGGCTGTACGTGAACCCCCTAGCTTTGACATACGTATGATGATGTGTGTGTCTTCAAAAGAAAGGATATATATGTGTGTAATTAGTTGGCAACAGAGGGTGAGCATGGCCTTTTTCTTTTTGGCTTGTAGTTTATGATTTATATATCTCTTTGAATAAATAAATATAGAACAATTCTCTATCATTTTTTTCAAACCGATTTATCGTGATAACATTTTCGAAGCGGCTATTAGCTTTTAATTCATTCATACAAACGCTCGTGCTAAGGCCAAGTACTATCAACTACAGTTATAAACCATCAGCTGTAACAAAAAATAACCCATCCTATAACAGCAATACAGTAGTGTACGGCAAACAATGGATGGACATATAGGCGACTGTTAGTGATATACCCTAGAGACAATTATGGAGATGATTGTATCACTTCTATATTTATAATCTTTTGAATAATATGTTATTTTGTCTCTCAAATAAATGTCTTTCATATTAATCAACAAGTATGTAACTTGTTCGTGGAACTCTTTATTTATATTTTGATGTTATTTTAAATTATCTCTGATCTTATATCATTATGTGGGACAATTATGATTTATAGATCAGCACATGTATTGATTGATGATCATGCTTCACAGATTATAGATATAAGATATCAAATCAATAATATGGACACATGTTAGAGAATATGATGTTGGTTTGATCCACCATGAGATATTACGGGAATTGTTATATTCTGAAGTGTCATTAGTTGATCTCATACTTAGTGTATGTAGGATCCTTAAACCTAAGATCGTTATTGTTTCTTATATGCAGGGGCGGAACTACCACCGGGGCAAGCCGGGGCAGCTGCCCCGGGTCTCCTGGGCCAGGCAAGACCCGCCCCCCGGCCAACGCCCCGTCGCCCCCGACCGGCGAGCAAGAAGCCAAGTAGGTAGCCGATGCTAATGGCGTTTTCACGGATGGGCCTCGGAGACCCACTCACCCAGTGCATTCCTCATTTGACGAAATCCCTAATCCGACTGCGGCGGAAGGCGCGAGGCTGCGGGCTGCGGCAGTGCGGCGGACGGCGTGCGGCCAGCGGCGGTCGTCGGTCGGTGGCTCGGACGGCGGTCGGTGGGTGCTAGCGTGCGGTGCGGGCTGCGGCGGTTGGCTACGGGCTGCGACGGTCGGCGACGACTCGGCGAGTGGTGCGGTGGTCGGCGGTGACTCCGCGGCTCTGCGCCTCTACCAGGTTCACCTCGAGTCTCTTCAATTTCTGGTTCTGCCACTACTTATATGTGTAATCCTTAAACCAAACACTACACCGTGACTGGGTAGCCATAAAGGTAGCTTTTGGGTTTACTATGAAACATGCGGAGGAATATGAGCAATGAAGATAGAATTTGCCCCTCCAACATAACAAAAGAGATATCTTTGGGCCTCTTGATGTGGTTGGATTAAGAAAGTGTATAGCCTTACCGAATATGGTTGAAAGGTCTATTACAGCTGAGTAATCCACTACATATTTAAGTGAAGAATCGAGCTATCATAGGATGGCACACTTCTCACTTTGAGTTCGATCTGGTACCATTAGGCAAAGGGATCGATACAAAAGCACTATATAGATTCGTCCGATATGGTTTTTATGTATGTTTGGAAGTCGTTATATTCTGCTAAAGACCGCTATCGACTTATGGACTAAAAAGGAGTTTTCAGCCCATAGCTAAATATATATGAACCTACAGGGTTACACACTTAATAGGCTGGAATGATAAGGGTTCGGATGATAGTCTCTGAGTAGGATACGATCTCTACTCGTATCAGATAAGAATTCGATTGTAGATTATATAAGGAGAGGTGCGGGGGCTGAGAAAGGCATCTCAAAACACACCCATCAAAATCCTAGCCACCACCTCTCATAACCCTTGCCATGCGCGCTGATACTAGCACACCAATACACAGTGTTCCCTCTCTAGACATGTGGACCTCGGTAGAAGTGCTGCTACGATTACGGCACTGATCAAGACAATCGCGAGGAGGAGACGGTTAGCCGGAGAACGATCGACTGCTTCCACTACACCGATGCGCTCTTCATTGAATCAGCGGCTTTAACTCTACTTTCGCTGCACTGCTCATCTAAGGGTAATAATCTATTATCTCTTACTCGCATGGTTTCCTGATTTATGCAGTAAAAAAATTTTAATTTGTGCTAGTGTAACCTACCCGTATCTCAACAGCGACAAGGTCCGTCATGCTGCGCGCAAGCTACATGTCGAGATCATGGCCGATGCATGACCGGTGGGGGTGGGAGTGGGGCTGGTTAGGGCCGTAGGGGCTTGAGAGAGCTGAATTAATTGTGTGGGAAAAGAGACGAGAGAGAATACGTGGAAATTGTTGTATACAGGCATTATATTGTTGACAATCAAGTGCTTCAACTCACAAAAATACAAAAATAAAAAATAAGATATTGTCTTAAACTTTCTCTTAACTTTATTGATTGGTCTAATTAAGTGTATAATATGCAGCCCCTGTCTCTCCCTATACAGTTGGAGGTGGAGAGCTTTGATAATAGAATAAGCAAACAGAAGATTAAACTACGCTATGCCTGCTGCCCCTAGTAAACCAACCTGTCTAGGTAAAGTGTCTATACTTGTTGGCCCCTCGTAAATGGGCTGAGATACAACAGAAACTTTTAAGATACCAGCTCCTTTAAAAGCGGATCATATTTTGAAAAGGAAATCATCCCCTCGATTTCAAGAGTACCATTTTTTCAAGCTCATGGTTCCGTATCTTGCGCACATGGCTTGAATACTGAGTACACGGTGATTTGATATATATGTAAAATTATTTAAAAACTGTTGTATATGTAATTAAATATGACATGTAACTTAGTAACTGTTTGTGCTCCGAAAGCATCTCGAATGGAACAAACAAAAGAAAGATTAATTGCATTGAATAATAGTAGTTGCTGCATATTGTTGGCTTATATCAAATTCTATTGCTAAAATATATTGTTTTTCAGTCTTTACTGGCACTTTACAATGCTTGACACCCCACATAACACTGCTTTCTATGAGCCTGTAGTCACAAAATTTTCACTGTGTGGAAAGCGTGGATCAAACTTTTTAAAAATGTTATCAATTATATATTTTTAAATATTTGGATTTATCTCATAAAAATAATATTATTAGATTTGTCACAGAAAGCACACAAAGAATAATGAGCTATGCTATTTCTTTATAAATACATTAGAATTAATGAAAATTAGTGGTTAAAGTTATATCTTATAGACCATGAAAAATAAAAAAATAAATTAGTGGCAAAATTGATTATTAATCTATCTGAAATATATTTTATATACGATTTTGAACTCTCATAGTCATTGACAGGTTAAATCTCACACCATATCCGGATCTGCATATTTTAATGTTGAGAGCCATTGGCCTTATTCATAATTCAGATGATACCTGCTGATTCTCATGTCTTAACAAACCAAGAAAAATGGTGCCACATGCAACCATGTCACTGTCAACTGCTGTGAGGACAGTGACTTGCTCCAATTAGATGTGATACGCTAGACAATTGAATTGACCAAACAAAAACTACGTAGATAATTGACTATGACTAGCAGAGAGAGAGAGACTTGTAACCGGCCTGCATGAGAGCTAGCGCAAAAGCCACCGGCCGACGTCGGCCGTTATTCATACCGGCCATCCCTCGTTCCCACGAATGTAAACAATAGCTGATATATAAGCATTTTGCTTGTTTTGTAAAGTACCACCGATCGATTGCGTATCGGTGGCATCACATCAGTCACCTCTCACGAAAGTCACCGAAAGTGACAGGATACGGCTGCAGGTGGTGGGCGCCACACAAGTGGATTTGGAACGGCTCTACGGGGCGCTCATTGTTGCTGCGTGACAGCGATGGACCATAGTGGTTAAAATACTGTAGTAATTTTATTTTTTTTGGTTTTTTGTGTTTTATTTTTTTCTGTATTTTTTTGTATTATCTATGATAGATTAGCATGTCGTTTTTATTTTTATATTTTTTAAAATTTAATTATGCCTAATAAACCAACTCAGCTACAGTAAAAATAAGTTAGCCACAGTAAAATTTCAGTAAAACATAAAAGCCATCGCTATTTCAAACGCTACCTAAGTGCCCAGAAAAATGATAGAGTTTAAATTTATTTTAACAGTTCAAGATACCATCTATAACTACTATTACTATCAATTTTAATTAATAAATAAGAATTATCAACAACTAGTCTGGAAGGAAAAAAATTCAATACAATAGTAAACATAAATTTCAGCAACACAGTAAACCATAAATTGAATTTAATATAAACAAAATAATTACTAAGAGGAACCATACATAAAGCTAAACTAAGAAATACATCAAATAGCAATATTATAAACCATAAGAAGCTAATAAAAATAAAAAAATTATCCAATTATTACAATAGGAGTTTCTAAATTGTTCATGACTATAAATGATGAATAGTTAGGTAGAGTAAAGAGTTACAAAAGTGTAATTTTTCAAATTCTACTTCCACCTAATATATGTCGCCTTGAATGATCACTTAAAAATAATAAATAAGGGTGAGTAAGAGTGAATCCACGGCTCAGTAAGTACACAATAAAACAATGAAAGCAACAACATACTCAGTTTGCTTACCAATTTTCACCGTTCTCTTTTCTCATATCAATTTTCTTTAGTGCAATACAATACTCATGCTCATATATCTTTCTGTAGCTTATATCGATATAACAGTGAGTACACCCATTGATGTCACTCTCTACCTCCATCCTATGGATGTGTTTATATACCGAAGTAGGTTTTTTTCTTCATTCTGTAGAGGTGTCTATCTCTGTAGGTATTACTCAAGAGCATATTGGAATAGTCAAATAGTTTTACTCATAACTATTTGGGTTTCTCACCGTCCTAGCTCATAATGCATATGTTATGTCATATCATGAATGCAATCTTCTACCATTTTACTACATATCACATTTATCATCAAAATTAATGTCATACTGAACAAAACATGATTAGATATTGCATGACATAATTAAATCAATAAATTTTACTACACACTTACCTCTATAGTTGCGATGACCGGTTTGATTAGAAAATGACATAAACCCCGAAGTTACCTTCCTACAGTAAATGCCCAAACTCAATACAAACTACAGCAATAGAATACAACGCTTAATCGATAACACTTCTGTATGATCCCTAAATCCACAACTTTCTCCCTTTTACTGAATAATCTCTCCTACTGTCCCGGCAAAAAAATTATCATAACTTCTAACTCCTACATCGCATTATAGCAAATCATACCAGTTCTAGAAACTATACAAAACTTACTACAACTTGCTAGTTGATCAAATATTTATATTAAAACATCTAAAACCTCATTTTTAGCTTAAAAGATAGATCTGTCATCTTTTTTTATAACAGACTTAATAATTTTATATCTTTTAATCTACACATGTAAATATATTGACTATGACATATTCAGAAACTACATAAAATTATCTACCACATTTTAGTTATGTCCAAAATTCAATTCTGCCATTAAATCAGTTATATTAATAATTTCCCACGGCTGCGTCCAACAGCAACTTGGTTCTCGACAGCAGTTCCCAAAAATTCATAACTTCTGTTCTACTCATCCAACAATTATGTTCTTAGACTTTCTAGAACTCTTAAAAAATTACCTACATTTTTTATATAGACCAAATCCCCAAATTATTCGATCTTATATTTTTAATCTACATATTAATACATGCTGCCAATAGATGACAATTTACGAGATAATAGTCTTACAAAATTCATAACTCAAAGTACAATTCAACATCATAATTAGATTCAACACACCAAGGCAATTCCTCGATGAAAATCTCAAGAACACACCAACAATGGCCACCAAACAATGGCGATTTTCTGGTGTCTATATTCTTCAAATCACATCATAGATAGCCTCTGTTACAATAGGGCTAAGGCACTAACCTTATATTGGCACCAAAGGTGAGGCCAACTTGAATATAACATGAATACAAAAAGCTTACACCAATATGAACTAAAAAAAGAAATACCTCAAATAGAATAATTGGTTTGTGTGTCAATTTGTATTGTGACCGGGAGGTTTCTAAGACTAGCACCTCATGAATTATATGGGGCTTTAAATTATCTTTCCAACATGTCTAAGAACACCCAAATCGGATTTTGTTTATGAAAGTTATGGGCGTTTTAAGGTTGGTCTTACTGGCTATCCCGAACTGAGTCTGAACCGACTTCAAATCTTTGTATCTTTGCTTTTCTTGTTTAAGGGGCTTCCAAATCCATTTGAAACATAAAAAAGAATCCTTCTCAACCTTTGGAAAGCCATGGTGTGGTCGGATATTACACACACATGCATTGTAATACTCGGACTCTTTATATTTGGTAACTCTCGCATGTCTCCCCAAACAGCCCGTACAACATCGAATAATCTTACCATAACTTTGTGTAGAAAGCTCCAAATCAATCACCATTTAATCCGTTGGAAAGTAGACTTCATTATCTTTCCAAATATATATTTTGTGCGTACTAGAAAACTCAGAAATGGTGTTGAAAGATTTTTAAATATTGTGTATAGAACTACAAGCACTAAAACTTGATTGATGTTGTGTCTTCCTCTTGAGCCAAACAAGCTCTCTTTCTCTCTTCACCATGATTAGGTCCACACAATATATGCATAACTCCATCCATCCCAAGGTTCTAAACTAGGGTTTTCTCCCTACGGCTGGCATAGTTCTTCTCCTTGTCTTCTTCACGCGCCGTAGTGATTATATTATTTCTTCTTTCGTTGTCCTCACTTCCCTCCCCCTTCTTGTTGGCTCAAAATAGCACTAACCAAAGTAGTAGTGCTACTTGGTGACACATCATCCCCTCCCCCCTTCGAGCAAAACCGTCCTCGGTTTTGGGGTATTCTTCAAAGCTTTCTTCTTTCCTTTACTTTTCTAGGGTCAACTGCAACTCCCCCTGTTGATATGACGTGGCCTAGGAAAGCAACTTTATCTAGAATTCACATTTGCTACTAAACTTGGCATATAACTTATGCTCTTTTAGCTTTTGTAACACTAGCCTCAAATGCTTCTCGTGCTCCTTCCCATTATTGAGTAAATCAAAATATTGTCTATAAACACAATGACAAACTTGTCCAAATATTCCATGTGCACTTCGTTCATCAAGTACATGAAATAAACTGGAGCATTGGTTAAACCAAAGGATATTACAGTGAACTTGTACAGACTATATCGAGTTGAGAATGCTATCTTGGGTATATCTTCCTGACAAATCTTCATTTTCTGACCTCAAGTTAATCTTAGAGAAAACTCCGACTCCTTTAAGATGGTCAAACAAGTTATCGATCCTGAATAAAGGATACTTATTCTTGATAGTGACCTTATTGAGTGCTCGATAATCCACACACATACACTGACTACCATCCTTTTCTTGACAAACAATACTGGCTCTCCCCACGGGGATGAACTCGGTTTGATATAACATTTGTCCAATAACTTTTGTATTTGCTTCTTCAACTCTGCCAACTTATTAGATGGTATCCGATACGGCCTCTTAGAAATCGACAAAGTACCAGGTATTAGCTCAATTGAAAACTCAACCTCTCAGTCAGGTGGCATTCTGAGAAGTTCATCTGGAAACACATCGAGATACTCTTTGATAATTAGTACATCCTCTAACAAGATTCCCTTACTCTGGAAAACCATAAACTTTTTTGGCTAACTCATGTTGGCTGTAAATTTTACTTTTCTTCCATTTGAACTGGTCAAGGTAATAGCTCTGCTTCCACAATCCAACATTGCATTATTAAGCCAATCCATTTCTAAAATCACATCCAAAGCTTGGACATCCAACACGACAAGATCGATGAAGAACTCCACTCCTTGAATAACTATATTGACTCTAGGACAACCTAGGTTTGTACTCATCTCAGAGTCTGGGAATTCAACCAAAAGAACAGATCCAAAAATAATAGTTTTAAACCATTGTTTTAAGGCTAAACTCCAAGAAACAAACGATTGTGAAGCTCCAGAATCAAATAAAACTATAGCAAGAACTAAATTGACTAGGAACACCAATCACAACCTCTGGCGCTGCTTGGTCATTCTCTACAGTGACATGGTTCACTTGTCCTCGCATAACTGATGGCAGAGCTCAGCTAGCCTGGCCTGACACTTGGGGCGTTCCACATCCCAATTCTGAAGTAGGGGGTCCGATCTGGTGTGGCTCCCATATTGAAACAGACTGCTGTTAGAGCTTGGCTTTAAGGGCACTTGCGGGCATAGTGTCCTTACTTATAACACTTGTAATAGGTGACTGATGCTGTAGGGTTGGCATTCTTATGTTACTGATTGCTTGTACCAATAGGGTATGGTCCAAATTGAAACTAACGAAGTGGTGGGGCAGGAGTCTGGAATCCCGACTGCTGTGGTACACGAACTGGCTGGTAAGTGCTAAAACGAGCCTTCTGGTATTGATGCTACTAAGAGCTTTGTTGCATCCTCCTCCTCTTGCGAGACTCTTCTAGCTCACAGTGGCTTTCTTTAATGAGCATCGCTTTGTCTGCCATATTCTAAAAATTGGTGTAATCATTGCCCACAAATTGAACTTTCAATCCTAGGTTTAATCCTTGCTTGAACCTCTTTTAACGAGCATCATCTGTGGCAACATCCTCAAGTGCATAGCGAGCAAGCTGAGTGAACTTGTTGAGATACTAACTCACCGACATGTTCTTTTGCTGCAACTCCTAAAACTAATCACCCCATCTAGGATATGGGCGTGATGAAACACTACTGTGAACTCTATCCAAGTGATGCTGTCTTGATCCTCATGAATGGTGCAGCAGTTCTCCCACCACTCTGCGGCAGCTCCCTCCAACTGGTACACTGAGAGAGGTTCAACTTCTTTTCTACTGAATGAATCCAATCATCTGCCTCCAAGGGCTCAGAAGATCAGGTATAGGTGGGCAGTCTTGTACTCATGAATTCTGCAAAATTTGATGCTGGAGAGCTAGCTAAGGTGTGACTGCTTCCTGATTCTGCCAATTCGTTATTGCATTTATGTTTTGCATCATCGTGTTCAGCAACTGGGTTGGGCTACCATGAACCGATTTAGGACTGGATCCATTCCCATTGGGGTTGCTTGCGGTCTTTAAGTTGATGGATTTACGATACTGCTCCCTGGGTCCTTATTCATCTTACCACAACCAACTGAGTTTTGGATATCAACCATCTTTCATTGCTCTAAAAAGAGAATGACAACTGCTAAGAACTGACTTCATCGGCTCAAAAGTTGAGAGGGAAAAGCATATATAAGAGGTAAACTCCTCTAAGGGGATCTCTAATAGCAACTTAGACTAAGCAGACACTTAGCTGAGAGGTTAACAAAAGAAATAATAAAATTACTCAAATAAAAGTTTTGACATGACTTAGCTAAGGGGATCTCTGTAGCTCACATGACAAGCAATTGAAAATAGAAACCAAAACGTTCTACTCGCACTTTCTAAACTATACATAGGTCTAATCTAAGGCTCCTACTTGGGTCCTGCCAAATATGGCACGCTTGAATCTTCCATTGAGTCACTATAGAATACCCATGAGTTGCGGACTTGCGGTGACAGCTCTTCGTCTATGGCTGGAATGAAGTGCCAAAGATACTCCTGATGGTTGCCCACCATACGTCACCTCTCCCCTAGACTCGGTGTCGTGGGTGAAGGTAGAGATACTGGTAGCTACAGTTGAGGTTCCTCCGTGGCTCCCTCCTGCTCTGCTACATTGTGAGTAGCTACATATTGCTCTTTGAACTTTCAAATAAGCTTGGATATGCTAATCTTGTATAGCTTACAAAGACGTCGAATGACCTTATGTGCAGCTCCTTGCACGAACCACTCTCCACAAGCACCGGTGCAATTCAAACTATGGTGTAGAACTTGGCTGCCAATCCTTGTAGTGAAGTACGATCTGGTGATGCATCCAATACATTGGCCTTTTATCTTTTCATCCTTGGTGAAGTAAACTGGTGACCACTTTAATCTAAGACTCCACAACAAAACTCAGAGAAGTCCTCGCCATCCTCTAGTCTGGCTGTAGGAAGTTTGAGACATCTAAAGCATTATAAAGGAAAGGAGTCAGTTTAAGGAATTGAAAAAAAATAAATTTTTGAATAAGGTAGAGTGCAAGAACCTTAACAAAGGGGAAAGAGAGTAAAGAGATTACTAAATATCTATTTTGATTAGTTTGACTTAGAATATAGATTTTAAAATTTTGCTAAGGTGACCACTCTAACTAGGATTTCGTCCTACAGTCGATATGGTTCTATACCTCCTCTATCGAGACTTGAATATGCTAATCTGGACTCTCTGTGTATACCGCACTAGTCCAGGATCACCCTAGTACACACAATGCAAACATATATGAGATATCGACCATATGATTGATTAATAAAGAAACAAACTCAAATATTAATAATTATCAGAGTACGACTTTGTGGCCAAACTTACAATTATTAGTCTGAAGGGCTTAGAGATAATTTAACACAAAATAAATAGAATAATAGATTAAAAATTTATTTCAACATGATCAAAGAACATGACTTGCTTTGGCCTTTCTCATGATGAACTCTTCATTTTGTGATAGTGCTCCCGCTCCTTCGAAGACGCGATTTAACGAGAGAGAAAATGAATAAAGTACAAAATAAATTTAAATAAAATCAAATAAACTCTGAAAACTTCAAAACTAGAACCAAAATGTAGAGTTCGATTTTAGATGAATTTTAAAAAAGAACATATTCAATCGGAGCTAGGATGAAGGATAACGGGCGCTAGGAAAATTTAACCTAAAGGAAAATGCTAAAAATTAAGAAATCCTACTCTGCTGTAGACTAAGCTCATGAAATTACTGGTCTATGGTAGATTCAGTGTATAGAATAGTGAATTGTGCACCACCGAGGTGACATGGTGACTGGCATGTGCACTAGGGCTGATGTGGTAGTGACATGGACTGATAGCATGTAGACTAGGTTCACGGAGAAGGCAAACAGTCGTGAGGCGCGAATGCGGTTTGACATCATGACGATCCAACAGTTATCAAAGGTCCATGAGGAGGGATCTAGACCGTGGGATCTTTGTAATGGCACAGATGCGATTGGAGGTTTGTTGGGGGCAAAAGGACAATTGAGGCTATGATGTGCGTCGCATGGTGATTAGGAGCTGCCAATGAAATGTCGACCAGTGCATCTGGCATGAGCGCACACGTGAAATGAGGTAGTGAGTAGGGTGATCGAGGGGCAGCGGTGGACCGATAAGCAAAGCGGAGGGTACGGAGGGGATTGGCCAAAGGAAAGAGATGGGCGGTGGTACTCACCGGCGGTAACGATGGTCAAGCCAAGTTGGACAGCATGGTGGAGCAGTGGTGAGGGTTCGGCTGCGTAGGCTCGGTAGCGAGGTCAGAGCAGCCAAAGGCGGAGGCAACGGTGGCAACGCACGGAATGAAGGCTCTTGGGTGAGCTCGGCGATGGGGCGAAAAACGAGTGGGAGGCGTCATCTTATATTGGTGCAGACACCGAGATCTTTGGGTCATGGGCGGCGGTGGAGTTCAAAATGGGTACAGACACCGAGATAGCGATGGAGACGGACTCTTGGAGGGTGACGACGATGAACAGTAGTAAGCCCAGCTGATCGATGACACGTGGTGACTCGAAAGATCAGACGGCTGAGGTAGAAAGCATCGATGAATAGTGCCATGGTCTTCGAATGACTCACACGTGGCCAAGGTATGGGATCCAGCGGTTGGTACACCGCACGACCGGATGGGTGACACGTAGCAAGTTAGGGATCTAAAGGCTGAGGTTGGATGGGTTGGGTGAACAGTAATGGGCTCAGCCCGTTACTGTTTTAGGAATTTTAGGGATTTTCTTATTTTTAAAAATTCAAATAAAATTAAAATATCTCTATAAAATAGAAAATAACTTTGAAAATTTCATAGAAAATACCAGAAAATTTCTTGAGATACAAGGAGCCTAAATAAAATATTTCTAGTAATTGTTAATATTTAATTTAATCATATTAAATCTTTTTAATTATTAAAAAAATTCTATTTAAGCTTGTATTAAATCTAAAATATATCTAAATGGTGCATTTTTTAAAAACTTCAAATAAACTCTGAAAATCAGGATGTTACAGTTGTGAGTGTCAGATCTTCCCTCAGTGCATCTATCTCTCCTCAAAGTGAAGCTGTTATTTGTTCTCGAAGTGAGGCAGAAAGCTATTTCTCAAGTTGTGCACAAAGCTCATGTTTCATTTGTTTCTCGCGATGGGCTTTGGATCTCTTTCTACTCCTATACGCCTCGAAGTCATTTGGGAATCCATGGTTCCATGGTACATATACCCCTAGGCCTCGTGTGCGACCTTTGTGTTCTTTGTTTTCTAGGGCCTGTGATAGTATATCCCTGTCCCTATATTCTTCAAAGGAGCCTTAGAAAGATTCGATAGCCAATATTTGGTGCAAAAGGTAATCATGTTGTTTTAGACTCCATGAAGTTATGGATTTATTAACTAGGTAGTTTAACATATCTTACCAAGCATTGGCACACTTTCTTGTCTGTGGGGTTTTTTGAAAGAGGAGACACCTAAAGACGTGGTTGGTGACCTTGTTCTTAATCAGTTTCAGGCGCGCTTGTTTGTGATCCCGGTAAATGATGAGGAGGCCTCCGATCGGATTATGACCTCATCCTATATCCTCCATTGTGGGATTTTACTTGCGTACCCAGTAGTGCTAAGTTTGTGGGGGTGAGTATTTTGTGCCTGGAGAGCCTTGTGCACTGTACTTTGCTTTTGAAATTCGATCATCGTCTTCATCTGCACAAAGGCCTCCCATGTTTCTGGTGACACAAAAGGATACCTTATGAAGGGCATGCGATTCTTGGTCATGTACAGCGTGACAAGCGTGCTCTTCAAGTTCTTTCACACTTTTTGCATCGTGAGGAGCGCCTACCGTTGCATGAGTCCCTGGACTTCTGCTGAGATCTCAAACAACTCTGTCATTTCTACCCATAGCTAACCTTTCTATTCCTTTGTCAAATATTTCTATCTTGTTGTGGTGATGGGGACCCGTTGCCTTCCAATTGTCCCGTAGATAGTCCAGAATGTTGTCGCTACTTTCTTCGTGTAATGCCTTGAACTTCTTTACAGCGTCCCTGGGAATATTTAGCGGAATCGCGGAGTTTCTCGATTTTTTGGTGAATCACGGGAGGAGGGAATAAAATTACAAAATTATCTAAAATTAAAAAAATAAATTAAATAATTAAAATAAGGATTTTGGACTGTTCGGAGGGGTGGGCCAGCCGGCCCAAAGGGGGCCACACCCCCCAAACCCTAGCACCCCCTTATAAAACCCCCTCCCTTGGCCACCACCCCCTTTTTCCCTTTCTTGGCCGCCACCCCCTTCCCCTTGCACCTCCACACCTCCCCCAATGCCTCCTCTGTGCTACTTGCTACAAAGAAGAGACCAAGGAAGAGAAGGGAGATGGTGGAGGGGAGAAAAGAAGAAGAAGAAGGGTGATCTTGAGTGATTCCCCTAGGTAATTTTTTCCACCTCAATTCTCCCTGTTTAAGGTGTAATTAGGGTTCTTGGCATAGTATTAGTGGGGAATTAGCAAAATAATTAGTCGATTAATAATTTTCTGCTATCCGCGCGTAGTCAGATTTGTGCAGCGCAGCGGTTTGCGTAGATTAGGGCGTCGAAACGTTTCCTGTGGGTCTGGCCAAAAGGAAAGTTATAGAGAACAACGAGATCTATTTTCTGCAATGTTTCTAGAATTTTAGGCTGGGGAGTTTGGGCGTAGCAGAGTCGAGAATATTGCTGTTTGGGTGTAGATTCAGAGTAGTAGATGATTTTTATGGTTTTGGCCACAATTATGAAAGTTGTAGGGAATTCTGTAATCTAACTACTATATAAAAATCATGAATTTTAGAGCTTTGTACAGAAGGTAATGTCCGTTGGAAGTTGACTGGCCTGATGGCCAAAACAGAGTCTGTCATCTGTTTTGCGCGTTAGATTACACCATGTTAGCAGCAATGTATTGTGGTTGAATTATTTGCAAATAAATGCAACTTCTTAACTTTTTATGTGGGATTGGCTCATGAGAGTCACTTCTGATATGAGGAATGTGGATGCGGTCGTGGAGTGGAGTTCACCCACCCCTTGTGTTGTGGTAGGAGTTGTGGTTGTGGCATGAAGAGTTCTGTTGTGGTAACTATTGTTAGCGGTTGTGGGTGTGGGAATTAATAAAGTTAGTGGAAAAAATATGTTAATGCTAAACTGATATTGGTAGTATTAGTGGTTGAGGATTTGAAGTAGTCAAACAAGATTTATTTGCTAAAGTTTTACCATTGTTGGTAGTGATTTGGATTGATGTTATAAATATGGTACTTGTGGAAAATAATTCTTGATGCATTAACCATTGTAGTTTAATTAGCTTGTTAAACAGTTTGCTTGCTGAGATTTTTATCTCACTCTTGTTGTCCCCCTCTTCCAGGTGATTCTTGAGCATGCGTGAGAAGGGTAGAGCAGCACATAACTGTCACACACCATATCATATTTCATACTGTAATAAATAAGTGGAGTCTCTAGTTATTCATCTTTTTCTCTCATTGTTGATCATTTTTAATTAATAATGTTATGCTATGGTTCACTTTAATTGGTTAAAATTATTAGCAGTTGTTCTTTAATTAATAGTGTTCCATTATCTTTGTTTTAGTATGCTTCCGCTTAGCTTATCATGTTTTATGAATTGTCGTTAGTTTATGTTATCTTGTAAATTGACTAGCTTGTGGAGTAGTTTAGTGGCATCTCAGGGTAATGTGGATCCTAGGGTGTTACAATTGGTATCAGAGTGGACGTTAGTTCCGTGGAAATAAAATTATTAAATTGATACACTGGTGCACAGTAGGATGGGATGGGTCAAGCATTGCATTTATGCTTTTGACATGTTGTATTGATAATTTTTGTTATGATATAATCTTGTATGATTATAATTTGCCTTTATGATTGATACAAGTGAGGCTAGTCGTTGATAAGAGGTAGAGGTTGTAGTTGTTGCCTTGGACATTGATAGTTTATACCACCATTCGTGGTATGGGGATAATGATGCAGTTACCTCGGGTAACCTATTTTCACATGTTGTGGGTGAGTTTCTTAGAAAAGTTGTTATCTTTCTTGAGTTGATTTTGACCAATTCTTGGCCTATTGCGGTTAATGAATTTTTTTTGGGTTAGTGGTTCAATGCAGTTGTTGGGTGCCAATAGGCATCTAATTGTTCTTGAGACCAAATATTGTTTCTTTTTGATTTATGGGTTGCTTTTGCTGTTCGTGAGCAGTGTTATTTGACGAGATAGATATTTTAATGGTTGTATCATCTTTCTTACGGGAAAGCATGGCTCATTAATTCGTTTGATATTTTGAAAAGGAATCAAAGCTTTATGTTGGAAGTTCGTTAACTTGTGAGAGCCTTGGCTCTATGCATTTCTTTTAGGTTATTTCGAGTAATGATGTTTAATTCCTCTTTTTTCTGAAAGAAAGTGTTAAAACCCTTCTATGGTGTTTGTTGTGTTTAAGTAGGAGGTGGCAATCATATAAATAATTGATAAGTTGTGAACTATCAAGTGAAAATGTTAGCGTGGTGCAAAATTAATTTCTACTAACATACTTGGAAGTGTTGTTGATTAATATGATGTTGTCCTGTTGTAGTATTTTGAAGAATTATGGTTAAGAATTTGTCGATACATGTTTAGAACTCAAGCAGATATTGAGGAATATGAAAAAAATGGTCTGATTATCATGATTGTTTAAATTCCCAACTTGTTCGATAGATTGGATTGATTGATTTTAAGTAATTAATCTGATCATTCGGGGTGGTTAAGTAAGAGGTGTTGGAATATTGCCTTAGTAATGTTAATCTTTAATATGTCCTTTGTTTACATACTTGATGAGTATGTACAACTTCTAAAATCATGTAACTTTGCCATGGTAAATTGTTGACACATGTATAAAGAAATAGATGAAGGTTGATGTATTGACTTGTGGAATCTTGTTTTATAAAGCTAGTATTATTGAAGTTTAAAGTTATTTCGTTCTAATTTCTGAACGTAAGGTGGGATATTGAATCTATGCTTATAATTGTTTTTATGATTGCAAAACAGAGATAGGATCATGAATGCTGCTGTGACAAAATAATAATCAATTATTGCCAGTAATGACTAGAGTACAATCAATTTGTGCTAAATTAGAGTTGAGCATCAATAAGAATTGAATATATGAAATCTAATAAGAGATTTATACTAGCATGTTTTGTGAGGTTGTCATGTTCTAGTATCATCTTGTTAAAGGGTTTTATTTTAATATTGTTGCTTATGCACTAGGTTTTTCCTAGATTAAGTAGTTGAAATCTTATTTAGATAATAAAAACATGATGAAGTGATTTATAGTGTTCCTTTTGGAAAAATATGAAAGAGTAAGAGGATATGATGATTCTTGCAAAGAATGTTTTATCTTGTTGTTAATACAATTGATAGCATGTAATTGTAATTATAGTGTTGAATGTTTTATAAATAATGGAATTTATTAGTTCCATGATATTAATTGAATTAATGGATTTGAGATTTGCGGTTGGGATCTTTTTTTAGACCTTATGACTTATGTGGTAGTCTAGGTTGCTTTGAGTATAGCGACATGTTGAATGATTTTATTGGTTTTTATCTGAATCAAATGTTGTGGTCTTCAAACCTCTTCTTGTTGGAATGGGCTTGATGCTGTAATCAAAGAAAATTGATTTTTGTTAAAAATAAAGTACTAGAAATATTTGAGGTGCAGGTGATCTCATCTTGTGTTTTCCAACCTCATTGCTATTTATTTTTCCTTTGGTCTTGTGACTACTGTGAATGGTAGCGGTTTCCTGTGTGCTGAAATTTATTTCTTCTTATATCTTCTTCTAAGGGAAAGGATAATCGATTGTGTTACGGAGCCTTTTTGTTGCGTGATGGCAACTGGATAGTGGTGGTCTAGTAGATGTTTTTGTGGAAGCTTTAAATATTACGATGTTTGAGATATATTAGATGATATATTATTTTCGTAGAATAATCCTTGGGAAGGATTTGATCTAAATAGAATATTTGTCTTGAAGCCAAATGATTTGTTGATGTTAAGGTTTGAGTATGTTTGAATTGTGGGAATTTTAGGGTTTTTATCTGAGGATTTCTCTATCTTTATACGAGAAATTTGTTCTAGGAGTCTTGAAGGTTGAGTCTAGGCTTTATATTTTGTTATGCTAAAACCTTGGAGGCCTAGTGTTTCTGTGTAGGAGTAGTGGAATAGAGTGGTTTTCAAATAGTGTGATAATTGTGGATAGCATCCTTGAGGTGCAGTAAATGAGTATGTGCGGGTGTTTAGTGAATTTTGGAGTTGTTATCCTTAAGGGATTGAGGTTCATTAGGAATTATCTATCAAAATAATTCCATTTGGTCGAGGTCTTAACTAGAGTATGTTTTGTGATGGCAGTGAGTCTCTCTGCAATGGTGTAGATGATGTACTTAGTTTGAGCACATTGTCGAGGTTGCCAACGTAAGATAAATGAGTTTGAGTGTTGGGCGATGATTTGAAAATCTTTAGTTCAAAGAAGTTAAATTATTAAAGAAATAGATTGGGAAATTATTATCATTTCGAGTAGTGAAATGCTCTCTTGATTCTTGTTTAAGCTACGTGTTTACGGCGGAGGCCATCTGCAAAATTGAATTGTTTTTATGTTGAGGCATAGTCTTTTCCAGTCGGGGAAAAGAAAATGATTGTTTTGGTCTTTCGAGTGATTTTCACTCTTAGCTTATGTGGTGTGGTTTCTCCAATTGTCTACTTGGAGAGTGGGAAAGGTTTTGTGGTGAGTCCTTTGATTTGGATCGTGGTCCTTTGAAGGAAAGCTGGATGCTAGTGTATTGTTTGAGAATCCTTTATTCTTTTCAGTTGGGTTCTGTTTGTAAAAGATTTTGGTGGTTCTTCGAGTAGAATAACGTGAGTGGAATTCGTGGTCAAATTCTTTAGAATATGTATAATGTATTATCCCAAGTATATTTAATAAGAGAAAAGTGTTTTAAGAAGGAGGATGGATTAGAAAGTGGTTTTAATAGTTGTTGCAGGGGAATTTTGCGAAAACGGCAGAACCTGTTGGCCGCTCAGAGTCGGCAGAAGAGTTATGCGGATGTTCGGTGTCGATCAGTGCGTATCTTGGACTCGTCACCACGGGTCGCAAGGGAGAGGATCCTCAAGTACGTGAAGGTCCTCTAGACGCATCAGTTCGAGCGGTAGGTGATGTGGGAGCTTCAAGATCAGATGCGAAAGAAGAACCTAAGCTCTTCGAGGCAGGAGAGAACTCGTGGTTGTTGTATCCCTTGGTTGCTCCTTTCTTGATGGTTCTTTTGTCTTGTGGGTTGAGGAGTTATTTCTAAGGACGAATCCTTTTTAGGAGGGGAGAATGTAATGCCCTGAATTTCTTTACAGCATCCCTAGGAATATTTAGCGAAATCACGGAGTTTTCTGATTTTTCGGTGAATCGCGGGAGGCGGGAATAAAATTACGGAATTGTCCAAAATTAAAAAATGAATTAAATAATTAAAATGAAGATTTTGGGCTATCCGGAAGGGTGGGCCAGCCACTTTGGGCCAGTCAGCCCAAAGGGGGCCGCACCCCCCAAACCCTAGCGCCCCTAAAGGCGTAGGATCGTCGAGCGGAGTGGGGATTGTCGGATTTGGGGATTTAGCGGCGTCTTTATTTTGTTAGTCGTGATTACCTTGTTGTAAACTTGTGCTGAGAAGTAATTTTTTGGATAGGGGGTTTTGCTCCTGATCATGCGTAATCGCTTCGCTTCAACGGTAGAGGCAAGTAAACGTAGTGGATGTGCTACTGTTTAACTCGTTAATCATTCTACATTCACACTAGTTAATTCTCTTAATTTGAGATGTTATGCCATTGTTACATGCTTCCTTAATGTGGTCTGTGTGGTAGCAATTTAGCATTCAAATGGTTATACCTTGATGGATTAATTATGGTGATGTGGTATAGTTCTTAATGAGACAAATATGGTTGTGGGGTAATATTTCTTACGAGGATATTGTGGGCCTTAGTGAATCTACTGTGGTTATAGTAGTGGTATTCTTAATGAATATTTTGTGGTAGTGTTCCCTTTGAATAGATTGATTTTGATCTTGGTGAACCGAATGTGGATTGTGTGGTGAGGTTTCTTTTGAGGCATATGTGGATTGTGAGGAAATATTCATGATGAATATGTTGCTGTTCTTTGTAGTTAAATTCTTATGAATCATGTTTATCAAATCATTCATACTATGACATGTCATTTACATCGTGGATGTCGCCGCACATAGCCGCGACCTTACCAGTACAGCATCGTATATTGCCGTAGTACGATGTACACTCTTATCTTGTTGGGTAAGAGTGCAGTGGATCATATGCATTCATATGCATTTACATTGTGGATAGATCATTTGCATACTTTTGCAATGTATTGTGGTTGAATTATTTGCAAACAAATACAACTTCTTAACTTTTCATGTGGGATTGGCTCATAAGAGTCACTTGTGGTATGAAGAATGTGGATGTGACCGTGGAGTAGGGTTTACCCACCCCTTGTGTTGTGGTAGGAGTTGTGGTTGTGGCATGAGGGGTTCTCTTGTGGTAACTATTGTTAGCGGTTGTGGGTGTGGAAATTAATAAAGTCAATAGGAAAAATTATGTTAATACTAAACTGATATTGGTAATATTAGTAGTTGATGATTTGAAGTAATCAAACGAGATTTATTTGCTAAAGTTTTACTGTTGTTGGTAGTGATTTGGATTGAGGTTATAAATATGGTTCTGCTTAGCTTTGTTTACCCACCTATTATCTTTGTTTAAGTATACTTCCTCTTAGCTTATCATGATTTAGAAATTATCGTCAGTTTATGTTATCTTGTAAATTGGCTAGCTTGTGGAGTGGTTTAGTGGCATCCCAGGGTAATATGGATCCTAGGGTGTTACACTTCGGCTGCAGAGGGACCCCATTCGGAGATATCACCGTGATGGTCATTCGGCTCTATGGCCTTTGCAATACTCCTCTGCCACGCCTTGTTATCGTGGTCTTCAGAGCATCAATCTTCGATGGCGACGACAATGACTATGCAGACGTTATTTCTCTTTCAAGAAAAAACTAATTATAGTGAGCTGAGAGTATAAACAAAGTTCTATGATGCAAATTACACACTCTAGTGTCTCAAGTTCTATGAAGTTGGTTATGGCCGCAGTCTCTTCCTCCTCATCATGCTGCGCACTGGACTTACTTCATAGAACCTGACACACTAGAGTGTGTAATTTGCTTCATATCCTTTGAAGGTATGTGATATATATTATTGCTACAAGGTCCCTTTGGAATAGTAACACGTTATTCTAAATAGATCTTATAGCAATAACACAACCCTCTCTTAATGTTGTCTCTAAGAACTCCAACTTACTTAGAAGAAATAGCTCCAACAATTTAGAGACAAATTCATTCCCTAGCTATTTTTTTTAATATTCTTACCACAACATGTATTTCTCAATAACTACAAAACGAACATTAAAGTACCACACATTTACGCTTTAAAAGGATTGATGCTAATTAGCTTCAAGCCTTTTGAAGCACAAATGTTCAATGCTGTAATATTCCTCTTATAACAAGTATACGGTAATCGGCCTTATACTCAGCCAATATAGGAAATAATGCGGTTTTAGCAAAATTTTAGATTTGATTCCAGCATAATAAAAGATAATCAAAATATATTTCCAGCAGCATATAACTGTCAAAATTAATATGATATCATGTAAATCCTCCAAGACATTTAGACAAGATAATATAATCAAGGTATAGAGCAAATAAATAATTAAAACCATAAAAAAGCTCACGTTTTAATGATATTATTATTGCTCATAGAAGTAGAGTTGCTCAAGATTAATTCTTGGTCTTCTTGATACTTTGTCTATACTCTTCATGAATTAATAAATGATAACTAAAGTTTAGAATTTGAGCTCTTAAAAATTTTGCTTCAGTGAAAATTCATAGAAATATGCCAACACTCAAAAAATGAATTTACTGTGAATTAACAAGACAACACCAAAAGACTGATTCTCAAATTAATAATACTTGTACCAACCATTGAAACTTGATCAACATATAATAACCAAGATCACAGGACCTTAAAGACATCAATAAGCAATCTATTACAAACTACAGGACTAAAGGAACCAGTTCAGCTGAAAACACTGCTAGCAAATGACAGTAATAAGCACCACTTGAAAGAGCCCAAATATAAACTACTTTATCATCTCAATTTCAATAATAGACAACTATCATCATTCAGCATTAAACCATGCCCACAAACATTTACAGCAAAGTCTAATGCATATCATTTGATATAGTAGTAGCAGGTAGGGACGAGAGAATGTCCAAACTCACCAAGATCTATGTAACATCCCAAAAATTTCTTTCCTTTAAAGGGATTTTCTGGAATTTATTGGATTTTTCTGGATTTTATTCCAAGCTATGAAATGAGAAGAATTAAGATGTTCATTTTATAAAAGCCAAAATAAATTTATTTCATTTTGCAAAGTAAAAAAAAGTGCATTTTATTTTGCCTAAGTCAAATCTAAAATTATAATTGTTGTAGGGGTGGCCCCCACCTAAACCCAGCTAGCCTGTTAGAAGGTCGTAAGTCATGTAAATGACATGCTTGTCCTTGGTGAGGGACTCCGTGTAAGGCTACGATGGTAAAGTCGCCCCTTGCGAGGAGGAATACTTATGTATCGTGACTGGTCCTTGGAAAAGGCCGAAGAGGTCATTTGTTTACCTAACTCTCTACCACTATACTCTCTCTGTTTGGTCTGCAGCCACAACAGTTGGCGCCGTCCGTGGGGACGACGGAAGCAAGAAGACCTCAAGAAGGATGGCACCAATATCGTCGGCGGCAAGGAGGAAAGGGGTTGTGGAGGCGACACCTCGCGTCAGCGTCGGCACCGCGGCGTCGGCAGGGGCGGCCGTAGAAGCCAACCCCGCCTCCGCCGACGCAGCCGTTGACTCCAGCCCCGCCTCCGCCGACGCAGCTGTCGACTCCAACCTCGCCAGCTACCATAGCACCGGCGAGGCGGTACACGGCCCTGACGACGACACCCAAGGCGACACAGAAATGTCCAACGGCTACAGTCATATTACGACTCGGGCCAGTAACACAGGAATCCACCACACAGATGGGGCGGACAACCCGGCGGCGCCGACGCTAGTCGCGGCTACCAAACCAGCGCGACTAGGTGCGCCGTCCGTTTCGACTACGCCCATAGCACAAAGATCCCTGCTGGCCGCCCTCCATGCGCTCCAGCGGGAGCTGGCAGATCTCCATGACACTGTAAGCGCCATGCAAGAGGCTTCGAGCCTGCAGATCCCGATGGCCATCACGCCGGGAGCCCGTCCACAGCACTCGCCGCAGGCGCCCGCGCAGATTCAGGCCGTCAACGTCATCTCAGGGGGTTCGTCGTCGGGAGTCTCGCAGCAGCCACAGCTGGAAGTAGCTCAGGGCGAAGTCATCTTTGCGTCCGCCGATGCCCGAGGGCGGCCAAGGCTTTGACGCATGTCCGCGGACCGGCAGCAGGCGGCCAAGGTGGAAGTAATGAAGCTCCTGCATGCCGACGTCATTCGCGAAGTTCAGCACCCGGATTGGCTCGCCAATCCGGTGCTAGTGAAGAAAGCCAGCGGTGCCTGGCGCATGTGCATCGATTTCACCGCCCTCAACAAGGCGTGCCCGAAGGATGACTACCCCCTCCCGCGCGTCGACCAACTAGTCGACGCCACGGCCGGCTGCGAACTCATGAGCTTCTTGGACGCCTACTCCGGTTATCATCAAATCTACATGGCCAAGGATGATGAAGACAAAACCAGCTTTATCACTCCAATAGGAATATACTGCTTTCTCAGAATGCCCTTCGGCCTGAAGAATGCCGGCGCAACTTTCACCCGCCTAATTGCGCTGGCGCTGGCCTCCCAGCTAGGGAGGAATGTCGAAGCGTACGTGGATGACGTGGTAGTCAAAACCAAGCAATTAGCGGCTCACGGCCACGATCTCCAAGAGACCTTCAACAATCTCCGGAAGGCAGGCATCAAGCTCAACCCGGACAAGTGCGTTTTCGGTGTGCGGGCGGGCAAGCTTTTGGGCTTCTTGGTGTCCGGGCGCGGTATCCAAGCCAACCCCGACAAAGTCGACGCAATCCTTGCCATGGAACCGCCAAAAACAACACGGGAGGTCCAGAGGCTCGCCGGCCGCATGGCCGCACTGAGCCGCTTTTTGTCCAGGGCAGCGGAGCGCGGCCTGCCCTTCTTCAAAACGCTGCGTGGTTGCGACGGGTTTTGGTGGGACGCCGACTGCGCCAGCGCCTTCGACGACCTCAAGAAGCACCTTGCAAGCCTACCCACATTGGTAGCCCCGGCACCAGAGGCTCCCCTTTTACTTTACCTTGCCACCTCTGCGACAGCCATCAGCGCCGTTCTCGTTCTCGAGGAGGGCGTTCGCCAACGCCCAGTCTACTTTGTCTCCGAAGCCCTCCAAGGCGCCAAGACGCGGTACACGGAGCTTGAGAAATTGGCTTATGCCTTACTCATGGCCTCGAGAAAGCTCCAACATTACTTCCTCGCCCATCCAATCACTGTGCCGTCCTCGTTCCCTCTGGCGGAGATGTTGCACAATAAAGAGGCCACGGGACGCATCGGCAAGTGGGCAGCCGAACTCGCCCCTTTTTCCCTGACATATACTTCGCGCACGGCAATTAAGTCCCAAATCCTTGCGGACTTCCTCGCGGAGTGGACCCCAGCGGTCCAGCATGCCGAGCAGCCCGAGGACCCGGTATGGACGCTCGACACCGATGGCGCGTACTGCGTCTCCGGCGCGGGCGTGGGGGCGGTGGTCACTACCCCCGAGCGACGCCGCTTGTTATACTCGGCGCGCCCCGCATTTCCTGCCACCAACAATACCGCGGAGTACGAGGCGCTACTCTTCGACCTAGCAAAGCTCAAAGTTCTGGGGGCGCGGCGAGTCCTCGTCCGCACAGACTCCAGGCAGGTGGCGGGGCAGGTCGACAAGTCTTACCAGGCTAAGGACCCCGACCTGGCCAAGTACTTGGCAGCCGTGCAAGCCAAGGAGCGGCATTTCCTAGGTGTCACGGTCAAGGCCATCCCCCGCGCAGAAAACGAGCAAGCGGACATTCTTGCAAAGGCCGCCAGCCAACAGCTCCCCACCCCCGAAGGCGCATTCTACGAGGTCCTGCACGCGGCGGCCATCGCGCAGGACAATCGCGACCCAGCCCTAGTCCACCAGATCACCCATCAGGGCGACTGGCGAGAGCCAATTCATGCCTTTCTACAGGGCATCGCCGAGCCAGACGACCCCGCTGACCTTCGCCACCTACAGTACCGCGCCCGATCCTTCCAGCTCCTCGACGGAGTGCTCTACAAAAAAGAAGTCCGTGCACCGCTCCTACGGTGCCTCTCACGCGAAGAAGGACAGCACCTCCTGGCGGAAATCCACGCGGGCCTTTGCGGCTCGCATCTGGCGCCAAGATCGCTCGTCGGCAAGGCATTCAGGCAGGGCTTCTATTGGCCAACTGCCGTCACTGATGCCCAAGAACTGGTGCGCCGGTGCCAAGGCTGCCAATGGATGAGGCGGGTAATTCATTGACCCCCACCGGCCTCAACCCCATCCCCCCTGTATGGCCGTTGGCGCGGTGGGGCATCGACGTGGTCGGACCTCTGCTCCGAGCGTCAGGAGATTTGCGCTTCATCATGGTCGCTTTGGAATATTTTTCCAGGTGGCCAGAGGCTGTGGCGCTAGCCAAGATCACCTCGACAGCTGTGCAAGGCTTCCTTTGGCAGAACATCATATGCCGCTTCGGAGTGCCCAAGGAGATCACTGCCGACAATGGTTTGCAGTTCGACTCTGCTCCGTTCAGGGAGTTTTGCGACGACATGGGCATTATGCTTCGGTTTGCCTCAGTCGGACACCCACAGTCCAACGGAGCGGTCGAGCGGGCGAACGGCGCCATCTTCGCCGGAATTAAAAAACGCCTTGTCGGGCTACCAAAAGGCAAGTGGCCCGGCGAGCTCCACAACGTCCTTTGGTCGCCGCGCGACAACAAATCACGCCGACGGGTTCACGCCGTTCAAACTCCTCTTCGGTGATGAGGCAATGACGCCCGAAGAGATCAAGACCGGCTCACGAAGGGTCCTCGCCCAGGCACCAGACGAAGAGCGCCAGTTGTCCCTGGATCTCCTCGATGGAGAGCGCGTCAAGGCCACCCAACACGTCGCCAAGTACGCCTGTCAAATGGCCCGCAGCCAGGACCGCTCTGTGTATCCGCGAGCGTTCCAGCCGGGGGACCTTGTCCTCAGGAGGGCGCTTCGTGCGGACACGGTCGGCAAGCTGGAGTCCAAGTGGGAAGGCCCGTACATTGTCGCAACGACACTGCAGCGAGGAGCTTATCACCTCGCCACACTGGAAGGCCAGACGCTCCACCACACATGGAATGCGGACAGATTGCGGAAGTATTATGTCTAAGCCGAGAAGGGCCGTCTCGCGGCAGCCAGTCCAACGGTTAGTCCCTGATTGCTTGTACTCGCTCACCCAAGCAAACGGGAATTTAATAAAGTTCACCGTTTGCGAGGCTATTCATGCCCCCACCACCAATAGTGTGCGGAGGCTTGCTCCCGCACGCACTCTACGGAGTATAAATAAGACGTAGCGATGGGGTCCGCCTCCGCACGCACTCTACGGAGTATAAATAAGACGTAGCGATGGGGTCCGCCTCCGCACGCACTCTACGGAGTATAAATAAGACGTAGCGATGGGGCCCGCCTCCGCACGCACTCTACGGAGTATAAATAAGACGTAGCGATGGGGTCTGCCTCCGCACGCACTCTACGGAGTATAAATAAGACGTAGCGATGGGGTCCGCCTCCGCACGCACTCTACGGAGTATAAATAAGACGTAGCGATGAGGTCCGCCTCCGCACGCACTCTACGGAGTATAAATAAGACGTAGCGATGAGGTCCGCCTCCGCGCGCACTCTACGGAGTATAAATAAGACGTAGCGATGAGGTTCGCCTCCGCACGCACTCTACGGAGTATAAATAAGACGCAGCGGGGGGACGCCTCCGCGTGCACTCTGCGGAGTATAAATAAGACGCGGATGTTTTCCCTGCGCACTCTACTGAGTCTAAACTGTTAGTGATATGCCCTAGAGGCAACATGGAGATGTTGTATATATCAAATACTATGTTTATGATACATTACTTTGTTCCTTGGAATAGACATCATCATTATTGATCAATGAGTATGTGACTTATTCATGAGACTCTTAAATACTAAGATGTTGCTATTTCTAAATGATCCCTGATCGTATATCATATGAGGAACAAATATGATTCAAAGACAAAGATCAGCATATGTATTGATTGATGATCATGTCTCATGGATCATAGTATGGTGATACCAAATCAATAATATGGACATGTGTTAGTGAACATATGTTGGATAGACTGCCATGAGACACCGCAGAGATTCCATGTGTCATCGCTTGGTCTCAAGTAGTGTTTATGTAGAGTCCTTAGACTTGAGATCATCATGGTTCCCAACATGAGTAGTAGCTTATTTTGGGACTACTAAACACTACTCCGAATCGGGTAGTCATAAAAGTAGTCTTCGGGTTTGCCATGAAACATGTAGTGGGATGTGAATGATCAAGATAGAATTTGCCCCTCCTTATGGGAGAGATATCTCTGGGCCCCTCGATGTAATGGATTATGAAAGTGCATGGCCATGCCAAGGTGATTGAGGAGTCAATCACGAGTTTATAATCCATCACGGAATCGAGAGAGTGATTGAGCTATTAAGAGGATGACACAGGTCTCGCCTTGAGCTCAATCTATATCGTACATGAGAGAACATTACAGGTTCAGCCGATATGATCTTTACATATACTTTGGGGTTAATATGTCTTACTAGAGGCCGCTATTAACATGGTAACTGGAAAGGCGTTTCCGGGTCACGACCAAGTATACGTGAACCTACAGGGTCGCACGCTTAACGGGTTGGAACACTAATTCGAATATGATTCGGATATGGGCTCAATTCGGATAGAGATCCGAATAGACTCCTATTGGGCCTCGGTCCACGAGGCCCACGTGAGGAGGTCTATATATATGGAGGCGAGGGGCGGAGGGGATTCGTCCCAGTTAACATCTAGCAAAACCCTAGCCGCCACCTCCCGAGCCAAACCCTAGCTGCTCACGAGTGCTAGTACACTCGCGATCGGCATTCCAGCCCCGGACGTGTGGATACCGGTGGAGGCGCTGCTCGTTGCGTTGCTGATCGGCGTGCGTGGAGGAGACGATCTGTTCGGGACGATCGGCTACTTCCACTACTACCTCGACGCGCGAGATTGGATCGGTTTCCAATTCTTCTTCATTGCGCGCCTGGCGTCTAAGTGGTAACGATCCATGATCCTTCCTTAGCATGATGTTCTTGGGTGCGCGGTAGAAAAGTTTTGTTTTCGCCCGTAGCCTCTGCGTATTCCAATAGTGGTATCGAGCCATCTTGCTTAGTTTGCAATCTGGATCGCGCATATATGTTGATATGCGATAGTAGTAGATTGGATCTATTACGCCTAAATAAGGTAGCACGGGTTGATGAGATCAATCGGTCATAAGGGGTTGAAATTGGTATGAGTTGATAGCATCACAAGGCCAAAAAGATTAGTTCGTGCTCCTTCTTTGATGTACGCGCGACTTGCCCCTACCGCCGGAATCACCATCGGGGCTAATCGCGCGCACAATCGTGAGATCGAGTCAACAGATCGAGGTCTTGTGTTGTGGTCTCCTCAAGTATACCGATCGCGATGATCAATATGATTGATCTAATGAAAATTGAGACATTTTGAATGGCTCGGATTTGAGTTGATTTGATCGGCTCGATAAGATTTTATAGCGATTTCATAGATGGGACCGCCGTGTGTATCCCCCCTTGTATAGCGTCTTGGGTTCACATCATTAGGTAGAATGCGATTCTACGTCTAACTTGTTTTTGCAGAGAATGATGTGAATAGTATGGCCCTATAGCTTATTTGAATGTATGAGATGTATGTGATGCATGTAACATCTGCTCATGGCTGCGTGTCATGATTATTTCAGCTATTGTTAGCTGTATATATTGTATTTAACGACTGCGTGTCGACCTTAATGCTTGAATCTATCTTTGTAATCTTCGATTTCTAGCTATTATAGGTAGTAGCCTAGTTTTGAGGTTACAAGCTTTTAAGCATGGTGGCCTAAAGGAGTGATGTGGAGGATGGAGATCGTCTACACCTACTTGGAGATGGATATCACCATTTTTGGGCCATACTACTTCACGCTTAAATGTGTTTATCTATGATGTTATCTATCTTATTCTTATGCAATGATATATGTGATATGTTGCTTTGGTAGGATAGAATCCTCTTAAAATTAGGTGTTAATGCCATTCCATATGTTGCACCAAAGATAATGATCACCGCATGGTAGGTCTACCAAAGTAGAGTGCCATCGGTTATCATCATCATTTGGGGTAGATGTCGGACATCTACATGCGGAAGCATTTGGTTTACTTAACAAGGTTATCAAAATAGTTTTGGACCTTGGGGCATAGATTGGGGCCGAGGCATACTCATGTCACCCAAAGTAGAGTCACATAGGGATGTGATTAGCAAAGTGTTGCTTACCCATGTCACTAGTTTTCTAGCCGTGATGCCAAAGCTCACTAGGAATTAGTGAAATGAGGATCTTTACCCACTATGTAACTTAGAGGGAGTTTTTGTTACAAAACTCATAGTGGGAGTCTTTTGCTAAATAGTTTAATAAAAGATGAACATAAACATAGTGCTAAACTTTGCATATTCTTGTGTTGTAGATCATGTCAGCTAACGCCGCATCCAGTATTTTTAATTTGCGATCTGTTCTTGAGAAAGAAAAACTCAATGGAACAAACTTTTTGGATTGGTATCGCAACTTGAGAATTGTTCTCAAGCAAGAGCGCAAGGAGTATGTCCTTGAGTCTCCTTACCCCGAAGACTTGCCTGATAATGCTACTGTGGCTGCACGGAGAGCTTATGAGAAGCAAACGAATGATTGCCTTGATGTGAGCTGTCTCATGCTTGCCACAATGTCCTCTGAGCTTGAAGCAATATGAGAACACGATGCCTACAATATCATTGTAGGGTTACGTGGTATGTTTGAGAACCAAGCAAGGGTGAGAGGTTCAATACTTCAAAGTCCTTATTTGCGTGCGAGCTTGCGAGAGGAATCCGTCGACCCTCATGTGATTAAGATGATTGGCTACATTGAGAGTCTGGAAAAGCTTGGTTTTCCCCTTAGCCAAGAGTTGGCTACTGATGTGATTCTCCAGTCGCTTCCCCCGAGCTTTGAGCCATTCATAATGAACTTTCACATGAACAACCTGAACAAGACCCTGGCTGAGTTGCATGGGATGCTAAAATCTGCCGAGGAAAGCATTAAGAAAAGCAGCAATCATGTGATGATGATGCACAAAGGCAAGGGCAAGCCCTATGTCAAGAGAATCGCGGTCAAAAGAAAGAAAGCTCTGATGCGATCGCGAGCGGTTCTAAGGCCAAGAAAGACAAGAAGGGCGATGCTCATCCCGATGCGATTGTTACTACTATAAGCAATCGTGACATTGGAAAAGGAACCGCCCAAAGTACTTGGAGGATCTTGAGAAGAAGAAGGAAGTACGACTTCCACTCTGTATAAATGTTATAGAGATCAATCTTGCTACTTCATCAACTGATTCTTGGGTATTTGATACCGGATCGGTTGCTCACATTTGCAAATCGTTGCGGGGCTAATAAGAAGTAGAAGTTTGAGGAGGAGCGAAGTGGATCTTCGCGTTGGCAATGGAGCAAAAGTTGCTGCGGTAGCTGTTGGCACCATGCCATTGTCTTTACCTTCGAGATTAGTTTTGGAATTGAATAATTGTTATTGTGTTCCATCTCTTTCAAAGAACATTATTTACGCTTCATGTTTGCAAGCGTAAGGTTATGACTTTAAATCTATGGACAATGGTTGTTCTCTTTATTTCAAAGATATGTTCTATTGTCATACTCCATTGGTGAATGGGTTATACGTTCTTACTCTTGAAGGGTCACGGTCTATAACATTAATGCAAAGAGGCAACGTCCAATGATTTGAATCCCACGTTTATTTGGCATCGCCGCTTAGGTCACATAAATGAGAAACGCATGCAGAAGCTCCATAGAGATGGTATTCTGCACTCATTTGATTTTGAATCATTAGAGACATGCGAATCTTGTTTACTTGGCAAGATGACAAAGGCACCTTTCACCGGTCAAGGTGAACGGGCAAATGACTTATTGGCACTTGTACATACTGATGTATGTGGACCAATGAGCTTAACAGCCAGAGGTGGTTTAGAGTACTTCATAACTTTTACTGATGACTTTAGTAGATATGGGTATATCTACCTGATGAAGCATAAGTCCGAATCCTTTGAAAAGTTCAAAGAATTCCAAAATGAAGTGCAAAATCATTTAGGCAAGACAATCAAGTTTCTACGATCTGATCGTGGAGGCGAGTATTTGAGCCATGAGTTTGGCAATCATCTAAAGGATTGTGGAATTGTTCCACAATTGACTCGCCAGAACACCTCAATGGAATGGGGTATCGAACGGAGAAATCGCACCTTATTAGATATGGTGCGCCCATGATGAGCCAAAGTGATCTTCCGTTGTCTTTTGGGAGTACGCTCTTGAAACAAACCGCATTCACACTAAACAGGTTCCATCAAAATCGAGAGAAAAGACACCATATGAGATGTGGACAGACAACGTCCTAGCTTGTCTTTTCTTAAGATTTGGGGATGTGAGGCTTATGTAAAACGTTTACAATCTGATAAGCTCACTCCTAAATCGATAAATGCTTCTTTATCGGGTATCCTAAGGAAACAAAAGGATATTATTTTTATAATCGAGGAGAAGGCAAAGTGTTTGTCGCCTGGCATGGTGTCTTCTTAGAGAAAGAGTTTCTCTCAAGAAGGGATAGTGGGAGCACAAAGGCAACTTGAAGAAATTCAAGAAACACGATAACGTTTCAGCTCCTCTGAGAACCACAACAGATGAACAAACTGTTGAAGAACTCGTTGTGGACACACCAGCACCACGAGGTCGAAAGGTCACGTCGTGCACCGAGAGGTACATGTTCTTGACTACTCAACAACGGGACATATTGTTGTTAGACAACGATGAGCCTAAGACCTATGAAGAAGCAATGGTGGGACCAGACTACGAGAAATGGCTTGAAGCCATGAGATCCAAATTGAATCCATGCACAGTAATCAAGTTTGGAACTTGGTTGATCCACCTGATGGTGTTAAAACCATTGAATGCAAATGGGTTTTCAAGAAAAAGATAGACATAGATGGAAATGTTCACATCTATAAAGCGCGATTGGTGGCCAAAGGTTTCAAACAAATTCAAGGTATTGATTATGATGAAACTTTTTCGCCGTCGCAATGCTAAAGTCTATTCGGATCATTCTAGCGATTGCTGCATATTTCGACTATGAAATATGGCAAATGGATGTCAAAACAGCTTTCCTTAATGGAAATCGAGTGAGGATGTGTACATGACACAGCCCACGTGTTTTGTCGATCCGCAATCGCTTGGAAAGATATGCAAGCTCCAAAGATCCATTTATGGATTAAAGCGAGCATCTCGGAGTTGGAACATTCGTTTTGATGAAGTAATCAAAGGGTTTGGTTTCATCAAGAACGAAGAAGAGCCTTGTGTTTACAAAAAGGCTAGTGGGAGCGCACTCGTATTTCTGGTCTTATATGTGGATGACATATTACTGATCGGAAATGACATTCCTTTGCTCGAATCTGTTAAGTCTTCATTAAAAAATAGTTTCTCTATGAAAGACTTAGGAGAGGCAGATATATTCAGGCATCAAGATCTATAGAGATAGATCAAAAGGCTAATTGGATTAAGCCAAGATACGTACATTGACAAGGTGTTGAAAAGGTTCAATATGCATGATTCCAAGAAAGGTTTTCTACCTATGTCACATGGTATAAATCTTAGCAAGAATCAGTGTCCTAGTACACCTGATGAGCGGGATAAAATGAATGCGATTCCATATGCTTCGCTATTGGGTCCATTATGTATGCCATGCTTTGTACACGTCCGATGTTTCAGTATGCTTTAAGTGCTACGAGTAGATACCAGTCAGATCCAGGTGAAAGTCACTGGATTGCCGTAAAGAACATCTTGAAGTACTTGAGAAGAACTAAAGATGTGTTCCTTGTCTATGGAGGTGAGGAAGAGCTCGTTGTAAATGGTTACACCGATGCTAGCTTCCAAACTGACAAAGATGATTTTAGATCGCAACTGGATTTGTGTTCTGCTGAATGGCGGTGCGGTAAGTGGAAGAGTTCCAAGCGTGAGACGGTTGCTTGATTCTACAACGTGCCGAGTACATAGCAGCTTCAAGCGCCAAAGAGGCTGTTTGGATCAAGAAATTTATTTCTGAGCTTGGTGTGATGGCTAGTGCCTCCAGCCCAATGGACCTCTACAGTGACAATAGTGGGGCCATTGCGCAAGCCAAAGAGCCTAGATCGCACTAGAAGTCCAAGCACATTTTACGGCGATTTCATCTCATCCGCGAGATAGTGGAGAGAGGCGATGTGAAGATATGCAAAGTACAAACGGATTTGAACATTGCAGATCCGTTGACAAAGCCGCTTCCCACCAAAGCATGAGGCTCACACTAGGGCAATGGGTATTAGATACCTACATGGTTGACTCTAGTGCAAGTGGGAGATCATAGTGATATGCCCTAGAGGCAACATGGAGATGTTGTATATATCACATACTATGTTTATGATACATTACTTTGTTCCTTGGAATAGACATCATCATTATTGATCAATGAGTATGTGACTTATTCATGAGACTCTTAAATACTAAGATGTTGCTATTTCTAAATGATCCACGATCGTATATCATATGAGGAACAAATATGATTCAAAGACAAAGATCAGCATATGTATTGATTGATGATCATGTCTCATGGATCATGGTATGGTGATACCAAATCAATAATATGGACATGTGTTAGTGAACATATGTTGGATAGACTGCCATGAGACAACTGCAGAGATTCCATGTGTCATCGCTTGGTCTCAAGTAGTGTTTATGTAGAGTCCTTAGACTTGAGATCATCATGGTTCCCAACATGAGTAGTAGCTTATTTTGGGACTACTAAACACTACTCCGTGAATCGGGTAGTCATAAAAGTAGTCTTCGGGTTTGCCATGAAACATGTAGTGGGATGTGAATGATCAAGATAGAATTTGCCCTCTTTATGGGAGAGATATTTCGGGCCCTCGATGTAATGGATTATGAAAGTGCATGGCCATGCCAAGGTGATTGAGGAGTCAATCACGAGTTTATAATCCATCACGGAATCGAGAGAGTGATTGAGCTATTAAGAGGATGACACGAGTCTCGCCTTGAGCTCAATCTATATCGTGAGGCAAAGGGATTCGTACATGAGAGAACATTACGAGTTCACCGATATGATCTTTACATATACTTTGGGGTTAATATGTCTTACTAGAGGCCGCTATTAACATGGTAACGGAAAGGCGTTTCCGGTCACGACCAAGTATACGTGAACCTCTGTGGTCGCACGCTTAACGGGTTGGAACACTAATTCGAATATGATTCGGATATGGGCTCAATTCGGATAGAGATCCGAATAGACTCCTATTGGGCCTCGGTCCACGAGGCCCACGTGAGGAGGTCTATATATGGAGGCGAGGGGCGGAGGATTCGTCCCCGCTAACATCTAGCAAAACCCTAGCCGCCACCTCCCGAGCCAAACCCTAGCGCTCACGAGTGCTAGTACACTCGCGATCGGCGCCCAGCCGGGCGTGTGGATATCGGTGGAGGCGCTGCTCGTTCACGATCTTGATCGGCGTGCGTGGAGAGACGATCTGTTCGGGACGATCGGCTACTTCCACTACTACCTCGACGCGAGATTAGATCGGTTTCAATTCTTCTTCCACAAGCGCTGGCGTCTAAGTGGTAACGATCCATGATCCTTCCTTAGCATGATGTTCTTGGGTGCGCGGTAGAAAAGTTTTATTTTCTGCTTCCGTAGCCTACGCGTATTCCAATATAAACAAGACGCGGATGTCCCGCGCACGCGTTGGCGTACCCTCCGGAGCCTAACTAAGCCGTGGTTGATAGTCTCACGCACGCTCCGGAGTACAAACTAGACGTGGATGTTTTCCCTGCGCACTCTACTGAGTCTAAACAAGACGCGGATGTCCCGCGCACGCGTTGGTGTACCCTTCGGAGCCTAACTAAGCCGTGGTTGATAGTCCCACGCACGCTCCGGAGTTTAAACTAGACGTGGATGTTTTCCCTACGCACTCTACTGAGTCTAAACAAGACGCGGATGTCCCGCGGACGCGTTGGCGTATCCTCCGGCGCCCAACTAAGCCGTGGTTGATAGTCCCACGCACGCTCCGGAGTATAAACAGGACGCGGACGTCCCGCGCACCCGTACGCGATCGCGTCTACTTCAACTAGGCGCCAGCTCCGCTGCCACCACTCCGAAGGGTAGGGGACGGAGCGCGATCGCGTCTACTTCAACTAGACGCCAGCTCAGCTGCCACCACTCCGAAGGTAGGGGCGGAGGCGTCGCGTCTACTTCAACTAGGCGCCACTCGCGCCACCACTCCGAAGGTAGGGGCGGAGCGCGATCGCGTCTACTTCAACTGACGCCACTCCGCTGCCACCACTCCGGGGTAGGGGCGGAGGCGTCGCGTCTACTTCAACTAGACGCCAGCTCCGCTGCCACCACTCCGAAGGGTAGGGGACGGAGCGCGATCGCGTCTACTTCAACTAGGCGCCAGCTCCGCTGCCACCACTCCGAAGGGTAGGGGACGGAGCGCGATCGCGTCTACTTCAACTAGGCGCCAGCTCCGCTGCCACCACTCCGAAGGGTAGGGGACGGAGCGCGATTGCGTCTACTTCAACTAGGCTCCAGCTCCGCTGCCACCACACGGAGCGCGATCGCGTCTACTTCAACTGCACCATTGCCTCTACAGCAAGCGAACGCAGTGGGGAGGTGCCAACCTCCGCCGCGTTAACCATCAACCATACAAGCAGCATGCAATTGTGCAGTACTCGACATAACGGTCCTCTTTTCCGTTAATAAGCAAAAGAAAACAGCAACAAAAGCAAAAGTCACACCACACCACCAGCTCCCGGATGACATTAGGAGTCGGCGTTGTCTTCGGCGCGCTGACGAGCCTCCTCCAGCCACTCGAGGAAGTTGCCCTCTCGGTGTAGCGTCCGCCGCAACAACGCCTTGGCCACTTCCTCTCCAAAGTGGCGCCAGATCCCCTCGTAGAAGCTCTGCACGGCGGGCATGGTGGTGCGGACTGCGCCGGACCATACCCCGGCCCCGGTCGGAGCGCTCAAGCCAGGAGACACCAGCCCCTCCACGTGCTCGCACCCCCGGGCGTGGAGCGTGGCAAAGGCAAGGCACGCGCTGGCGTAGCCGCAGTGATCGCCGAAGGCTTTCGCACCGTCAAGTGCTAAGCTCGAGTCCTCCTCAATCCGCGCCAACGACTGCTTCACGTCTGCGGCGTCGTGGGTGAGGTCCGGCACGACGACGGAAAGGCCCTGCAGGGCCCCCTCCAAAGACCCCATGGCCCTCCAAACTGACGCGGACACGTCGCTCAGAGCCTGGCTCTTCTCCTCCAGGGCCACGGTAAGCTGGGCCCTCTCCTCCTCCAACGCGCTGATTCGCCCAAGTAAGCCGGCACGATCCTCTGCCGCGTCACGCTGGGCCTCTTCGGCATCACGTTGCGACGCCCCTGCTGCGCGAACTTCCGCCTCCAGCACATAGATGCGGTCGTCCTTCGCGGCATGAGCCTCGTCGGCAGCACGAAACTGCTCCTCCAGTGCCCTCCGTTCACGGAGGTGCGCCTCATCCAGAGCCCGGCCGATGGTGACCGCCTAACAACAGGACATGGCTGCTTAGCATGCATGCGGCGGTAATGTCAACGGCGGGCTCAGGAGCTTACCTTCATCCCCGCGGCACCCAGTGCAAGCGCAAGCAGGTCCGCCCCGCATGACGACAGCGCTCGCTGATCCAGCCTGCCGTCACCACATTCCGCAGATCCGTTGAGCCGTGCGGGCCTCCGATTGTGGCACGAAGTCAGACACGATGAGCCGTGCGGGCCTCGCGGCAGCATCAGGTGTCCGCGCTGCGTTTCACGCAGCGTCACCACTGACTTCGCAGACACCACCGCTGCTTGATCCTTGCCCGCGCCCGGGCGACTTCCCTTCTCCTGACGTCGATGACGGCATAAGCGAGTAAATCGGAGAGAGCTTCGCGAAGTCACGAGGAGAAAAGGAGCTACGCCTACCTCCGCCACCCCCCACTATGGCGTGGGGAGGTGTCGGCTCAGCCCCTGCCTGGGAAGTAATAACCCCCTCCTCAGTCGGGGTGGCCTCGCGGTCGAATCCTAGACCACCGCCGACCGTGCCCGCCACATGGAATTGCCCCGCCCGCGAAGGCGATTGCACCCGGCGGCGTTTTGCCACCAGAGAGCCAGAGGATGCACCCCCGACCGCTCCAGTACCTGCACCTTCTGGCGCGGGAAGCATGATCGCGACGGCTGCAGTAGGTGACGACGACGAGTGCTCCGCTGCTCCAGTCGTCGCCAGGCCTGGCGCCGGTGGGGGCTTGTGGCAGCCATCACGGGCGACGGTGGCGCGGGAGGCAGGTCCTCGCCGACTGGCATCGGCGACAAAGTGTCGTCTCCAGCGGCGTCGCCGCCAAGGCCCGCCTCGCCACCCAGGTCCTCGCTGGCCGCAGCGTGACCCTCCGCGCTGCCATGCTCGGACCCACCCCCGGACACGTCGTCCGGATCAGCGGCCTCTGCCGCCAAGTCGGCGGACGGGTCAGAAATAGCAGCTTGGGACCGGGACCTTTGCCGCCGGGAAGACGCCCCTGCCCCACCGGCACCGTCACGACGACGGGGTGAACTCCGCACCAGCACTGGGCGCTCGGGCACAGCGAGGCCTAGGACCTCGCACACCCGGTTTATCTGCCCCAACCCCGCATGCCTGGTCGCGGCTTCGCCCGTCGCAATGCTAAAGTCTATTCAGATCATTCTAGCGATTGTTGCATATTTCGACTATGAAATATGGCAAATGGATGTCAAAACAGCTTTCTTTAATGGAAATATGAGTGAGGATGTGTACATGACACAGCCCACGGGTTTTGTCGATCCGCAATCAGTTGGAAAGATATGCAAGCTCCAAAGATCCATTTATGAATTAAAGCAGGCATCTCGGAGTTGGAACATTCGTTTTGATGAAGTAATCAAAGGGTTTGGTTTCATCAAGAACGAAGAAGAGCCTTGTGTTTACAAAAAGGCTAGTGGGAGCGCACTCGTATTTCTGGTCTTATATGTGGATGACATATTACTGATCGGAACTGACATTCCTTTGCTCGAATCTGTTAAGTCTTCATTAAAAAATAGTTTCTCTATGAAAGACTTAGGAGAGGCAGCATATATTCTGGGCATCAAGATCTATAGAGAGATCAAAAAGGCTAATTGGATTAAGCCAAGATACGTACATTGACAAAGTGTTGAAAAGGTTCAACATGCATGATTCCAAGAAAGGTTTTCTACCTATGTCACATGGTATAAATCTTAGCAAGAATCAGTGTCCTAGTACACCTGATGAGCGGGATAAATTGAATGCGATTCCATATGCTTCGGCTATTGGGTCCATTATGTATGCCATACTTTGTACACTTCCAGATGTTTCGTATGCTTTAAGTGCTACGAGTAGATACCAGTCAGATCCAGGTGAAAGTCACTGGATTGCCATAAAGAACATCTTGAAGTACTTGAGAAGAACTAAAGATGTGTTCCTTGTCTATGGAGGTGAGGAAGAGCTCGTTGTAAATGGTTACACCGATGCTAGCTTCCAAACTAACAAAGATGATTTTAGATCGCAATCTGGATTTGTGTTCTGCCTGAATGGCGGTGCGGTAAGCTGGAAGAGTTCCAAGCAGACGGTTGCTGATTCTACAACGTGTGAGTACATAGCAGCTTCAAGGCGCCAAAGAGGCTGTTTGGATCAAGAAATTTATTTCGAGCTTGGTGTGATGGCTAGTGCCTCCAGGCCCAATGGACCTTTCTTCGTGACAATAGTGGGGCCATTGCACAAGCCAAGGAGCCTAGATCGCACTAGAAGTCCAAGCACATTTTACGGCGATTTCATCTCATCCGCGAGATAGTGGAGAGAGGCGATGTGAAGATATGCAAAGTACAAATGGATTTGAACATTGCAGATCTGTTGACAAAGCCGCTTCCCCAGCCAAAGCATGAGGCTCACACTAGGGCAATGGGTATTAGATACCTACATGGTTGACTCTAGTGCAAGTGGGAGACTGTTAATGATATGCCCTAGAGGCAACATGGAGATGTTGTATATATCACATACTATGTTTATGATACATTACTTTGTTCCTTGGAATAGACATCATCATTATTGATCAATGAGTATGTGACTTATTCATGAGACTCTTAAATACTAAAATGTTGCTATTTCTAAATGATCCCTGATCGTATATCATATGAGGAACAAATATGATTCAAAGACAAAGATCAGCATATGTATTGATTGATGATCATGTCTCATGGATCATGGTATGGTGATACCAAATCAATAATATGGACATGTGTTAGTGAACATATGTTGGATAGACCTGCCATGAGACACTGCAGAGATTCCATGTGTCATCAGTTGGTCTCGAGTAGTGTTTATGTAGAATCCTTAGACTTGAGATCATCATGGTTCCCAACATGAGTAGTAGCTTATTTTGGGACTACTAAACACTACTCCGTAACTGGGTAGTCATAAAAGTAGTCTTCGGGTTTGCCATGAAACATGTAGTGGGATGTGAATGATCAAGATAGAATTTGCTCCTCCTTATGGGAGAGATATCTTTGGGCCCCTCGATGTAATGGATTATGAAAGTGCATGGCCATGTCAAGGTGATTGAGGAGTCAATCACAAGTTTATAATCCATCACGGAATCGAGAGAGTGATTGAGCTATTAAGAGGATGACACAGGTCTCGCCTTGAGCTCAATCTATATCGTGAGGCAAAGGGATTCGTACATGAGAGAACATTACAGATTCAGCTGATATGATCTTTACATATACTTTGGGGTTAATATGTCTTACTAGAGGCCGCTATTAACAGGGTGACCGGAAAGGCGTTTCCGGGTCACGACCAAGTATACGTGAACCTACAGGGTTGCACGCTTAACGGGTTGGAACACTGATTCGAATATGATTCGGATATGGGCTCAATTCGGATAAAGATCTGAATAGACTCCTAATGGGCCTCGGTCCGCAAGGCCCACGTGAGGAGGTCTATATATATGGAGGCGAGGGGCTGAGGGGATTCGTCCCTGTTAACATCTAGCAAAACCCTAGCCGCCACCTCCCGAGCCAAACCCTAGCTGCTCACGAGTGCTAGTACACTCGCGATCGGCGTTCCAGCCCCGGATGTGTGGATACCGGTGGAGGTGCTGCTCGTTGCAGTGTTGATCGGCGTGCGTGGAGGAGACGATCTGTTCGGGACGATCGGCTACTTCCACTACTACCTCGACGCGCGTGATTGGATCGGTTTCCAATTCTTCTTCCGCTGCGCTGCGCGTCTAAGTGGTAACGATCCATGATCCTTCCTTAGCATGATGTTCTTGGGTGCACGGTAGAAAAGTTTATTTTCTGCTTCCGTAGCCTACGCGTATTCCTTTACTCCGTACATGGTAAATTCTTCGGCAAGATCGCGCATGTTGAACTGAAGGGTCACGCCGTTGAGTCTCCGCGCCTGCCACTGATGCTCGTATAGCGTCTTGGGTTCACATCGTTAGGTAGAATACGATTCTACGTCTAACTTGTTTTTGCAGGGAATGATGTGAATAGTATGGCCCTATAGCTTATTTGAATGTATGAGATGTATGTGATGCATGTAACATTCGTTCATGGCCTGCGTGTCATGATTATTTCAGCTATTGTTAGCTGTATATATTGTATTTAACGACCTGCATGTCGACCTTAATGCTTGAATCTATCTTTGTAATCTTCAATTTCTAGCTATTATAGGTAGTAGCCTAGTTTTGAGGTTACAAGCTTTTAAGCATGGTGGTCTAAAGGAGTGATGTGGAGGATGGAGATCGTCTACACCTACTTGGAGATGGATATCACCATTTTTTGGGCCATACTACTTCACAGTTAAATGTGTTTATCTATGATGTTATCTATCTTATTCTTATGCAATGATATATGTGATATGTTGCTTTGGTAGGATAGAATCCCTCTTAAAATTAGGTGTTAATGCCCTTCCATATGCTGCACCAAAAGATAATGATCACCGCATGGTAGGTCTACCAAAGTAGAGTGCCATCGGTTATCATCATCATTTGGGGTAAATGTCGGACATCTACATGCGGAAGCATTTGGTTTACTTAACAAGGTTATCAAAATAGTTTTGGACCTTGGGGCATAGATTGGGGCCGAGGCATACTGATGTCACCCAAAGTAGAGTCACATAGGGATGTGATTAGCAAGGTGTTGCTTACCCATGTCACTAGTTTTCTAGCCGTGATGCCAAAGCTCACTAGGAATTAGTGAAATGAGGATCTTTACCCACTATGTAACTTAGAGGGAGTTTTTGTTGTAAAACTAATAGTGAGAGTCTTTTGTTAAATAGTTTAATAAAAGATTAACATAAACATAGTGCTAAACTTTGCATATTCTTATGTTGTAGATCATGTCAGCTAACGCCGCATCCAGTACTTTTAATTTGTGATCTGTTCTTGAGAAAGAAAAACTCAATGGAACAAACTTTTTGGATTGGTATCGCAACTTGAGAATTGTTCTCAAGCAAGAGCGCAAGGAGTATGTCCTTGAGTCTCCTTACCCCGAAGACTTGCCTGATAATGCTACTGTGGCTACGGAAGCAGAAAACAAAACTTTTCTACTGCGCACCCAAGAACATCATGCTAAGGAAGGATCATGGATCGTTACCACTTAGACGCGCAGCGCAGCGGAAGAAGAATTGGAAACCGATCCAATCATGCGCGTCGAGGTAGTAGTGGAAGTAGCCGATCGTCCCAACAGATCGTCTCCTCCACGCACGCCGATCAAGATCGCAACGAGCGGCGCCTCCACCGGTATCCACACGTCCGGGTGGAACGCTGATCGCGAGTGTACTAGCACTCGTGAGCAGCTAGGGTTTGGCTCGGGAGGTGGCGGCTAGGGTTTTGCTAGATGTTAACCGGGACGAATCCCCTCAGCCCCTCGCCTCCATATATATAGACCTCCTCACGTGGGCCTTGCGGACCAAGGCCCATTAGGAGTCCATTCGGATCTTTATCCGAATTGAGCCCATATCCGAATCATATTCGAATCAGTGTTCCAACCCGTTAAGCGTGCGACCCTGTAGGTTCACGTATACTTGGTTGTGACCCGGAAACGCCTTTCCGGTCACCCTGTTAATAGCGGCCTCTAGTAAGACATATTAACCCCAAAGTATATGTAAAGATCATATCGGCTGAACCTGTAATGTTCTCTCATGTACGAATCCCTTTGCCTCACGATATAGATTGAGCTCAAGGCGAGACCTGTGTCATCCTTTTAATAGCTCAATCACTCTATCGATTCTGTGATGGATTATAAACTTATGATTGACTCCTCAATCACCTTGGTATGGCCATGCACTTTCATAATCCATTACATCGAGGGGCCCAGAGATATCTCTCCCATAAGGAGGGGCAAATTCTATCTTCATCATTCACATCCCATTACATGTTTCATGGCAAACCCGAAGACTACTTTTATGACTACCCAGTTACGGAGTAGTGTTTAGTAGTCCCAAAATAAGCTACTACTCATGTTGGGAACCATGATGATCTCAAGTCTAAGGATTCTACATAAACACTACTCGAGACCAACTGATGACACATGGAATCTCTGCAGTGTCTCATGGCAGGTCTATCCAACATATGTTCACTAACACATGTCCATATTATTGATTTGGTATCACCATACCATGATCCATGAGACATGATCATCAATCAATACATATGCTGATCTTTGTCTTTGAATCATATTTGTTCCTCATATGATATACGATCAGGGATCATTTAGAAATAGCAACATTTAGTATTTAAGAGTCTCATGAATAAGTCACATACTCATTGATCAATAATGATGATGTCTATTCCAAGGAACAAAGTAATGTATCATAAACATAGTATGTGATATATATAACATCTCCATGTTGCCTCTAGGGCATATCACTAACAGTCTCCCACTTGCACTAGAGTCAACCATGTAGGTATCTAATACCCATTGCCCTAGTGTGAGCCTCATGCTTTGGCTGGGGAAGCGGCTTTGTCAACGGATCTGCAATGTTCAAATCCGTTTGTACTTTGCATATCTTCACATCGCCTCTCTCCACTATCTCGCGGATGAGATGAAATCGCCGTAAAATGTGCTTGGACTTCTGGTGCAATCTAGGCTCCTTGGCTTGTGCAATGGCCCCACTATTGTCACAGTAAAGGTCCATTGGGCTGGAGGCACTAGTCATCACACCAAGCTAAGAAATAAATTTCTTGATCCAAACAGCCTCTTTGGCGCCTTCGTAAGCTGCTATGTACTCGGCTTGTGTAGAATCAAGAACCGTCTGCGCTTGGAACTCTTCCACTTACCGCACCGCCATTCAGGCAGAACACAAATCCAGATTGCGATCTAAAATCATCTTTGTCAGTTTGGAAGCTAGCATCGGTGTAACCATTTACAACGAGCTCTTCCTCACCTCCATAGACAAGGAACACATCTTTAGTTCTTCTCAAGTACTTCAAGATGTTCTTTACGGCAATCCAGTGACTTTCACCTGGATCTGACTGGTATCTACTCGTAGCACATAAAGCATACGAAACATCTGGACATGTACAAAGCATGGCATACATAATGGACCCAATAGCCGAGGCATATGGAATCGCATTCATTTTATCCCGCTCATCAGGTATACTAGGACACTGATTCTTGCTAAGATTTATACCATGTGACATAGGTAGAAAACCTTTCTTGGAATCATGCATATTGAACCTTTTCAACATCTTGTCAATGTACGTATCTTGGCTTAATCTAATTAGCCTTTTGATCTATCTCTATAGATCTTGATGCCTGAAATATATGTTGCCTCTCCTAAGTCTTTCATAGAGAAACTATTTTTATTGAAGACTTAATGATTCGAGCAAAGGAATGTCATTTCCGATCAGTAATATGTCATCCACATATAAGACTAGAAATACGAGTGCGCTCCCACTAGCCCTTTTGTAAACACAAGGCTCTTCTTCGTTCTTGATGAAACCAAACCCTTTGATTACTTCATCAAAACGAATGTTCCAACTCCGAGATGCCTGCTTTAATCCATAAATGGATCTTTGGAGCTTGAATATCTTTCCAACTGATTGCGGATCGACAAAACCCGTGGGCTGTGTCATGTACACATCCTCACTCGATTTCCATTAAGGAAAGCTGTTTTGACATCCATTTGCCATATTTCATAGTCGAAATATGCAGCAATCGCTAGAATGATCCGAATAGACTTTAGCATTGCGACGGGCGAAAAAGTTTCATCATAATCAATACCTTGAATTTGTTTGAAACCTTTGGCCACCAATCGCGCTTTATAGATGTGAACATTTCCATCTATGTCTATCTTTTTCTTGAAAACCCATTTGCATTCAATGGTTTTAACACCATCAGGTGGATCAACCAAGTTCCAAACTTGATTACTGTGCATGGATTCAATTTCGGATATCATAGCTTCAAGCCATTTCTCAGAGTCTGGTCCCACCATCGCTTCTTCAAAGGTCTTGGGCTCATCGTTGTCTAACAACAATATGTCCTGTTGTTGAGTAGTCAAGAACATGTACCTCTCAGGTGCACGACGTGACTTTTCTGACCTACGTGGTGCTGGTGTGTCCACAACAGGTTCTTCAACCGTTTGTTCATCCTGTTGTGGTTCTGTAGGAGCTGAAACGTTATCAGGTGTTTCTTGAATTTCTTCAAGTTGCACTGTGCTCCCACTATCCCTTCTTGAGAGAAACTCTTTCTCTAAGAAGACACCATGTCGGGCGACAAACACTTTGCCTTCTCCTTGATTATAAAAATAATATCCTTTTGTTTCCTTAGTATACCCGATAAAGAAGCATTTATCAGATTTAGGAGTGAGTTTATCAGATTGTAAACGTTTTACATAAGCCTCACATCCCCAAATCTTAAGAAAATACAAGCTAGGACGTTGTCCTGTCCACATCTCATATGGTGTCTTTTCTCTGATTTTGATGGAACCTGTTTAGTGTGAACGCGGCCATGCTTCAAGAGCGTACCCCCAAAAAGACAACGGAAGATCACTTTGGCTCATCATGGAGCGCACCATATCTAATAAGGTGCGATTTCTCCGTTCATATACCCCATTCCATTGAGGTGTTCCTGGCGGAGTCAATTGTGGAACAATTCCATAATCCTTTAGATGATTGCCAAACTCATGGCTCAAATACTCGCCTCCACGATCAGATCGTAGAAACTTGATTGTCTTGCCTAAATGATTTTGCACTTCATTTTGGAATTCCTTGAACTTTTCAAAGGATTTGGACTTATGCTTCATCAGGTAGATATACCCATATCTACTAAAGTCATCAGTAAAAGTTATGAAGTACTGAAAACCACCTCTAGCTGTTAAGCTCATTGGTCCACATACATCAGTATGTACGAGTGCCAATAAGTCATTTGCCCGTTCACCTTGACCGGTGAAAGGTGCCTTTGTCATCTTGCCAAGTAAACAAGATTCGCATGTCTCTAATGATTCAAAATCAAATGAGTGCGAATACCATCTCTATGGAGCTTCGCATGCGTTTCTCATTTATGTGACCTAAGCGGCGATGCCAAATAAACGTGGATTCAAATCATTCGGACGTTGCCTCTTTGCATTAATGTTATAGACCGTGACCCTTCAAGAGTAAGAACGTATAACCCATTCACCAATGGAGTATGACAATAGAACATATCTTTGAAATAAAGAGAACAACCATTGTCCATAGATTTAAAGTCATAACCTTCGCTTGCAAACATGAAGCGTAAATAATGTTCTTTGAAAGAGATGGAACACAATAACAATTATTCAATTCCAAAACTAATCTCGAAGGTAAAGACAATGGCATGGTGCCAACAGCTACCACATCAACTTTTGCTCCATTGCCAACGCGAAGATCCACTTCGCTCCTCCTCAAACTTCTACTTCTTATTAGCCCCGCAACGATTTGCAAATGTGAGCAACCGATCCGGTATCAAATACCCAAGAATTAGTGGAAGAAGTAGCAAGATTGATTTCTATAACATTTATACCGGAGTGGAAGTCATACTTCCCTTCTTCTTCTCAAGATCCTCCAAGTACTTTGGGCGCCTTTTCCAATGTCCCGATTGTTTACAGAGAAACAATCGCATCGAGATGAGCATCGCCCTTCTTGTCTTTCTTGGCCTTAGAACCGCTCGCGATCGCATCGAGCTTTCTTTCTTTTGACGCGCTTCTCTTGACATAGGGCTTGCCCTTGCCTTTCTGCATCATCATCACATGATTACTGCTTTTCTTAATGCTATCCTCGGCAGATTTTAGCATCCCATACAACTCAGTCAGGGTCTTGTCCAGGTTGTTCATGTTAAAGTTCATTATGAATGGCTCAAAGCTCGGGGGGAGCGACTGGAGAATCACATCAGTAGCCAACTCTTGGCTAAGGGGAAAACTAAGCTTTTCCAGACTCTCAATGTAGCCAATCATCTTAATCACATGAGGGCTGACGGGATTCCCTTCTGCAAGCCTGCACGCAAATAAGGACTTTGAGGTATTGAACCTCTCAGCCGTTGCTTGGTTCTCAAACATACCACGTAGCCCCACAATGATATTGTAGGCATCTGTGTTCTCATATTGCTTCTGAAGCTCAGAGGACATTGTGGCAAGCATGAGACAGCTCACATCAAGGCAATCATTCGTTTGCTTCTCATAAGCTCTCCGGGCAGCCACAGTAGCATTATCAGGCAAGTCTTCGGGGTAAGGAGACTCAAGGACATACTCCTTGCGCTCTTGCTTAAGAACAATTCTCAAGTTGCGATACCAATCCAAAAAGTTTGTTCCATTGAGTTTTTCTTTCTCAAGAACAGATCGCAAATTAAAAGTACTGGATGCGGCGTTAGCTGACATGATCTACAACACAAGAATATGCAAAATTTAGCACTATGTTTATGTTAATCTTTTATTAAACTATTTAACAAAAGACTCCCACTATGAGTTTTGCAAAAAAAACTCTCTCTAAGTTACATAGTGGGTAAAGATCCTCATTTCACTAATTCTTAGTGAGCTTTGGCATCACGGCTAGAAAACTAGTAACATGGGTAAGCAACACCTTGCTAATCACATCCCTATGTGACTCTACTTTGGGTGACATCAGTATGCCTCGGCCCCAAGGTCCAAAACTATTTTGATAACCTTGTTAAGTAAACCAAATACTTCCGCATGTAGATGTCCGACATCTACCCCAAATGATGATGATAACCGATGGCACTCTACTTTGGTAGACCTACCATGCGGTGATCATTATCTTTTGGTGCAGCATATGGAAGGGCATTAACACCTAATTTTAAGAGGGATTCTATCCTACCAAAGCAACATATCACATATATCATTGCATAAGAATAAGATAGATAACATCATAGATAAACACATTTAACTGTGAAGTAGTATGGCCCAAAAATGGTGATATCCATCTCCAAGTAGGTGTAGACGATCTCCATTCTCCACATCACTCCTTTTGGCCACCATGCTTAAAAGCTTATAACCTCAAAACTATGCTACTACCTATAATAGCTAGAAATTGAAGATTACAAAGATAGATTCAAGTATTAAGGTCGACACGCAGGTCGTTAAATACAATATATACAGCTAACAATAGCTGAAATAATCATGACACACAGGCCATGAACGAATGTTACATGCATCACATACATCTCATACATTCAAATAAGCTATAGGGTCATACTATTCACACCATTCCCTGCAAAAACAAGTTAGACGTAGAATCGCATTCTACCTAACGATGTGAACCCACGACGCTATACAAGGGGGGATACACACGGCGGTCCCGCTATGAAAATCTTATCGAGCCGATCAAATCAACCCAAATTCGAGCCATTCAAAATGTCTCAATTTTCATTAGATCAATCATATTGATCATCGCGATCGGTATACTTGAGGAGACCACAACACAAGACCTCGATCTGTTGGCTCGATCTACTGATTGTGCGCGCAGTTAGCCCCGATGGTGATTCCAGCCGGTAGAGGCAAGTCGCGCGTACATCAAAGAAGGAGCATGAACTAATCTTTTTGGCCTTATGATGCTATCAACTCATACCTATTTCAACCCCTTATGACCGATTGATCTCATCAACCCGTGCTACCTGATTTAGACTGTAATAGATCCAATCTACTACTATCGCATATCAACATATGCGCTGATCCAGATTGCAAACTAAGCAAGATGGCTCTGATACCACTAAAGGAATACGCGTAGGCTACGGAAGCAGAAAACAAAACTTTTTTACCGCGCACCCAAGAACATCATGCTAAGGAAGGATCATGGATCGTTACCACTTAGACGCCGCAGCGCAATGAAGAAGAATTGAAACCGATCCAATCACGCGCGTCGAGGTAGTAGTGGAAGTAGCCGATCGTCCCGAACAGATCGTCTCTCCACGCACGCCGATCAAGATCGCAACGAGCAGCGCCTCCACCGGTATCCACACGTCCGGGGCTGGAACGCCGATCGCGAGTGTACTAGCACTCGTGAGCAGCTAGGGTTTGGCTCGGGAGGTGGCGGCTAGGGTTTTGCTAGATGTTAACCGGGACGAATCCCCTCAGCCCCTCGCCTCCATATATATAGACCTCCTCACGTGGGCCTTGCGGACCAAGGCCCATTAGGAGTCCATTCGGATCTTTATCCGAATTGAGCCCATATCCGAATCATATTCGAATCAGTGTTCCAACCCGTTAAGCGTGCGACCCTGTAGGTTCACGTATACTTGGTTGTGACCCGGAAACGCCTTTCCGGTCACCCTGTTAATAGCGGCCTCTAGTAAGACATATTAACCCCAAAGTATATGTAAAGATCATATCGGTGAACTCGTAATGTTCTCTCATGTACGAATCCCTTTGCCTCACGATATAGATTGAGCTCAAGGCGAGACCTGTGTCATCCTTTTAATAGCTCAATCACTCTATCGATTCCGTGATGGATTATAAACTTGTGATTGACTCCTCAATCACCTTGGCATGGCCATGCACTTTCATAATCCATTACATCGAGGTGCCCAGAGATATCTCTCCCATAAGGAGGGGCAAATTCTATCTTGATCATTCACATCCCACTACATGTTTCATGGCAAACCCAAGACTACTTTTATGACTACCCGATTCACGGAGTAGTGTTTAGTAGTCCCAAAATAAGCTACTACTCATGTTGGGAACCATGATGATCTCAAGTCTAAGGATTCTACATAAACACTACTTGAGACCAACTGATGACACATGGAATCTCTGTAGTGTCTCATGGCAGGTCTATCCAACATATGTTCACTAACATATGTCCATATTATTGATTTGGTATCACCATACCATGATCCATGAGACATGATCATCAATCAATACATATGCTGATCTTTGTCTTTGAATCATATTTGTTCCTCATATGATATACGATCAGGGATCATTTAGAAATAGCAACATTTCAGTATTTAAGAGTCTCATGAATAAGTCACATACTCATTGATCAATAATGATGATGTCTATTCCAAGGAACAAAGTAATGTATCATAAACATAGTATGTGATATATACAACATCTCCATGTTGCCTCTAAGGCATATCACTAACACTAAAGATGTGTTCCTTGTCTATGGAGGTGAGGAAGAGCTCGTTGTAAATGGTTACACCGATGCTAGCTTCCAAACTGACAAAGATGATTTTAGATCGCAATCTGAATTTGTGTTCTGCCTGAATGGCGGTGCGGTAAGCTGGAAGAGTTCCAAGCAGCAGACGGTTGCTGATTCTACAACAGAAGCCGAGTACATAGCAGCTTCTAAAGCTGCCAAAGAGGCTGTTTGGATCAAGAAATTTATTTCTGAGCTTGGTGTGATGGCTAGTGCCTCCAGTCCAATGGACCTCTACTGTGACAATAGTGGGGCCATTGCACAAGCCAAGGAGCCTAGATCGCACCAGAAGTCCAAGCACATTTTACGGCGATTTCATCTCATCCGCGAGATAGTGGAGAGAGGCGATGTGAAGATATGCAAAGTACAAACGGATTTAAACATTACAGATCCGTTGACAAAGTCGCTTCCCCAGCCAAAGCATGAGGCTCACACTAGGGCAATGGGTATTAGATACCTACATGGTTGACTCTAGTGCAAGTGGGAGACTATTAGTGATATGCCCTAGAGGCAACATGGAGATGTTGTATATATCACATACTATGTTTATGATACATTACTTTGTTCCGTGGAATAGACATCATCATTATTGATCAATGAGTATGTGACTTATTCATGAGACTCTTAAATACTAAAATGTTGCTATTTCTAAATGATCCCTGATCGTATATCATATGAGGAACAAATATGATTCAAAGACAAAGATCAGCATATGTATTGATTGATGATCATGTCTCATGGATCATGGTATGGTGATACCAAATCAATAATATGGACATGTGTTATCGAACATATGTTGATAGACTCGCCATGAGACACCGCAGAGATTCCATGTGTCATCGCTTGGTCTCGAGTAGTGTTTATGTAGAATCCTTAGACTTGAGATCATCATGGTTCCCAACATGAGTAGTAGCTTATTTTGGGACTACTAAACACTACTCCGTAACTGGGTAGTCATAAAAGTAGTCTTCGGGTTTGCCATGAAACATGTAGTGGGATGTGAATGATCAAGATAGAATTTGCCCCTCCTTATGGGAGAGATATCTCTGGGCACCTCGATGTAATGGATTATGAAAGTGCATGGCCATGCCAAGGTGATTGAGGAGTCAATCACAAGTTTATAATCCATCACGGAATCGAGAGAGTGATTGAGCTATTGAGAGGATGACACAGGTCTCGCCTTGAGCTCAATCTATATCGTGAGGCAAAGGGATTCGTACATGAGAGAACATTACAGGTTCAGCCAATATGATCTTTACATATACTTTGGAGTTAATATGTCTTACTAGAGGCCGCTATTAACAGGGTGACCGGAAAGGCGTTTCTGGGTCACGACCAAGTATACGTGAACCTACAGGGTCGCACGCTTAACGGGTTGGAACACTGATTCGAATATGATTCGGATATCGGATCAATTCGGATAAAGATCCGAATAGACTCCTAATGGGCCTCGGTCCGCAAGGCCCACGTGAGGAGGTCTATATATATGGAGGCGAGGGGCTGAGGGGATTCGTCCCTGTTAACATCTAGCAAAACCCTAGCCGCCACCTCCCGAGCCAAACCCTAGCTGCTCACGAGTGCTAGTACACTCGCGATCCGCGTTCCAGCCCCGGATGTGTGGATACCGGTGGAGGCGCTGCTCGTTGCAGTGTTGATCGGCGTGCGTGGAGGAGACGATCTGTTCGGGATGATCGGCTACTTCCACTACTACCTCGACGCGCGTGATTGGATCGGTTTCCAATTCTTCTTCACGCACTGCGGCGTCTAAGTGGTAACGATCCATTATCCTTCCTTAGCATGATGTTCTTGGGTGCGCGGTAGAAAAGTTTTATTTTCTGCTTCCGTAGCCTACGCGTATTCCTTTACTCCGTACATGGTAAATTCTTCGGCAAGATCGCGCATGTTGAACCGAAGGGTCACGCCGCCGAGTCTCCGCGCTTGCCACTGATCCTCGTATAGCGTCTTGGGTTCACATCGTTAGGTAGAATGCGATTCTACGTCTAACTTGTTTTTGTAGGGAATGATGTGAATAGTATGGCCCTATATCTTATTTGAATGTATGAGATATATGTGATGCATGTAACATCTGCTCATGGCTCGTGTCATGATTATTTCAGCTATTGTTAGCTGTATATATTGTATTTAACGACCTGCGTGTCGACCTTAATGCTTGAATATATTTTTGTAATCTTCAATTTCTAGCTATTATAGGTAGTAGCCTAGTTTTGAGGTTACAAGCTTTTAAGCATGGTGGCCTAAAGGAGTGATGTGGAGGATGGAGATCATCTACACCTACTTGGAGATGGATATCACCATTTTTGGGGCCATACTACTTCACAGTTAAATGTGTTTGTCTATGATGTTATCTATCTTATTCTTATGCAATGATATATGTGATATGTTGCTTTGGTAGGATAGAATTCCTCTTAAAATTAGGTGTTAATGCCCTTCCATATGCTGCACCGCAGATTGTCGGTTACGCCACGCTGCAAAGAGAACCATCGCCGCATCCACCCTCCCACTTCTCCTTCGCCCGCGGAGCGAGGACCGGATGCGCGAGTCCGACCGCACCACGAAGTGAATGCTGCCAAAATTGGAGAGCGCCCCTTCTCCGACTCTCTTTGGCTGGCAGCGCGCATCATGAAGAAGGGCGAATAAGCTCGCGTGGGGATGACCGCCTTCCACGCAGATGGCCCAAGCAAACACCGCCAAACGGACTATTGCATTCGGGGTCAACTGCGCCAACTCCAATCCATAAGCCTTTAGGACCTCACCGACAAAGAGCGTCGACGGCATCCGTAGTCCCGCCTCGAAGAACGCGGCGAAGACAATCGCCTCTGACTCCTCGGGATGAGGCTCCACTTCGTCGCGAGCGGGCAGGCGGGCTACGTAACGGTTGTCTATCTTCTTCTCCCGCACGAGAGCGTCGATTGTCTCTTCGGTGGCATGGCTTCGCCCCAGCACCGCAGAGCACCGCCCCTGCGAGCTCTGCCAGGTGTTGTACACCTTTCGGGTCTGCATTGGCTCACGAGCCACCATGTCGGGACCCGGAACAACAACTCCGAGCCCCTCTGTGTAAATCGCACTATCCCAGGAAAAGCTAGTGCACACAGGTTTAACAGCAATGTATATCATGCAAAAATAACCACGAGATATTATTAAACGAAAATACGGCCTTAAGGCCAAGTCTTACAATAAGGCACCGTGCCAACAAAATAAACAAAAACAGCGGAAAGAAAGTAAAGGTGGCAAGACACCCATCCAAATTTCTCCCACAGGCGAATGATCGTAAGACGATCCTACTCGCCAAGTAGTCCTCACCGTCGTAGTCGCCTCGAAGTCCGGCAACAGATTTAGCAAGGTGAGTACTGTATACTCCCAAGGTAAGCAAGTAAATGCTTACGCAAGTTACACCAGGAAATATAACAGAGTTGATGCATGCATAGGGGATTTCAAAGGAAGCTTAATAGGGTAATGTGCGGAAAGCAATACTTGAATTTAAATACAATAACGTGAATACGAAAAGCTGAATTTAAATACAGTATATGAAACATTGTTTTTAACAAGTAATACCGTTAGTGTAGGCTCCAACCCACACTAACCTATCCACGGGAATCCACCCGGACCATTACCAAATCCAACGTTTGTTTGCCCAAAACCAAGTTTTAGGAAAATTCAAGTCTAATCTGTGAAGATTCTACTCAGCATGTCCATGACCGTGGACACGGCTATCCAGATAGTTTGTTACTCTGCAGAGGTGTACAGCTTTACCCACAAGACATTCCCTCTCACTTGAGCCACGCGATCAACACACTGCCTTAGGTGTGCGGCGGAGAGTTCATGACAAGGCTGTTCCGATGGTTCATAGCCAACATAATCACGCCGCCACTAAGGTTTCACCACAACTCGAATCCACGAGTTGGAGCCCCCTCTGGTGCCATGTGAGACTTCCCACAGCCTACGCCGCGCTCACATTCAGCCTATAGCGAGACTATAGTTGGAACTTCACAAATTACTTAGCCAGGTCCGTCCCATACCGGACTTGTGGTAGTACGAAGTGACTTCGTAAAATAATTCAATATCTAACGAAATAATCAATTCAAAGCAAATTCAAAACAAAAATTCAAACGAAATCCAAATAACTTCCAAAAATTATAAAATAAACTGGGAGACAGAATTTTGAATTTTGGATGTGGGTCAACAATTTTTAAAAAGGAATTGAGGCTTTTAAAAGAAGTTGGAAGTTTTAATTTAAATTTAAACCTTGGAATTACAAAATATATTCAAATCAAATTTAAATAAATTTCAAAATTTCAAAATTATTCCAGAAATGGATAGATCATGATTTTAGAAAAATTTAGAAATTTGAATGGGTCAATTTGGAGTTAAAATGCAAAAGTTATAGCCTTCCAAAGTTTGAATTCAAAATAAAAGAAAAAGGGTATTTTCTGGATTTATTTTTAAACCGAAAAGGATTTATGACGTCAGCACGAATTATTTTTCTAAAGGAAATTATAGATTATGACGTCAGCCCTAGGATTAATATAATCGGGCAGAGGCTGACAGGTGGGGCCCGGGTGTCATGGACCGAGTCCATGGACCCGAGGAAAGGGTGAGGTGGCAGGCGGGCGCGGGGTGGTGCTGACGTGGCGCCACGGGGCTGTCGCGTGGTCGCCGCGTGGCTGCCACGTCACGGCTTTATGCCGACGTGGCTGCGCACGCGCGAGGTGGCGGGGGAGGTGCCCAGGTGGCGCTCGCGTGGCGCCAAACTGGCGGCCACGCCTGCTGCCACCTCAGCCCGGCGACTGACGGGGCGGGCAGCCGGCGGTGGCGCATGGGGGCCGATGGTCGCCGGCGCTCCGGTGAGCGGCGGCGCTGGCCGGTGGTACCAAAATGAAGAGGGGGACGCGGGGAGCACTCGGGTACCTTCTGCGATGCTCAGGGAAGACCGGAACTGAAGATCGTCGGAGAAGGGCGGCGGCCGGAGGAGGGTTCACGGTGGCGGAGCAGCTCCGGTGACACAGCAGCTCAGGGAAGTGGTCGCCGAGGATCGCCTGGGCACCAGCAAGGTCGGGGAGGCACCAGCGAGGAGCGGGGAAGCTCGAGGCGGCGGCGATTGCTTGCCGGAGTTGCTGGTGGCCGGCGGGGAGAAACAAGCGCAGGGGGGCTCCGAAGCTCAATTTCGCGAATTGGAGGCACGAGGGGTGGCGGTGTAGGCAGAGGAACCTCGGGTGCGGGTTTTATAGGCCGGGAGGAGGTAACGGCGCACACACGACCGCCGATTTTGAAACGGCCGGGAGGATGAATGCGCCGTGAAGGGGGCGAATTGGGGACTTAAGCCCGCAACGGATCGGGAGGGGTTAATTTGAATCTGCGGTGATGTGGGGGAATGAATTGGCAAGAAACCGAAGCTTTCAAAGCTTCGGTTTTCAATCAATGGCGGCGGCAGCGGCGGCGATCGCGCGAGGAAGAAAGGAAAGGGGCGGGGACGAAGGGCCTGACAGGTGGGGCCCGCACGCCGTGAGAAGAAAACGGAAAGCACGGGGCGATGGTCGATGAGCGGCGGTGGCAAAGGGAGGGGCGGCGGTCGTTGGATCCGAGCGAACCGGTAAGTGGGAGGGGAAGGCCACGATTCAATCCGGCAATGGGGGAAACATCTGGGCCGCTGGGTCTTGGGCGAGGGATTAAGTGACTGCGGACGGGCGGGATGTCATCCGACAACGGCGAACGGCCCCGATCAAACCACGGGCGCAGGAGCGAGAGGGGAGCGGTGAAGCGGTAAGTCGCGGGAAGTGGCGGGGATTGAACCGGGCGGAGAGGTGGACGGCCCGATGCTTGCCACGCGTCGATCCGCGGATGGGGAAAGGCGGGATTGAACCGGTAAGTGACGACGGGCGGCCAAGATTAGATCCGCGGGTGGAGGTGGCTCCGATGGTGACACGCGCCGCTGCGGGAGGGTTTGGGATTTGTTTTCTTTTGATTTCGAAATGCTAATAGGCTTTAGAAAACTCGGAAAAATACCAAATAAATTTTGAAAAATCCAGAAAAATTCAGAGAACTATCTGGAGCTATTCTAGACTTAATAAAAATATGTCCCACTCATTTTAACAAGTATGATTTGCAAAGGTACAATTTGATTTTAAAAGGGAAGGTTTTAATTCCTTCTAAAATCTAGAAAAATTAATATAATCTCATATTTGACTTAAGGAAGCTGAATTACATTTGTTTTAGCTTTTAGTAATGCAATAAATTTATTTTTGACTTTTATAAATTAAAGTTTATAATTTTTCTCAAATCAGGACTTTAACATAACTCCAGAAACTCCAATAAATTCCAGATTAAATTTTTCAATAAAGGAACAAAATTTTAGGGTGTTACAAACCTACCCCCCTTAAAGGAAATCTCGCCCTCGAGATTTGCACTGGCTAGCAAAAGAGATGGGGATGGCTGGTCTTTAAATCTTCTTCTCGCTCCCAGGTGGCTTCGTCCTCGGTGTGGTTGCTCCACCAACTTTGCGTAATCTGATGGTCTTCCTTCCAGTCCGACGCTCGCCTCGAGAATCTTGATTGGTTGCTCTCGATAGGTGAGGTCATCCCCGAGGTCCAAGGTTTCAAGGCGGCTTGCTCTGTGGGTACTCGGAGGCACTTCTTTAATCGTGAGACATGAAAGACATCAGCACCCTCGACATGCTTGGCGGCAAGTCTAACTGATATGCGACTGCACCTCTTCGGTCCAGAATCTTGAAAGGGCCCACATATCGTGGTGCTAGCTTCCCTCTAACTTGAAACCTTTTCACACCTCTGAGTGGGGATACTCTAAGATAGACGTAGTCCCCGACCTCAAAGGTCAGGTCTCGACGACGGTTATCCGCGTAGCTCTTCTGTTGAGACTGGGCTATCTTTAGTCTGTCTCTGATCTTCTTCACTTGATCTTCTGCGTCTTGCAGCAGGTTTGGTCCCGTTTCTTGGGGTTCACCTTGCTGATCCCAAAGCAAGGGGGTTCTGCACTTTCGACCATACAAGGCTTCGAAGGGTGCCATCTGCAGACTGGCTTGGTAGCTGTTATTGTACGAGAATTCCGCATAGGGCAGTGAACGGTCCCAACTGTTCCGGAAATCCAGCGTACAAGCCCTTAGCATATCCTCGAGTATCTGATTAACTCTTTCTGTTTGACCGTCTGTCTGGGGATGGTAAGCGGTGCTGAAACTGAGCTTACTACCCAATTCTTCATGCAGCCTTTGCCAAAATCGAGAAGTAAACTGACTACCTCGATCTGACACTATCTTCTTGGGTACGCCATACAGCACACAATTCGAGACATGTACAGACTCACCAACTTGCTTCCCGAATAAGTGGTCTTGACTGGTATGAAGTGAGCTACTTTAGTCAATCGGTCTATGATTACCCAAATTGAATCATAACCCGATTGCGTCCTTGGGAGTCCGGTTATGAAATCCATACCGATTTCTTCCCACTTCCATTCTGGAATCGGCAATGGTTGCAAGAGTCCCGCCGCCTCGATGTTCAGCTTTGACTCGTTGGCAGTGTCGCAGCTTCAATGAACTCGCGATTTCCTTTTCATACTAACCCACCAATATCTTTCCTCGATCCTGGTACATCTTGGTACGACATAGGTGGATTGAGTATGGGGTATCATGAGCCTCTTTCGAATCAGTTTTTGATTTCGATTATTCGCACACAGATGCGGTTCTCGAACCAAACCGTGCCATGTTCATCTTCGCTGAATCTCGGTGCTTTGCCTCTTCTCATATTCTTCTTGATTTCTTGAATATCCTCGCCCACGATCCGAGCTTCCTTAATTTGATCAGCAAGCTGTGTCGCACTTCCAGCAGGTGGTGATGGTGCTTGGTCCCATTGGGTTTAGACTTAGACGGCGACTTCCTCCTGGAGTCGGGTCTGGTCTTCTTCCGATATCACCATGTTTACATAAGACTTCCTGCTTAAGGCATCGGCCACCACATTCGCTTTTCCGGGGTGGTAATGTATACCGATGTCGTAGTCCTTTATCAACTCCATCCATCTTCGCCTCAAAGTTGAGTTCTCGCCTCGGTGAAGATATACTTCAAACTCTTATGGTCCGTGTATACTTCACAACGGTTACCAATAAGATAGTGGCACCAGATTTTTAAGGCGTGCACTACTGCGGCTAACTCCAAGTCATGAGTAGGATAATTGCACTCATGAGGCTTGAGTTGACGCGATGCATAGGCTACCACTTTGCCTTCTTGCATCGTAACACGCCTAAGCCTAGGCGAGAGGCATCACGTAAAACCTCGAAGCCTTTATGCACGCCCGCAAGACAAGCACGGTGCCGAGACTAGTCTCTTCTTAAGGGTTTGGAAACTCGCTCACAAGCCTTCGCCCATTCGAACTTCTTTTCCTTTTTAGCAATTGGGTCATTGGCTTGGCTGTCTCGGAGAATCTCGCTATGAACCGACGGTAATAACCCGCAAGTCCAAGAAAGCTCCCGACTTCATTACGGACTTTGGTGGCTTCCACTCCATTATCGCTTCTACCTTGGAAGGATCTACAATGATTCCTTCTACTGTTACGATATGTCCGAGGAAGGCAACCTCTTTTAGCCGTAATTCACACTTATCGAATTTGGCAAAAGTCGATGCTCTCTAAGCTTTTCCAGAGTGATCCCGAGGTGCCGCTCGTGCTCTTCTTCATTCTTGGAGTAGATGAGGATGTCGCCGATGAAGATTACTACGAACTTGTCCAAGTATTTCATGAACACACCGCTCATCATGCTCATGAAGTAGGTCGTGCATTGGTCACCCAAATGACATGACCGTGAACTCATAATGCCCATATCCGTGGAGAAGGCGCCTTGGGAATGTCTTCTTCACGAATCTTCACCGATGGTATCCTCGATCGCAGATCAATCTTGGAGAAGATACCGCTCCTTTCAACCGATCGAATGTCATCGATCCCGGGAGGGGGTATTTATTCTGATGGTGACGCCATTGAGTGCTCAGAGTCCACACATAGCCTCAAACTCTCATCCTTTTCTTGACGAACAGACGGGGTGCTCCCAAGGCGACGAACCGGGTCGGATGTACCTTTGTCTTCTAGTTCCGTGAGTTGATTCTTCAATTCTGCTAACTCGTTAGCAGGCATCCGATATGGTCTCTTGGAAATCGGGGCGGTGCCTGGGACTAGGTCAATCACAAATTCGATCTCCCTATCCGGTGGCATCCCTGGCAGTTCCTCGGGAAAACATCCGGTATTCCCGTACGATCGGCACTTCCTCCAAGACTTGGAGGTGGAAGAGGGCACATTCTTCTGCCTTCGGAATCTGGGGAGAGAAGATTACTTCCACGCCTTGGTCATTGGTGAGGGTGATGGATCTGGTAGCACAATCGATCCGACCTCGATTCTTGGCTAACCAGTTCATCCCGAGAATGACATCTAATCCTTGCGACTCCAAAACCAAAAGATCGGCGAGGAATCGGGTCCCATCTATGAGCAATTCCACTTTGGGGCACAAGGTCCCTACTCTCATTTCTGCTCCAGGGGAGTGAACTATCATAGGGTTGCTAAGGGTTACCCTGCCCAACCCATGATTATCCATAAAAGTTTTTGACACAAAGGAATGCGATGCTCCGGAATCGAAAAGAACTGATGCTGGTACGGAATTGACAAGGAACATACCCAGCACGACATCTGGTGCAGCCTGGGCCTCTTCCGCTGTCACGTGGTTCACTCGCCCCTTGATGAAGGTCTGCAGCTTCTGCTGGCCCTGGTTCTAACTTCCAGAGGCTCCTGAAGTTGCTGCCGCTTGAATCTTCTTAGGGCACGCCTTGGCAAAGTGCCCTGGTTCCTTGCAGTAGTAGCAGTCAACCCGCCGACGGCGGATCGCTTCTTCGTGGATCGCCATCGGTTCTTTGGGTGCGTTGCTTGGGAATCTAGCGGTTGGCTGAAACGGCGCGCGGTGGTTGAGGACTTGAACTCGCTGGATCGTTCTTGAAGTTCGCCTCGGGTCCGAACTTGTTTGAGTGTGGAGGAGTATGCGATTCTTGAAAGAACTTCCGAGTTGTTCCTCCGTCCGCCATCCTTTCTTCCGGTCTCCATTTCCATGTGTTTGCCCTCCCGGCGGATGGCCTTCTTGACTAGCCGGTGGAAGTCAAGATAGTCACCCGATATCGCTTGTACTTGATATGTTGTCATTCGTGCCCTCCATGAACCTTTCTTGCTTGGCTTCATCTGGAAGCCACATCCTCCGCGCATAGCGGCCGCTTGGTTAAACTTCTGCACGCACTCATTGACAAAGATGCGACTTCCTTGGCGCAGATCTGAACTCCTTCTTCTTCAATGCCATGGTGCCGGTGGGGATATGAGCTTTGCGAAAGCTTTGCTCGAACTCGATCCACGCCACCGCTTGCGGGTTGGCGTGCGGCGGTGAAAGTGTCCCACCATTGAGATGCGGGCCCGCTCACCGATGGGAGGCGAACAGACTCGCCCCCGATCGGTGCATCGTAGAATGTCCAGCTTCTTGCCAATCGACTGAGCGACCGTCGGCGCCCATCGGTTCAAAGATCGCCGGCGAAGGTGGGTGGCTTGATCCTCGTGAACTCGAGAGACGATTGGGAGGCACTTGGGCAGGTTGATGATGAGCACGAGGGTTGTTGATCGTCCGGCTAATAGCTGGATCAATCGGTTTTGATTGGCCATCAATCGTGCCTAATCCGGTCCTCGCATGGGCGGGGTGGTGGAATCGGAGCTGACTGGCTTCCTTATGCTCCGGGGTTGGCGTTGTCCGTGTTGGAGTTTCTTCTGGTGTTCACCATCTATTGAGGCTTTCAGATTTAGATAGAGAACTAAAGGAAAGGTTCTAGTAACAATCCCACCAAAACAACACACAAGATCAAGGAAAACACGAATAAGAGTTAAACAAAACTTTTTATTTTATTATAATAGTCTCGTGGCTGTTTACAAAGGTCTACAGCTCACGGATAGCGTTCCAAGACTCGGGGTTGTCTACACACTAGCGCTGCGCTCGAGTCTCCTCGGAAAAGGCCCGGAATCAATGGAACCTGCATCTTCTGCACGGAGCTCGGCAAGTTCCTCTTCGCGTGCGCGGAGCTTCTGCTGTGCGGTGTGCAGCTCGTCCAGGGTGGTCTGGTACATGTGATCCATGGACTTGGTGTACTCCACCAGTCGTATGAGGCGGGGGTTGCTCTCATACTCTGTAGACGAAGTCGGCAGCCCACTGTGGAGTCTTCATGGGGAAGTAGCGGAAGTTGGTGCGCAGCAAGTCTCGAGCGTAGATGTTCCGCACCGGCGAATGGCCTCTCGGGCTGCATCCTCGTACTCCATCGAAGAAGGTGGCTCGAGGTAGGTGCGCCGAACACGTAAATGGCTCCGTGTGCTCGAAATCCTTGAAGATCTTCACTTCCACCCTCCAGCGCTCTCGTCTCCATACATGCCAACATATCCTCGGTAGAGGGGTACGGCGGAAGTTGAGCTCTTGCATGAGGTTGTACAGATCGTCGGCGAAGAGTCCGGCAAGGGTTCCTTGGGAGACGCGGGTGGGTTGCTCCATCTAAAATTTGGAAGGGAGAGGAGTTAGTAATCGGTTTTGGTAAAGAGATTTGAGAAAAGGAGAGATAATTTAAAAGGGCATTTCTTATTAAAATATATCCTTAAAGCTGGTCTCTTGCTAAGGTCACGTCTTAGAGTCATTGTTGCTCGATACCATTTCTGCTGGGACCCGAACAACAACTCCGAGCCCCTCAGGTAAATCGCACTATCCTGTGAAAAGCTAGTGCACACAAAGTTTAACAAAGAATGTATATCATGCAAAAATAACCACGAGATATTATTAAACGAAAATACGGCCTTAAGGCCAAGTCTTACAATAAGGCACCGGGCCAACAAAATAAACAAAAACAATGGAAAGAAAGTAAAGGTGGCAAAGACAGCCCATCCAAATTCTCCCATAGGTGAATGATCAGAAGACGATCCTACTCCAAGTAGTCCTCACCGTTGTAGTCGCCTCAAGTCCGGCAACAGATTTAGCAAGGTGAGTACTGTATACTCCCAAGGTAAGCAAGTAAATGCTTACGCAAGTTACACCAGAAATATAACAGAGTTGATGCATGCATAAGGGATTTCAAAGGAAGCTTAATAGGTAATGTGCGGAAAGCAATACTTGAATTTAAATACAATAACGTGAATACGAAAAGCTGAATTTAAATACAAGATATGAAACATTGTTTTTAACAAGTAATACCGTTAGTGTAGGCTCCAACCCACACTAACCTATCCACGGAATCCACCCGACCATTACCAAATCCAACGCTTGTTTGCCCAAACCAAGTTTTATGAAAATTCAAGTCTAATCTGTGAAGATTCTACTCAAGATGTCCATGACCGTGGACACGGCTATCCGTATAGTTTGTTACTCGCAGAGGTGTACAACTTTACCCACAAGACATTCCTCTCACTTGAGCCACACGATCAACACACCGCCTTAGGTGTGCGGCGAGAGTTCATGACAAGGCCGTTCCGATGGTTCATAGCCAACATAATCACGCCGCCACTAAGGTTTCACCACAACTCGAATCCACGAGTTGGAGCCCTCTCGTGCCATGTGAGACTTCCCACACCTACGCCGCTCACATTCACCTATAGCGAGACTATAGTTGGAACTTCACAAATTACTTAGCCAGTCCGTCCCATACCGGACTTGTGGTAGTACGAAGTGACTTCGTAAAATAATTCACGAAATGGTCCTTAAGTTGATTTAGGCTCAACCACATACCCCGTGCGATAATCAACCAGTGTCACCAAACACGAGGCATACCGCACCCACCACCTAACCATTAGCCTAAGTCCAAAACAAGTTTTCTATTTTCATTTTTAAATAATTTCAGAAACCACCCTTGACTCACCAAGTCAAGATATCAATTTTCAAAGTCCGTCATTTCATGTGAAAGATTGATCCCACCTAAAATTATACTAAGCCAGGCTAAGCATTGCTATAAAAATTTCTAGCTAATACTATAGTACTAACTAGTTTTCAGCTAGGGTGACAAGGTATATGAATTCAAGATTCAAATTGGCCATATACAAAGGATCATGGGTATATCTAAGATTCAAATCAAATTTGAATTACATTTGAATAAAGATACGCATGCATATACAGTAAAACAATATAAATAATTTAAAATATTAGGTTCAACATGGTCAAAGGTGTAACTTGCCTTGATCGAAGTCCTGCTGCGATTCGTCGAATTCAAACTCTCCGGAATCGTCAATATCTAACGAAATAATCAATTCAAAGCAAATTCAAAACAAAAATTCAAACGAAATCCAAATAACTTCCAAAAATTATAAAATAAACTGGGAGACAGAATTTTGAATTTTGGATGTGGGTCAACAATTTTTAAAAAGGAATTGAGGCTTTTAAAAGAAGTTGGAAGTTTTAATTTAAATTTAAACCTTGGAATTACAAAATATAATCAAATCAAATTTAAATAAATTTCAAAATTTCAAAATTATTCCAGAAATGGATAGATCATGATTTTAGAAAAATTTAGAAATTTAAATGGGTCAATTTGGAGTTAAAATGCAAAAGTTATAGCCTTCCAAAGTTTGAATTCAAAATAAAAGAAAAAGGGTATTTTCTGGATTTATTTTTAAACCGAAAAGGATTTATGACGTAAGCACGAATTATTTTTCTAAAGGAAATTATAGATTATGACGTCAGCCCTAGGATTAATATAATCGGGCAGAGGCTGACAGGTGGGGCCCGGGTGTCATGGACCGAGTCCATGGACCCGAGGAAGGTGAGAGGCGGCGGGCGCGGGGTGGTGCTGACGTGGCGCCACGGGGCTGCCGCGTGGTCGCCGCGTGGCTGCCACGTCATGGCTTTATGCCGACGTGGCTGCGCACGCGCGAGGTGGCGGGGGAGGCGCCCAGGTGGCGCTCGCGTGGCGCCGATCGGCGGCCACGCCTGCTGCCACCTCAGCCCGGCGATCGACGGCGCGGCGGCGGCGGTGGCGCATGGGGGCCGATGGTCGCCGGCGCTCCGGTGAGCGGCGGCGCTGGCCGGTGGTACCAAAATGAAGAGGGGGACGCGGGGAGCACTCGGGTGTTAGTGATATGCCCTAGAGGCAACATGGAGATGTTGTATATATCACATACTATGTTTATGATACATTACTTTGTTCCTTGGAATAGACATCATCATTATTGATCAATGAGTATGTGACTTATTCATGAGACTCTTAAATACTAAGATGTTGCTATTTCTAAATGATCCCTGATCGTATATCATATGAGGAACAAATATGATTCAAAGACAAAGATCAGCATATGTATTGATTGATGATCATGTCTCATGGATCATGGTATGGTGATACCAAATCAATAATATGGACATGTGTTAGTGAACATATGTTGATAGACTCGCCATGAGACACTGCGCAGATTCCATGTGTCATCGCTGGTCTCAAGTAGTGTTTATGTAGAGTCCTTAGACTTGAGATCATCATGGTTCCCAACATGAGTAGTAGCTTATTTTGGGACTACTAAACACTACTCCGTAATCGGGTAGTCATAAAAGTAGTCTTCGGGTTTGCCATGAAACATGTAGTGGGATGTGAATGATCAAGATAGAATTTGCCCCTCCTTATGGGAGAGATATCTCTGGCCCTCGATGTAATGGATTATGAAAGTGCATGGCCATGCCAAGGTGATTGAGGAGTCAATCACGAGTTTATAATCCATCACGGAATCGAGAGAGTGATTGAGCTATTAAGAGGATGACACAGTCTCGCCTTGAGCTCAATCTATATCGTGAGGCAAAGGGATTCGTACATGAGAGAACATTACAGTTCAAATTGATATGATCTTTACATATACTTTGGGGTTAATATGTCTTACTAGAGGCCGCTATTAACATGGTAACGGAAAGGCGTTTCGGGTCACGACCAAGTATACGTGAACCTGCTGTGGTCGCACGCTTAACGGGTTGGAACACTAATTCGAATATGATTCGGATATGGGCTCAATTCGGATAGAGATCCGAATAGACTCCTATTGGGCCTCGGTCCACGAGGCCCACGTGAGGAGGTCTATATATATGGAGGCGAGGGGCGGAGGATTCGTCCCGCTTAACATCTAGCAAAACCCTAGCCGCCACCTCCCGAGCCAAACCCTAGCTGCTCACGAGTGCTAGTACACTCGCGATCGGCATTCCACCCCGGACGTGTGGATACCGGTGGGCGCCGCTCGTTGCGATCTTGATCGGCGTGCGTGGAGGAGACGATCTGTTCGGACGATCGGCTACTTCCACTACTACCTCGACGCGCGAGATTGGATCGGTTTCAATTCTTCTTCACACAAGCTGCGCTCTAAGTGGTAACGATCCATGATCCTTCCTTAGCATGATGTTCTTGGGTGCGCGGTAGAAAAGTTTTGTTTTCTCGCTTCCGTAGCCTCACGCGTATTCCTTTAGTGGTATCGAGCCATCTTGCTTAGTTTGCATCCGGATCGCGCATATGTTGATATGCGATAGTAGTAGATTGGATCTATTACGCCTAAATCAGTAGCACGGGTTGATGAGATCAATCGGTCATAAGGGGTTGAAATAGGTATGAGTTGATAGCATCATAAGGCCAAAAAGATTAGTTCGTGCTCCTTCTTTGATGTACGCGCGACTTGCCCCTACCGGCCGGAATCACCATCGGGGCTAATCTGCGCGCAATCGATGAGATCGAGCCAACAGATCGAGGTCTTGTGTTGTGGTCTCCTCAAGTATACCGATCGCGATGATCAATATGATTGATCTAATGAAAATTGAGACATTTTGAATGGCTCGGATTTGGGTTGATTTGATCGGCTCGATAAGATTTTCATAGCGATTTCATAGATGCGATCTATGTAATTGTGAGGTTTTCAGGCGCCGCTCGAAACCGCGGCGCTCTCGATCCCCGCCACGACCGGCGTGTGTATCCCCTTGTATAGCGCCTTGGGTTCACATCGTTAGGTAGAATGCGATTCTACGCCTAACTTGTTTTTGCAGAGAATGATGTGAATAGTATGGCCCTATAGCTTATTTGAATGTATGAGATGTATGTGATGCATGTAACATCTGCTCATGGCCTGCGTGTCATGATTATTTCAGCTATTGTTAGCTGTATATATTGTATTTAACGACCTGCGTGTCGACCTTAATGCTTGAATCTATCTTTGTAATCTTCAATTTCTAGCTATTATAGGTAGTAGCCTAGTTTTGAGGTTACAAGCTTTTAAGCATGGTGGCCTAAAGGAGTGATGTGGAGGATGGAGATCGTCTACACCTACTTGGAGATGGATATCACCATTTTTGGGCCATACTACTTCACGATTAAATGTGTTTATCTATGATGTTATCTATCTTATTCTTATGCAATGATATATGTGATATGTTGCTTTGGTAGGATAGAATCCCTCTTAAAATTAGGTGTTAATGCCCTTCCATATGTTGCACCAAAAGATAATGATCACCGCATGGTAGGTCTACCAAAGTAGAGTGCCATCGGTTATCATCATCATTTGGGGTAGATGTCGGACATCTACATGCGGAAGCATTTGGTTTACTTAACAAGGTTATCAAAATAGTTTTGGACCTTGGGGCATAGATTGGGGCCGAGGCATACTAATGTCACCCAAAGTAGAGTCACATAGGGATGTGATTAGCAAAGTGTTGCTTACCCATGTCACTAGTTTTCTAGCCGTGATGCCAAAGCTCACTAGGAATTAGTGAAATGAGGATCTTTACCCACTATGTAACTTAGAGGGAGTTTTTGTTGCAAAACTCATAGTGGAGTCTTTTGCTAAATAGTTTAATAAAAGATGAACATAAACATAGTGCTAAACTTTGCATATTCTTGTGTTGTAGATCATGTCACTAACGCCGATCCAAGATTTTTAATTTGCGATCCGTTCTTGAGAAAGAAAACTCAATGGAACAAACTTTTGGATTGGTATCGCAACTTGAGAATTGTTCTCAAGCAAGAGCGCAAGGAGTATGTCCTTGAGTCTCCTTACCCCAAGACTTGCCTCGATAATGCTACTATGGCTGCACGGAGAGCTTATGAGAAGCAAACGAATGATTGCCTTGATGTGAGCTGTCTCATGCTTGCCACAATGTCCTCTCGAGCTTGAAGCAATATGAGAACACAGATGCCTACAATATCATTGTGGGGTTACGTGGTATGTTTGAGAACCAAGCAAGGGTGAGAGGTTCAATACTTCAAAGTCCTTATTTGCGTGCAAGGCTTGCGATGGAATCCGTCCACCCTCATGTGATTAAGATGATTGGCTACATTGAGAGTCCGAAAAGCTTGGTTTTCCCTTAGCCAAGAGTTGGCTATCGATGTGATTCTCCGCCGCTTCCCGAGCTTTGAGCCATTCATAATGAACTTTCACATGAACAACTGGACAAGACCGGCCGAGTTGCATGGGATGCTAAAATCTGCGAGGAAAGCATTAAGAAAAGCAGCAATCATGTGATGATGATGCAGAAAGGCAAGGGCAAGCCCTATGTCAAGAGAATCGCGGTCAAAAGAAAGAAAGCTCCGATGCGATCGCGAGCGGTTCTAAGGCCAAGAAAGACAAGAAGGGCGATGCTCATCTCGATGCGATTGTTACTCTGTAAGCAATCGTGACATTGGAAAAGGAACCGCCCAAAGTACTTGGAGGATCTTGAGAAGAAGAAGGGAAGTACGACTTCCACCTCCGTATAAATGTTATAGAGATCAATCTTGCTACTTCATCAACTGATTCTTGGGTATTTGATACCGGATCGGTTGCTCACATTTGCAAATCGCTGCGGGGGCTAATAAGAAGTAGAAGTTTGAGGAGGAGCGAAGTGGATCTTCGCGTTGGCAATGGAGCAAAAGTTGCTGCGGTAGCTGTTGGCACCATGCCATTGTCTTTACCTTCGGATTAGTTTTGGAATTGAATAATTGTTATTGTGTTCCATCTCTTTCAAAGAACATTATTTCGCTTCATGTTTGCAAGCGTAGGTTATGACTTTAAATCTATGGACAATGGTTGTTCTCTTTATTTCAAAGATATGTTCTATTGTCATACTCCATTGGTGAATGGGTTATACGCTCTTACTCTTGAAGGGTCACCGGTCTATAACATTAATGCAAAGAGGCAACGTCCAATGATTTGAATCCCACGCTTATTTGGCACTCGCCGCTAGGTCACATAAATGAGAAACGCATGCGTAAGCTCCATAGAGATGGTATTCGCACTCATTTGATTTTGAATCATTAGAGACATGCGAATCTTGTTTACTTGGCAAGATGACAAAGGCACCTTTCACCGGTCAAGGTGAACGGGCAAATGACTTATTGGCACTTGTACATACCGATGTATGTGGACCAATGAGCTTAACGAAACAGAGGTGGTTTTCATGATTTCATAACTTTTATCGATGACTTTAGTAGATATGGGTATATCTACCGATGAAGCATAAGTCCGAATCCTTTGAAAAGTTCAAAGAATTCCAAAATGAAGTGCAAAATCATTTAGGCAAGACAATCAAGTTTCTACGATCCGATCGTGGAGGCGAGTATTTGAGCCATGAGTTTGGCAATCATCTAAAGGATTGTGGAATTGTTCCACAATTGACTCGCCAGAACACCTCAATGGAATGGGGTATCTGAACGGAGAAATCGCACCTTATTAGATATGGTGCGCCCATGATGAGCCAAAGTGATCTTCCGTTGTCTTTTTGGGGTACGCTCTGAAACAACGCGCTCACACTAAACAGGTTCCATCAAAATCGTAGAAAAGACACCATATGAGATGTGGACAGACAACGTGCTAGCTTGTCTTTTCTTAAGATTTGGGGATGTGAGGCTTATGTAAAACGTTTACAACTGATAAGCTCACTCCTAAATCGATAAATGCTTCTTTATCGGGTATCCTAAGGAAACAAAAGGATATTACTTTTATAATCGAGGAGAAGGCAAAGTGTTTGTCGCTTGGATGGTGTCTTCTTAGAGAAAGAGTTTCTCTCAAGAAGGGATAGTGGGAGCACAAAGGCAACTTGAAGAAATTCAAGAAACACCGATAACGTTTCAGCTCCTACGTAACCACAACAGATGAACAAACTGTTGAAGAACTCGTTGTGGACACACCAAAGACCACGTAGGTCGAAGGTCACGCTGCACACAGAGGTACATGTTCTTGACTACTCAACAACGGGACATATTGTTGTTAGACAACGATGAGCCTAAGACCTATGAAGAAGCAATGGTGGGACCAGACTGAGAAATGGCTTGAAGCCATGAGATCCAAATTGAATCCATGCACAAGAATCAAGTTTGGAACTTGGTTGATCCACTGATGGTGTTAAAACCATTGAATGCAAATGGGTTTTCAAGAAAAGATAGACATAGATGGAAATGTTCACATCTATAAAGCGCGACAGGCCAAAGGTTTCAAACAAATTCAAGGTATTGATTATGATGAAACTTTTTCGCCTGTCGCAATGCTAAAGTCTATTCGATCATTCTAGCGATTGCTGCATATTTCGACTATGAAATATGGCAAATGGATGTCAAAACAGCTTTCCTTAATGGAAATCGAGTGAGGATGTGTACATGACACAGCCCACGTGTTTTGTCGATCCGCAATCGCTTGGAAAGATATGCAAGCTCCAAAGATCCATTTATGGATTAAAGCAGCATCTCGAGTTGGAACATCTGCTTTGATGAAGTAATCAAAGGGTTTGGTTTCATCAAGAACGAAGAAGAGCCTTGTGTTTACAAAAGGCTAGTGGGAGCGCACTCGTATTTCTGGTCTTATATGTGGATGACATATTACCGATCGGAAATGACATTCCTTTGCTCGAATCATAAGTCTTCATTAAAAATAGTTTCTCTATGAAAGACTTAGGAGAGGCAGATATATTCTGGGCATCAAGATCTATAGAGATAGATCAAAAGGCTAATTGGATTAAGCCAAGATACGTACATTGACAAGGTGTTGAAAAGGTTCAATATGCATGATTCCAAGAAAGGTTTTCTACCTATGTCACATGGTATAAATCTTAGCAAGAATCGTGTCCTAGTACACCGATGAGCGGGATAAAATGAATGCGATTCCATATGCTTCGCTATTGGGTCCATTATGTATGCCATGCTTTGTACACGCCCGATGTTTCAGATGCTTTAAGTGCTACGAGTAGATACGATCGATCCAGTGAAAGTCACCGGATTGCCGTAAAGAACATCTTGAAGTACTTGAGAAGAACTAAAGATGTGTTCCTTGTCTATGGAGGTGAGGAAGAGCTCGTTGTAAATGGTTACACCGATGCTAGCTTCCAAACCGACAAAGATGATTTTAGATCGCAACTGGATTTGTGTTCTCTGAATGGCGGTGCGGTAAGTCGAAGAGTTCCAAGCAGCAGACGGTTGCCGATTCTACAATGTAGCCGAGTACATAGCGCTTCAAGCCGCCAAAGAGGCTGCTTGGATCAAGAAATTTATTTCGAGCTTGGTGTGATGGCTAGTGCCTCCAGCCCAATGGACCTCTCAGTGACAATAGTGGGGCCATTGCGCAAGCCAAAGAGCCTAGATCGCACTGTAAGTCCAAGCACATTTTACGGCGATTTCATCTCATCCGCGAGATAGTGGAGAGAGGCGATGTGAAGATATGCAAAGTACAAACGGATTTGAACATTGCAGATCCATTGACAAAGCCGCTTCCCACCAAAGCATGAGGCTCACACTAGGGCAATGGGTATTAGATACCTACATGGTTGACTCTAGTGCAAGTGGGAGATCATAGTGATATGCCCTAGAGGCAACATGGAGATGTTGTATATATCACATACTATGTTTATGATACATTACTTTGTTCCTTGGAATAGACATCATCATTATTGATCAATGAGTATGTGACTTATTCATGAGACTCTTAAATACTAAGATGTTGCTATTTCTAAATGATCCTCGATCGTATATCATATGAGGAACAAATATGATTCAAAGACAAAGATCAGATATGTATTGATTGATGATCATGTCTCATGGATCATGGTATGGTGATACCAAATCAATAATATGGACATGTGTTAGTGAACATATGTTGATAGACTGCCATGAGACACTGCAGAGATTCCATGTGTCATCGCTGGTCTCAAGTAGTGTTTATGTAGAGTCCTTAGACTTGAGATCATCATGGTTCCCAACATGAGTAGTAGCTTATTTTGGGACTACTAAACACTACTCAGAATCGGGTAGTCATAAAAGTAGTCTTCGGGTTTGCCATGAAACATGTAGTGGGATGTGAATGATCAAGATAGAATTTGCCCCTCCTTATGGGAGAGATATCTCTGGGCCTCGATGTAATGGATTATGAAAGTGCATGGCCATGCCAAGGTGATTGAGGAGTCAATCACGAGTTTATAATCCATCACGGAATCGAGAGAGTGATTGAGCTATTAAGAGGATGACACAGTCTCGCCTTGAGCTCAATCTATATCGTGAGGCAAAGGGATTCGTACATGAGAGAACATTACAGTTCAAATTGATATGATCTTTACATATACTTTGGGGTTAATATGTCTTACTAGAGGCCGCTATTAACATGGTAACTGGAAAGGCGTTTCGGGTCACGACCAAGTATACGTGAACCTGCTGTGGTCGCACGCTTAACGGGTTGGAACACTAATTCGAATATGATTCGGATATGGGCTCAATTCGGATAGAGATCCGAATAGACTCCTATTGGGCCTCGGTCCACGAGGCCCACGTGAGGAGGTCTATATATATGGAGGCGAGGGGCGGGGGATTCGTCCCGCTTAACATCTAGCAAAACCCTAGCCGCCACCTCCCGAGCCAAACCCTAGCTGCTCACGAGTGCTAGTACACTCGCGATCGGCATTCCAGCCCCGGACGTGTGGATACCGGTGGAGGCGCTGCTCGTTGCAGTGCTGATCGGCGTGCGTGGAGGAGACGATCTGTTCGGGACGATCGGCTACTTCCACTACTACCTCGACGCGCGAGATTGGATCGGTTTCCAATTCTTCTTCCGCTGCGCTGCGCGTCTAAGTGGTAACGATCCATGATCCTTTCTTAGCATGATGTTCTTGGGTGCGCGGTAGAAAAGTTTTGTTTTCTGCTTCCGTAGCCTACGCGTATTCCTTTATCGGGTACCTTCTGCGACGCTCAGGGATGACCGGAACTGAAGATCGTCGGAGAAGGGCGGCGGCCGGAGGAGGGTTCACGGCGGCGGAGCAGCTCCGGTGACGCAGCAGCTCGGGGAAGTGGTCGCCGAGGATCGCCTGGGCACCAGCAAGGTCGGGGAGGCACCAGCGAGGAGCGGGGAAGCTCGAGGTGGCGGCGATTGCTCGCCGGAGTTGCTGGTGGCCGGCGGGGAGAAACAAGCGCAGGGGGGCTCCGAAGCTCAATTTCGCGAATTGGAGGCACGAGGGGTGGCGGTGTAGGCAAAGGAACCTCGGGGTGCGGGTTTTATAGGCCGGGGAGGAGGTAACGGCCGCGCACGACCCGCCGATTTTGAAACGGCCGGGGAGGATGAATGCGCCGGTGAAGGGGGGCGTAATTGGGGGACTTTAAGCCTGCAACGGATCGGGGGAGGGGTTAATTTGAATCTGCGGTGATGTGGGAATGAATTATAAGAAACCGAAGCTTTCAAAGCTTCGGTTTTCAATCAATGGCGGCGGCAGCGGCGGCGATCGCGCGAGGAAGAAAGGAAAGGGGCGGGGACGAAGGGCCTGACAGGTGGGGCCCGCACGTCAGCGAGAGAAGAAAAACGGAAAGGGGAGGGGCGGCGGTCGTTGGATCCGAGTGAACCGGTAAGTGGGAGGGGAAGGCCACGATTCAATCCGGCAATGGGGGAAACATCTGGGCCGCTGGGTCTTGGGCGAGGGATTAAGTGACTGCGGACGGGCGGGATGTCATCCGACAACGGCGAACGGCCCCGATCAAACCACGTGGCGGCAGGAGCGGAGAGGGGAGCGGTGAAGCGGTAAGTCGCGGGAAGCGGCGGGGATTGAACCGGGCGGAGAGGTGGATGGCCCGATGCTTGCCACGCGTCGATCCGCGGATGGGGAAAGGCGGGATTGAACCGGTAAGTGACGACGGGCGGCCGAGATTAGATCCAGCGGGGTGGAGGTGGCTCCGATGGCTGACACGCGTCGCCCGCGGGGCGGGTTTGGGATTTGTTTTCTTTTTGATTTCCAGAAATGCTAATAGGCTTTAGAAAACTCGAAAAAATACCAAATAAATTTTGAAAAATCCAGAAAAATTCAGAGAACTATCTGGAGCTATTCTAGACTTAATAAAAATATGTCCCACTCATTTTAACAAGTATGATTTGCAAAGGTACAATTTGATTTTAAAAGGGAAGGTTTTAATTCCTTCTAAAATCTAGAAAAATTAATATAATCTCATATTTGACTTAAGGAAGCTGAATTACATTTGTTTTAGCTTTTAGTAATGCAATAAATTTATTTTTGACTTTTATAAATTAAAGTTTATAATTTTTCTCAAATCAGGACTTTAACATAACTCCAAAAACTCCAATAAATTCCAGATTAAATTTTTCAATAAAGGAACAAAATTTTGGGGTGTTACACACCACCGAATATTCTGCCCGACGAAGCACTGCCACTCAGCCGGCGGCCGGAATCTCTGTGGCTTGCCATCTTTCTTTCCGCACGACGGAAGGGCCAAAGCAGCGGCGATTGGATTTCGCGTAGCAACGAGGAACAAGCTGGGTGCACGCGAACGGGATGCACGCCCGTGTGCCAATAAAGCACCTTTTATACAGCCCCTTCGCGTCCCGCCATCGGGAGGGCAACCGCGGAGCCGCCGTCGGTTAAATCACGGTCGGAATCAGAATCGATCGCGGATGGCTCGCCGCGTGTCTCGCTTCCCTTAGGAACAGACGTGGGCGCGCGGTCGCAAGGCTCCTGACATCCCACGGCGCACCAACTAGGCAGCGCCGCGTCTACCGCTACCTCGGGACCATGCGTACGACGGTCGCAAACCGCCCCGGCCATCCCAACGCACGGCATAGCAACTCCCGCGCCAAACAAAGCTTTTCGGCCCCGGCAATAGCTGTAGCCCAGCGGAGCGAACACTACGCGAGCCGGCTTTGAGCCCGACCTCGGCTTCACCCCCTACGAAAAGACAACTCGCCAGGCACCCGTGCGCCGGCACTGTGCGCCCGCAGATGCCCCCGCTTCAGTGCCTTTAGGCAGCCCAGCCACCCACCGCATCCCACACTCCCTTACCTTTCGCACAGGGTACTATTCCCGCCCCTTGACCCTCACACTTCCACCGTTTTTCTTTGGCTGCCAGGTCCCACATACTGTCAACACGGTCAACCGGCGGCCGATGATGCGTCACGGGCAAAATGAGCACGCGGCGCACTCACCAGGATGCGGACGCGTCAGAGTAGACTCCTCGGCTCGCGCAACCGGCGGAAGTCGAACCGGCGCGGTCGCTTGCGCGTGCGTGCGCCGTTCCGGCTTGCCGCCCCTACGTATCCGACCCACATAGGCGAAATCTTCGCCTTCGCGGAGCAGCTCAGCTCCGCCTTCGGCGAAGTCTCCGCGCCCCCGGAGCAGACCAGCTCCGCCTTCGGCAAGGTCTTCGCCCCCGCGCAACAGCTCGGCTCCAAAGTCACCCTCGCCTAATATCACACAACGTCACAGGCCGCAGGGACGGAGAAGGCCAAAGGGCTCGGCAACATGGCTTCGGCCTGTGAAGCCCTTCACCATGAGAGGCTCCTGTTGTAGGGGTGGCCCCCACCTAAACCCAGCTAGCCTGTTAGAAGGTCGTAAGTCATGTAAATGACATGCTTGTCCTCGGTGAGGGACTCCGTGTAAGGCTACGATGGTAAAGTCGCCCCTTGCGAGGGGGAATACTTATGTATCGTGACTGGTCCTTGAAAAAGGCCAAAGAGGTCATTTGTTTACCTAACTCTCCACCACCATACTCTCTCTATTTAGTCTGTAGCCACAACAATAATAATTTTCAGGAATTTATAAAAAATTTAAAACTCTCCTTTTTAAAGTCAATTTGTGTTTTTGCAAAATCTAATTATCAATTTGAGTAAAAAATCATTAAGTCAATATGTGTTTTTATTAAGTCAAAAATCATTCCAGATGATTCTTTGAATTTTTCTGGAATTTTCAAAATTTATTTGGTATTTTTCTGAGTATTTTAAAGCCTCCTAAGTATTTCTGAAAATAAAAAAGGAAATAAAATCCAAAACCATCCCAGGGCTGACAAGTGTCACAAATCGGGCCGATCCCCACCGTCGGATTCAATCCAAGCCGTCCGCTGTCACTTAAAACCCTCTCCCCGCCTCCTTCCCTCCTTGGCCGACAAGTGTCATGCATTGGACTGGCCACCTCCCGCCGAATCAATCCTAGCCGCACCCGATCACTTACCGCTTCAACCGCCTCCCTCTCCCCTCGGGCTGGCGAGTGGCTTAATTGAGATCATCCGCTATTGCCAATTTAAATCTCAGTCGTTCCCTGTCACTTAAGGCACTCGATCGGCTCAGATTTAATCCTCGTTGCCGGATTGAATCTCGATCGTCCCCTTTCACTTAACGGTTCACTCCAGATCTGGCAGCCCCGATCCTCTCCCCTGCCACCTATCACCAATCCAACAGCCGCCTCCCTCTCTTTCCTTTCTTTCTCTCTCACTGACCGGTGGGTCCCCCTTGTCAGCACCATCTTCCCCACCGTGTCTTCCTCCTCGCGCCGCGCCGCTTCCGCCAATAACACCCGAGACTGAGCTTTTAAAGTGTTGGTTTCTTCCGCTAATATCTCCTACGCATTTGTGCATTATGGCCTCCATTCACTGCCGCACGCACTCGTCGGTTTCTTTTCCACTTTAAGCCCCCAATCACCAGCGCATTAAGCTGCCGTGGCCGTTTTACTCCGACGTCATTGCACACGGCTGTTACCCCTCTCCTCTGCCTATAAAAAGCCACCCCGAGGATCCCCTCTCCACACCACCTCTCCCTCTCCTCTCAATTCGAGCGCTAAAGCCTCAGAGCCCTCCCCGAGCTCATTCTCCTACGCCGGTCACTCTCTACTCCGGTGAGCAATTCCGGTGACACCGGGCCTCCCCGCTCCTCGCCGACGTCACCAACACCTTACTAGTGCCACGGCGATCAAAAGCCCTCCCTTCCCCCGAGCACGTGCGCCACCGGAGCACCTCCGCCGCCGTGAAGCCTCCTCCGATCGCCGCCTCTCTCCACCGCTAGACCGCACCGGCCAGCCTCGAGCTCCGTGCAAGGTATCAGTGGACTCCCCTCACTCTCCTCTACCTCCTGGTACACTTCGCCGGCGCCGCCGCCTGCAGGAATGCCAGCGACCATCGGTCCCTGTGCGACACCGCCGGTCACCCTGTCGGGACCCGGAACAACAACTGCAGGACCCTCTGTGTAAATTGCACTATCCCAGGAAAAGCTAGTGCACACAGGGTTAACAGGGATACATATCATACAAAATAATCCCACTTTATTATAAGACAAGAGTATGGCATTATGGCTAAGGTTTACAAATAAAGGGCTCATGGCCAAAAAATAAAGCAGCAGAAAAAATAAAGCGTAGAGGAATAGCCCATCATGCCTGCCCACAGGCGAATGACTATAAGACGCGTCCAATTCGTCACCATCCTCACCGAAGTCGTAGACATCGTCCTCTGGCAACAGATTTTAGCAAGGTGAGCACATAAAGTACTCCACAAGTTACACCAAGAGATATAACAGAATTGATGCATGCATAATAGATTTTAAGGAAGGCTTAATAGGATAATTTGCGGAAAAGCAATACCTGAATTTAAATATAATAATGTAAGTACAAAAGCTGAATTTTAATACATCATAAGAAACAATATTTAACAAAGTAATATCATTAGTGTAGGCTCCGACCTACACTAATCTAACCACGGGAATCCCACCCGGACCATTACCAAAACACTGTTAATTGTCAAAACCAAGTTTTATAAAATCAAGTCTAATCTGTGAAAACTCTACTCAGCATGTCCATGACCGTAGACACGGCTACTAGGATAGATTAAAACTCTATCCTAGTACCCACAAGACACGATCGTCCCATATTGCCACTAGATTAATACATTTCCTTTGGTGTGCGGCGAGGAGATCATGACAAGGTCGTTACAATGTTCCATAGCCAAAACAGTCACGCCGCCTCTTGTGCCATATGAGACTTCTCACAACATACGCCACGCTCACATTCAGCTTATAGCAAAACTATATTTGGAATTTCACAAATTACTTAGCCAGATCCGTCCCATACCGGACTTGTGGTAGTACGAAGTGACTTCGTAAAATGGTTCATAGAAACGGTCCTTAATTGACTTAGGCTCAATCCACATACCACAGGCACGACAATCAACCATGTGTCTCCGAACACGAGGCATGCCGGCACCCCACCACCTAACCAATAGCCTAAGTCCAAATCATAAGTTTATATTTTTATTTTCAAACCATTTCATAAACTATCCTTGACTCACCGAAGTCAAGAATTCATTTTCAAATCGTCATTTTATGTGAAACAATTGGTCCCACCAAAAATCATACTAAGCCAGGCTAAGCAATTATATAAAGTTTCTAGTCAATACTATGGTACTAACTAGTTTTCAACTAGGGTGACAGGTATATGAATTCCAGATTCAAACTGGATATAATCAACGGATCATGGGCATAGCTAACATTTAAATCAAATTTAAATTACATTTGCAAAAAGTATGAATGCATATACAGCAAATCAACATAAATAAATTTGAAATAATAGGGTCAACATGGTCAAAGGTGTACCTTGCCTTGCTCGAAGTCCTGCTGCGAATCGTCGAAATCGTAATCTCCTGAATCGTCAAAATCTAACGTAAAGAACCAATTCAAAAGAAATTCAAAAACAAAATTCAAATAAATTGAAAAATTGAAAATGAGGCCAGAAATGGAAAGTTCATAATTTTAGAAAAATTAAGAAATTTGAACGGGTCAATTTGGAGTTAAAATGAAGAAGTTATAGCCTTCTAAAGTTTTAATACAATTAAAAAGAAAATACGTATTTTCTGGAATTATTTTTAAACCGAAAAGCATTTATGATGTCATTAAACATTTTACCGAATTAATTTTACACAGCAAAATAGGGATTATGACGTCAGTAACATAATTGTTTTCGGCCAAAATAATTTTATTCGAAAATTCGGGTTTATGAAGTCAGCATGACGTCAGCCGTAGCAATTTTAATAATTAGCTTTGAGACCGACAGGTGGGCCCAGCCTACGGGAATGAGGCTGACAGGTGGGCCCGGTGTGCTGAGGTGGCGCTGGATCCAATGGGGCGTGCGGGTGGCTTTGCGTGGCGGGGTTGCGCAGACGCGGCGCCGTAGTGGCACCCACGTCGGTTGCCAGCTCGGCCCGTCGAGCTGACGTGGCATATCGGCCGACGGAGCGCGACGTGGTGCTTGCGTGGCCTGTCCAGCGCGGACGTGGCGTCCACTGGGCTGCCACGTGGTCTGCCACCTCAGCCCGACGCTGACGTGGCAGGGCAGTAGCGGCGGCGGGTGTCGAGACTTGAATATGCAAATTCGGACTCTCTGTATATACTGCACTAGTCCCAGGATCACGCTAGTGCACATAGTCAAATATAGATGTAATCACAACCATATACACGTTAAAATAAAGGAAAAACTCAAATATCGATAAATATCAAGAGTACGACCTTATGATCAAGCTTACAATAGACTAGCCCGAATGGCTTAACAAAAACTAGCAGCGGAAATCCAAAATAAAGTGTAGCGGCCAATCGACAAGCCCACAGGCTATCGAGTGGAGAACGAAGCCTAATCCGTGAAGTCATCGAAGTAGCCTCCTTCTGGAATGTCTTGCTAGTGATACTCCTCTTCCTCAACTGAGCAACATTGGGCGTAAAGCCGTGAGTACATTGGTACTCAACAAGTCATTTGTAACAAATGAATGCAACATAGTATGCAAGGCTTACCAAAGGATGGATGAAAGGTTAATTTGCATATAATGACATTTGAAGGTAAATAAAATAAATAGATTGAAGGCGAACTTAAATAAAACAATAATCATTAATAATCAAAGGAATTAAAATAACCACTTGCGAACCTCCCGTCCACAAGTTAAACCAACTGCTCATGGACCTCCCATCCATAAGCTAAACCAACAGTGAGTTAACCATTCACTGTCTAACCACAATCCACAAGTTTTCAGAAATAACTATACCTCGTGTGAAATCACCGAGCATTGTCCATGATCGAGGACGCGGCTATTCGAATAGTTTTACACTCTGCAGAGGTTGCACAACTGTACCCACATGATGAACACGGTGATGTGGCATGCTGATGTGGCACCCGGGGTGTCGTTTTTGGCTGACGTGGCAGACATGTGGCATGCCACGTGGACCTAGAGCTAATGTGGAGGGTTTCGGGTGCGGCGCTGGCGGCGTGATCTGACGGCGGGGAAGTGGACGCGTGGCACAATCACCGCCGATGGATCGAGGCGTCGCGCGGACGCGAGGCGAAGTGAAAGCGGGCGTGGCGACCGAGGCAGGGCGCGGGTGCGGGGTCGCGGGCACGTGGACCGCGGGGCGCGCGGCCAGTTGCGTCTGAGGACCGAGCGGCGAACGCGGGCACGTGGGTCCGGCGGTGGTACGAGCAAGGGGAAGGGGAAGGAGGGCGGCGGTAGCTCACCAGCGGCGAGGCAGGGCGTGTGTCGCGGAGGGCGCGGTGCGATGCCTGGGATTCTTGCCGGAGAAGACGACGATTACGGCGGAGAGGGATCGGCGGCGGGGGGAAGAGAAGGGCGCGACGTCGGGGTTTCTCACTGGCGACGGCGGCGGCGGGAGGTGGGCAGTGACGATGGCGCTCACTCGCGGGGAGGTTGATGGCAGCAGCGACAGGTGCGCGGCGGAGAGGGACGGCGGCATCGACGGTTGCGGGTTAAATGGCACATTAACCGAGGCATCCAGATCGGTCACAGCGCGGGCGCGGAGGCGGCTAGGGCAACGCGGGTGGCCGGGCGTGGTCGCGCGGGGTGGGCTGCGGGATTGGGGACGCGTGGCACGAGCGGAGGGAATCCGACGGGCGGGAGAGCGCGGGTGGCGGCGCGCGGCGCGCTAGGGTAGGCGCGAGAGGCGTGGGGTGAGGGGCAGTGGATGAGTGCCGCGTGGCCAAGGGGGGAAACAGGCCGTGGGACGGATGCGCACGAGTGCGAGGTTCGGGCGAGCGGGGCGGGTGCGCGCGGGAGGCGGATGTCTGCCGCGAGATAGGCGCGGGAGATCTCTGTCGAGACCCGAATATGCAAATTCGGTCTCTCTGTGTAAACTGCACTAGTCCAGGATCACGCTAGTGCACACAGTCAAACATAGATATCATCGCAGTCATACACACGATAATAATAAAGGAAAACTCGAATATCGATAAAATATCAAAGGTACGACCTTATGGTCAAGCTTACAATATCTCTAGCCGGAAAGGCTTATCAAAATAGCAGCGGAAATCCAAAATAAAGCGTAGCAGCCAATCGACAAGCCCACAGGCTATCGAGTGGAGAACGAAGCCTAATCCGTGAAGTCGTCGTAGTACTCTCCTTCTGGAACCTCCTGCTGATAGTACTCCTCTCCCTCCACTGAGCAACATAGGCGTAAAGCCGTGAGTACATTGGTACTCAGCAAGTCGTTTGTAACAATGAATACAATATAATATGCAAGGCTTACCAAAGGAAGGCTGAAAGGTTAATTTGCACAAAGGCATTTCTCGATGAGATATAATAAATAACTTGAAAGCGAAAGGTAACTGAAAACGATAATAATAAATAATCAAAGAAATAAACATGAACCACTTGTGAACACCAATTCACAAGTTAAACCAACAGTGAACTACCTGTCCACTCCCAATATAAACCACCAAGTTATAAGTGAAACGCTAACCCTCGTGTGAAATCCCCGAGCAATGTCCATGACCGAGGACGCGACTATTCGAATAGTTTTACACTCTGCAGAGGTTGCACAACTGTACCCACACGATGTGATTAGCCTCGATCTCAGGAAATCACAACAAAGCCTTTACAATGCTCTACCTCAACACAATCCTACCCACTAGGGTTTCGCATCACACCCCCCCTTGCGCCACATGGAAATCAGCAACCATGTCCATCACAATGGCAGAATTGAATTGAAATATTACAAATTAATCAGCCAGGTCCATCCCATAATAGACATGTGGTTTGCACGATTAAGCTCAGATCAATGGCGCACAAAGTTAAGTCCTTAACATTACCCGGGCGAGGCTACCACATCCCCGAAGTGCAACTGCACCTCCCCCTTTACTGCACGATCACTCGCCCGAGTGAAACACCAATTTGTATAACCAAGCCAACGTCACACCAATGACGTGGCACAAATTTTAATACATGTGGCACCAACCACAGTTCCATATGTGATTAAGTCAAATAAATAATTAACATATGCTGATGAGATCAATCGTAAATATAAGCCAGCTAAGCAATCTAATCGTACCAACCCATGTGACAAATAATCTAGCATCACTAATAAATTACCCAACCTATGGTGACAATGGCATCATGGCATTCCAAAGTATCAAGGAGGTATAATGTCAATTGGGACGATAACTAACAGTGCAAAGGTTTGAATAAAAATAGCAATACGATGTAATTTAAAACAAAATAATTAAATAATAGATTGCAAAATTGGGTTCAACATGATCAAAGGACATGACTTGCCTTCATTATGCTCAGCGGGGTACTCCTGGTCTTCAGGCGCGAAACCTGCTCCTTCGGAATCCGAATCTGACGAGAGAGAAAACGACCGAAAACAAAGAAACACATAAAATGATAAGCAAATGAACTCCAAAATTCACAAAACTAGAACCAACAGCTAGAGCTCGATTTTAGATGAATTTAGAAAAAAGAACGGGGTCAATCAGAGCTAGGACGGAGGAGAACGGGCTCTCGGAAAATTAATCCTAAAATTTAATCGAGAAATTCGGAAAAGTTACTGTGCTGTGGACCGGGCGCATGGGAAACTGGGTCCACCGTGGACTCGGTCCACGAAACAGTGCACACGGGGGCGGCGGGCTGACGCGGCGCTAGGGCTGACGTGGCAGCAGCATGTGCTGCCACATGGCACGGGTGACGTGGCGGCTGACGTGGCTGCCACGTGGCACCTGGGGGCGGGTCTCGGCTGATGTGGCGCTGACGTGGTATGCCACGTGGGATGCCACATCAGCTAGGGCTGACGTGGCTCGGCTGACGCGGCACGGCGCGGCGCGACGGCGGGGATCCGATGGCGGGGGTGCGGGCACGCGGTGCGATCTGGACCTTCGGTCCGATCCGAGCGACGGCGGGATGCAGCTGGCGCGGCGCGGCGACGGCCGGATCGGCGACGCGTGGCGGCACGCGCGCGAGGTGTCACGGCGCGCGGCGTGGCGGATCGCGGCGATGGTGACGCGCGCGCCGCGGGAGCGGATCGCGCGCGGGCGGGTGCGCGCGTGAGGCGTCGCGGGCGTGGCACGCGGCGCGACGCGCCGAGGCGGGCGAGGCGAGGCGAGGCGAGGGGTGAGGTCCGGCGAAGCGGGCGACCGGGGAGGCGACGCGGCGACGGGGACGGCGCGGAGAACTCACCGGCGACGGGAGCGATGGCGACAGGGTCAGCGGCGACGGGCGACGCATGGGGACGCGCGGGCACATGCGAGGCGACGGCGGCGCGGCGCGAGAACGGTGGCGACGCGCGCGAGAGGCGAGCTAGGGTTCGGCGGCGGCGATTAACGGGCACGCAAACCGAGGCAGGCGACGGGTTAAATGCACGCGAACCGAGGTGACCAGATTGGTTACGACGCGGGTCGACGCGGCACGCGGGGTTCAGACGGCTCGGATTCGCCGACGTAGGCGCGATCCGACGGCTGAGGGCGAGCGGCGGGTTAGGGTTACGCGGCGCGGCGCGGGTGAACGGCGGAGGTCGCGCGGGCGTGCGATCGGGCGGCTAAGGGAGGAGGCGAGGCGCGGGCGCGGGGACGCAGCTGGTGCCGCCGCGTGTTAAGGCGAGGCGGTACGGTCGCGGGCGCTGGACCGGGCGGATGCCGACGCGTGGCGCGGCGCGATCGTCGCAGGCAGGAGCGAGGCGGAAGAGGGTACAGCAAGCGGAGACGCTGGTCGGATGGCCGACGCGTGGCGCGAGGGATCTAGCGGCGGGGAGGATTTCTTTTTCTTTTCTTTTTCCAGAAATTCAAATAAACTTCTAAAAGCTCTAGAAAATAGCAAATAAATCCTAAAAATTCACCAAAAATACCAGAAAATTCCTTAAGACCTGAAGAACACAAATAAAATATTTCCAACTTATGTTAATATTTATTTTATTAATATTAAATCTTTGAAAATTCTAAAAATTCATTTGAAGCTTCAATTAAATTCAGAAAATTCCAGAAAATTCATTTTTAAATTCCAGGCTTTAAAAATCTCAGAAAAATAGGATGTTACAGATGGGCAGCGGGGAGCAAGGGCGGCGGGGTGGAGCTGGGCCAGGCTGGGTGCGCGCGCAGCCGACACGCGGCGAGCGAGGGCGGCCGAGGGAGTTGGGCCGAGAGAGATTTCGGCCCGAAGGGTTTTGGATTTAACCCGACTTTTCTTTTTAATAAATCCAAAATAAATCAAAGGGCTCTAGAAAAATAGCAAATAAATCGCGAAAATTCACCACAAATACCAAAAAATTCACCACAAATACCACAAATACCGTAAATAAATCAAAGAGCTCTGGCAGGCGACGGCGCCGGACGAGAGTGCAGAGAGGAAGAGGGGCGCGAGGGGAGCATCCTGGTACCTTGCACGAAGCCTGAGGGTGGCCGGAGTGTGCTAACGGCGGCGAGGAGCGGCGGTAGAGGGAGGTTGTCGGTGGCGAGGTGATCTCAACGGCGGAGGGGCTCGGAGATGAGGTGGAGGAGACGCGCCGTGCTTCCCTGAAGCTCGGAGTGGCGGCGGCGTGGCACGAGAAGCTCTGAGGCGGCGGCGATTTCTCACCGCAGTCCTACCGGCGGCGGAGAGGGAGGACGCACGGGGCGGCGATGCTAAAGGCGTGCTCGGGTGAGATTGAGATAGGGGAATGGAGTGGTGTGGGGAGGGGATGCTCGGGTAGGCCTTATATAGGGGAAGGAGTAGTAACGGCCAAGCAATTGCTCGTTGGACTTGAATCGTCCTGAGTACCAATTGGCTTAATTGCGAGGTAAAGGAGGGGGTAACAGGCGGCTCGGGTGCGGCAGTGAAAGAGGGAGTAAATGCACAATTGCTCGAGCGAAATCGGCGGCAAAACCCGAAGGTTTAATTTTTCATTTGTGGGCGTTAATGGCGGCAACAACAGCGGTGATCGCACGGGGAAGAAGGAAGGTGGCAGGGAAGATGGATCTGATCGGCTGGACCCACCAGTCAGCGAGAGGAAGAAAAGAGAAAGGGCGAGGGCGGCGACTAGATTGGTGACAAGTGGCAAGGGAGAGGGAGCAGGGCCATTGGATCCCGAGCGAACTGTTAAGTGAAAGCGGATGGGTGCGATTCGATCCGACAACGAGGATGCAATCGGAGCCGTTCAGGCGAGGACCGGAGGGTTAAGTGGTTGCGGGCTGCGGGGATTTGGTACGGCAACAGTGAAGGGCTCGGATCGAGCCATGCATCGATCGAAGGGAAGAGAGGAGCGGGCGAAGCGGTAAGTGACGATGGGCGGCTGAGATCAGATTGGACGGAGGGCTGGCCGGTCCGATGGGCGACAGGTGCTGGCCAGAGAGGAGGAGAAGGCGGGGCGAAGGGGTAAGTGGGATCGGGCGGCTGAGATTGAATCCGGTGGCGCGGATCGGCCCGATGGATGACACTTGTCAGCCCGAGGAGGGTTTTGGGTTTAAATTTTCTTTTTGATTTTCAGAAATGATTTGGAGGCTTTAAAATACTCTGAAAAATACCAAATAAATCTTAAAAATTCTAAAAAAATTCAGAGAATCATCTAGAACTATTTTTTGACTTAATAAAAATATTTTTCACCCATTTTGATAATTACACTTTGCAAAAACATAGATTGACTTTAGAAGGAGAGTTTTGAATCTTTATAAATTCCAGAAAATTATTATAATTACAGATTTGACTTAGGAAAACGAAATGCACTTCTTTTGACTTTGCCAAACTGAAATAAATTTATTTTGTTTTTTATAAAGTGGAAGTTTTAACTTTTCTCACTTCAAGGCTTGGAATAAAATCCAGAAAAATCTAAATAAACTTCCAGAAGATATTCAATAATTAATTTGAATTAGTTATATATATAAATTTAGAATAATATTATTTATTTATTTATTTTGAAATAAACAATACACGTACGCCCAAAGCTTCCCACGCCGCCACCTGCGCTTCTATCGATCACGCGCCACCTCACTTTCGGTCCGTGGACTCAGTCCACCATGAACTGGGCCCACATGTTAGCGTCACTCCAATTATTTAATTATTAGGGCTGACGTCACGCTGACGTAATAAAACCGATTTTCCGTTTAAAGTTAATTCGGCTGAATATTAATTGTGCTTCTGACGTCATAATTATTATTTTCCTTCAGTAAAATAATTCATGCTAACATCATAAATGCTTTTCGGTTTAAAAAAATAATTCCAGAAAATGGGTATTTTCTTTTTAATTGTATTTAAACTTTGGAAAGCCATAACTTCTTCATTTTAACTCCAAATTGACCCATTCAAATTTCTAAAATTTTCTAAAATCATGAACTTTCCATTTCTGCACTTCTTTTGAATTTTGGAATTTATTTGAATTTTGTTTTTGAATTTTTTTTGAATTGGCTCTACACGTTAGATTTTGACGATTCGGGAGATTACGATTTCGACGATTCGCAACAGAACTTTGAGCAATGCAAGTTACGCCTTTGACCATGTTAACCATAATATTTCAAATTTAATTATATTATTTTACTGTATAAGCATGCGTACTTTATTCAAGTGTAATTTAAATCTGATTTAAATTGTAGTTATGCCCATGATCCTTGATTATAGTCAATTTGAATCTCGAATCCATATACCTTGTCACCCTAGTTGAAAACTAGTTAGTACCATAGTATTGACTAGAAACTTTATAGAATTGCTTAGCCTGGCTTAGTATGATCTTAGGTGGGATCAAATATTTCACATGGAATGATAGTCTTTTTAAATGAATTCTTAACTTCGGTGAGTCAAGAAAGTTTATGAAATGATTTAAAAATGAAAATAGAAAACTGGTTTGGACTTAGGCTACTGGTTAGGTGGTGGGGTGCTGGCATGCCTCGTGTTTGGTGACACCTGATTGATTGTCGTGCATGAGCGAATGTGGTTGAGCCTAAGTCAATTTGAGGACCGTTTCTGTGATTCATTTTACGAAGCCACTTCGTACTACCACAAGTCTGGTATGGGACGGACCTGGCTAAGTAATTTATGAAATTCCAAATATAGTTTCGCCACAGGCTGAATGTGAGCGTGGCGTAGGCCGCGAGAAGTCTCACATGGCACCAGAGGGGGGCTCCAACTCGTGGATTCAAGTTGTGGTGAAACCTTAGTGGTGGCATGACTGTTTTGGCTATGGATCATTAGAACAGCCTTGTCATGAACTCTCCGCTGCACACCTAAGGTAGTGTGTTTATCGCGTGGCTCAGGTGAGAGGGAATGTTTTGTGGGTAAAGTTGTGCACCTCTGCAGAGTTAAAAATTTATTCTGGATAACCGTGTCGACGGGCTTGGAGTTTATAAAACTGGTTTTACAGACAAAAATGATGGTTTAGAAAATGGTCCGGGTGGGATGCCCGTGGTTAGGTTAGTGTGGTTTGGAGCCTGCACTAATGATAATACTTGTTAAAAATATTATTTCATATGTTGTATTAAAATTTTAGCTTTTGCACTTACATTATTGTATTTAAATTTCAGTATTGCTTTTCACCTTGAAATCCATTATGCATGCATCAACTCTGTTATATATTCTAGTGTAACTTGTGGAGTACTTTAAAGTTCTCACCTTGCTAAAATCTGTTGCCAAACTTTGACGGCGACCTCGACGGTGAGGACTACTTCAGTGAATAGGACAAGTCTTACAGTCATTCGCCTATGGGAGGCTGGATGGGCTGAGCTGCCACCTTTATTGTTTTTCCGCTGCTTTTACTTTTCAAAAGGCCTCGTGCCATTTTATTGTAAGACTTGGCCATATGGCTGTAAATTTGCTTAATATAATTATGGTGATTTCACGTGATATACATCACTGTTTACCCTATGTGCACTAGCTTTTCCTGGGATAGTGCAATTTACACAGAGAGACTTGGAGTGTTGTTCTGTGTCCCAACAATCTACCTCCTAAAAGAAGTAGGATTTGGGATCCATGCCTTCAGGAGGAGAGGCGATAGGGAGGAGAGGCGACATTGGGAGGGAGAGGCGGCGTTGGGTGGGAGAGGCAGCGTCGGGAGGAAGAGGTGGTGTCGAGAGGAGAGGCGGCATCAGGTGGGAGAGGTGGCATCTGTCGAGACCCGAATATGCAAATTCGAACTCTTTGTGTGTACGGCACTACTCCAGGATCACGCTAGTGCACACAGTCAAACATAGATGTAGTCACAACCATACACACGCTAAAATAAAGAAAAAAAATCAAATATCGATAAATATCAAAGGTACGACCTTATGGCCAAGTTTACAATATCTCTAGACGGAAGGGCTTTAAAACTAGCAGCGAAAATCCAAAATAAAGTATAGTGGCCAATCGACAAGCCCACAGGCTATCGAGTGGAGAACGAAGCATAATCGGTGAAGTCGTCGAAGTCCTCTCCTTCTGGAACCTCCTGCTGATAATACTCCTCGTCCTCAACTGAGCAACATAGGCGTAAAGCCATGAGTGCATTGATACTCAGCAAGTTATTTGTAACAAATGAATGCAATATAGTATGCAAAGCTTACTAATGGAAGGCTGAAAGGTTAATTTGCATCAAAGACATTTCACAGTAAATATGATAAATAGATTGAAAGTGAACTTTAAGTGAAAATAATAATAATAAATAATCAAAAGAATTGAAATAACCACTTGCGAACATCCCATCCACAAATTAAACCAACCGCTCGTGGACCTCCCATCCATAAGCTAAACCAACTGTGAGTTAACCATTCACTATCTAACCACAATTCACAAGTTTTCAGAAATAACTATACCTTGTGTGAAATCACCGAGCATTGTCCATGCCGAGGACGCGGCTATTCGAATAGTTTTACACTCTGCAGAGGTTGCACAAGTGTACCCACACGATGCGATTATCCTCACGTTAAAGAAAAAACAACAAGGCCTTTACAAAATTCAGTTCCAACCCAATCCCACCCGCTAGAGTTTCGCATCACACCCCCCTTGCGCCTCATAGAAATCAGCAACCATGTTCATCACAATGGCGAGATTGAAATTAAAACCTCCCAAATTAATCAGCCAGGTCCACCCCATACAAGACATGTGGTTTGCACGATAAAGCTCAGATCAATGGTGCACAAAGTTAAGTCCTTAAGTGTACTCGGGTAAGGCTACCACATCCCTCGAAGTGAACCTGCACTTCCCCCTTTACTGCACAATCACTCGCCTGAGTGCAAAACCAAGTTTGTATAACCACACCAATGTCATGGCACAAATTTTTAATAAATGTGGCACCAACCACGGTTCCATATTTCATTAAGTCAAATTAATAATTCACATGTGATGATAAACCCAATCGTAAAATAAGCAAGGCTAGGCATACTACTCGTACAACCCATGTGACAAATAATATAGCATCACTAGTAAGTTTCCCAACTATGGTGACAATGGCATCATGGCATTCAAATTATCAAGAAGGGAGGAATCAATTGGGACGATAACTACCATATTCAAAAATTTGTAAATAAATAGCGATGCAATGTAATTTAAAATAAAATAATTAAATAATAAATTTCAAACTGGGTTCAACATGATCAAAGGACACGACTTATCTTGGTTATGCTTAGCGAGGTACTCGGGGGTCTTCTGGCGTTGCTCCTGCTCCTTCGGAATCGAGAAAATGATTGAAATAAGAAAATCATATAAAATGATAAGCAAATGAACTCCAAAAATCTTGAAATTGGAATCAAAAGCTAGAGATCGATTTTAGATGAATTTAGAAAAAGGAACGGGGTCAATCAAAGCTAGGACGGAGGAGAACGGGCTCTCGAAAAATTTAATCTAAAGGAAAACCCTAAAAATCAGAAATTACACTGTGCTGTGAACCCGACTCACGGGAGACCAAGCCCATGGTGGACCTGGTCCCCGAAATAGTGCACACGGGGCGGTCGATGCTGATGCGGTGGGCAAGGGCTGACATGGCAGCAACTGGTGCCGATAGGTGGCACAAGCTGATGTGGCGCTGACTTGGCGGCTGACGTGGCACCTGAGGCCGGTTTTTGGATGACGTGGCTGCTAACGTGGTGTGACATGTGGCATGCCACATGGCCTAGGGCTGACGTGGCTTGCCACGTGTGCAGGGCTGACGTGGAGTGGTTGAGGCGCGGCGGCGGCAGTGGGATCTGACGGCGGGGAAGAGGACGCGTGGCTCAATCCGGTGCGCGATTTCGGATCTGAACGGACGGTCACGATCGGTGGCGGCAGCCGTCCGATTGCTGACATGTGGCGCTGCCCCACCGCACGAAGCGTCGTGGCAGACGTGGGCACGCGGACGTGAGCGCGATCTGGTGCGGCGACTGAGGGAGCGGGAGTGGCACGCGGACCGAGGGCCAATACGGGGGCAATGGCCGGGGCGACACGGGCGGTGTGGCGACTGTGGCGGTCGGGTGCGCAGGGTGCGACGGCGGCTCGAGTCCGACGACGGCTCGGGTGGCAGAGGGAGTCGGCCGAGCGGCGGAGGAGGGGCGGCTCACTGGAGGACGTCGACGGCGGTTGGTGACGACGGGTCTAAGAGAGACAAGGGCAGCGCGGGGAGGTACGCTTGCAAGGCGAGGGACGACGGCGAGGTCTCCGGCGTGCAATGAGGACAGCCGGGACGGCGGCGCGAGGCGAGGAATGACAGCGTGGTGTGGGCGAGGAGAGGAGGCGATGGCGGCGGCTGCGGCTTTACGGACATGAACCGAGGCCAAACCCAGGATGAACACGGTGCGACGGAGTTCGCATCAGGGACGATGCATGCGGACGCGACGCGTGGCCAGTGGGGTCGATCGGACGGCTCTGGATGAGTTCGGGTGCAATGCGGGCGCAAGTGCGGGATGGGTGACACGCGGCCCATTGGGCGGCTGAGGAGAGGCACGAGCATGGTGACGCTAGGGTAGGCGCAGCGCAGGCGGGGGCGTCATGCGTCGAGGGGCGCGGGATGGCGGCCACGTGAGCGGGCACTAAGATCAGGTGGGCGAGAGCGAAGTAGGGTGCGGGTGGAGTGGGCGAGCGGCAAGGGCGCGATGGCTGACACATGGCGTGGGCAGTAGATCGTGCGGTTGGTGGCTTGCGCGCGAGGTGAGGGAAGCGCCTGTGCGGGCGTGTCCGAGAGGCCGACGTGTGGTTGCGACAGGTGGGCCGAGGGGAGGCTAACGGGCCGGCCTGACACTGTGCGAAAAGGCTTTCCCTGATTTTCTTTTTAGTAAATTCCGAATAAAATCCAAAATGCTCCAGAAAATAGCAAATAACACCCAAAAATTCACCAAAAATATCAAAAAATTCCTCGAGACACAAGGAACTCAAATAAAATATTTACAGCATATGTTGAAATTTATTTTGATCATATTAAATCATTTAAAATTTTGAAAATCCATTTTAAGCTTGATTAAAATTCAAAAAAATTCCAAAATTTTATTTTTAAATTCAAGGTTTTAAAAACTTTAGAAAATCAGGATGTTACAAACCTTACCCCCTTAAACGGTATCTCGACCCCGAGATCCGGGCCTACTAAGAGAAATAGGTTTACCAGGTGCTACGTTGGAGACGACGTGGTTCAGGCTTCCTCTTGCTACACCCTGAGATTGTTTGCTGCCTTGAGCTGATGATGTTCCACGACTCGCTCCTGGAGAAAAGGTCTTGGCAGGTGTACTCCCAAGGTTGAATGAAATTGGTGTGATTGCTTGATGCTTCTGCGGACAATTACGAGTGAAATGGCTTGGCTCTTTGCAATTGAAACAATTAGATGAAGCTGCAGGGTTGGCGTCCCTCTGGGGTTGATTGCTGACATTGATAGGGTGTGGTCCCGAATTGTCATGACGGGTCAGTAGAGCTGGGGTCTTGAAATCTGACTATTGCGGTACACGAGCTGGCTGGTAGGTGTTTAGTCTTGTCCTTTGCGACTGTTGTAAGTGAACTCCTTGGTGACTTATATTCCTTTTGTGAAATTCTGCCATCTCGCGGCGAGACTCTTCAATCAGTATGGCCTTATCCACCATGTGCTGAAAACTGATATAGTCATTGCCAACCACTTGTACCTTTAATCCTGAGTTCAAGCCTTTCTTGAACCTTCTATGACGAGTGGTATATGTGGCTACGTCCTTTGGCGCGTAGCGAGCTAACTGAGTGAATTTATTGAGATATTCACTCACTGACATATTCCTCTGCTGCAGCTCTCTGAACTCATCCTTCTTCATCTCGATCACCCCATCCATGACATGGGCGTGATGGAAGGCGGCTATGAACTCTGCCCAAGTGACACTGTCGTGGTCCTCGTGAGCGGCACAGTAGTTCTCCCACCACTCTGCTGCTACTCCCTCAAGCTGGTGTGCTGCATATATCACTTTCTCCCCGTCTGTGCACTAGGCCAGGTTCAGTTTCTGCTCAACTGAACGGATCCAATCGTCTACCTCCAAAGGCTCTGAAGAACTTGAGAAGGTAGGTGGTCTCGTCCTGATGAACGCTGCATAGCTGGACTACTGACGAGGTGGCTGAGGTGCTACTGGCTCTTGGTGCTGACGCTGCATCATAACATTCATATTCTGCATCATTGCCTGCATCATCTATGTCTGGGCCACCAAGAACTGGCTGAGGGCGGGGTCCAAACTCGGTGGAACTGCCTGAGCGGCACTGCTCTCTGGATCCTGGTTTGCCTGGCAACGGCCTAAAGAGTTCCTGGTTTCAACCATCTTGCCGTTGCTTTGAAAAGGGAAACAACTGCTGACTGACTTTGCCGGGTTTTAAAGATGAGAGGGAAACAACATAGACGAGAGGTAAATTCATCTAAGGGGGATTTTCTAATGGCAATCTAAACTAAACAAACACTTAGCCGAAAAGGCTAACAACAAAACTGGGAAAAAACTCCAATAAAAGATTGACATGATTGCAATATAATGCTTTTGAGGGCAACATTTGCAGCTCACATCACACGCAACTGCAAGAAAAGCAAAACGGTCTACACGATGCTAAAACTAGAACAGGGTTCAAATCAAATGGCTCTCGATCTTCACGGTAGTCTTCAATCTTGTTTGGGAACCTATTGGGTGCTTCCGTGATCCAAACATCACAGCAAAACTCGAAGAATTCTGGGCCAACCTTCTCTTTGATTATGGGACACTCGAAACACCTATGGATGTTATGGAGATAAGAATTTTGAAAATAAATTAACAGAGAAGGTGAGGATCAAGAATCCTAGGAATAAGGTAAGAACAGAGAATCACTAGATATTCATTTTGTTGATTTGACTTAGAAAATAGATTTTGAAATTGGCTAAAACGACCACTCTAACTAGGGCTTCGTCCTACAATCGATATAGCTCTGATACCTTCTCTGTCGAGACCCGAATATGCAAATTCAGACTCTTTCTGTGTACTGCACTAGTCCAGGATCACGCTAGTGCATGCAGTCAAACAAAGATGTAGTCACAACCATACACACGCTAAAATAAAGGAAAAACTCAAATATCGATAAATCTCAAAGGTACGACCTTATGGCCAAGCTTACAATATCTCTAGCCGAAGGGCTTTAAAACTAGCAGCGGAAATCCAAAATAAAGCGTAGTGGCCAATCGACAAGCCCACAGGCTATCGAGTGGAGAACGAAGCTTAATCCATGAATTCGTCGAAGTCCTCTCCTTCTGGAACCTCCTGCTGATAATACTCTTCGTCCTCAACTGAGTAACATAGGCGTAAAGTCGTGAATACATTAGTACTCAGCAAGTTGTTTAAAACAAATGAATGCAATATAGTATGCAAGACTTACCAATAGAAGGCTGAAAGGTTAATTTGCATAAAAGACATTTCACAGTAAATATAATAAATAGATTAAAAAGCGAATTTTAAGAGAAAATAATAATAATAAATAATCAAAGGAATTGAAATAAGCACTTGCGAACCTCCCATCCACAAGTTAAACCAACCGCTCTGGACCTCCCATCCATAAGCTAAACCAACAGTGAATTAACCATTCACTGTCTAACCACAATCCACAAGTTTTCAGAAATAACTATACCTTGTGTGAAATCACCGAGCATTGTCCATGATCGAGGATGCGGCTATTCGAATAGTTTTACACTCTGCAGAGGTTGCACGACTGTACCCACACGATGCGATTATCCTCACGTTAAATAAAATCACAACAAGGCCTTTACAAAATTCAGTTCCAACCTAATCCCACCCGCTACAGTTTCGCATCACACCCCCCCTTGCGCCACATGGAAATCAGCAACCATGTTCATCACAATGGCGAGATTAAAATTAAAAGCCCCCAAATTAATCAGCCTGGTCCATCCCATACTAGACATGTGGTTTGCACGGTTAAGCTCAGATCAATGGCGCACAAAGTTAAGTCCTTAAGTGTACCCGGGCGAGACTACCACATCTGCTGAAGTGAACCTGCACTTCCCCCTTTACGGCACGATCACTCGCCCGTGTGCAAAACTAAGTTTGTATAACCACACCAATAACACACCAATGTCATGGCACAAATTTTTAATAAACATGGCACCAATCACGGTTCTATATCTCATTAAGTCAAATTAATAATTCACATGTGATGATAAACCCAATCGTAAAATAAGCAAGGCTAGGCATACTACGCATACAACCCATGTGACAAATAACATAGCAACACTAGTAAGTTTTCCAACTATGGTGACAATGGCATCATGGCATTCAAATTAGCAAGGAGGGAGGAATCAATTGGGACGATAACTACCATATTCAAAGGTTTGTTAATAAATAGCGATGCAATATAATTTAAGATAAAATAATTAAATAATAGATTGCAAACTGGGTTCAACATGATCAAAGGACATGACTTGCCTTGGTTATGCTCAGCGAGGTGTTTGGGGTCTTTTGGCGTTGCTCCTGCTCCTTCAGAATCGAATCTAACGAGAGAGAAAACGATTGAAATAAGAAAAACACATAAAATGATAACCAAATAAACTCCAAAAATCTTGAAATCAGAATCACAAGCTAGAGCTCGATTTTATATGAATTTACAAAAAAGAACAGGGTCAATCGGAGGTAGGATGGAGGAGAACGGGTTCTCAAAAAATTTAATCTAAAGGAAAACCCTAAAAATCAGAAATTACACTGTGCTGTGAACCCGGCTCACGGGAGACCAAGCCCACGGTGGACCTGGTCCACAAAACACTGCGCACAAGGCGGTCGGTGCTGACGCGGTGGGCTAGGGCTGACGTGGCAGCAGCTATGCCGACACGTGGCACAAGCTGACGTGGCACCTAGGGCTGGTTTTTGGCTGACATGGCGGTTGACGTGGCATGCCACGTGACATGCCACGTGGCCTAGGGCTGATGTGGCTTGCCACATGGGTGGGGCTGACGTGGAGTGGTTCGGGCACGGCAGCGGCGGAGGGATCGACGACGGGGAAGAGGACGCGTGGCTTAATCCGGTGCGCGATTTCGGATCTGAACGGACAGTCACGATCGGCGGCGGCCGTCCGATTACTGACACATGGTGCTGCCCGTCACACGAAGCGTCACGGTGGACGTGGGCGCACGGACGTGAGTGCGGTCTGGCGCGGTGACCGAGGGAGCTGGAGTGGCGCGCGGACCGAGGGCCAGTGCGGGGGCCGTGGCGGTTGGGTGCACGAGGTGCGATGGCGGCTCGAGTCCGGCGACGGCGGAGGGACGCAGGGTGGTCGGCAGCAGTTCGTTCGGCGACGGCTTCGGCGCCGGAGCGAGTCGGCCGAGCGGCGGAGGACGTCGACGGCGGTTGGTGATGGCGGCTCTGAGAGAGAGGTGGGCGGCGTGGGGAGGTCCTCTTGCAAGGCAAAGGACGGCGGTGAGGTCTCCAGCATGCAATGAGGACAGTAGGGACGGCGGCGCAAGGTGAGGAACGGTAGCATGGCGCGAGCGAGGAGAGGAGGCGAGGGCGGCGGCTGCGGCGTTAAGCACGCGAAACGATGCACGCGGCGGCGACGAACACGGCGCGGCAGAGTTCGCATCGGGGACGATGCGTGCGGACGCGACGCGTGGCCAGTGTGGTCGATCGGACGGCTCTGGATGAGTTCGGGTGCGGCACGAGTGCAAGTGCAAGATGGGTGACACGCGGCCCATTGGGCGGCTAAGGAGAGGCGCGGGCGTGGCGACGCTAGGGCAGGCGCAGCGCAAGTGGGGGCATCGCGCGGCGAGGGGCACGGGATTGCTGCCACATGGGCAGGCGCTGAGATCAGGCGGGCGAGAGCGAAGCGGGGTGCGGGTGGAGTGGGCGAGCGGTGAGGGCGCGATGGTTGCCACGTAGCGTGGGCAGCGGATCAGGCCGCTGGTGGCTTGCGTGCGGGGTGAGGGAAGCGGTTGTGCGGGCATGGCCGAGAAGCCGACGCGTGGCTACGACAGGTGGGCCGAGGGGAGGCGGATAGGCCGGCCCGACACTGTGCAAAAAGGTTTTCCCTGATTTTCTTTTTAGTAAATTCCGAATAAAATCCAAAATACTCCAGAAAATAGCAAATAACTACAAAAAATTCATCAAAAATATCAAAAAATTCTTTGAGACACAAGGAACTCAATTAAAATATTTACAGCTTATGTTGAAGTTTATTATAATCATATTAAATCATTTAAAATTTTGAAAATTCATTTTAAGCTTGATTAAAATTCAGAAAAATTTCAAAAATTTATTTTTAAATTCAAGGTTTTAAAAACTCCAGAAAATCAGGATGTTACAGCATCGGGTGAGAGAGGCGGTGTCATCCGAAGAGGCGATGTCGGGTGCACGAGTGAGGAGTGAGAGCAAAACCTAGCAGGGGCGGCAGAGATAGAGGAGTGCGCGAGTGAGGAGTGAGAGCACAAACCTAGCAGGGCCTATTAATGGAGGGATTATAACAAATGGTTCCATAATGGAATAATTTGTGATATTACTATGGAACAGTCTGTGATATGTGGCATATCACAGATTATGGAACCATCTATGATGCGCATATCACAAACGATTTGTTCCACTAATTCGTCTATGTACAACAAATCCTATTTTTCAGCTAGCCTTAGGAAATATACTAGCCATGCATACCCTATGAAAAAGCAAGTATAATCATAGATGTAATTAGTTTTTAATTATTGAATCAATTACAATGGAATAGTTGCGTAATTACATGCCGAGTTTCTTATGATCGATTATATTGCAATAATTTCTAAATAGGGGTTGATTGCCATGTGGGATCATTGATTACACTTGGCTATTTACTTTTAAATAAAGCCCTTCATTGCCTTGTTCTCCCACGATCTTGATGTCGTCTCTGAATGGAGGTAACTTATTAAATTGATTGTACTCTTCCTCATCCATGACATTCTCAACTCCGACAAAATTCTTCTTTTGGCATGAAGAACTACGTAGCACTTCTTATTTTCTAGGTTGATTACATGAAGGATCGAAAATGGCAACAGAGGAGGGTGAATGCTGCCTTTGAAAATTACCCCGAGTATTCACTTCTAATTTCTCCTCCAATAGCAATGAATGCTATGAAGTAAGAAACCACAAGTTAACACAAAACTGGTTCGAAGAAATTGCCCACAAATCTTACTTGAAATTAACTGCTCTAGAAGGCCACAAAGGTATGTAAAATAATTGTCAAGACACACAAGCTGACGACTGAAAGTTGCACCTACACAAAAACTGCAAGCAAACAAATTAATCATGTAAATTCAGTGCAACTCTCGGTGAAAAGAGATAGGAACTGTAGTCTAGTGAGTACAAGACACAGGCTTATCAGCAGAAAACTTACAGCACCCAAGAGGTAGCCGACCAAAAGAAACAGCTGTGCATAGTAGGAAAGAAGGAGAAGCAGTCCTTAACCAAAGGTACTTGCAGCCCAACAACCAAAAAGGAAATGATTACAGACTGGAAAGGATCAATGAAACCGAGAAAGCAAAGGAGTAATCACGTGACACTGCTACTGCCGAAATGGAATTCTTTTTAGGACTAAACCAAATAGCAGCTTATCGAAACAACTGCCGAGGAATAGGGTCTAGCAGCCGAAAAACAGGAGACAGAGTCCTCTCTAGACAGCTTCTGGCCGCAAGAAAAAATTAACGCTGCAGGCTGGCCAAACCAATCAAGAAAGAAGGCTACTTGCAGCCAAACAAGACAGCAGAAGTAGTAGCAAGAATAACAGAAGCAGACCACCAGAAAATAGGAGACAGAAGCTGTTCCTCCAACTCTTCCATGCAGCCCAACAAATCTCCACACCACTAGGAAGCAAAAGCTCAAAAACTTTATATTGTCCTAAACAAGAATTACTACTAGACAATCATGAACCCAACATGCTCTTGGGAAGAACTGGTCAATTGACCTTGATGCATGTTCCCATCATTGAGCTAAGATAAATCTAGTAGCAACTAGTACTAGAACAAGAACATTAATTAAAAGGAAAGCAAGTAAATAACACACTATATAAAACAAGCATGTTCATATTGAGACGAAGAGCGATGAATGTTTATATCAACTCTTCCATGTCTCATCCAAGAACACACACAAGGAGAGAATAGAACCCTAGAACTTGCATACAAATTTTCTCTCCCAAGAGCACAAGCATTAGGAAACCCTAATACTCATACCCATTTCTCTTTCTTTCTCTCTCAAGGTGCACTTCTCCACCTAGAGAGCACCTCTATTTATAGCCTCCACTAATGGGTCTAGACGCCTACTTTACCCATTAGGTCACACCACTCTCCACTAATGGGTTTACTCACATTTTACCCATTAGGTTACAATAACTCTCCACTAATGGGTTTACACTCAACTGTACCCATTAGGTTATAACACCTCTCCACTAATGGATCATTCCATATAAAATCCGCTTCCGTTTGTGCAGCTTTGCGTATTTTCCAAAACGCCCCTCCTGCACCTTCCCGAAGCTTCTCGCCTCTTGTCACAAGACGGTTCGCAGCCACTTCGAGTCTGCGCCTTCTTCGACACATCCCGACCGTTCTGACCTCAGCACCGCCTGTGCCTAGTCCGGTCACTCGTGTCTCGCCACGACTCCGTCTCAAAGTCCTGCAATCATCACCGACAAAAAAAAACACATTACATAGCACCGCACAAAATGATATAATTAAATATCTGCATCAGTAATTAGCATAAAAATGCCCGGAACAAACTCAGACTTTAGGGACACGCGTCAATTACTCATCACACAACTGGGGCTACCTCCACATGGTCTCTCAATCTCCCCCTTGATGAGTATATTGACAAACACCGAAAAAACATATAAAGTTGAGTTTGAAAGTCCAACATGGTCTAAAAGAAAATCAAGGAAACTAAGACCATGTCGACAAAAGAGAAAACTGGAGCAGAAAATGAAAGAGCAAATTTTTCTACAAAACTCCAGAAGGCTTTTTTTTTCAAACTTCTCCCCCTTTTGGCAATAAAATCATCAAAATGCACTAGAGAATTGAAATGACTTGTGTGTTCTTTATTTTAAGCATGTGGAGCAATGAAGATTATCCATAATGATTTTGCGAGTATTACACCAAGCCAGAATTCATAAGAATGCTATCAAGATCATGACAATTTATGTAAAGAAAAGCTAAACCAAATAAGTCATAATTTGAAAATTGATCCAATTTCTTAGCATGTCAAGTCAAACATGATTTTAGTCTAGATAAAGGTATCCAACAATGATGCAAGCCATGTCAAATAATCTAAGTGAAATCAAGAAGCTAATATTGAGCCGGTTTAGAGGGCTACAAGTTCATTTTTTAAGTAGTACTTGGTCTTTTTGTGAATAAGGAAATTTAGCACACTTGACTATTTCTTAAAAGTATTTTTGGCTTTATCTTAGCAAAGCGAGTCCTGGACTAGGAGCCATCCACAACTGCCTTCTAAGTTTCAACCATTTTCACAATTCTTAGCCATGTGCTAGATCTCAAGCCTTATGCGATCACTCCAAGCGAGAAGCTTAAGGAAATGATCTTGGTCAACCAAAACTCCCCCTGAGTTCATGCCTAGTGCAATGGCAAGCAGTCTCATAAGAAAGAATTGGTGAGATCAGTTTTTTCGCACAAAAAAGATCTTTTTGCTTTTACATAAATGTAGTTCTAGACCAAGGAGTTAATGATAATTCATGCTTCATAAAAGAACTAACATAGCTCAATCTAAAGCTCAACAAAGATTCAAGACTCAACTCAACCTATTTGACATGGCATGAATCATAAAAGTATAACTAAATACAGACTAGTCTCAAGAGCTACCATGACATGAATTAATTCATGTTGTGCAGTTTTTAATCAACTTATCATGGCAAAGACTAAACTACACATATATAGTCATGATAAATCTAACAATTAAGCACATATTATGGCAAAATGTAATGCATTGTAAACCGATCATAATTGGATAATAATCAAGGCTCCATATAGTTATATTACAATGCAAACTGAAATGCAATAAAATCCAGCTCCCCCTCAACATGAGATGCACTTTTAGTTCAAGTTGAGTTATGTCAAAATTAATATCTAGAAGCTCCCAAATGAACTCCCCCTGGACCAAAGCAATAAAACGAGAAGCTGGCAAAGAAAATCCAAACGGGTAGTCCTTAAAGCATAGATAAGATGTAGAGGATATTATGGCTTAGACAGACTCTCGTCTACCCCATATGACTCCAAGACTATTAGCTGACTGTCTAGCACACACACTAGAGAGCAAACACGTACCCTGTCTACCCGAGGATGGCCCAACCCTCGCTAGAACCTACAAGCCGTGAGTGAGCTCTATCTAGTGAGATAAGAAACAACTAAAAAGCATCATCCTAGAATCACAAGATAAGAGCAGATGTCTAAGCACCTAGACACGAAGACCACTCTAACCTATGCTAGAAGGACTAACCCCAAAGCACCCCGAATGCTACGCAACAGAAAGGAGTAAGAGTATAATCAATATAATAAAAGCAGTAAAGCATAAAACTCCCCCTCACATCAGTCCATAAGGACAAACCACCCCAAGCTCTCCCCGCAGAGCTGAAAACCTAGAGCTATCCAATGGCTTGGTAAGGATATCAGCCAACTGGTGGTCACTCTCCACAAACTGGAGCACTATATCACCCTTCTCCACATGGTCTCTAAGGAAGTGATACCTGATATCAATGTGCTTGGTCCGAGAGTGCTGCACTGGGTTCTTAGCAATGTTAATAGCAGAAGTGTTATCACAAAAGAGTGGAACACTGTCTATAACTAACCCAAATTCCCGCAGGGTCGAAGCCATCCAGAGTACCTGGCTGCAGCAACTAGCGGCAGCTACGTACTCGGCCTATGCGGTGGACTGTGCAACACCGGACTGCTTCCTCGAAGACCAGGAAACAAGAGAAGTGCCAATAAATTGGCAGGTGCTAGAAGTGCTCTTCCTGTCTATCCTACAGCCAGCAAAGTCTGCATCGGAGTAGGCTCTAAGGGAAAGACAAGAAGAGGAAGAATACCAGATACCATAGTCTATGGTAGCTCGAAGGTACCGGAAAATGCGTTTCATCGCCTGGCGGTGAGATACGCGAGGTGAAGCCTGAAATCGAGCACATAGACACACAGAGAAGTGTATGTCCGGTCTCGAGGCAGTGAGGTACAAGAGGGAACCGATCATGCTTCTGAACTCCTTCTGATCAACTGACTCGCCATCCTCATCTGGATCAAGTGAAGTCGTGGTCGCCATCGGAGTAGATACTGGCTTGCCATCACTTATGTCAAAGCGCTTCAAGAGGTCTCGAGTGTACTTGCCCTGATGCAGGAAGATACCCTCCCGAGTCTGCTTGATCTGGAAGCCAAGAAAGAAACTCAACTCGCCCATCATGCTCATCTCAAACTCCGAGCGCATGACATCGGAAAATTGAGAGACGAGAGCATGAGAGGAGCCGCCAAAGATGATGTCATCCACATAAATTTGGACGAGCAGAAGATTATTGCCATGCCTACGAATGAACAAGGTCTTGTCAACTTTACCCATATCAAAACCATGACTTAACAAGTAGGACTTAAGCCTCTCATACCAAGCTCTAGGAGCTTGCTTAAGTCCATATAAAACTTTGGAAAGCTTGAAGACATGGTTTGGGTATTTGGGGTTTTCGAAACCAGGAGGCTGTCGGACGTAGACCTCTTCCTCAATAAAGCCATTGAGAAAGGCACTCTTGACGTCCATCTGGTAAAGCTTGAAACCCTTAGAAGCTGCAAAGGCAAGCAGGATTCTAATGGCTTCAAGTCTGGGTACAGGGGCAAAGGTCTCCTCGAAATCTAGACCCTCAACCTGGGAGTACCCCTGAGCTACCAGTCTAGCCTTGTTCTGAATAACTACTCCATCCTCGCTCTGCTTGTTCTTGAACACCCACTTAGTCCCAATAATATTGTGACCGCGCGGGGGCTCTACAAGTGACCAGACCTTGTTTCTCTCGAAATTTTCCAACTCCTCATGCATGGCATTGACCCAAGACTCATCAGATAGAGCATGACAAACATCCTTGGGCTCAAAAGAGGCAACGAAAGCAGAGTGGATACAGAAGTGAGACGTGCCAGACTTTGAGCGTGTAATGCGCTCAAAGAGATCTCCAATTATCTGCTCTGAAGGATGAGCTTTCTGGATATGATGGGGAGGTCCTAGATGAGAAGAAGTAGTGGCCTCTACCTCATGAGTTGATGAGGTAGGGACAGAGCCACTAGCTCCTGAGGATGCAGAAGGAATGGGCTGATCTCCTTGAGGTACGGTGGTGGAAGCAGGCACCTCAAGGGGAGGAGAAACTGGATCGGGTAGACAACCCTCATCTTCATCCTCCTCATCATCCACAAAGATGGGTTTGGACTGCTCTACTGAACCTGAGATGTCAGACCTAGTCCCCGGACTGGACCCATCGAAGGTCACCTCGCAGGTCTCTACCATTTTACTAGACTCGCAGTTCCAGACCCTATACGCCCGCGAAGAAGTCGAGTAACCCAGAAAAATTCCATCACAGGAACGTGACTCGAATTTATCTAGGTTCCCGGACTTCAGAATAAAACACTTGCAACCAAAAACACGAAAATGAGATACGCTGGGCTTTCGCCCGTATCTCAACTCAAAAGAAGTGCGATGCAAGTGTGCCCTCAGAAAGACTCTATTTGAAACATGGCACGCGGTGGCTATTGCTTCAGCCCAAAACTTCCTAGGTGTAGAATACTCATTAAGCATCGTCCTGGCCATCTCGACCAAAGTACGGTTCTTCCTCTCCACAACGCCATTTTGTTGGAGGACGTATGGAGAAGAGAACTAGTGCTCCACACCTGACTCATCGCAAAACCTCTCAAAGTAGGAATTCTTGAACTCCATGCCATTGTCACCGCGGATCGCTCGTAAGGCACCCGGAAGCTCAACAGAAAGCCTACTAAAAAGACCCCGAAAATGTGTAAACGTCTCATCCTTCGAGGCTAAGAAAAACACCCAAGAGTACCTCGAGAAATCATCAACTACGACAAGAACATACCACTTCCCTCCTGCTGACTGCACTCTAGCTGGTCCAACTGTGTCCATGTGGAGCAACTGTCCCGGTGCATCGGTCATCGTGACTGTGACCGGGGGATGGGAAGCGGCAACCATCTTGCCGTGCCGGCAAGGAGCGCAAACAAGATCTTTGATCATCTTGAGGTTCGGCAGACCACGAATGAGATCGTGGCCGCTAACTCGGGTCAAATGATCAAATCCAATATGACCAAGTCTCCTATGCTAGAAAGAGAGGTCGCGGGAATCAGAAGCAACTAAACACCTGAGAGGATCACCAGAAGACTCAGAAAAATTAGCACGAAAGATCCTCCCAAAACGAGAAATCCCGCAAACCAGACTACCCGAAGAATCAAGAATTTTGCAATTGTTTTTCTTAAAGCTCACCTCAAAGTCGTCATCGGTAAGCTGAGAAACGGAAAGCAAATTATATTGCAGCTTACTAACCAAGGCAACATCTTTTAAAACAAAAGACTCATTAATGCGCACTGTACCTTTGGCGATGACATGCCCAGATGAAGCATCTCCGAAGGTGATCGTCTCATCACCTGGAGCACGGGCAAGGGAAGAAAACCAACGAAATCTCGGTCATGTGTCGTGAACACCCGAGTCTACGAGCCAAACCTTTCCCTTCCTCGCCTCGCGAACTCGAGTCAAACAGAGTAAAGTCTCAGTATTGGGGTAAATCAACAGTGATTTCGGCACCCAATACTGAATAACACGTCGAGCAGATGAAGTAGTCAAGCACAACTGACCTCTATCTACCCTACGCTCCCTGTTACTCAAGGCAGAAGGTCTAAGAGCAGACCGAAGCCGTTCTTTGGGTCCGATCGCTCGGAGAGCGAGTCGGAGTACCAACAACACGCTGATCTCGCCGCGGGTAGCTATCTCGATGGAAACGAGATCTACCCTCAGGACGGCGGATATCATGACCCGGGGCAAATCGAGGACAAAAATCAGAAGAACCAGAAAAACCAAGTCCTCGATGCTGCCCAAAAGCATCAACGAGCAACCTTAGACCTCGTGGCTGGTCCTAGGTGCACTCGTGGTCCGGGCTGACCACGAATACGCCTAAGAGCTGCAACACGGTCTCTCTGCGCAATCTCGCACGCCCGGCATCGGCCGATCATATGTCCATCCTTCCGGCGAAGGTGCAATGAAACTTCACCCCGTGAGAAGCCGGGTTGCGGTGGAATCACCTTGCTGTCAGAAATCCCTTGGACAAAGCCCGCAGACTTAAATTTGACTTTCTCAGTCCTGGGCTCAGTCTCGATCACACCTGGTGCTATGGATCTGAGCACGGCAGGTGGATGCTTCCTCATGTCCTCATAGAAATCATATCCTAGACCCTGATTAAATCTGCAAATCTTAGATTGGTCTAGAATAAGATTGAGCTTTTTCTTGCCTCCTACAAATCACTCGAGAGTGTTCATAAGATACTGACACTCCCGAAAGAGAGAGGTGCAAGAAGAGCAGGGAGAAGAGGGAACAGCAGAGGGTAAGGAGGCAGAAGAAGAACCAACAGTAGAGGAAAGAATGGCTTGTGCACGCACAGCCGACTCTGATGGGACAGTCCTACTACTAGCAGGTTGGCTCACGTCGCTAGGCGTCTCTACCTTACCCTTGGGCTTCTCCCCAACACCAGCACACACATTACAACATGATTGTGACTTCTCTAGTAGATCCTTAGTTAGCTTTACGCATTTTTCTTCCAAAATAATCAAGTCAGATTTTAGTTTATCCTTAGTTAGCTCAATCAAAGAAGCATGCAATTCAGCAATTTTATGATCTGCTCTTTTTAAGTTCATTTTTAAGTTATTGCAATTTTCACAAGTTTCAGGCAGATCAATAAGCATAGTGTAAAGACCTCTAAAAGCATTATCCTTATCCTCACATGAGGTGCAAGAAGTAGTCTGAATATTAGAGGAAATAGAAGCAACCCTACTCATCTCTAGTTCAGCAAGCAGACTATCATTCTTCACCTTAAGCAAATCAAGCTCAGAAGTCAAACTATCATGAGAGGTCTTTAGCTTCTCCATATCTCCAAGCAAAGAAGAACATACATCACATTCGTCACGGGAGGGAGCAGATATAAGTGAAGTAAACTCCCGTGACGATCTCTCTACTTCCTTCTCAAGATCCACAACCCTAGCTCTAGATCTAGCATAAAACTTTCCTAGCTTCAGAAATGCAGTATAGAGCTGGTCGTAGGAGGGACCTACCTCATCGGAGTCGCTGTAGAGCTCGCTGTCGCTGACGTCATTGTCGTTGGCCATGAAGCACATGCCGATGAAGTCGTCGCCGTCCTTGGGATCTTGATCATCCTTGTCGTCGTCATCGCTCCACCCCTCCACGTCGCTGAAGTCGATGTCGTCGAAGGCGGTGAGGACGCAGTGGAAGAGCTTCTTGGCTTTGCCAAAGTTGCGGAACTTCTTCTTGCCTTGAGCGTGAACACCCGGAGTTCTTGTTGCGGTTCTTGTCGATGTAGTCGTTCTTGCTTACACCGCCGTAGTCGTTCTTACCCTTCACCAGCTTGGGGTAATTTACCCGAATGTGGTTGGGGCCACCACACTCGAAACAAATAACAGGTCCTCCCCTCTTTCTGTCCCTCCTCCTCTTGTAAGCATGGGAAAACTTCCGAGCTAGGAGGGCCAGTTGCTCATCCTCGAGCTGCTCTAACTGATCATCAGTTATGTCACAGAGAGCAGCAAGGGAGAATCCACACGGCACATCAGAAGAAAGACCAGAAGCTGAACCGGGATCGGTGACTAGGGCCATCGACTGTGACTTCGACTTGCGAGAGACAATGTCAATCTCGTGAGTCTTGAGACGCGAGTCTGACGCATCAAGAGTCAAAGTCGAGAGGTCCGTGGTGTCCTTGATGGTAGTCACTTTCATCTCCCAAACACGTAGATCGAGTGCGGTGAGCATCATCGGCGTTATCCGAGTCGGAGTATGTGAGACCGACCTCGGAGGTTGCTCGTAATTTTGTGAAAACGCGCAAAACACTCATCAAGGGACTCGCCAGCGAGCATTTCAAACTTGTTGTAATCTCGCTTGAACTGGTCCTGTCGAACCGTCTTAATCTGGGTGGTGCCCTCATGATATGCGTCGAGGGTCACCCAGATGTCGAAGGCCGACGTGAGATGAGAGATGCGATCAAATTCGCTTCTGCTCAGACCCTGGATTATAATGTTCCTTGCCTTAGCATTTGCCTCAATATCAGCCATATTATTAGCATTGATGTCCTCATCGGCAGGAACAACAAAACGGGTCTTGACCTTGCGCCAGATGGCATACCCCTGGGCCTGGATATATGTCTCCATTCGGCTCTTCCAGAAGGGGTAATCGATGCCATCGAAAACGGGCGGCTTGGTTGAGTACTTGTCCGTCGCCATGGCTCTTGAGACCGGTTAAGATCTATAGACAAGAGTTAACCGGCTCTGATACCAATTGAAGGATTGGAAATGGCAACAGAGGGGGGGGTGAATGGTGCCTTTGAAAATTACCCCGAGTATTCACTTCTAATTTCTCCTCCGATAGCAATGAATGCTATGAAGTAAGAAACCACAAGTTAACACAAAACTGGTTCGAAGAAATTGCCCACAAATCTTACTTGAAATTAACTGCTCTAGAAGGCCACAAAGGTATGTAAAATAATTGTCAAGACACACAAGCTGACGACTGAAAGTTGCACCTACACAAAAACTGCAAGCAAACAGCCGAATTGTTGTAAATTCAGGTGCAACTCTCGGCTGGAAAAGAGATAGGAACTGTAGTCTAGTGAGTACAAGACACAGGCTTATCAGCAGAAAACTTACAGCACCCAAGAGGTAGCCGACGAAAAGAAACAGCTGTGCATAGCAGGAAAGAAGGAGAAGCAGTCCTCAACCAAAGGTACTTGCAGCCCAACAACCAAAAAGGAAATGATTACAGACTGGAAAGGATCAATGAAACCGAGAAAGCAAAGGAGTAATCACGTGACACTGCTACTGCCGAACTGGAATTCTTTTTAGGACTAAACCAAATAGCAGTTATCAAAATAGCCTGGCCGAGGAATAGGGTCTAGCAGCCGAAAAACAGGAGACAGAGTCCTCTCTAGACAGCTTCTGGCCGCAAGAAAAAATTAACGCTGCAGGCTGGCCGAACCAATCAAGAAAGAAGGCTACTTGCAGCCAAACAAGACAGCAGAACTAGTAGCAAGAATAACAGAAGCAGACCACCAGAAAATAGGAGACAGAAGCTGTTCCTCCAACTCTTCCATGCAACCCAACAAATCTCCACACCACTAGGAAGCAAAAGCTCAAAAACATTATATTGTCCTAAACAAGAATTACTACTAGACAATCATGAACCCAACATGCTCTTTGGAAGAACTGGTCAATTGACCTTGATGCATGTTCCCATCATTGAGCTAAGATAAATCTAGTAGCAACTAGTACTAGAACAAGAACATTAATTAAAAGGAAAGCAAGTAAATAACACACTATATAAAACAAGCATGTTCATATTGAGACGAAGAGCGATGAATGTTTATATCAACTCTTCCATGTCTCATCCAAGAACACACACAAGGAGAGAATAGATCCCTAGAACTTGCATACAAATTTTCTCTCCCAAGAGCACAAGCATTAGGAAACCCTAATACTCATACCCATTTCTCTTTCCCTCTCTCTCAAGGTGTACTTCTCCACCTAGAGAGCACCTCTATTTATAGCCTCCACTAATGGGTCTAGACGCCTACTTTACCCATTAGGTCACACCACTCTCCACTAATGGGTTTACTCACATTTTACCCATTATGTTACAATAACTCTCCACTAATGGGTTTACACTCAATTGTACCCATTAGGTTACAACACCTCTCCACTAATGGATCATTCCATATAAAATCCGCTTCCGTTTGTGCAGCTTTGCGTATTTTCCAAAACGCCCCTCCTGCAGCTTCCTGGAAGCTTCCTCGTCTCTTGCTGCGCACGGTTCGCAGCCACTTCGAGTCTGCACCTTCTTCGACACATCCCGACCGTTCTGACCTCAGCACCGCCTGTGCCTAGTCCGGTCACTCGTGTCTCTCCACGACTCCGTCTCAAAGTCCTGCAATCATCACCGACAAAAAAAAACATAGTACATAGCACCGCACAAAATGATATAATTAAATATCTGCATCAGTAATTAGCATAAAAATGCCCGGAACAAACTCAGGCTTTAGGGACACGCGTCAATTACTCATCACACAACTGGGGCTACCTCCACATGGTCTCTCATTACATAAAAAACTTGAACAACTTACCTCACGAGTACGAATGGCTCATCTTTGTATCCTACACGTTCGAGGTCCACAGTAGTGAACCCATACTTGTTGACTTTTACATCCCTATGGGAGTTTGACCTAATGGCATCGAAATAAAGCAATCTTGAAAATTATGTAGTCGAGCTCCCAAATCTTCTCTACAAGTCCGTAGTATGAGCTTAGGCCAGCAGTACTGAAGTGCACATAAAATGCATCTATGCGCACACCTGAGTTTTGCACTGTGCTCTTTTCTATCCTGATCTGTTGTATAAAATGTATACCCATTAATATCGTATCCTTGCCATGTCATAATTATAAATTTTGGCTATTTTGCCAACCATTGCAGTGTTTCACTTGACAACCTCCTAGAAAATCGCACCTTTATACATTCGTTGAACCAACGGTTGTGCTGTCTCTTAATCCAAACCTCCGACTGGCCTGGATTCTCTTGGTGTAGCATGTCCTTATGCTCTTCAATATACAGGGACACTTCAGTTATATATTGCATGACCGTGAAATAGGTTTGAGCATATGTATCCAGATCTAAAGTTATTGCTTTCCTTCTGGTGGTCCCGATACCCTCTAGCCTCCCCTCGTGATGAGATAGAGGTACGCCTATCGGTTCAACCTGAGCCATGTAATCAATGTAGAACTCAATGACCTCTTCGGTTGCATAATCTTTATGATGCTACCCTCTAGCCGAGATCGATTGCGTACATAGGACTTGAGAATTCCCTTGTATCTCTCGAATAGGTACATATGACGTAGAAATATAGGACCACATATCTTTATCTCTTTCACAAGGTGGACAATAAAATAGACCATGATATCAAAAAATGATGGAGGAAAATACATCTGAAGATGACATAGAATCGTGATATAAGGATCGATGACATTCTGAAGAATTGTATTAAATAAATAACACAGCCTCATGATTGTCACTCGAACCTTATTTGGCAAAACACTTCTAATTACAACAGGAAACAATTGTGTCATTTGCACAAGACAGTTATAAGACTTTATGTCAATTAATTTCAAATCTTTCATGAAAATAAGTTTTTCCATGCTGGTAGAGTGACTAGATGGAACTTTCACACCATACTAGTACTGACACAATTTAGTTCTCTTGGATTTAGATAAAGTGTAGCAAGCTGAAGGAAGGTACGTTCGGCCTTTATCAGTCTCTATTAGAGCTAACTCGGTCCTGATGTTCATAGCGACCAAGTCATGACATGCATTGACACTATCCTTTATTTTGTCACGAATATTCAGTAAGAGAGCAATCAAGATATCACATACATTCTTCTCTACGTGTATAACATCGATGCAATTGTGAACTTCGAAGCGCTCTCAATAAGGCAAGTCCTAAAATATTGATCTCTTCTTTCACATGTTCTTATGATGGGTTCTTAACTTATGTCTCTTTTCAAGTGCAACGTCGGTATCCTTCACCATATCATAGACCTCTTTCTTGCTAAAAGGCCTTAGTGCTGAGTCATTCTCTTTTTTTCGTCAAATTGTTTCTTTCTCTTTTGGTATGGGTGATACCTTGGAAGGAATCGATGGTGACGTATGTACATAGTTTTACGTGAGTTGTTCAACCACACACTCTTGGTATAATCTAAGAAGTGTAGACAGGCTTTGGCTCCTTTTGTACTCAACCCTGACAGGTTACCAAGGGCAGAAAAATTATTGATGGTGTAGAACAATATGGCGTGTAGAGTAAAGTTCTCTCGTTTGTTTGCACTAATACTTGTACCCCTTCGTTCCATAATGTCACGAGATCTTCAATCAATGGTGCTAGGTACACATCAATATTGTTCCCAGATTGCTTCGACCCTTAGATAAGTAGTGACATCAAAATGTACATCTGTTTCATACACAGCCAAGGAGGAAGGTTGTACATGCATATATTCACAGGCCAAGTGCTATGTCGGCAGCTGATGTTACCGAAAAGATTCATTCCATCTGTACTCAACCCAAAACTTATATTCCTCAGTTCCACACCGAAGTCTACAAACATCCTATTTGAGAGACCATGAGCAGATAACCCCAGCTGTGTGATGAGTAATTGACATGTGTCCTAGAAAGTTTGAGTTTGTTCCGGGTATTTTTATGCTTATTACCGATGCGGATATTTAATTAAATCATCTGGTGCGGTGCTATGAAATATATTTTCTTGTCTGTGTGACTGCAGGACGTCGAGTGGAGTCGTGGCGAGACACGGGTGACCGGACTAGGCACAGGCGGTGCTGAGGTCAGAACGGTCGGGATGTGTCGAAGACGGCAAGGACTCGAAGTGGCTGCGAGGCGTGCGCGGCAAGAGACGAGGAAGCTTCCAGGAAGGTGCAGGAGGGGCGTTTTGGAAAATACGCAAAGCTGCAAAATTGGAAGCGGATATTATATGGAATGATCCATTAGTGGAGAAGGGTTGTAATCTAATGGGTATAATTAAGTGTAAACCCATTAGTGGAGAGGAGTTGTAACCTAATGGGTATAATTGAATATAAACCCATTAGTGGAGAGAGGTGTGACCTAATGGGTAAAGTAGTCTACTAGACCCATTAGTGGAGGCTATAAATAGAGGTGCTCTCTAGGTGGAGAAGTGCACCTTGAGAGAGAGAGATAGAAATGGGTATGAGTATTAGGGTTTCCTAATGCTTGTGCTCTTGGGAGAGAAAATTTGTATGCAAGTTTTAATGTTTCATTCTCTCCTTGTGGGTGTTCTTGGATGAGACATGGAAGAGTTGATATAAACATTCATCGCTCTTCGTCTCAATAAGAACATACTTGTTTTATATCTCGTGCCATTTACTTGCTTTACTTTTAATTAATGTTCTTGTTCTAGTGCTACTATTTATATTATATTTATCTGTGCTTTGAACGGGGATATATTTCATAGCACTTTGGCTAGTTCATCCCGAAAGCAACGTCTAGTTCTTATGATTATGTCAGTTGTTTTTATTTTTTGTTTTAGACAGATAGTGAGTAATCTTTTAGTGCTTATGTTGGATATATATATATATCTCAATATCAGTTGATCAGCTAATATCCATAAGCTAGTTCAATTCATCTTTGTCTGTCGCAAGTCTTTTGTTGCTCAATGATGGAAAATCACCTCAAGATCATTTGATCTTTTTCATTCCAAGAGCATTTCAGCAGGAGTCTTTGGTTAGTAATATTATTTGTGCCTTTCTGCAGTTCGGATGTTTGTAAGGCTAGTGCTAGCTGTAGCTCTCTGATTTGTTCTTCTGTAGTTCTTAGTAGTAGTAGTAGTATGCATACCTGCTGATCAGTTTCTTGCTAAGATCAGCTTGTTCGGCTACAGTAGTGTTGTGTTCAGCCAGTCCCTTCTTTTGATTAACAGCAGTTCTCTGTTTCGGTTCCTGTTCAGCAGTAGTGCATGTGATTTTTGTTTGCAGTTTCCTGTGTCTTCCTGCTGTTGTTCGGATGCTGTAGTGCTGCTGTTCGGTCTCCTGTAGTACTGTTTTTCTTTGTTCCCTGCTCTCGGCTGTGCAGCAATAGCAGACAGCAGTCCAGTTTTCGGTTCATTACTGCTGCTATTTATTTTGTGTTTTTAGGCCTTGGTAGTTGCTGTCCCTTTGCTGCTTTTCGGCCAAGATAGTGGCTGTCCCTTTGTTGCCTGTTCGGTAGGTGTATGTGCTGTATTTTTCTGCGGGTTGATCTGCCGGTTCGCTGCTTTCGATTTTCACCGGCAGCTTGTGATATTTTCGGTTCTCTGTAGCAGTCCAAGTGTTCGCCTGCAGCAGTTTTGATTGATAGCTGTGCTGTTTGTGGCTGCTTTCCTTCAGATTTTCAGGTGGTACAGCTCCTCCTTTCAAGAGCGCTTTGTTGTCCCCGCAGTTCGGTTTTCCAGTGTAGGTGCGATGTTTCCTCTGCTTGTCTGCTGTATAGCTGCTGTTTTGGTTTTGTGTTTGGACAGCAATTGTACTACTTCCATGCTTGGCCACCCAGCACCACTGCTTTCTTTTGTGCGATTTTGGTCCAGTGATCTCTCTCTCTCCCTCCCTGTGCTGATTTGTGTGTTTGGAAGCTTCGGCCAGCAGTTTGTCTCTCCAGTTTGGTTGGTAAAGGTTCTGTACGGGAAGGCTTGTGTTTGCATTTGCTTCCTCTAGTAGTGCCTTTGTTTTTCTTTTACCAATCTTTAATTAATTTGCATGCAGTCCAAACAGCGTTATTTTCAGTTGAATTTTTTGCTGGTTGGTCTCTGATTTATGCTGATTTTTTTAGTATCACATGCGTTCCAATATTTTATTCTTTTGCATGCAGTCCAAAATTAATTTTCTGTGAGTTGCTTTATTCTGCATCCTGTTGAAAAATCAGTATTCGAATTTTTAAAAGAGCGACATTCACCCCCCTCTGTCGCCATTCCGATCCTACACTATTGATGTTCCTCCACTGGCAGAATCAGTAGCGTGTCTTATCATTCCATCTTTCTTACGCTACTCTAAGTGCCAACGCAACAATCTTGCATCATTTCAGTTTGTAAATAAATGCTTCAAATGGAAAACTACAGGCAGATACTACAACATCTTAGTAGGAGGTCCTTGCTTCACCTCGATGCACTCCCCATCATCAGAGGCATTTTTACGCTTGTATCGAGATGTTTTGCACACCAGATGAACATGTAAGTTTGCATACACTTTAATACTCTTATCGGACTAACTATTACTTGCGTTCAATTTTAGTAGTTCAAGAATGGATTACAACCTTGTGTACTGTGGCTTGCAGCCCAGGAACAAAAGTTTCTCTGAGTCTTCCATCAAACCCTTGAATTTTTCAAACTTTCTCTAGCTATAGTTCCCTTCTGCATCGCGCAACATCTAATCCAAATTGCCATCCTGCGACCTATCGTCATCAAAAGCATAGTCCATAATTAGCATATCATTGTCTCCCTCAATGATGTTATAACTACCTTCTTGTATAATCTCCAACATGTATTTCCCTTTTTGAAACCCATATGAATCAGCTGAGCTTCGATCCGAACTGAGTTAGAAAACATCTTTAGATTATTGCAATCAATGCATGGACAGTACAAATATTCCATCCCCTTCTTCAACATATCCTGCTTGACTGCTCTTCTAAAAGCAGACATGTCATTAGTGTACTCCTCACTCACACAGTTCTCAACATACATCCAGCTTTGGTCCATCTATGCTACACATGTAACAAATTAGTGTCAAATTGGATTATTAATTCTACTATAGCTAACCAGCCTAATACTTACATATAATTGACATTCATCTTATAATAAATTATCTATTTCTAAATTAAGTAGCTAGCCACGTATTCATGAAACAATATATATCAAGCAAGAATGTACTGAAGTAAAATACGAGTACTGACCCATTCTTAAATAAGAGCAAACTACCATCTCTCTCTAAACCTAGCTAGATCTAAAAACCTAGCTATCATCTCTCTCTATTACAAGGTATATAATTAGAAGTAAATACTAACCTCTAATCACCAAGAATAAATAGATCTCAAAGCTAGATCCACAAGCAGTATGCTTTCACAAAACTCCCCAAACTCGACCGCCTAGCTCCTTCAATGCAGTGCAATGAAGACAGATTTGTCGAGACCCCGCTGGTAGCTAGGCATTTAATAACACGGCTTATTCTAGACACATCCAAGCACGAACCGTCTGTGATATATGCTTATCACAGATAGTTCATATCAATAACCATCTGTGATATGTAATTATCATAGACGGTTCTAATTAATAACCGTCTGTGATAATTAGTTATTACAGATGGTTCTACTTAACAACTGTTTGTGAAAATACATGACAGACGGTTCTAAATTAGAACAGTCTATGATAATGGTTCTAAATTCATTCGTATATATATAAATGCAAATTCAGTGATGCCTCCGGAATAAATATGTATTACTTAGTTATTTTTTACTAGTCAATAATGCCGTTATTTTGTTATACCGAGACTGTTTACATATATAGAAGACAGTTAATACAAATTTAACTACTTTATTTTACATATGGCCAAAGAGCGTGGCCAGTCGCTTCTTACAAAAGATAACAACAAAAAGTAGAAAGTAAGTTTTTTCTAGTGGCGGTGGTAGCATGCTATCTCCGCCTTCAAAGCTTCGTCGGTGTCGTGGTCGGCATCAAACGGTTCAGGGTCATCAGTGAACAAAGCTTGAAATGCATCCACCTGCTGACGCGCATGTTGGAGTGTCTCCTGAACACCCTCCGACTGAACAATCAAGTCTAATTGATTCCGTAGGCTCTCTTCCCTTTCTTAAGGGGTCTCGGCAAGGTCGACTTGGTTGCTCGCTGTCGAGACCCGAATATGCAAATCCGGACTCCCTGTGTATTCTGCACTGGTCCCAGGATCATGCTAGTGCACACAGTCAAACATAGATGTCATCACAACCATATACACGATAAAATAAAGGAAAAGCTCATATATCAATAAATCTGAAAAGATACGACCTTATGGTCAAGCTTACAATAGACTAGCCCGAAGGCTTAACAAGAGTAGCAGCGGAAATCCGAAAATAAAGCGTAGTGGCCAATCGACAAGCCCACAAGCTATCGAGTGGAGAACAAAGCCTAATCCGTGAAGTCGTCGAAGTACTCTCCTTCTGGAACCTCCTGCTGGTGATACTCCTTTTCCTCAATTGAGCAACATTGGGCATAAAGCCGTTAGTACATTGGTACTCAGCAAGTCGTTTGTAACAAGTGAATGCAATATAGTATGCAAGGCTTACCAAAGGAAGGCTGAAAGGTTAATTTGTATAAATGACAATTGAAGGTAAATACAGTAAATAGATTGAAAGCGAACTTTAAGTAAAACAATAATAAGTAAATAATCAAAGGAATTGACATAACCACTTGCGGACCTCCCATCCACAAGCTAAACCAACCACTTATGGACCTCCCATCCACAAGCTAAACCAACCGCTTATGGACCTCCCATCCACAAGCTAAACCAACCGCTTATGGACCTCCCATTCATAAGCTAAACTAACAGTGGATTAACCATCCACTGTCCAACCACAATACACAAGTTTTCAGAAATAACTACCCCTCGTGTGAAATCACTAAGCATTGTCCATGACCGAGGACGCGGCTATTCGAATAGTTTTACACTCTACAGAAGTCGCACAACTGTACCCACACGATGTGATTAGCCTCAGCTTAAGGTAATCACAACAAGGCCTTTACAAAGTTCAATTCCAACTCAATTCGCCCGCTAGGGTTTCGCATCACACCCCCCTTGCGCCGCATGGAAATCAGCAACCATGTTCATCTCAATGGCAAGATTAAAGTTAAAACATCCCAAATTAGTCAGCCAGGTCCATCCCATACTAGACATGTGGTTTACACGGTAAAGCTCAGATCAATGGCGCACAAAGTTAAGTCCTTAATTCTACCCGGGCGAGACTACCTCATCCCTCGAAGTGCTCCAACACTTCCCCTTTCTCGCACGATCACTGCTTTGAGTGAAAACCAATTTGTATAACCACCGCCGATGACGCACCAACGTCATGGCACAAATTTAATACTGTGGCACCAACCACGATCTGCTGTGGCTCCAACCACTGTTCAATATCTCATTAAGTCAAATTAATTATTCACGTGCGACGATAAACCCAATCGTACAAATAAGCAAAGCTAAGCATTCTATCGTACCAACCCATGTGACAATTAACTTAGCATCACTAGTATATTTTCCAACCTATGGTGACAATGGTATCATGGCATTCCAAATTATCAAGGAGGGATGAATTCAATTGGGACGATAACTACCAATACAAGGGTTTGAATAAAAATAGAGATGCAATGTAATTTAAAACAAAATAATTAAATAATAGATTGCAAACTGGGTTCAACATGATTGAAGGACACGACTTGCCTTGGTTATGCTCAGTGAGGTACTCCTGGTCTTCGGGCGTAGATCCTGCTCCTCTGGAATCCGAATCCAACGAGAGAGAAAACGATTGAAATAATAAAAACACATAAAATAATAAGCAAATGAACTCCAAAAATTATGAAACCAGAACCAAAAGCTAGAGCTCGATTTTAGATGAATTTACAACAAAGAACGGGGTCAAACAGAGCTAGGACGGAGGAGAACAGGCTCTCAGAAAATAAACCCTAAATTTAATCAGGAAAATTGGAAAAGGGCACTGTGTTGTGAACCTGGTCCATGGAAAAGCCAGTCCACGGTGGACCCAGTCTACGCAACAGTACACGCGGGGCGGCGGCGCTGACGCGGCAGGGTAGGGTTGACGTGGTGGCTGCTGGTGCTGCCATGTGGCACTCGGCTGACGTGGCTGTCACGTGGCTCGGGGGCGGGGTTTGGCTGACGTGGCATGACACGTGGCATGCCACGTGGCATTAGGGCTGACGTGGTGTGCCACGTGGGTAGGGCTGATGCGGCACGGCTCGGGCACAGGCGGCAGCAGGATCGGGCGGCTGCGGGTGTGACGCGCGGCACGATCTGGATCATCGATCCAGATCTGAGGCGACGGCGGGGATCGCACGGCCGTTTGGCGGGACGGCGGCGATGGGTGACGCGTGGCTCGGGCACGCCGCGCGAAGCATCGCGCGTCACGTAGGCACGGTGATGAGGACATCACTCCTTCGGATGCAACCGCTGATCCTCCAACCGTTATGCAAGGTCCAATGACCCGAGCTCGCATGCGACAATTAAATCTAGAGGTGAGCTCGTTCTTAAGCGATCCTTTTTATAATTTTGAGAATAGATTGCTACCTAATGATATTATCTTGCTTAGGAACATTGGAGAGGGTCATGAAGTACATGGAGAAAGGTGTGGAGGCGGAGAAGACCAGCAAGGACGTCCAAGTCAAGCCGGAGGCCCAGTCCAACTCGAGTTCGCGTCTGCCTCGGCCTTCAGGACCAGCCTGCAGTAAAACGGACGCCCAGGACGCATACGGACTCCGTTTTGGACGTTCCACATATTTATGGAAAGCTGAGAAGGAGACCTTTCCAATGGCTCTGGTCCCATATAAAAATTCCTTCGGAGTCAACAGGAATCATCGAAACAAGTGGACGTTCAGAATCTTTCAAGGTGCTGCGCCACCGTATTTTGGGCCGTTTGGCTTTGTATCGTGTTGGAGCCCATTAGGGCGCATCCAGGGGTTTTGCACTCCCCTCACTCCTTTATATACAGCCGCCACCCCACCATTAGGGTTGAGTTTTGCTTAGATTAATTCTGTCTTGAACAGTTTCGCCGTTCATCGGTTTGTGAGACCCCAATTTTCGAGTGCTAAATCAATATATCTGCAATTGCGTTGTGTTCTTCCTTGTTCTTGCTTGTGTTCTTCGATTCGCAGGCGAGGATTAGCCTTCTTAGCGAGATCAACCGGCTACACACGGTTGATAACCTGAGGAGATGTGGTGCTGCAATTGCGAGGTTCGGGACGTGTTGTTCGGAAGCCGGATCGATTTGTGTCGCGCCTCCACCAAATCGAACTTATCCAGAACCTGTTGGAAAATCGGGACCCCGTCCCCATCACGCGGGCGGGAGCGAAGGCAGTGGCGTCGTGCGCGGGCGGGGTGCACGGGTTCGGACGCGGGGATCGAGGCGAGGCGCGGGGCGACGAAAACAGCGATCGGGCAGGCGACGCGGGAGGCGACGGCGCAACGGGGCTCACCGGCGGCGCGCGGCGGGGGCGGACTCGCGACGGACAGCCGCGCGACGCGACGGGCGGAGTGGCTCCGCCGACGGCGTGGGGGCGCGAACGGGCGAGTGCGGCGGCGCGGGGGTTCGGTGACGGGCACGCGAACCGAGGGATGAGCGGCGGTTTTATCATGCGAACCGAGGCAATCCCGGTCGGTTATGGAACGGCGCGGGCGCGGGATGAACGGCTGTGATCGAGACACGTGGGTGCATCCGACGGCGGAGACGCGAGGGCGCGGGCGGACGCTAGGGTTAGGGTTACCCGCGGGCGTGGGGAATGGGCGGCGGGGATGAAGCCACGGTGCGAGGCACCGATCGGACGGGCGAGCGAGGGCGCGGGCGCGCTGGTGCCGCCGCGTGGCAAGGCGGCCGAGGGCGTGGGGAGCGGCGATGCTGACGCGTGGCCATGGGGGTGATCGGGCGGCTCCGAGCGGGTGAGGGCGGGAAGGGGTACGGCAGCGACGGGGAGTGCCGGATGGCCGCCGCGTGGCAAGGGAGGCGGATCGGGCGGCGGATCGGGCGTCGGGGAAGGTTTTTATTTTCTTTTTCTTTTCCAGAAATCCAAATAAAATGCTAGGAGCTCTAGAAAATAGCAAATAAATCCCAAAAATTCACCAAAAATACCAGAAAATTCCTTGCGACACAAGGAACTCAAATAAAATATTTTCAGCAAATGTTGAAGTTTAATTTAATCATATTAAATCAAGTTAATTTCTAAAAATTCATTTGAAGCTTGAATTAATTTCAGAAAATTCCATAATTTTATTTTTAAATTTAAGGTTTTAAAAATATCTGAAAATCAGGATGTTACACTCGTCGTCTCAAGTGAGCGCTCCAAGTGATGACAAGCCTCCTAGAGACATGCAATGCCATTATGGAGGATCATGTCCATGGCAAGATTAGCTCACCAGAAGTAGGAGATAAACCGAATATGTGGTGGAGGAGGATATCAAGATGGCAGAAGGTGGCATTCAACTTCTTTGGCAAATCCTCAGATGTAGGAAGGAGGACACTCTTGGTATAGTGTCTTTCCACAGCATCCACCAGCGTACTGCTGACGAGGTGCTTCTCCAGGATGGTCAGGATGGACACCAATGCTAGCGATAAGGAAGAGTAGGAAGCCATATATTTATTTGTATGCGGAAGAGACAAGAAATTAAGGCAAGGAAAATAGCCGACTAGTGAGGTGCTTGAACAGGATCAACGATGTGGGGTTTAATCTCTGGTGGCTGATGATCACTTTTATATATTGCGCATGAGACGAGATCGAGATGCATCGAGGAGCCGAAACAATCAAAGAGGCACACACGCATTGGGGAGACAAAGCACCAATATTCATTTTACAAACACATATCATAGACGGTTCCAACCATAAGTCGTCTGTGATACGCAACTATCACAAACAATTCATATTAATAACTGTCTTTGAAGTATGATAGATGGTTAATCATAAGAACCATATGTGATGACTGTCATTATCATAGACGGTTTGTGTCAATAACCGTCTGTGAATTATCACAGATGGTTATTTGTAAGAACCGTTAGTGATGTCTAGCATTATCACAAATGGTTGGTATAAATAACCGTCTGTAAAAATATCACAAACGATTATTTGTAATAATCATCTGTGATAGCTGTGTATCACAGACGGTACATAGTCATGCTTATAAAATCGTCTATGATATTTATAGCACATACGGTTCCCCATGAACCATCTGTGATATAGGCGTCATGTATAGCCTCTTTTGTAGTAGTGTTGGGGCCTAGATTCTTTGCACTAAAATGAAAATTTAAATGTATAGTTTTGCAATAGTTTTGACAAACTACCTGTAACTTTGCAAATTTAATCATACCAATATACATAGCCATTGAGACTAAATTAAGTCATATGATTTTCTCTGAGAGGTAGAAATTTGCACGGATAACCTATAGAACCCTAGAAATTATTTTGTTAGTCAAGTAAAAAATGGTTTGAACTATTAAATTTGTGGAGCTTGATTATAATTGTGCAAATTAATTGTGTATCTGCTAGACTAGTTATAATTGGTGCTGAAAAATGATTCTGCAATTGATACCCTGTCTCATTAGTGAGGGTACACAATTTAAACTGATTCTTATGAAATTGATGCAAAGATGAAAGCTTTAAGGGAAGAATAGGTTAGCACATATCCTTCCAAAGAGTGATGTTTAACAAAATACCATCTCAGTCATTGTCAACTATCTAGTACCATCACAAAGGCTGAAGTTATGGAAAAACTAATGCCAGTAGTGAGCGGTTCATTAGGGGGTGCAAAATAAACTTCCCTGAAAGCACTGTGAGTCGGAGTAGTAGTTGTTTTACAACACCCTTTTAATGAGATCTTGTATCAATAATATATGCCAAGATGAAAAAAAGAGAACCAATTATCCACAAATTCTTCTGGAAAGTAGTTAGGCTACTCATGTTGATATTTCTCAACAACTACAAGAGGAGCATTAAAACACTGTACACTTGGGCTTCAAAGGGCATGAAACAAATCACACACTCCAGTGTATCAGGTTTTATGAAGTAGGTCATGGTTGTTGTCTCTTTCTTCTCATCATGTTGTGTGTTGGGCATGGAGTGTATGATTTGCTTCATGCCCTTTGAAGCCCAACACGCAGCACAATGAGGAGGAAAGACAACAGCCATGACCTACTTCATAGAACCTAATACATTGGAGTGTGTAATTTGCTTCATACCCTTTGAAGCCCAAGTGTATAGTCTGGCTACTATTCAGAAAAATTTATGGATAATTGGTTATCTTTATGAAGTCTTGGCATATATTATTGCTACAAGATCGATTTGGAATGGCATGTTAGTGTTGGAAAAAGACCTTGTAGCAAACATATATGCCAAGACGAGAAAAAGAGAACCAATTGTACACAAATTATTTTGAAAACTACTTAGATTGCTCATGTTTTTATTTCTTAACAACTACATTAAGAATATTAAAGTGCATAGAAATAACCATGTGCCAATGTTTATGCTCAAAGCTCACTGTAATTAGTGTTTTTGTAAGAGAGATAACGTCCGCACAGTTATCACCACCATCATCGACATCGCCGAATGCGTCTGATGCTCCAAAGACCGGGGTGGCAGAGGAATATTGAAAAGCCCTGAGGAGTGAATGACCATCGTGGTGGTCTCTCTGGGTGGGGTCCCTCTACACCCGAGGAAAGTGGTGGTAGAATTCAAGACTACCTGCGGGATAGTTGGAAGGAAACGGGTCCTCATCACCACAACAAGTTGGAAGTCTCTGATAGAAGTACAACAAGAGCAACTGCAGGTGGAAATTTCAAGGTCGTTTGAGATCCCAGTAGAAGTCCAGGGACTCGTGTGATGGCAGGTGGTCCTTGTGATAGAAAAAGCGTGGAAGATCTTTAAGAGTATGCTTGTCATGTAGTACATGAACAAGGATTGGATGCCCTTCATGAAGTATCCTTTCATATCGCCGAATATATGGGATGCCTTTGTGCGGATAAAGACGATGACTGAATTTCAATAGCAAAGTGCAACACATGAGGCTCTCTAGGCACAAAACATTCACCTCATAGACTCGACACTACTGGGTAAGCGGATAAAATCCCGCAATGGTGGAGTGAGGACAAGGTCATAATCTGATTGAAGGCATCCCCATCATTTGTCGGGATCACAAATGAGCACGCCTGAAAGTGGATAAGAGCGAAGTCATCAACCACATCTTTAGGCATTGCCTCTTTCAAAAACCCAACACCTGGTAAGATATGATAGACTACCTAGTTGTTAAAAAGTCCATAGCTTCATGGGGTCTAAAATAACATGATTGCCTCTTGTAGTAAACATTGACTACCGAATCTTTCCAACGCTCATTTGAAGCAATTAGGGGTAGAACTATATACTATTCATGGCCTTGGAAAATAAGTAGCACCCAGGTCGCACGCGAGGCCTTAAGGTTTACATACCTTGGAGGAAGTGATTCCCAAATGACTCAAGCGTATAACAGTAGGAAGATATCCAAGGTCGAGCACGAGGAACGGTTCAAACAGGAGATTCATGCAGAACTTCGAGGAGAGATAGCTGCAGAACTTTGAGGAGAGATAACATCATTAAGGGAACAACTACATCAAGTCCTCAACCAATCGCAAGCCACCCCATTTGATGAGGACATCGCTTCTACTGATATGAACACTCCTCTTACTGCTTCCATGAATGATGGGCAAGGTCCAATTACTCGGGTACGTGCTCGTCAACTCAACCATCAGGTAAACTCGTTTTTAGGAGTCAATAATATTTCTGCTGAGAATTCGATACCTCCTAAGACTTGTGATTTTCTTGTTATTAGGAATCATGGAGAGGAGGAGCCAACTCACGGTGACACCTAATTCATCCAATTCCACCAATTTGGCTGTATTCATCAAGTCTACTTCATCAGTTGACGAATTTAGGCTTATTATCTATGGTGCTATGACACCTTTTGGGCCAAGGGCCTTATATCAACACTTAGACTATTTGGGCCGACACCATTCATGGGCTGGTACTGTTCATGTGAACAGTACCGCGGCCGTACTGTTCACATGAACAGTACCTATGAATAGTACCATACCCCCTTTTATTAGATAAGTGTGGCCTCCCCCACCCCTATTTAAGAAAGTCGCATCTCTTTAGTTTTCCTCGAGTTTTTCTTAAGAGATTAATCTACTTAGCAGTCTCACCGCACGTTCGGTTGAGGAACCCCAACTTGTGAACTTAATCTTTATTCGCAATACAATTTCAAATTACATCTTCTACTCTCTTGCTTGTGTTCTCGATTTGCTTGTAGGAGACAGTCTTCTTGGCGAGGTCAACCGCGTTCGGCATGGTTGATAACAATTGGAGCAGTGGTGTAGTGATTGCGAGGGAATCGATCTGTTTTGGTCAGAGCCTTTGGATCATCAACGTCGTGTTCTCCACAATTGACTTATCACTACCTCTCAGAAGATCGGGCCATCGTCACATTACCATTGATATGGGAGATAGTCCCCCTCAATGTTGGAGTAGCTATGCGTCCATGCCAATTTTTGAACATAGTGATGTCTACTTATGTATCGACGACATCCAGGTAATATATATGTCTAGACTAATACATAGATAGACCTGTTAGACACTTTAGCTAATCGTGTATCGTTATGTAGGAGTCCACACCATGCAACCTCAAAGTCATGCTTGTTGGCTCCATTCCCATTGAGATTGGGCGGGGGATGGGTATCCATGATGCCAGGGATGCTGGTGCATGGTGCCTAGCTAGGGACTAGTTTCATGAAGGTCCAGGTGGACATGGTATATAATATTTTTAGGGCCATCCCACTGGAGAACCCCCAAATGATTAGATCATGACACTAGGGAATTCCATACACATATTCGTCCAGTGGCCCAAGAGAGACATCTCTCTGGACCCTTCCGTGCTGGAATCTACCCAGCATGAACAGCCGCCCTCTCCACGCGACCATGTACAACCTGAGGCCTCTCTGACCCTCCTTTCGATGTCATCACGTGCACCTGATTCATGTCGGCAGACCGCCATATCGGTTCCCATGAAGACCAACCGTGCATAGATTAACAGTGTGCCCAGTCCTCTCTCGTGAAGAGCACATACAAGTGTGGCCACAACACTAAATCAAAGGACAACAAGGTGCCTCAAAAGCCCTGGACATTCTCTCTTGGAATGCCATTGGTCCTAGACATGCTTGTACCTAGCCTTTGAATGGGTTGCGTGAGATTGCATGCGTGGTATATTAAAGAGACCAACAAGATGAGGACACAATACTGTACAGGTATCACCATCATGTACACAGTGGGGCATTTTCTCCATGAGCTGGGCTACTTCGTGGTGGGCTTCGATGACCTGTTCAATCTCAATGCCTCACTTTCAAAATGCTGGACACTATAAGTACATATAATTATGGTCTACATTCATCTCATACCGATAAGATGTCATAACTCCTTGCTTATGTACAAACAAATGACACAACAAGCTAGACAATCTTGAGAACTGGTGGGTTTCCTCAACCAACATTTGGTCTCCAAGGAAAGCATCTAATATAATACATCCTACATCCAGGATTACATAACAAATGGATTGCATTTTTACAATAACAAGGAGTACATATTTGTACCCTACAACCAGAAGTAGGTGCTTTACTTATTACTATACTCATTATTTTATATTTCATACACAACACAAACTTAGTTTTAAAGATTATGGTGGCATACATGTGTAGGTGGCACTTGATTCTAATTGTCATTGTACCAAAGTGGAATAAGGTAATATATCTTGATTCCCTAAACAACATGGAGCATGACTTGATAATTGTGTAATAATTAATTAACAGGTAAACTCAGTTCATCCATAAATAACTCTATATACCCTTTGTATGCAATGGCTGAGGCTAACTTTTTCAAATCACGTAGGTCATTTGAGGTGTACGTTGGCAGAAGAGGGAGACACATAGAAGGGAGTGCCACACTGCGACATGTGACACAGTTTTCGGTACCTGCAATGACACAATAGTCCTATATCATACTTCGTAATGATGCCTCTTAAACTGAACAAACCTATGTATGTAATTATATTTTTGTAGTGCCACTAGAAATTACAGGGCAATATTTGTGGATTCTACGTTTCCCACCATATAAAGAAATCATGGATGCTGGGCCCAAGGATCTAGATGTTTGTGAATCTCACAACAATTATTTCCTACTTATATATTTAGACACACACACAGTAGCACTATTCTGCATGCTTGTATTCTACATGCAATTTTGTGCTCCAGAAAAGTTATCATCGGCTATGAGAAAATTTATCACTGGCTTGTAACACCTTGCCTAGGCGGAAGGCAAGATGCAAACTACAATACTAACATCAATTGGCACTATAAATTTTCCCATCAAAACCATCTATAATGACAGTTAAACATCATCACAAACAATTATAATAATGTAGCCATCATCTATTTTAGCACAGACTTAAGTACTAAAATAGCAGTTATATCACTCGTTCATGCATAACGATATCATGAAAAAAATCGAATAATCTAGTTCATCATCTAGCCTGAATAAACCTTAAAGATGAACAATAGAAGCAACATGAATCCATCTATTGCATTCATCAATTTCCAAATGAAAGATAGCAATAGAATCATTATTTAACCAATGAAATATGTGATAGAGTGGGTGTCTTCATGTGATCTACTCACTCCCAATGCGTGTCATCCTCAACGGTTACCTAAAAAAATTGCAAGAACGAGTCAAAGACTCTGCAAGTACAAATGAATGTAATAGAAAACACTGAATCAACAAGGTCAGTATGTCGAATACATAAGAAAATGCTATGCACTTGATGCAAGATATGAATATAACCTCCCCTTCTCCTCTGCATATACCAATATAACTAGTGTAACATCTATCGGTATTCACTCATGCCCGCATTCTCAAATTGTAGAGATCTAAGGTCAGTACGAAGAATCTTTCATATGGACATAAGATTACATAGAACATAAGATTCAACAAGGTCGTAATCATATAACCAAATGTGAACAAACGAGCTTCCAAGATGACTCAAACTATACTTTATTCAAAACAAGCTTTGATGAGATAGAACAACGCTATTCACAATGTCCTACTCCACGCTCCCAAAAAAACCATTTGTCATGAACTTATAATCAAGTGAACCGACACACTAACAGAACTCAATACTAGACAGCTTACAAAAATGTGTTCTCAATCTCTCTGGAAAGCTTACGAAATTGTCTACAAAATTCTAGTTGGCCAGATTCTCAAATTTTGACTTTGAATCATTCTGGAAAGCTTTGATTTTAGTTTTGGGTATTGCATCTAAAAATACAAAAAAAACATTTGGTTAGATTTATTTTAGGGTTGGCGGTTGCTCTTCACTGCCAAGTTTGCGCCCCTAGATCTTTGGGGAGATAGAGATCAACTCAGTTTTCTCCTTTGTTTTGGCTAGTCGAATCACCTAGGACAGAGTTGTGTTTAGGTTCTAAATTTTTTGGTCAGAGTTTAGGATAGTTTTGTGTAGCATTCCTTAAAACATCCATAACTTTTGCATACAAATTTGAATTGCAGCGTTCTTTGGCTCGTTGGAAAGCTAACGAAAAGTTACATCCAAAGATTAACCACACAAGGCTTTGAAAAAAGTGAAGAATAACCAACAAGATGATCTGACCTAATTTCATAGTTATCAATTTCAAAACTTTAGTTCCACTAACAATAGCAAAATCCTGATCTACTACCGAAAGCAATTGCATGGAAACACATTAAGCAAAATCATCAAAGTACCATGGGATCACCCTTGAAGACATGCTACAACTCACTGAAATCCCTGTGAGAAACTCCTTCTCCCACTCCCCCTTCCTTTCTTCTTTGGTTGACAGCACCCATAAGGCCTTTTCCCTCCTTTCTTTGCCTTGGCTGATAGCGAGGAGGCAACTCCAAGGGAAGGAGGCGGCCAGGAGGGAGATGGGGGTGGGTCTAGGGGAGGAGGAAGGAGGTGCAAGGGGGGACCTAGGGTTCAGCCGCACCCCCCTTTTACATGGACCTCTTGGGCCAAAAGCCCGAGGCCTAGGTTCTCTGACATCTGTGAAACCCCCCTATCCTTATAATTTCTCTTTTAAGTGGCATACTTCCCTCAAAACATTTCAGGGGATAACATTCTACCCCATAAATAGGATTCGACCTCGAATCTTCACACAGAACTATGTGAAAGAAAGAATCACGAATGAAAATTAACAACAGAGAACATGTACCCGTCCTAAACAAATCCAGATATTGCTCATGCATGCAAGACTCCAGCTCCCAAATGGCCTCTCTTTTGGATTGATGAGACCAAAGTATCTTAACATACTTAAGCGTCTTGTTTCTCAAAACTCGTTCTGACTCTTCCAGAATTCGCACTGGTTGGGATTTGATGGTAAGATCTTGTTCAATGATCAAAGGTTCTAGTGGAATCACATGCTCAAGATCTCTCAAATATTTCCTAAACAAGGAGACATAGAATACATTGTGCATGCCGTGCATAGACTCTAGAAGGTCCAAGCGATAAGCTAATTTTCCAATTTGTGTTGTGATCGGGAAGGTCCAATGTACCTCGAGCTAAACTTTTCTTTGGTACCAAAACACACAATGTCTTTAGTGGGAGACACTTTGAAGAGCATCTGGTCCCCTACTTCAAACTCCAATTCCTATCCCCTCACATCAACATAGCTCTTCTGTCGACTCTGGGCGGCTAACAGATTCTGCTTAATCTCTGTCATTTGGTCAATAGTCTGCTAAACCCAATCAGGACCCAAAACTGCCCGCTCACCAACAACATCCCAACACAAAGGAGACCTACACCTTCGCCCATACAGGACCTCGAATGGTGTAGCTCAGATACTGGTATGATAACTGTTGTTGTAAGCAAACTCCATTAGAACCAGGTGATCCTCCCAACTTCCCTTCCAAGATATGACACAGGACCTAAGCATGTCCTCAAGTATCTGAATTGTACGCTCAGATTGGCCATCCGTCTAAGGATGAAACGTAGTGCTAAAATGAAGCTACGTGCCCAAAGCACCCTATAAGCTCTCCTAATACTTGGACACAAACTTGGCATCTCGATCGGAAATAATGGTCTTTGGCACACCGTTCAACCACACTATATCTTGTACATAAATAGGAGCCAAATCACTTCGTATTTGTTGTACGGATGGGAATGAAATGCTTGGACTTGCTGAATTGGTCCACTACAACCCAAATAGCATCCTTTCCCCACTGTGTGTGAGATAAACCAACCACAAAATCCATGGAAATATCATCCCATGGCCATAGTGGAACCTCCAAAGGCTACAATAATCCTGCTAGATGCTTATGCTCAGCCTTCACTTGCTGGCAAATACCACAGGATGCCACATACTGAGCAATATCAACCCTCATCCTTTTCCACTAGAAACTCTTTTTTCAAATCTTGATACATTTGGTTTCACTAGGATGTATGGTATGTGGAGTACGATAGGCTTCCTTTAGAATATCATCCTTGACCTGAGCCTTCTGGGGCACACACAGACACCCTGTGAATCATAATGCGCCAAACTCATCTTTGCTGAAATTACCTTCTTTGCCCTCATCCAAACATTTCCTTGCTCTCCGAAACATCCGATCCTGCTGTTGTGCCTCTTGCACTCGTTCTAGAATAGCAGACTCAAGAAGCAATCATGTCTCAATCTGAATAGTGCCCACAAAGCAAACAGAGATACCCATATTCTCAAAATCAGCAACAAGACAGCTGAGAGTAGGGGGTGTCGCCTTGCGACTAAGAGCATTTGCCACTACATTTTCCTTGCCCAGGTGGTACTGGATCGTGAGGTCTTAGTCTTTGATTAATTCCAAACACCTTTTTTGCCTTAAGTTCAGATCTATCTAAGTGAAAATATACTTGAGGCTCTTGTGGTCAGAGAAAATATCATAAGATTCGTCATACAGATAATTACACCAAATCTTTAGAGAAAAAACTACTGCAGCAAGCTCTAAATCAAAGGTGGGATAATTCTGCTCATGTTTTTTCAGTTGCTTAGATGCATAGACAATCACTTTGCCATCTTGCATGAGCACACAACCAAGCCTAACTCGAGAATTATCAAAATAGATGGTGAAATGCTTCCCTGGCTCAGGAAGAGTAAGAATAGGAGCAGTCACTAACATATCCTTTATGGTACAGAAACTGCGCTCACAATCATCTGTCCACTGGAATTTGACATCTTTTTGCATTAGCCAAGACATCATCTTGGCAATGATAGAAAAACCCTCCACAAAACACCAATAATAACCTACTAAGCCCAGAAAACTCCTCACTTCCTTGACATTAGTTGGTCTTTTCCATTCCACTACTGTTGAGATCTTGCTAGGATTGATAGAAATGCCTTCCTGATTAATCACGTGACCAAGAAATCCAACCTCTGAAATCCAAAACTCACATTTATTTAGTTTGGCATAAAATTGATTCTTCCTCAAAGAACCAGCCTCAAATGTTGCTCATGGTCCTCCTTAGACTTGGAATAAATCAGAATATTGTTAATGAACACCACTACAAAATCATCAAGATACTGGTGTAGCATACTGTTCATTGCTTCCATAAATATGGTAGGAGCATTAGTTAGTCCAAAAGACATAGCCTTATACTCATAATGCCCATACCTTATGGAGAAAGCCATCTTCTCAATATCTTGCTCTGCACACAGATTTGATTATACCCCGACTGAAGGTCAATCTTGAAGAATACTTTAGCCCTCTTCATTTGATCAAAAAAATCCTCAATGCAGGGCAAAGGGTATTTATTCCTGATCGTCGCTTGATTAAGAACACGATAATTCACACATATACGCCAACTACCATCTTTCTTCTTTGTGAAAAGAATAGGCGCTCCCCATGGCAACACACTTCTTCGGATCATTCCTTTGGGCAGCAGATCATCTAGCTATTTCTTCAACTCATTCTAAAAGGGTCGAGCCAAACGATATGGGGACAAGGAAATAGGACAAGTACCAGGAATAAGGTCAATCCAAAATTCCACACTCCATTTTGGTGGCATCCCTAGAAGCTCTACAGGGAAAACATCAGGATATTCACTCACCACAGGAATCTCCTCAATACGCAAGGAAGAACTCGGCTTGGCATCAAGAGACCATAGCAACCTAATTCTTGATGCTCGATGACAAGGGAACAGGCTGGCAAATACAAAGAGAGAATCTGATGGTGCACTTCCTTGGTAAACCAACTCTTCACCAGATAGGGCTTGTAAAGTCACGGTCTTCCAGAAACAACAAATCTTAGCAAGATAACTGAACAACTAGTCCATGCCAAGAATAACGTCAAAAGGCAATAATTGAATCACCATCAGGTTAGCTGTGAAATCCTCATCATCAATGATAACATAATAGCCCAGACAAACTACAAAACTAGAAATAAGAACCCCTAGAGAGCTAACTACAACAGATTGAGAAATATGCTACAAACTCAAACCCATCTCCTAGCAAACTCCAGTGATACAAATAAATAGGTAGCCCTTGAATCGAAAAGAATGAAAGCCTCATGGGAATCGACAAGTAAGGTACCTGTCACCATGTCAGGACGGCCTACAGTCTCAGGGGGTAGGCATGGCGTAGACTTCAGGTGGCACCGGGGTGGAGGAGGCCCTGACACTAGGTGAAGGAAGAGTAGGGACTGCCAGTAGTGTAGGGACCTTAGGCAGTCCTGGGTTCTAGTAGAACTCGACAGGAGGCGCTGAAGGAAACACGATAGGTGGGGCCTAGGCTGGAGGACGTTACGGCATTGGAGCGGCTGTAAGCATTTGAACTGAGCCTTGAGACAAAGCAGCTATAGGTGTCACATGAGCTAGTTCCCACTTGATGATACTCGTAGGTTTTTGCTTGCAAACAAACACCTTGTGGCCTACCAAGCCACACTAACAATAACTCCCTGAGAAAGAACACTTTGAAGCACAGTGCCCAGCACCACATCTGAAACAAACCATGCCCTATCCTGGAATAGGGTGCATCACTGGCATAACTAAAGAAGCACGTGGCGCTTAAGTAGAAGACTGCCTCTGTTGAACAAGTCGAGTGGATGACTAGAACTTCTTGGGGACAGGTCACTAAGAAGACCCGCCTCCCCTACTTCTGGCCACCACCAGAGCCACCAGTAGGAACGGAACCACTCAAAGCCTATCTCTCCAAAGTAAGCGACCATAGAGCTGAAGTCATGCAAACCAGTCGCCCCTAGGACATGGCGATACTCCTAGTTGAGGCCCTATAGAACCTCTTTGGCTTCTTTTGGTCATCACCAGCCATAGCAGGAACAAAGCGGACCAAGTTATTAAACCCTGCTTCATACTCTGCAACGGCAGCGGGCGACGCTGGAGGGGGTAATGGTGGCAGGGTTTTAGGGCGGCGGTTTAATGGCGCGAAAATGACAGGGGCGGTATTACACCGAGGGGTAACGGTGGGGATGAATGGCGCGAGAATGGGGGAGCAATAATAGGAATTTGCTCGGGCGAAATCGGCGGAAGAAACCGAAAATTGAAGCTCAAGTTATGGCCGTTAATGGCGGTAACAGCGGGGCGCGGGGAGGAAGAAGGGGGCGGGGAAGATGACCTGACAATCGAGCCTCGCTTGTCGGCGAGAGAGGAAAGGAGAGAAGAGAGAGGGCGATGGCTCGGATTATGATGCGTGGCGCTTTGGAAAGAAAAGGGCTGTCGGATCTTTAGCGAACCGGTAAGTGAACGCGGGCGGTTGAGATCCAATCTGGCAAAAAGGAATTAGATTGGGCTGTTTACGAGAGGGGTGAAGGGTTAAGTGACTGTGGATGGCGAGGATTTGGTACGGCAATGGGGGATGGTGCGGATCGAGCCACGCGTCGAGTGGAGGGAAGAGAGGAGCGGGCGAAGTGGTAAGTGACAACGAGCAGTCGAGATGCAATCGGGCGGGGAAGATTCAATCAGAATCATTTAAGGAGGGATCGAAGGGGTAAGTAGCGGGTGCGGTGGAGATTGATCCGGCGGCGGGAGATTTGATCCGGTGGTGACACTTGTCGGCACAAGGGGAGGGGAAGGCGGGTGAAGGGAGCGAACGGTTTGGATTAAATCGAGCGCGGGGATTTAATCTGGTGGCGCCACGTGTCAGCCTGAGAGGGTTTTGGGATTAAATTCCTTTTTGATTTTTCAGAAAGTACTTTGGAGGCTTTAAAATACTCGAAAAAATACCAAATAAATTTTGAAAATTCCAGAAAAATTCAGAGAATCCTCTGGAAGGATTTTTGACTTAATAAAAATATTTTCAACTCAATTTTAATAATTAGATTTTGCAGAAACACGATTTAACTTTTAAAAAGGGAGTTTTAAATCATGATAAATTCCTGAAAATTATTATAATTACAGATTTGACTTAGGAAAATAAAATGCATCTATTTTGACCTTTATAAAATGAAATACTTTTATTTTGGCTTTTATAAAGTGAAATAATTTAATTTTTCACAACCACACTTGGAATAAAACCCAGGAAAATCCAATAAACTTCCAGTAATCATTTTATACAAAAAGATTTTTGGGATTTAGCTTTCACAATGAGATAGAGTTTAACTTTTGAAATTAAAATTTTAAATCCACTAGAAACACAAAAGGCCCAACTAAAAGTCAATTGAGTTCAAATAGGTTTTGAATTCATTTTTATACAGAAATACAAAATATCCTTTATTTAAAGATATATTACTTTTCACAATAAAAATCCTTTTAAAAGCAGAAAATCAGGCAATTAAAATTTTAAAATTTAGGTAACCAAAGTAAAGGTTTTACTTTAATTTGAAGTAAATATTATTTAATAAATTTTTTTTCTAATTTTAAAATAAACAGCTGGGCTATTACATGACTGTAGCAAGAGGAGTAGCTTGCACTTGCTGATGAACTTGTTGAGCCTCTCTCTGGAGGTCCTACAGCAAAATGGCCGACACTGCCTGAGCACTAGCAGTTGGCTAAGCGACCGAGGCAACTTCCTCTCCAGCATTACCAACAACCTCCTTAGTCCAAAGTGGTGGCACTGTTGGGCCACGCCCGCGATCACGGCCACAGCCTCTGCGGCCACAAACCCCTTCACGCCCACTGCCTCTACCCCTTGCCATAACTAGTCACCAAAAGAAGAACTGACCAATTAGCTCAAACACAAAAATTAACATAGAAACATAAACAATTCGACTTAGTCTATCATGCATTAAAAATAAATAATCTATAAAAAAGTAATGGTAATGCATGACCTAATCCCTTCCTACTGTGCACCAGTGTGTCATTTTTTTATTTTTATTTTTTTAGTTGAGCAAGAAAGTAGGTTAATATTATATTTACGGAATATTAACGGCAAACCTAAACCTGGCTCTAATACCAACTGTAACAACTTGGCTATGCAGAAGCCAAGATTTAACCTACAATACTAACATCAATCGGAACTATAAATTTTCTCATCAAAACCATATATAGTGACAACTGAACTTCATCACAAACAATTATAATAATGTAGCCATCATCTATTTCAGCATAGACTTAAGTACTAAAATAGCAATTATATCACTCATTGATGCACAATGATATCATGAAAAAATTCGGATAATCTAGTTCATCATCTAGCATGAATAAACCTTAACGATGAACAATAGAAGCAACATGTATCCATTTATTACATTCATCAGTTTCCAAATGAAAGGTAGAAACAAAATCATTATTTAAGCAGTGAAATATGTGGTAGAGTAGGTGTCTTCATGTGATCTACTCCCTCCCAATGTGTGTCATCCTCAACGGTTACCTAAAAGAAATTGCAAGAATGAATCCAAGACTCAGCAAGTATAAATTAATATAATATAAAACATCGAATCAAAATAGATCATTATCAATATGTCAAAAACATAAGAAAATGCTATGCACTTGATGCAAGATATGAATATGACTTCCACTTCTCTTCTGCATAGACCGGTATAGCTAGTATAACATCCATCGGTGTTCACATATGCCCGCATTCTCGAAATGCGGGGATCCAAGGCCTGTATGAAGAATCTTTCATATGGAGATCTAGTGCCCATATTTAAAATATGGGGATCTCAATTCCCACTCCTGTCGGTTAAGCATGAATGCTTGAAATGAAGGTAACGAAATGAATGAATGCGTCCATACTTGCAATTTGATATCCCCGATAAACAAAATTGTAAAGAACGGAAATAATCATACTTCATAAGATTCAACTAGGTCATAATCATATAACCAAATGTGAACAAACAATCTTCCAAGATGACTCAAACTGTACTTGCCTTTTGCACCGCGACAAGTTGGAAGGTAAAGAAGGCGAAACCACACCCAAAGTCACTCCGCCTACAACAAATACTTTAATTAAAACAAGCTTTGATGAGATAGAACAATGCTATTCACAACGCCCTACTCCATGCTCCCAAAAAACCATTAATCATGAACTTACGCTCAAGCGAACCGACGAACTAACAGAACTCAATACCGGACAGCGACCTTCTAAAATACATAACTCTCATTCTATTCCTCACAAAAATGTGTTCTTGGTCTCTCTGGAAAGCTTACAAAATTGTATACAAAATTCTAGTTGGTCGGATTCTCAAATTTTGCTTTTGACTAATTTTAACAAACAGATCAAATCAACAATCAAAATCTGACAGACATTCTGGACTGTAACATTGAAACGTGCATAACTTTCGTTCTGATGATCTAAAAATTGTGCTCTTTACCATTATGGAAAGCTAATTGAATTATCTACGAAAGTCGTTTTGGTCAGCACCCCTGATTCGGCTGTTATTTATTTTTAATCTGCCAAACACTACAACTGCCCTAACCTGATGAGGATTCTGGACAGCAGCAATTGAAATGACCATAATTCGAAAACTACTAAACCAAAATTTTCAATTCAAGGTCCTATGGAAGGCTACTGACATTAACTGATCTAACCTAATTTCGTAGTTATCAATTTCAAAACTGAACCACTAACAGCATCAAAAACCTGATCTCCAACCGAAAGCAATCACATGGAAACACATTAAGCAAAAGCATCAAAGTACTGAGGGATCACCCTTGAAGACATGCTGTGACTTGCTAAAATCCCCGCGAGAAACTCCTTCTCCCACTCCCCCTTCCTTTCTTCTTTGGCTGGCAGCACCCACAAGGCCTTCTCCCTCCTTTCTTTGCCTTGGCCAACAGCGAGGAGGCAACGCCAAGGGAAGGCGTCGCTGGAAGGAGCTGCTGGACAAATGGGGGGTGGCGACCAGGAGGGAGATGGAGGCGGCTCTAGGGGGAGGGGAAATGATGAGGACATCACTTCCTTAGATATACACAATACTCATCCACAAGATGATAGGCAAGGAACTATGACGAGGGCACGCGCACAACAGTTGAATTATCAGGTGAGCTCATTCCTAGGGTTGTATAATTCAGTTTCTGAGAGTGGGTTACTGCCTAATGCATATAATATGATTGTACTTAGGAACATGTGCAAGGACCAAGGAGAGGCATATGGAGTCACTGACATGCTTGGAATGAACGTTGAAGGTCACCACGTCATTTTGAGGCTAGGACAACCAAGAATGAAAGCTGGATATGTTCTACAATCTAGTTTGGCCTCCAGAGATAGCGTCGACTTTAAACGAGCATAGAAATTGCCCCACAAAAATATTACAATCGTCGAAAATCACCAAACCCAAACCCTAGTTGTGCCTTTGTGATTTCAGTTTTTGTTTTACCGTGTTGAATTTTTGTCCATCGTCAAGTTTTAGTTGCTGGTCTAGGTCTAGTGCTTTCATTTTAGTTTTGGGTATTGCACCTTAAAATCAAAAAAAATTGGTTATATCTATTTTAGGGTTAGCGATTGCTCTTTGCTGCCGAGTTTACACCACCAAATGTTTGTGGAGATAGAGATCAACTCGGTTTTCTTCTTCATTTTGGCTAGCCGAATCACCTAGGACAGACTTCTATACGGGTTCTGAATTTTTGGGTCCAAGTTTAGGATAGTTTCATGTAGCGTTCGTTAAAACAGCCATAACTTTTGCATACGAACTCGGATTGCCGCATTCTTTGGCTTGTTGGAAAGCTAACAAAAAGTTACACTCAAAGACTAACTATGTTAGGCTTTGAAAAAGTGAATATCCCCAAAAAAGATTGTTTAGTACCTCAAAATAGCATCTGAAGTTTCAGCACCCTTTTTCGGTGTTCGTTCGCTGTCTAGTTTGAGTTTTCTTTCATTCCAGATTGTGTAATCTTTGTTTCTAGGTCATATTTTAGTGAGATTAATATTCATGTTGCTTAGAAAAAAGAAAAAAATAGAAAAAAGCTGCACAAGATCTAAAAAAGGAAGAAAAGAGGCGAGTGCAAAAAAAAGAGCCGCACAAGTTTTTTAAAAAGTCAAAAAAACGGAAGAAAATTTTGCTGTAATGTTCATTTCCAAATTTTGAGCTCGTTTTATATATCCTTTGTGTCGTCTAATGTTTGCTTGCTTGAGCTTGGGTCGAGTACTCACTTGTACCAGCAATTTAGATGAGTACTTTGAACTATTATTCAACTAGTGTAATTCTGAAATTGAATATTGTCATTCCTTTGCTACTTATATATGGCCTGTCCAAGCTCCACATACTACTAACCGAACAAGTCTCGGCGTATCAGCAATCGCTATACTCATCACTCTAGTCAAGTTACCACCAATTAGACATCAGTTGTACCACCTACTTTGCTTGGTAAGAATCTTGAAAGCATTTGATAAGAGCTTGAGAGTGTGAGACTTCTGTAGCCTACAACACCTAGTAGTTGATAGGGAGCTAACAAATTTTTTTGTGAGTTTTTTGTATTCTACTAACAATGGCAGGTTCACAAAATTTGAAACATAGTGGTAAGAATGATGACCAATCTTCTGAACTTGAGAGTATCATACATCTCACTCCTCACACAAGGATGCTTATGCAACACTTCAATCGTGAGGTAAACAAGAGAACGGAGGAGATCTACAACGTGTTGGATCGGGTCTATGACACCCTCACCACTATCAATAACAGAGTTGAAAACCTTAAGCAATGTCCACCACCAGCTGCTCAACGAGTTTTGTTCCCCCCTCACTCTTCGGTGAATGAGGATGACGATGTTGAAGAGAACAAATGTAATACTGACATTGAAATTGAGGGCCCCGATGACCACGACCATCGTTGACTTAGGCAAAATCAACGATGTATAGGTAGGTTACAAAGGGAGGTACATGATGATGATGCATTCACTAAAATCAAGTTTACAATTCTCCCATTTGCTGGTAGATATGATAGGCAAGAAACTATGACGAGTGCACGCACACGATAGTTGAATTATCATGTGAGCTCATTCCTAGAGTTGTATAATTCAGTTTCTAAGAATGGGTTGCTGCCTGATATATGTGATGTGATTGTTCTTAGCAACATGGGCAAGGACTAAGGAGAGGCACATGGAATCACGGACGCACTTGGGATGAAGTCAAACCTAGGGTTTTGCAACCCATAATCCTCTATGATCCCACCACACTATTTCTTGGATCAGTAAATAGTGCTTACAAATACATTCCTGTCCCAAGTCATACATCGCATAAAATAGATTGAACTAAAATATTACGTATCAGAGTTTAGAATACACCACATCAGGTGACAGTTGTACATAAGGGCCAATCAGGGCAACTATTAATAATACAAAAAATCATAGCGGAAAGTATAAACAAAAGTAGAACCATTAGCCACAGGCAACCGACCGGGGGTAAATAGGTGCAACAGCTATTATCTAAGACTAGATAATAGATGTGCACACATCTCCATTGAGTCTATTTGCCTAGGACCCAGACTTAATAACGTCTTCTAATTCCCTACATCGGCTCTCCCTTGTGTGGCAGGTGCATCTTCATATGCATAATGATCCTGGTTTTCTTGTTTTTGGTAATGTGAGAGTGAGCACAAACCACCGTGCTCTATGAGCCAATACACAGGATGTAATTAATTAACATGCATGGCTTACCAAAGGAAGGCTAAGGTTGTTTTATTTACCATAAATTGCTTTTGAGAATAGGGTATATAGAAAACTTTCTATGACCTAGTATTTTCAACTAAAACATGTTATTTGAATCAAAAAGTGTAATAAAAGTATCCATATGCTAATCTTTTAGTGTCATAACTGCCTACCTTATCACTGCGACAACACTTAATACAATATCAAATCAGGCATTTTGCAGCTTGCCATCTTCCAATTCCACCCATAAAGTTTTTGAAATAGAACTATATCGATGTAAAGTTCGCAACGTCCACCCATGACCGTGGGCATGGCTATTCGAATAGTTTAAACTCTGCAGAGGTTGTATACTTTACCCACAAGATATAATTATCTCACAATGTCGACCATTACACGCTTCCGTAGGCATGCGACTGAGTAATCATAACATGACTATTACAATGTATCCTTCTAGTGTGATTACACTCACTAAGGCCTTCCTTCTGTAGGATATGACCATCCCTCGAGAAGTTTCCCTCTTGAGCCGTCATGGCAGAGGCAAGGATGAGACCATCCTTCCCTTTGCACGTATGCACACCTTCACGTAACCACGCTAGAAATACGGAAATTAATTAGCCATACCTACACTTTGTCAGCTTATGGTTGTACTATTTTACATTGGAAGGTCATCACAAGGTTCGATCCTTAGGGTTATCTGGGTAGTTCTACCACACTCCACACTCTCGTGCAACCACTGCACCACACCCCCAAACCATCCGCCTAGACAAATAAGCAATTTGGGGATTTTTGGAACATAAAATAGCCATGTCAAAATATACCAGCCATAACCCATCCATGACTACCCAAAACTTATTTCTCATGTTTAAAAGTGATGCTTGGGGCATTTTTGGTGCCCCCGGGTATCTAAGCAATACTAAATATGGCGTGTATTTATAGACTTATCTTCAAAGCTTACCTTCATAATTTTTCCATTGGTGACAAGGCTCACATGCTCAGAATTTCCCAAGAAAATGTAATACTAACAAGTAAAATAATGGCATGTAGCTAGTATCTTAAAACAGTCGTAGATTTGCATATAAAATATCGGCATGCAATTTGATAATTTAAATAGAAATAACTTACATTCAAAAATAGGTGTAATATGATCAAAGTATTGACACACCTTGGTCACAGTTGGCTTGGTCTTACTGGTCTTGACTTGCTTTGGCTTCAACCTCCTCTTCTTGAGCTTCGTAAGCTATTTTATGTTGCGCAAAAATTTAGATAAAGAAAATTAGTAAACCAAATAAAGTCACATATAAAAATTCAAATGAGCTCCGAAATTCTTGGTTTTGGTTCCTTTAGATAGATCTTGAATTTAGAAATTTATTTCGTCAAATTTGGAGCTAAAATGAATAAGTTATGCCTTTTTGTTCTCTGTTTTAATTTAATCCAAAAATGAGAGGGTAGAGAGAGAGATCTCTCACTGGCAAGTGGGCCTAGTTAAGTTCGGGCCGGTCCAATCATTTGAGAGAGTTCGGACCATCCGAACAGCTGGAACATGCGAGCCATTCGATTGGCAAAGGATTGCTCTGACCGTCCGATCGCCTGAGTGGGTTGAGACCGTCCGATTGCCTGAGTGGGTTCAGACCGTCCGAATAGGTAGGACGCTCAAGCCGTCTGATCAGCAAAGGACTGTTCGATTGAGCGAGAAGGTTCGGACCATTGAATAGTTACCTTCACCAACACAAGGCTCTGCTCCCACCCCTATGTAACTGGTGATGGAAGGGCTCGCTGCCAGCGATAGAGGCAATCGCCAGGCATGAGTATTGCAAAAATGGAACGCTCACCCCCATGTGCACCTGCAGCCGGAGCCTCGCTAGCCAATTTGGCCGGGGCGACGGCCAATGGCGACCACGAGCGGTGGAACAGGGGTGGAATGGCCATGATGGTACTTAGTACCGAAAAGAAATTGATCACTCTAGGAGCATCTAGAGGCGGATAGGAGGCTACCTTGGTAGCCTACGCAGCTCAGGAGTGACGATCATGGTCTGGCAGCATAAGGCGATGATGGGTGGAGGAGGCGCACGGTGCTGGCGACCTACGGTGTACCCTGCTTCATCAAGGGCTAGGAAAAACCTTAGTAGGTGCTAATGATGCTCTGAGTCTAAGAAATTAGACTCTAACTTACTGAAGTGATGGGGAAGGTCACGACTGGAGTTTGGGAGGATGGGTTTCTATGATGAGCTAGGGGTGGTGCTAATGAAATTTAGTGGAGGTGGAGGGGAAATTGAGTGGTTCAAAAAGGATGGAGGCTTGGGCAAGGCTTTATAGCCAGTGAGATGGGCTGGCGATGTGAAGGGGGTGGTTCAAGGCTTGGTGATTCAAGCTTGGTGTCACGACAGTGACACACTGCAGGGCATGGCGGTGGCTGTTGCACTAATGGCAGGTTGCGTGCACTGTAGCTAACTGAAGCAGCATGGTATAGCGGTCCAAGCGGTGCCTCTCCGTCCTTCGGTCGAGCGTTGAGTCAAAAAGGGCAAGGTCAAATGCGATGGTGTTCCTATGGTGACGTGGAAGCGAAGCTACGGTAGCACAGGCGGTCAATAGTAGCACGGGTGGAGGGGGCATGCCGATGACCGACGGTCATAGTGGTGATACGCGATGGAAAATGGGCTGCCATGGTAGGGCCAACGGAAGAAGGCCCTACCGTGGCAGAGCATTTTCCATCGCGTATCACCACTATGACCGTCGGTCATCGGCATGCCCCCTCCGCCCGTGCTAGCCGGGCTGGCTTCGACTAGGTCGAGAGGCCAGAAGATTTTTGGGGCTAGGCCTATTTCCCACTTTTCTGATTTTTTTACTAATCCTCAATTATCCAGTTTTTCGTATTCAAATTTTTCGTTAGCCCATGTCTTTTATTGTTCAATTTACAACCATATTCCTAGTAAGTTCTCCTACCCTAATTACTAGATCATCTTTTCACATTCGTCTTTTATTTTAGATTTAACTTCTACTAATTGTACTTTCGTTTTTCAATTTGGATTTTTATTTTTGTTTTTTATTGGAGCCTTAACCAAGAATCAAGAAAATCCAACAAGATCAAAGTGCAGAGAGGATAAATTCCAAAAGATTTTTGTAATTACACATTTTTTAGGATCCAAACTTTTAGGATGCTACAGATGAATATTGGAGGTCACCATGACTTTGAGGTCAGGACAACCAAGAATGAAAGCTGGGCATATTCTAGAATCTAGTTCGGCTACTAGAGACAACGCTGACTTCAAACGAGTATAAAAAATGCATACGGAGTCCAAACGAGATGATCTTGGACTTGTTGGAAAGATTTTGATATCCTCTTCCCAATGGTTCTAGTCCCACCTCAAAAATCCACTTAAGCACATTGTAATCTATAAAACAAATATAAATCAGTTCCAAACCTAGGTCTTAGGCCTTGTATCTGTTTGAGTCCAACTGGAGAGTTGTAGTGGGATGTTCCCCCACTCTCACGAATATGCCCCCATGTCCCTAGCATCATAAAAACTACTAGGGAAGCCACTTTTAGGGTTTAGGCTTGTGTAGATTGATTTTCGTTTAGAAAATATTAGTTGCGTACTTGTGTCGATTAGACCAACTATGGCGACTTCAGGCCTCTTTGTTATTTAATAAAACAACATATTTCATTTGCACATTCAGATCATGCTTTTTTCTTTCTTTCTTGATTTTCGATTGCTTGTAGGAAGGATCATCCGTGTTGGGCACGGTTGGTAATGACAAGGGTGTGGTGTAGCGATTACATGATAGATTTGATTATTTTGGTCAAGTAGCCTCGTCATCAACGTCACATCAAATAATCACAATTATCATTCTCATCGGAAGATCAGGCCAAATCCCCTCATCAAGAAAGGAGGCACAAGGGGGGAGCCTAGGGTTCAGCCTCACCCCCCTTTTATATGGACCTCCTAGGCCAAGAGCCCGAGGCCTAGGTTCTCTGACATCTGTGAAAACCCCCCTATCTTTATAATTTCTCTTTTAAGTGACAGACTTTCCTCAAAACATTTTAGAGTATAACATGGCTGTGAGAAAATTTGATGAGGACATCACTTCTTCGGATACACACAACACTCCTCCACTTGACATTCAAGGACCAATCACTAGAGTTCGCGCCCGACAATTAAATTTACAGGTGAGCTCGTTCCTAAGTACTTCTTTTTGTTCATTTGAGAATCGATTGCTACCTACTGATTTAATTATGATTAGGAACCATGGAGAGGACCTGGAAGTACTTGAAGAAGGACTACGAGGTGCACAAGTCCAGCAAGGGCGGTCGAATCATGTTGGAGGCCCAACTCAAGCCGACTTCGAATCCAATTCGGAGTCCAGGACTAGGCCGCACTAAAATGGATGCCCAGATCGCATCCGGGCTCTGTTTTGGACGTTCCACATATGTATGGAAAGCTGAGAAGGAGACCTTTCCAATGGCTCTGGTCCCATATCAAAATTCCTTTTGAGTCAACAGGAATCATCAAAACAAGTGGGTGTTCAGAATCTATCAGGGTGCTGCGCCACCGTCTTTTGGGCCGTTCGGCTTTGTATCGTGTTGGAGCCCATTAGGGCGCGTCCAGGGGTTTTGCACGCCCTCACTCCTTTATATACAGCCACCACCCCCACCATTAGGGTTGGGTTTTGCTTAGATTAATTCTATCTTGAACAGTTTCGCCGTTCATCGGTTTGTGAGACCCCAACTTTCGAGTGCTAAACCAATACATCTGCAATTCCATTGTGTTCTTCCTTGTTCTTGCTTGTGTTCTTCGATTCGCAGGCGAGGATTAGCCTTCTTGGCGAGGTCAACCGGGCAGCACATGGTTGATATCCTGAGGAGACGTGGTGCTGCGATTGCGGGGTTCGGAACGTGTTGTTTGAAAGCCGAATCGATTTGTGTCGCGCCTCCACCAAATCGAACATATCCAGAACCTGTTGGAAGATCGGGACTCCGATCCCATCAAGTGGTAATCAGAGCTTCAGGTGTTCCTTTAGGTTCGAGTTTACCCTACCCTTGTTGTTTTCGGTTTCATCCTAGAGTCCAAGAAAAAGCCCTACAAAAATTGTAGTCATAGGTTGTTCCTTGTCCCAGATCTCGTTAGCCTTTTGCACAATTTGATTTCAGAGTCCGTAGTGTTCAGTTTGTGTCCTTAGTCGAGTTGTGTTGTTGGTTTAGATCATATTTTGTTTCGGGTTGTCTTGCTTCCGCTACCTCTCATACAAACCCTAGCCGTCAACTTTTCTTTTCCCACCCATATCCCACCCTCTGTTTTTGTCTCGTGATCACCCAGCACCATCCCCCACCCTTTTCCCGAGCTTCCGCCCCCAATTTCCACAAACTTCCTCCACTCGATCTCGTTTTGGCCTCCAAAGAAACCATAACTCGGAGGCCCATCTTCAAACGGCCGTAACTTTGCATACGGACTCGAAATCAGGCGATTTTTTTTTGAAAATGGGTGAAATTAAATTTTGCATCCGATTGAGGTTTGGCGAATTTATTTTGCCCAAATTCGGCCTAGAAAGTGCAGTACTCGAGCTCTGAACTTTCGTCACCGAATTTACAGCACATTCATCATTTTCTGTAGGCCACACCTTACATCAGATTGAGGTGAAACTTCGTGTGGTTCCTATTTCTGTGCTCTGCTTTGTGAAAAAAATAAAAGAAAAAAGATACAAAAATAAAAAAAATTGCTTATAGTAGGGAGGAGAGAGAGTGCTCTCCGTGGCTAAAAAAAAGAGAGCACAGTTTTAGGTGACAGAGCTTCATTTGTTTGTGCTGCCTTTGCCTGGCCATCTTTGTTGCGGTCTTTGCCTTACTAGCAACTATCATCATATCTGTTATTGATATAGGACACATCATAACTCCTTGTTCATCATATCATACCTGATATAGGACACATTTAGACCAGCAACTCGGACCAGTGCTTTGGACATTTACTCAGCATTACTATCAGTTATTGATTTGTGTTCCACTCACATATTTGGCCTTCCAAACTCCATATACATACTCGACAACAGACGGCTTTTGACCCTTGCAATCGCCGGGTCACACTCTCCAGGTATCACGAACCAGCCACCGGTTGTACCACCTACTATTTGCGATGGTAAGAACACTTGTAAGAGCTTGGTAAGCCACTTCCTTTGCGGGCTTCCACTGTCCTCCTTTGCAGTTGATAGGGATAATCCTTTTGTTTTCTCTGTGTTTCCACTAACAATGGCAGGATACGAAGGGGACGGGACACCGGTCGATTTCAACGAGTGTGTTAGTCGCGGCCAGCTACAAGCTGCGCTCGACAAATAAAATGCTTCATTCACTGATCTTGGCGCGCGAATGGACACCATCGTCGCCGCCATTTCCCAGTTGAACACCACAGAAGGCATTGAGCGGGTGGAGCGGCAAATGGCTGACCTCACTAGTCGGATGGACACATTGGAGGCATGCCTACCACCTGTCAATGCCGGCCCTCGTCATGATGATGACACAGTGTCTGATGCGAATGGCAACATTGATCAGTGGGCGACACAAGATGCATGACTACGTTGGCATCTTCAGCAAAATCGACATGGTATGGGAGGTAATAACCAGAACCATCATGGTAACGACGATCCTTTTGCTAAAGTCAAATTTACCATTCCATCTTTTTCTGGTCTTTATGATGCTGAAAAATATCTTGATTGGGAGATGACGGTAAAGCAGAAGTTTAATTCTCACTTGGTTCCTGAACAATATAGAGTTAGACAAGCTACTAGTGAGTTTAAGGACTTTGCTATTATCTGGTGGAATGAACTGGGTACCATACACTTACAACCTGATACATGGGAGCGCTTAAAAGAAGCTATGCGTAATCGTTTTGTTCCTCCCTCATATAAACGTGATTTGATAAAAAAATTACAGCGCTTAGAACAAGGTGATATTTCTGTTCAGGACTATTATGCTGAGCTTCAAAAGGGAATGGTGCGTTGTGGGGTTGTTAAGGAAACGGAGTATAAGATTTGTCGTTTCTACGGGGGGTTACGGCGTGAAATTCAGGACATTGTTGATTATATAGAATTTACTACAGTCAACCAGTTGTTCCAGCTTGCTATGCTTGCAGAAAAAGAATTGCAGGGACGCAAGGAATCAGCGAAGGCAAACACCAGATGACCCTCCTACACGCCACGAACGACTACATCGATGGGACTGCCCAAGTCTTCTTCGAGTTTTCGTTCTCCTCCACCACCCGTGAACAAGTTTGCAGCAGTGCCACCGAAGCCACCTTCCACGACACGCCTTGCAGATTCTACAAAAAATTCTTTGCAGGGTCCAGCCAAGAGCTCTTCTTCCGTGGCTTCAACGGGCCGCTCCTGCGACATTCAGTGCCATCGCTGCCATAGGCTTGGTCATGTGCAGAAGAATTGCCCTAGCCAACAGGCATACATCGCTACAGAAGATGGAGGCTACATCAGCACTTCGGATGTCGAGGAGGATGATGATGTTGCTGCTGCCTTGGACGACAATGGCGGTGGTGATGACGACTTGGTCCTTGGTGGGGCATCCACAGCGACGCTACGGAGCATCCTTGTGCAACGAGTCCTCAGCACACAGGTACAACAATCTGATAAGCTTCAACGCCATAATTTGTTTCAAACTTTCTTCGCAATCAAGAACCGGCGCACACATGTCATCATTGATGGAGGAAGCTGCAACAACTTGGTGAGTTCTGATTTGGTCAAGAAGCTTGGCTTGACCACGCGACCGCATCCACATCCATACCATATTCAATGGTTAAATGACTCTGGAAAAGTTAAGGTAACACAAACATGCCGAGTCCATTTTTTCATTGGTGGTTATGTTGATCATGTTGATTGTGATGTGGTTCCTACGCAAGCATGCTCTCTTTTATTGGGTCGACCTTGGGAATTTGATAATGATGCTTTACACCATGGTAGTAGTAACAAATATACTTTTATGCATAAGGGAAAGAAAGTTACTTTACTGCCTTTGTCCCCAGCTGAGATTATAGAGGCCGATAGGGAGAGAGCTGCTGCTGCTAATGATCCAAAGGAACATGTTAAATCTGAAAAACAGCAAGTAATCCATTTGAAAAATTCTGTTATGCTTGCCACAAAATCAGACCTTGCTGAAATTGATGATGTTTATGATACATGCTATGCTTTTGTGTGCAAAGATGCTTTATTTTCTCTTGATAATATGCCTTGCACTTTGCCTGCTCCTATCACTAACCTTTTGTAGGAGTTTAGAGATGTTTTTCCTAATGAGATAGCTCCAGGACTTCCACCCATTCGAGGGATTGAGCACCAGATTGAGTAGATCCCTGGAGCGAGTTTGCCAAACCGTGCGGCATACAGGACCAATCCCGAAGAGACTAATGAGATTCAGCGACAAGTCCAAGACCTTTTGGACCGTGAGTATGTACGTGAGAGCCTTAGTTCTTGTGCTGTTCTTGTTCTTTTGGTTCCCAAAAAAGATGGTTCTTGGCGTATGTGTGTAGATTGTAGAGCCATTAACAACATTACTATAAGGTATTGTCATCCTATTCCTAGGCTAGATGACATGCTTGATGAGTTGTGTGGTGCTGTAATTTTCACAAAGATTGACTTGCGTAGTGGATACCACCAAATAAGAATGAAATTTGGCGATGAATGGAAAACTACTTTTAAAACTAAGTTCGGCTTGTATGAGCGGTTAGTCATGCCTTTTGGTTTAACTAATGCACCTAGCACTTTCATGAGATTAATGAATGAGGTTTTACGTCCTTTCATTGAAAAATTTGTGGTCAATTACTTTGATGATATCTTGATTTATAGCAAGTCAATGGATGAACATTTGAATCACTTACGTGCTGTTTTCACTGCTTTGAGAGATGCATGTTTGTTTGGTAACCTTTAGAAGTGCACCTTTTGCACGGATCGAGTCTCTTTTCTTGACTATGTTATGACTCCACAGGGAATTGAGGTTGATAGAGCCAAGGTAGAGGCGATATGGAGTTGGCCCAAGCCCACGACGGTCTCCCAAGTGCGGAGTTTTCTTGGCCTTGCAGGATTTTATCGCCGCTCTGTAAAGGAATTCAGCACCATTGCGACACCGTTGATTGAGTTGACAAAGAAGGGATTCGTGTTCCATTGGGGGCCATCACAAGAGGAGTCCTTTAATCATTTGAAGGACAAGCTTACACATGCACCATTACTCCAACTTCCGGATTTTGGTAAGACTTTTGAGCTGGAATGTGATGCTAGCGGAATTGGTATTGGTGGTGTTTTGATGTAAGAAGGCAAACCTGTTGCCTACTTTAGTGAAAAATTGAATGGTCCTGCTCTTAATTATTCCACGTATGATAAAGAATTGTATGCTCTTGTTCGTTCTTTAGAGACGTGGCAACACTATTTATGGCCTAAGGAATTTGTCATTCATTCCGATCATGAATCACTTAAGCATATTCGTAGTCAAACCAATTTGAATCGTAGACATGCTAAGTGGGTTGAATTTATTGAATCTTTGGTCTTGAAACCATTAAAGGACAATATACTTTTGATGATGATTTTAAGGATGTGTTGTTGCTTTGTAAAGAGGGACAAGTATGGAATAAATTCGTGATCAATGATGGGTTCTTGTTTAGAGCTAACCGCCTATGCATTCCAGTTGGTTCCGTTCGTCTTTTGTTGTTGCAGGAGGCGCATGGAGGCGGTTTGTGGCTCGCTGTACTACATGTCAGAAAGCTAAGTCTCGCTTAAATCCACATGGTTTATATATGCCTCTTCCTGTTCCTTCTATTCCGTGGGAAGATATTTGTCGAGACCCGAATATGCAAATTCGGTCTCTCTGTGTAAACTGCACTAGTCCAGGATCACGCTAGTGCACACAGTCAAACATGGATGTCATCATAGTCATACACACGACAATATTAAAGGAAAACTCAAATATCGATAAAATATCAAAGGTACGACCTTATGGCCAAGCTTACAATATCTCTAGCCGGAAAGGCTTAACCAAATAGCAGCGGAAATCCAAAAATAAAGCGTAGCGACCAATCGACAAGCCACAGGCTATCGAGTGGAGAACGAAGCCTAATCCGTGAAGTCATCGTAGTACTCTCCTTCTGGCACCTCCTGCTGATAGTACTCCTCTCCCTCAACTGAGCAACATAGGCGTAAAGCCGTGAGTACATTGGTACTCAGCAAGTCGTTTGTAACAATAAATGCAATATAATATGCAAGGCTTACCAAAGGAGGGCTGAAAGGTTAATTTGCATAAAGGCATTTATCGATGAAATATATTAAATAACTTGAAAGCGAAAGTTAACTGAAAACAATAATAATAGATAATCAAAGGAATAAACATGAACCACTTGTGAACACCAATTCACAAGTTAAACCAACAAAGAACTACCCGCCCACTCCCAACATAAACCACCAAGTTATAAATGAAACACTAACCCTCGTGTGAAATCCCGAGCACCGCCCATGACCGAGGACGCGCTATTCGAATAGTTTTACACTCGCAGAGGTTGCACAATCTGTACCCACACGATGTGATTAGCCTAGGCATAAGGAAATCACAACAAGGCCTTTACAATGCTATATCTCAATACAATCCTCGCCCGCTAGGGTTTCGTGATCACACCCCCTTGCGCCACATGGAAATCAAGAACCATGTCCATCACAATGGCGTAATTGAATTGAAATATTACAAATTAATCAGCCAGTCCATCCCATAATAGACATGTGGTTTGTACGATTAAGCTCAGATCAATGGCGTACAAAGTTAAGTCCTTAACATTACCCGGGCGAGACTACCACATCCCCCAAAGTACAACTGTGCTTCCCCCTTTACTGCACGATCATTCGCCCGAGTACAAAACCAATTTGTATAACCAAGCCAACGTCACACCAATGACGTGGCACAAATTTTAATATACGTGGCACCAACCACAGTTCCATATGTCATTAATTCGAATTAATAATTTAACATGTGCGATGAGATCAATCGTAAATATAAACCGGCTAAGCAATCTAATCGTACCAACCCATGTGATAAATAAACTAGCATCACTAATAAATTTCCCAACCTATGGTGACAATGGCATCATGGTATTCCAAAGTATCAAGGAGGTATAATTTTAATTGGGACAATAACTACCTGTGCAAAGGTTTGAATAAAAATAGCAATGCAATGTAATTTAAAACCAAATAATTAAATAATAGTTTGCCAAATTGGGTTCAACATGATCAAGGGACACGACTTGCCTTCGTTATGCTCAGCGGGGTACTCCTGGTCTTCTGGCGCGAAACCTGCTCCTCCGGAATCCGAATCTAACGAGAGAGAAAACGACCGAAAACAAAGAAACACATAAAATGATAAGCAAATGAACTCCAAAATTCACAAAACCAAAACCAACAGCTAGATCTCGATTTTAGATGAATTTAGAAAAAAGAACGGGGTCAATCGGAGCTAGGACGGAGGTGAACGGGCTCCCGGAAAATTAATTCTAAAATTAATTGGGGAAAATCGGAAAAGTTACTGTGCTGTGAACCCGGTCCACGAAATTCCGAGTCCACCGTGGACTCGGTCCACGTAACAGTGTACGGGGGCGGCGGGCTGACGCGGCGGGGGCGCTGACGTGGCAGCAGCATATGCTGCCACGTGGCATGGGTGACGTGGCGGCTGACGTGGCAGCTGACGTGGCTGCCACGTGGCACCTGGGGCGGGTCACGGCTGATGTGGCGCTGACGTGGCAGCGACACGTGGCATGCCACGTCAGCTAGGGCTGACGTGGCGCAGCTGACGCGGCACGAGCGCGGGCGCGGGCGGGCGGCGGCCGGATCCGACGGTCGCGAGGGCGACACGCGGCGAGATCTGGATCCTCGATCCAGATCTGAGGTGACGGCGGGGATGCAGCGGCGCGGGCGCGGGCGGCGATCCGATTGGCGACGCGTGGCGGCTCGCCGCACGAAGCGTCGCGGGTGCGCGCGCGGCGGGAGTGCGTCGGCGAGATCCGACGGTGGAGGGGCGACGGGTGGCGTGCGCTGGTGCCTCGCGGCCTCGATCTGGGACGTACAGCGCGGATGCGCGGGCGCGGAGGCGGGCGGTGCGGTGATTGCCGACGCGTGGCCGGGCACGCCGCGCGAGGCGTCGCGCGCGCGCGGCAAGGGCGCGCGGGGGTCCGCGGAGTCTGGTGTGGCGACCGGGGGCGAGCGCGGGCGAGGCGTCCGACGACGCGGAGGCGACGCAGGCGACGCGGAAAAGAGACCGGCGGGGGGGGGGGCTCACCGGCGGGTCTCCGGCGACGACGACTGCTCCGGCGACCTCGGGCGACGGCGGAGACGCGGCACGGGCGGCGGCGGGCAACTCCGGCGGCGCGCGGCGCGAGGACGGAGAAGAGCGGCGCGGCGGAGCTCGGGTGTCGACGCGAACCGAGGACGAACGGCGGGTTTTAACACGCGAACCGAGGTGTCCAATCCGGATACGGCGACGGTCGCGACGCGGACGGGTTAGACGGCTAGGATGCGGCCACGCGGCAAGATCGGACGGGCGAGCGCGATTCGGGTGAGGGTTAGGTTCGCGCGGGCGCGGAGCGACGGCTGCGATCGCGCGCGGCGCGCGCGACGGGCGGTGGAGGGCGCGGCGGGTGCGGGCGGCGCGCGCGCGCTGCGCCAGCGCCACAACACGGATGCGCGACGGTGGCGTGGGCGAATCGGCGAGCGGGCGCGAGCGGAAAACGGAGTACGGCGCGCGCGCGCGCGCGATGGCCGACGCGTGGCGAGAGAGGGAGATCGGCACGAGGTTTAATGCTTTTCTTTTCTTTTTCTAGAAATTCAAATAAACTTCTAAAAGCTCTAGAAAATAGCAAATAAATCCCAAAAATTCTTCAAAAATACCAGAAAATTCCTTGAGACCTTAGGAACACAAATAAAATATTTCCCACTTATGTTAATGTTTATTTTAATCATATTAAATCATTTAAAACTTTAAAAATTCATTTGAAGCTTCAATTAAATTCAGAAAATTCCAGAAAATTCATTTTTAAAATCCAGGCTTTAAAAATCTCAGAAAAACAGGATGTTACAAACCTTACCCCTTAAACGAGATCTCAATTCCGAGATCTTGACCAACTAAGAGAATAGGTTCGAACTCCGCTCGAGATCCTTCTCGCGCTCCCTGTGGCTTCCTCCTGAATGGTTACTCCACCGACTTTGCAAAACGGACCACTTTATTCCGGTGACTCGCTCGACACTTCCAAGATTTTGACTGGTGCTCTTTATACGGCTGATCCTCCCGCAGTCAACGGCCTCAATCGCACAACCTCCTCTCGCACGCGCAGCATTTCTTCACCGGGACATGAAAGACGTCATGTACCCCACTGAAGGACGCAGGTAGCTCCAACTGATAAGCAACCTCTCCCCTGCGTTTCAGAATCCTGAACGGACCAACATATCTCGGTGCACGCTTCTCTTTTAGCTGAAACCTCTTCACACCCTTGAATGGTGTGATCCTAAGATACACAAAATTGTCTGGCTCAAAACTCAGCTCTCGGCGTCTGGTATCTGCATAACTCTTCTGTCTGGCTTGGGTAGTTTTCAACCTGTCCTGTATCAAGCGGACCTTATCCTTAGCTTCTTTCAAACAGTCTGGGCCAAAAACCTGACCTTCCCCCGTCTCTTTCCAATTGAGAGGGGTCCTGCATTTCCTGCCATACAATGCCTCAAACGGTGACATCCGCAAACCGGCACGATAATCATATTGTATGAGAACTCGCAAAAGGTAAACAATCGTCCCACTTAGACCCATGATCAAGCACACAGCTCTCAACATGTCCTCCGTAACTGATTAACTCGCCTGTCTAACCATCCGTCTGGGGTGATATGTCAGATCGAATTCGGTGAGTTCCCATAGCGTTATGGAAACTACCCCAAAACCGGGAGGTGAATGCGATCCACGATCGACACAATCTTCTTGGGCATACCATGCAAATCGACAATCTCGGACATATATAGCTCGCCAATCATCACCACCGTAAGTCGCCTTAACTGGAATAAAATGAGCAACCTTGGTCAATCGATCCACAATGACCTAAATCGAATCATAGCCCTCTTTGGTCTTAGGCAAACTGACTATAAAGTCCATACCAATTTCTTCCCACTTCCACTCGGGAACTTTCAATGGTCAGAGCAAACCCGCAGTCTCTCGTGCTCGCTTTACTCTCGACAAACATCACAAAGGGCTACATACTCAGCGATCTCACGCTTCATGCTTGGCCACCAATACTTATCCTTAATGTCCTGGTACATCTTGGTACTGCCTGGATGAATAGAATACAGCGACTCATGAGCCTCTTTTAACAACACATCTTTTAGTTCTTGCTTATTGGGCACACACAAACGCTGCTTGAACCACAAGGTTCCCTGGTCATCCACTGAAAATCCTGACTCTTTACCTTCACTTAAGTTCTTTCTGATCCACTGAAATGCCTCATCATCTGACTGAGCCTGGCGAATCTGACCATCCAAAGTAGGCTGCATCTCCATAGCTGCCAAAAATCCTGGCTCAACCAACTCAAGGCTAAGCTTCTGAAATTCCTCATGCAAAGCTGGTTGACTCTTTCGAACCATCACTGAATTGCAGTATACCTTTCTGCTCAAGGCATCTGCAACAACATTAGCTTTCCCAGGATGATAATGTATGCCCACATTATAATCCTTTATCAGCTCTAACCACCTCCTCTCGCTCGAGGTTAAGCTCGGACCGGGTAAAGATGTATTTCAGACTCTTATGATCCGTAAACCTCACATCCGTTACCCATCGATAATGACGCCAAATCTTTAAAGCATGCACTACGGCCGCCAACTCTAAATCATGGGTAGGGTAGTTCTCTCATGCGGTCTCAATCGGGCGTGAGGCATAGGCTACCACTCTCTTATCTTGCATCAAGACACAACCCAAACCTTTGCGCGAGGCATCGCAAAATATCTCAAAATCCTTATTAATATCAGGCAACACAAGCACTGGGGCTGTGGTCAAACTCTCCTTAAGTTTCAAAACTCTTCTCACACTCTGGCGCCCAAGTGAATTTCTTTTCCTTTTTCAAAGAATCGCGTGAGGGGTCCGCCACACCGAAAAACCTCAATAAAGCGATCGTAGTATCCTGCCATACCCAGAAAACTCCTGACTTGGGTAACTGAAGTGGGTGACTGCCAATCCAAAATATCACTTACTTTCCCTGGGTCAACTGCGACTCCTTCTGCTGTCAACACATGCCCTAAAAAGGCGACTTTCCTCATCCAAAACTCGCATTTGCTGAACTTTGCATACAACTGATTATCTCTCAATTTCTGCAATGCTAATCTCAAGTGCTCCTGATGTTCCTCCTCATTCTTGGAATATATCAAAATGTCGTCAATGAACACAACGACAAACTTGTCCAAATATTCCATAAACACCTTATTCATCAAATACATGAAATATGCTGGAGCATTAGTCAAACCAAATGACATCACTGTGAACTCGTATAGACTATAACGAGTTGATAAGGCTGTCTTGGGTATGTCTTCCTTACGTATCCTCATCTAATGATATCCTGACCTCAAATCAATCTTGGAGAACACTCCTGCTCCCTTAAGCTGATCAAACAGGTCATCAATCCTGGGCAGAGGGTACTTATTTTTTACGGTGACCTCATTAAGTGCTCAGAGTCCACACACATGCGCCGACTACCATCCTTTTTCTTGACGAACAACATCGGCGCTCCCCACGGGATGAACTCGGTCGATGTAACCCTTATCCAAAAGCTCTCGAATTTGCTTCTTCAACTCGCTAAGTCATTGGTGGCATCCAATAGGGTCTCTTGGAAATCGAGCGTACTCGCACAAGCTCAATCGAAACTCAACCTCTCTCTCGTGGCATACCTAGAAGATCATCCGAAACACGCCGGGTACTCTCTAACAACCGTACATCCTCCAACCGGATTACCTTGCTCGCAAATCATGACCGCTCGCCGACACTCACCGCTGCGAATCGCACCTTAACTCCGCCTCAATTGTTTAAGGTTACCGCTCGCTCCCACGCCTAACATCGCTCGCCGCTTGGTTAATCCATTCCCAAGATTACATCTAGGGATGATATCTAACAAAATCAGTCGGCCCGAACTCAACTCCTGAATGGTTATCCTAACTCTGGACAACCTAGGTTGATCTCAACTCGATCCGGGATTGGATTAAAAGAACAGATCCAAGAGCAACAGATTTTCAATTGTTGGTTTAAAGCAAAATTCCGAGAAACAAACGAATGCAAAGCTCCATAATCAAATAAAACGGTGGTAGGAACTGAATGTACGAGGAACGTACCGATCACAACGTCTGGTGCTGCCTGGGCATCCTCTCGCGGTGACGTGGTTCACCGACCTCTCACCACCGGCGCCCCGCTGGCTCGCCCCGAGGCCGGGTGCTCGCCCCGCTCCCGGTAGGGGTACGACCGGTGTGGCTCCCAAGTCAAAGCGAATCGGCGTCGGGGCTCGCTCTCGAGGGCACTTGCTAGCATAGTGTCCCACCTCATGACACTTGAAGCAAGTGACGGATGCTGCTGAATTATTGCTCTTCTGTTGCTGCTGTCCATCGGAACTACCGTGACCCCGCCCCGATCAAATCGCACGGTGTCCAGCCGGGTCCGAATCCGAGGATCTGCTGCTGCTGCTTCTTTGTGGCACTCGTGCAGCCGGTAGGAACCAAAACGAGGCCTCGGGGACTGGTGTGACCGTGATCCTCGCTGATCAACCTCCTCTTGTGAGACTCTCGAGCTCGCGGCGACTCTCTCGTTGAGAATGGCCTTATCCACCAACCGCTGAAATCGGCATAGTCGCGCCTCACGACTTGCACCTTCAAAGCCGGGTTCAAGCCTTTCTTGAACCTCTTCGCGAAGTTGCATCCGACGCTACATCCTCTCGCGCGCAGAAGCGAGCCAACCGAGTGAATTTATTGAGATATTCACTCACCGATGTGTTCCTCTCGCCGAACTCCCGAAACTCATCCTTCTTCATCTCGACCACTCCATCCATGACATGGGCGGTATGGAAAGCCTTGGCGAATTCCTTCCAAGTGATGTTGTTCTCGCTTCTCATGGGCGCACAAGAGTTATCCCACCACTCTGCCTGGGTCCCTCAAGCCGATGTGCTTGCATACAAAACCTTCTCCCGCCGGTGCAGATCGAGCCAAGTTCGCTTTCTTCTCAATCGAACGGACCCAATCGTCGGCCTCCAAAGGCTCGACGAACTGGAGAAAATAGGCGGTCTCGCCCTCATAAACTCGTGCATAGCCGGATCGGCGACGAGGTGCCGTGGTGGTATCGCTCCTCGTGCCGTCGCCAGATCATAGTCCGCATACCGCGCATCATGGTCTGCATCATCCGTGTTCCGCCATCAAAATCGATCGAGGGCGGGATCCAAGGTAGGTGGCACCGCCGCAAAGATCGCTCTCTGGTCTGGTTCGCCTGATTGCGGAGGAGTTCTCGTATCAACCATCTTGCTCAAAAGAAAACAATCACGATCGACCAAAGGAAAAGGCGAGAGGGAAAAGCATAGATAAGAGGTAAATGCGCTTAAGGGGTTTTGCTTAATGGAGACCTAACCTAAACAAACACTTAGCCAAAAGGCTAACTAAGAAACTGAACAAAAATAAACTCCATTAAAAGATTTGACATGATCGCAATATAATGCTTTTAAGGCAATATTTGCAGCTCACATCATACTCAATCGCAAATAAAATCCAACGTGTCTACTCGCACTATCTACTCAAGGCTTCCACTGGTCCCGACAAATAGGGTACATCGCTATCGCCCTCGTAATCGCCAGACAACCCATGAGTTGCGGATCGGCGCGCATCGCTCTCTGATCGGGCTGGAGTGAACCGACCGAGGTAGGCGCGACGATCTCCGGTGATACGACGCCTCCTCCGGGCTCGGCAGTGTAGGCGACGGTAGAGGTGCCGCGATCGCGGTCGGGCTCCTCCCGCATCGCTCGTAGTCTCGAGGTGGCTCCGCATCGCTCCTTGAACTTCCTGACGAGTCCGCCATGTTGATCTTGTATAGCTTGCAAAGGCGACGAATGGCTTCGCGCGCAACTCTCAGCCGACATCTCCCACCGCACCGGTGTTCTTGAAACTGTGATGTAGCACCTGCTTGCCGACTCGGGTGGTGAAGTATAGCCTGGAGATGCTCCCGATGCGCTGACCTTTTTGCTTCTCATCCTTGGTGAGGTAGACGGGCAGTCTCTTAAATCCGAGGCTCCGCAACAGAACACGTAGAAGTGACCTCCATCCTCCTGTCGGGTCAGAGGAAGCTTGGGACATCTAATGCATTTATAAAGGAAAGATCAGTTTATAACTTTAGGAAAACCAATTTTGCAAGAGTTGGGGCGAGAGACAAGAATCCTTAAGAATGAGGTAAGAAGATAGAGATATTACTAAATATCAAGTTTAGTTGGTTTGATTTAGAAAATAAGTTTTTGGGTTACGACCAATCTCACTAGGGCTTCGTCCTACAGTCGATATGGCTCGATATATCTCTCTGTCGAGACCCGAATATGCAAATTCGGTCTCTCTGTGTAAACTGCACTAGTCCAGGATCACGCTAGTGCACACAGTCAAACATGGATGTCATCACAGTTATACACATGATAATATTAAAGGAAAACTCAAATATCGATAAAATATCAAAGGTACGACCTTATGGCCAAGCTTACAATATCTCTAGCCGGAAGGGCTTAACCAAATAGCAGCAAAATCCAAAATAAAGCGTAGCGACCAATCGACAAGCCACAAAGCTATCGAGTGGAGAACGGCCTAATCCGTGAAGTCGTCGTAGTACTCTCCTTCCGCACCTCCTGCCGATAGTACTCCTCTCCTCAATCGAGCAACATAGGCGTAAAGCCGTGAGTACATTGGTACTCAGCAAGTCGTTTGTAACAATAAATGCAATATAATATGCAAGGCTTACCAAAGGAGGGCTGAAAGGTTAATTTGCATAAAGGCATTTATCGATGAAATATATTAAATAACTTGAAAGCGAAAGTTAACTGAAAACAATAATAATAGATAATCAAAGGAATAAACATGAACCACTTGTGAACACCAATTCACAAGTTAAACCAACAGTGAACTACCTGTCCACTCCCAACATAAACCACCAAATTATAAATGAAACACTAACCTCGTGTGAAATCCCGAGCACCGCCCATGACCGAGGGGCGGCTATTCGAATAGTTTTACACTCTGCAGAGGTTGCACAACTGTACCCACACGATGTGATTAGCCTACGCCTAAGGAAATCACAACAAGGCCTTTACAATGCTCTATCTCAATACAATCCTCGCCCGCTAGGGTTTCGTGATCACACCCCTTTGCGCCACATGGAAATCAAGAACCATGTCCATCACAATGGCGTAATTGAATTGAAATATTACAAATTAATCAGCCAGTCCATCCCATAATAGACATGTGGTTTGCACGATTAAGCTCAGATCAATGGCGCACAAAGTTAAGTCCTTAACATTACCCAGCGAGACTACCACATCCCCAAAGTACAATCGTATTTCCCCTTTCTCGCACGATCACTCGCCTGAGTGCAAAACCAATTTGTATAACCAAGCCAACGTCACACCAATGACGTGGCACAAATTTTAATATACGTGGCACCAACCACAGTTCCATATGTCATTAATTCGAATTAATAATTTAACATGTGCGATGAGATCAATCGTAAATATAAACCGGCTAAGCAATCTAATCGTACCAACCCATGTGATAAATAAACTAGCATCACTAATAAATTTCCCAACCTATGGTGACAATGGCATCATGGTATTCCAAAGTATCAAGGAGGTATAATTTTAATTGGGACTAACTACCTGTGCAAAGGTTTGAATAAAAATAGCAATGCAATGTAATTTAAAACTAAATAATTAAATAATAGTTTGCCAAATTGGGTTCAACATGATCAAGGGACACGACTTGCCTTCGTTATGCTCACTGGGTACTCTGGTCTTCAGCGCGAAACCCGCTCCTCCTAATCCGAATCTAACGAGAGAAAACGACCAAAACAAAGAAACACATAAAATGATAAGCAAATGAACTCCAAAATTCACAAAACCAGAACCAACAGCTAGAGCTCGATTTTAGATGAATTTAGAAAAAGAACGGGTCAATCGAGCTAGGACGGAGGAGAACGGGCTCCCAGAAAATTAATTCTAAAATTAATTCGGGAAAATCGGAAAAGTTATCGTCTTTGTGAAGCCGGTCCACGAAATTCGAGTCCACCGTGGACTCGGTCCACGTAATGTTGCATGGGGCGGCGGGTCGACGCGGGCGGGGCGCCGACGTGGCGGCGGCATATGCCGCCACGTGGCATGGGTGACGTGGCGGTGACGCGGGCGGTGGACGTGGCGCCACGTGGCACCGGGCAGGTCACGGCCGACGTGGCGCTGATGTGGCAGCGACGCAGCATGCCACGCCGCCTAGGGCTGACGTGGCACGGCGCGCGCGCGCGCGGCGGCGGCGGATCCGACGGCCGCGAGGGCGACGCGGCGAGATCTGGATCTCGATCCGATCCGAGGCGACGGCGATGATCACGGCGCGCGCGGCGCGCGATCCGATTGGCGACGCGTGGCGGCTCACCGCACGTCGCCGCGGTGCGCGCGCGCGGAGTGCGCGCGCTGGCGATCCGACGGTGGAGGGTGCGACGGTGGCATGCGCTGGTGCTCGCGCCTCGACCGGGACGGACGGCGCGGATGCGCGGCGCGAGGCGGGCGGTGCGGTGATTGCCGACGCGTGGCGGGCACGCCGCGCGCGGCGCGCGCGCGCGCGCGGCGCGCGGGTGCGCGGAGTCCGCGCGCGCGACCGGGGCGAAGCGCGGCGAGGCGCCCAGTGACGCGAGAAGAGACGGCAGGTGCTCATCGGCGGGTCTCGGCGACGACGATCGCCCGGCGACCTCGGCGACGGCGGAGACGCGGCACGGGCGGCGGCGGGCAACTCCGGCAGCGGCGCGGGCGCGAGGACGGGCGAAGAGCGGCGGCGGCGGAGCTCGGGTGTCGGCACGCGAACCGAGGACGAACGGCGGGTTTTAACACGCGAACCGAGGTGTCCAATCCGGATACGCGACGGTCGCGACGCGGACGGGTTAGACGGCTAGGATGTGGCCACGCGGCAAGGTCGGACGGCGAGCGCGATTAGGGTTAGGTTAGGTTCGCGCGGGCGCGGAGCGACGGCCGCGATCGCGCGCGCGCGCGATCGGGCAAATGAGGGCGCGGCGGGTGCGGCGGTGCGGGCGCCGGTGCCGCCGCAGCGTCGCGCGGATGCGCGACGTGTGGCGCGGGCGAATCGGGCGCGCGGCGCGAGCGGAAAACGGGAGTATAGCGGCATACAAGGCGGATGGCCAACGCGCGCGAGAGAGGAGATCGGGCGGTGAGGTTTAATTCTTTTCTTTTCTTTTTCCAGAAATTCAAATAAACTTCTAAAAGCTCTAGAAAATAGCAAATAAATCCCAAAAATTCTCCAAAAATACCAGAAAATTCCTTGAGACCTTAGGAACACAAATAAAATATTTCCCACTTATGTTAATGTTTATTTTAATCATATTAAATCATTTAAAACTTTGAAAATTCATTTGAAGCTTCAATTAAATTCAGAAAATTCCAGAAAATTCATTTTTAAAATCCAGGCTTTAAAAATCTCAGAAAAACAGGATGTTACAATATTTCTATGGACTTTGTTTTAGGATTGCCCAAGACTAAGAGGGGGAGGGATAGCATTTTTGTTGTTGTGGATCGTTTTTCTAAGATGGCTTACTTTATACCATGTCATAAAACCGATGATGCCGTTCATATTGCTGACCTCTTTTTCAAAGAGATAGTTCGTTTGCATGGTATGCCTTCTACTATTGTTTCAAATCGTGACGCCAAGTTCTTGAGTCATTTTTGACGTACTCTATGGAATAAGTTGGGTACAAAGTTGTTGTTCTCTACAACATGTCACCCACAAACTGATGGCCAAATCGAGGTGGTGAACCGCACATTGTCTACCATGTTGAGAGCTGTTTTGAAGAACAATTTGAAGCTGTGGGAAGAGTGTTTGCCGCATGTTGAGTTCGCATATAATCGAGCGGAACACTCCACCACCAAGGTAAGTCCATTTCAGGTAGTGTATGGATTCAATCTCCGTGCCCCTATTGATATTTTACCTTTGCCTACTAGTGAGAGAGTTCATAATGATGCTAAGGAGCATGCTGATTTTATTGTCAAAATGCATGAGACTACTAAGGCAAACATTGAAAAGATGAATGAAAAATATATGATTGTTGGTAGTAAAGGTAGAAAGGAAGTTAAACTTGAACCGGATGATTTTGTTTGGTTGCACTTGCGAAAGGATAAATTTCCTGAGTTAAGAAAGTCAAAATTGATACCTAGAGCTGTTGGTCCTTTTAAGATAGTTGAGAAGATAAATGATAATGCATATAAACTTGAGTTGCCTTCCGAGTTTGGGGTTAGTCCCACCTTTAACATTTCAGATTTGAAGCCATACTTGGGAGAACAAGATGAGGCTGAGTTGAGGACAACTCCGCTTCAAGAGGGGGAGGATGATGAGGACATCACTTCTTCGGATACACACAACACTCCTCCACTTGACATTCAAGGACCAATCACTAGAGCTCGCGCCCGACAATTGAATTTACAGGTGAGCTCGTTCCTAAGTACTTCTTTTTGTTCATTTGAGAATCGATTGCTACCTAATGATTTAATTATGATTAGAAACTTGGAGAAGGACTACGAGGCGCATAAGTCCAGCAAGGGCGGTCGAATCATATTAGAGGCCCAACTCAAGCCGACTTCGAATCCAATTCGGAGTCCAGGACTAGGCCGCACTAAAACGGACGCCCAGATCGCATCCGGGCTCCGTTTTGGACGTTCCACATATGTATGGAAAGCTGAGAAGGAGATCTTTCCAATGGCTCCAGTCCCATATCAAAATTCCTTTTGTGTCAATGGAAATCATCAAAACAAGTGGGCGTTCAGAATCTATCAGGGTGCTGCACCACCGTCTTTTGGGCCGTTCGGCTTTGTGTCGTGTTGGAGCCCATTAGGGCGCGTCCAGGGGTTTTGCACGCCCTCACTCCTTTATATACAGCCGCCACCCCCACCATTAGGGTTGGGTTTTGCTTAGATTAATTCTGTCTTGAACAGTTTTGCCGTTCATCGGTTTGTGAGACCCCAACTTTCGAGTGCTAAACCAATACATCTGCAATTCCATTGTGTTCTTCCTTGTTCTTGCTTGTATTCTTCGATTCGCAGGCGAGGATTAGCCTTCTTGGCGAGGTCAACCGGGCAACGCACGGTTGATAACCTGAGGAGACGTGGTGCTGCGATTGCGGGGTTCGGAACGTGTTGTTCGGAAGCCGAATCGATTTGTGTTGCGCCTCCACCAAATCGAACATATCCAGAACCTGTTGGAAGATCGGGACCCCGATCCCATCAAAAGTTACTATCTGTTGTGTACTATAATCGTTCGACAATAACTTCACTCGCTACCAATGGTAACTTCATTTAGAAAAGTCAATAACTTTTCGGAACTGTGAAGGTTTGGAAATAACTTTATTCAGAACCGATGGTAATTTCATTCAAAAACGTTAGTAACTTCCTCGCGTATTTTAAACTCATATACTGTTACTTTATATATATATATATATATATATATATATATATATATATATATATATATATATATATATATATATATATATATATATATAAAAATCACAATGATATGAATGAACTCCTTGAAATTTAAGGGTGGCTCACCACCTTCTTAATGACAGAGGTCATTCATCAAAAAGGCGAGTTGCACTCGAATGGGAATAAGTAAAATCTCTCATGTTTAGTGACAAACAATTTTTTTAGTGTATCTGTAAATATATTGTAACACTCCAAGACCCACATTACCCTGGGATGTCACTAAACCACTCCATAATTAGTCAGATTACACGATAAAATAAACTGACAACAACTTCTAAAATATGATAAGCTAAGCGGAAGCATAACAAAACAAAAGGTAAAGATAATTATTAATTAAGGAACAATCACTAACAAATATAACCAAATATAACGGTCCACAACCTAGCATAATTAATTTGAAACGAACATTAATGAGGAAAATAAAACCATGACTAAGACTCCACATAATTATTACAGCATTAATCATAAGATGATGTGCAATTGTGTTATCCCGCTCTACCCTTCCCATGCATGCTCAAAGATCATCTGGAAGGGGGGAAATAAGAGTGAGATAAAAATCTCAGCAAGCAAACTGTTTAACAAGTTAATTACACTACAATAGTTTAAGCATCAACATGAATTATCATAAACAATATTTATTTTTTCACATTGACCACAATTAAAGACTTAACCACCATTACTACTAACAACCACAAAACATTAGTATTTAGGTCTCGACTACCTACTTCATAACCGCAACCGCAACCACTACTACTACCACCACCACAAAACAACACATATCTTCCTCGCTAACCTTATTCTTTCCCACATCCACAACCGCTAACAATAGTTACCACAAGAGAAAATACGTTATGCCACAACCACATCCCCTACCATACCACAAGGGGGTGAGCTCCATTCCACAACCACAGCTACATTCCTCATACCATAAGGGACTCTCATGAGTGAATTCTACGTAAATAGTTAAGAAGTTGTATTTGTTTGTAAATCATTCATCTACATTACATTGCATAAGTATGCAAATGATCCATCCACAATAAAAATGCATATGATACACTGCACCCTTACCCAACAAATTAAGAGTGTGCATCGTACTACAGCAATGTACGATGTTGTATCGGTACGATCGTGGCTATGTACGGCGACATCTACGATGCAAATGACATGTCATGATATGCATGATATGATACCAATGATTCATAAGAATTTAACTATAAAGATCAGCAATATATTTATCAAGAATACTACCTCATAATCCACATATGAATCAATAAGGACAATACTGCATAACCCACTTTTGATTCACCAAGATCATAATTATTTGATTCTTAGGGAATACTACCACATAGACCACCGTATATTCATTAAGAATACCACCACTAATACCATAATATATTCACTAAGAATTCTACCACTTAGACCACAATATGTTCATTAAGAATACTACCACACAACCATATTTATTTCATCAAGAACAATACCACATAACCACAATTAAGCCATCAAAAGCATAAACAATTGATTGTTAAATTGCTACCAAATGGACCACATTATGGAAGCATGTAACAATGACATAGCATCTCAAATTAAGAGAATTAATTAATGTGAATGTAGTATGATTAACGAGTTAAATTGTAGCACATCAGTCCAAAATTACCTCTACCAATGAAGCGAGGCGCTCACGCACGGTCAGGAACGAAGCCACCAGTCCAAAATTACCCCTCAGCACAAGGATATAGCAAGGAATCCGCAACTTAAAAAAATAAAAACGCCGCTATAGCCCAAACCCGATAATACCCTCTCCGCTCAACGATCCTACGCCCAGCCCACTGCAGCAGTGCTGCTTGTTTTTATTGTATCTTTAAAACTACTAGGCCATTCACAGCAAAAGAGATATTTCTTGAAAGTATAGTAAAATAACTACAATTTTCAAGTAGATAACTTATTTTTATCTTGCTGCTAAAAGGGTGTAAATTATCGCGCAAAACAAAGGACAGACTCTGTTTCGGCAATCTGGCCAGAAGTCTTCTAACGAACCTCACCTACTGTAAAAAGCTCTAAATTTCATGATTGTTATGTAGTATCTAGATTACAAGATTTCCTAAAACTTTCATAACTGTGGCCAAAATTAAAAAAATCATCTACCCCACTGAAACTACACCCAAACAGCAACATATTTCAGACTACCCCTCTGCTACACATCGAAGTTCCCGACTCTGCTGCGCCCAAACCCCACGGCCAAAAAATCTAACAAAATTACAGAATCTAGGTCTCGTCATCTCTACAACTTTCATGTTGGTTAGGTCCACAGAAAAATTCATTTTGATACTCTAATCTATACAAACAGCCGTGCGGCGTGAATCGGCCTACGCGCAGATAGCAAAAAACCCTAATCGTTTAATTCCTCCATTAGAACCCTACTAATCCCGTGCCAAGAACCCTAATTACATCTAAAACAGGGATAATTGAGGTAGGAAAAATTACCTAGGTGATCCCTAAAGATCACCCCTCTTCTTTCTTCATCTTCCTCTTTTCTTCCCTCCTTCTCCCTTCTCTACCTCCCTTTCTTCCCTTCTTCTTTTTCTTCCTTTCTTTTCAGCCATGGCAGCCATGGGGGGAGAGAGAGGGCAGGGAGGGACGTCTAAGAGGGGGTGGTGGCGGCCAAGGGGGTGGGAGGGGGCTTGTGTAGGGTTTGGGGGAAGAAAAGGGGTGGCTTGGGCCCCTTTTGGGCTGGCTGGCCCAAAGTGGCTAGCCTACCCTTATAGGCAGCCCAAAACTTAATTTTTAATTAATTTATTTCTTTCTTTCACTTTAGACAATTATATAATTTTATTCTCGTCTCCCGCGATCCACTGAAAAATCGAGAAACTCCACGATTCCGCTAAATACTCCCAACACTCCGTGTTTCCGCTAAATACTCCTAGGGACGCCGTAAAGTCGTTCACGGCATTACATTCTCCCCTCCTAAAAAGGATTCGTCCCCGAATCTAACTCAACCCACGAGACAAAAGAACAACAAGGAGAGAACCAACCAAAAGGAAACAACAACTAAGAGTACTCTCCTACCTCGAAGAGCGCGGGTTCTTCCGTCACATCTAATCTTCAAGCTCCCACATCGCCTCCCACTCAAACTGATTCATCCAGAGGACCTTCACGTACTTGAGGATCCCCTCCCTCGCGACCCACTGTGACGAGTCCAAGATACGCACTGGTCGACGCCGAATATCCGCATAACTCTTCTGCCGTTTCTGAGCGGCCAATCGGTTCTACCATTTTTCGCATTACACATATTGTAGCTGCATTATCACAATTCATCTATAATTAATCAGTAAATTTGTGTATCAGTGATATATCTATCTATTTGTGATCAATATTTGTGTATCTGTGCTATCTATGTATTTGTGTGATATATATGTGATATATGTGTATTTGCTTATTTTTAGAAGGCATGTCTAGCATTTCCTGAGACTAGCCGAAAAACAGAAAAAAATTTTATGTATAGAATGAACTATCAAGATAGTTTTTTAGTATGAACTATCTATGAAGGCCCTATTATCATAGACGGCTGGCACCAAAACTGTCTGTGATATATCAGACATCATAAATGGTTCTATGAACTAATTGTCTATGATATGTCAACTATCATAGATAGTTGGTACATACAACCGTTTGTGATTTCGGACATATCACAGATGGATTTTAATTGAAGCCGTCTGTGATAGTGTTGCCTTTACAGATAGTTTATACCAGAAAATCGTATGTGATGGTACACAAACCATCTATGATCATATACACAAAAATTCAGATGGTTCAAAAACCATCTATGATGAGGGTTTAGAACCGTCTGTGATGACCCTTTATGTGGTAGTGGTTGTACTTCCAAATATATGTAGAAATGTAATTTAAATAATTTGATCAATCACACGAATGACTTATTATTAGGTCTGGTGAAGAACAAGAAGCATAGACTTGATGCAGTGCAGAACATAAATGAAGTAGCGAAGCGAGCAATCACATAGATGTGTGTTGTCCAGAAACCTTATTGCCGCCTGTGCTAGCCTTCACAGTAGCAATGGCATAGAGATACTACTTCTATTCTTCACGGTGCACGTCGAAAAGAAGAGTCGATGAGGCTTAGACGGCGAAACACAACACCATAGGTTTGCACGAGGAATGAAAAGAAATGGAGGAGGCAGTGATTAAGGGCTGTCTACTCTGGATATTTCTAGGCATATATATAGATGCAGATTATGAACTTACATGATTAACTAGTTATTTACTCCCAGTAACTGACACGTTTAACCAACCATTTACCCACAAGTAACTGCCTATCATCAACACCCAATAAAGCCTCAAATTCAAATATTTGAATTTTATTCAAACAAAGAGAGATGCACAGTTAGCAAAAATAAGGTAGACTTTGTTTACCAAGTGGCGTGCCACCTCACGGCCTGGCAGCATGTCACAAGTCACATGATTATTTTCATGTGAATACACATGCACGCGTATGTGTTTAGCCGAAGCCCTCTCATGCCATGTGTCTCAAGCTTTTAGGGAATGGCAAGAATCGCCCCTTATAAATTTGTCTCCTCTCTTGACTTAGCAATATGGTACTAAACTATATATACTTTAAAATTATAGGAAATGGGCCTATTTCTAATAGTTACGACTAGATGAATGTGCTTTTACTCTACTGATAAATTTATTGGATGCATTGTTAGAGTTTACTATCACACCTAATCATGGCACATGATAGCTATGTGATAGTGGTAGTAAAAATGAATGCCACATTTACGTTCAGATAGATTTCAATTTATGGCTAGATGAAAAAATGGAATCGCTATATGATGGTGGCAGTAAAAATAGATACCATATTTACGTTCAAATATATTTCAATTTATAGCAGATGAAAAAATAGAACAACTATATGATAGCGCTAGTAAAAATGGATGCCACATTTATGTCCAGATACATTCCAATTTATAACTAGATGGAAAATTAGAACCACTGTGTGATAGCGACAGTAAAAATAGATACCACATTAACAGCTAGATACATCTACATTTATGGCCAGATGAAACTGCTTTTATTATACACATGAATTTATTACAAGCATTGTTAGAGTTTACTGCCTCGCCTAGCCATGGAGCATACTGGCCATGTGACGTCAGCATCGGAGTCATGGGACTAGCTCAAGTGGGTGGGGACAGGTGGGTCGAGCTACTCGGCGGGGGACAGGCTCACTTGGGGCAAGGGGAACTAGCTCGAACGTAGAATAATTGCATAGAATAGTGTGTGTATGTATATAAGATCGCATATTTCGAACCTATGCATTTTGACAAGTCAGCATAATGTAATGTAGCAATCACAATTATAAAACATTGCTCTACAGAATATTGCTATACAACATGCACAATAGCTAACTCTTAGTCCCTTAGCCAAAGTGTAAGTAAACATATAAATAAATGCCAAATCATATAATTCACAATATGCAGTAGGAAATTTTTGGGTGGTTTAGGGCTAATGGCGCAAGCATGGTCATGTTGTCAATTGACACTATATATGTTTAACAACCACACTATTAATTAATACTAGGTGAGGGTCCTGAGGTGTTATAAACTTGATCACATTTTTAATTGTTGTAAGAGATTTTGTTTTTGTAAACAAGATGTTTTTAAGCCAAGCCTCAAGTGATCAATTGCTCCTTGGCTTTAGGGCCAAATGGTGTTGGGTTTGCGCCTTTGCTGAGGGGTACTCACCAACAAGATAGATATTTGACTCATATATGTATATAGTCGATCCGTGTTCTTTCAGAGTTGAGCATAGCTCAAGCCTAAACAATAGAAGCTCATGAACCTTGAGATAATTATTGCACACCCCAAACTTAAACAACTTAATGCTAACGCTCCAACTATGCACACATGAACCTTCGAACATTTGCGATGAGAGAATGTAACTGCAACAATTAATCGATGTCGATGATATGTTCATGATGATCTCAAGGCTATGGTATCTTATTGACTTTATGGTGACTATTTCGGAGTACAGGATGATGTCAGAGAGGCATTGCATTATAATGTGCCACTTGAATGTGTGTGTAATTAATGTTTGTTATTGACAGGAACACTTGTGCAATTCGCGTTACCTACAGTAGAACATTTGAAATCACTAGCAGGAACCAATTAAGGTTACGTTTCTTGCATACATTGCATCACCTGGCATGAGTCAAGAAGTTAATAGTGTCCAGTTCCCTCATGTGTACGACTTTATGAGAGCTTGTGCAGTGGAGTTGATCCGAGCAGTTTTCAGATTAGGCTCTATTTGACTTTTTCCAAGAACTAGTGTGTGCTGGCGAGATTTGCTGAGCAAAACTCAACAAACATATTTCACTCGAATTGAATTAACAAATTGAGCCTAATCACGCTTCATAAAGGTCCGACGCAATTTGTTTTTTATCTGGAATATCTAATGTGACGATGTCCCGATCTTCCGAGAGGTACTGATAAGTCGATTGTGGAGAACACGACGTTGATGATCCAAAGGCTCCGACCAAAACAGATCGATCCCCTCGCAATCACTATACCACTGCTCCGATGGTTATCAACCATGCCGAACGCGGTTGACCTCGCCAAGAAGGCTATCTCCTGCAAACGAATCGAGAACACAAGCAAGAGAGTAAAAGATGCAATCTAAAATTGTATTGCAAATAAAGATTAAGTTCACAAGTTGGGGTTCCTCAACCGGACGTACGGTGAGACTGCTAAGTAGAATAATTTCTTAAGAAAAACCCAAGGAAAAACTAAAGTGGTGCGACCTCCTTAAATAGAGGAGGGGGAAGCCGCACTTAACTAACAAAATGGGGTGCGGTACTATTAAGGGTCGGCCAACACACTTGGAAGCCGAACATGACTCGATTACAATGCCCAAAGCCCACTTTGACTCGGACTAGAAAAGTGATGCAACTTGTTTTGCAGTTTTTTATCGGCTCGGATGGAATTTCATGGTGAGACTAGATTTATCTGAAAGTAGACTCAAAATTCTTTCCAACGAGTACTCACGGGCCCCGAGAAACCTTCTGGATCAAAAGTTATGGCCGTTTGAAGTAAGCGCTATCAAGCAGTCCGAATCTGAGTCAAACTCGCAAATATGAGTTGGATTGCGCTTGATGGTTTCACTTTTACACTTGAGCTCGAGTGGTTCTTCTCCAAGGTTCCTAAGAACAAGAAAATCATAAGTCTTAGGAAGTATCGAATTCTTAGCGAAAATATTATTGACTCCTAAAAACGAGTTTACCTAATAGTTGAGTTGACGAGCACGTGCCCGAGTAATTGGATCTTGCCCATCATTCATGGAAGCAATAAGAGGAATATTCATATTAGTAGAAGTGATGTCCTCATCATCCTCCCCTTCTTGAATTGGAGTCGCCTTCGACTCAAGCTCATCTTTCGCGCCGAAGAATGGCCGTAGATCTACAATGTTAAAGGTGGGGCTAACTCCAAAATCTACAGGCAAGTCTAACTTATACGCATTATCATTAACATTTTTAAGTTCTTTTAAGTACATCCCTAAGCATAGTAGACAATGTTCTATTGACTACCTCAGTTTGTCCATCGGTTTGAGGATGACAAGTAGTGAAAAATAACAGCTTAGTCCCCAATTTAGCCCACAAGGTCCTCCAAAAATGACTAAAAAATTTAGCATCACGATCTGAAACTATCGTATTCGGAATACCATATAAACGAACAATTTTCTTAAAGAACAAATCAACAACATTTGTAGCATCATCATTTTTACGACATGGTATAAAATGAGCCATATTAGAAAATCTATCAATGACAACAAAAATAATATCCCTCCCCTTCTTTGTTCTAGGCAGACCTAAAACAAAGTCCATAGAAATATCTTCCCAAAGTGTGCTTGACACAGGAAGAGGCATGTATAAACCATGAGGATTAAGTCGTGACTTAGCTTTTTGGCACGTAGTGCAGCGGGCAATGAAACGTTCGACGTCACGCCTCATCTTTGGCCAATAAAAGTGGTGGGTCAGAATGTCCTCACTCTTCTTCACGCCGAAGTGACCCATTAATCCTCCTCCATGCGTCTCATGTAACAACAAAAGACGAACGGGGCTAGCTGAAATGCATAGCTCGTTAGCACGGTACAAGAAACTATCATGCACCACAAATTTATTTCAACCCTTTCCCTCCTTACAATTGAGCAACACGTCTTTAAAATCAGCATCATTCACATATTGCTCCTTTATTGTCTCTAATCCAAAGATTTTGAAATCAAGTTGTGAAAGCATGGTATATCTCCTAGACAATGCATCAACTATTTACATTTTCTTTGCCCTTTTTATGTTTGATGACATAAGGGAAGGATTCAATAAATTCAACCCACTTAGCATGTCTACGATTCAGATTGGTTTGACTTCGAATATGCTTCAAAGATTCATAATCAGAATGTATTATGAACTCTTTAGGCCATAAATAATGTTGCCATGTTTCCAAAGTTTGAACTAGAGCATATAATTCTTTATTATAGGTAGAATAGTTCAAACTAGGCCCACTCAATTTTTCACTAAAGTAAGCAACAGGTTTTCCTTCTTGAATTAACACGCTACCAAGACCTATACCACTAGCATCATATTCTAATTCAAAAGTCTTGCAAAAATCAGGGAGTTGAAGCAAAGGGGCGTGTGTCAACTTATCTTTGAGAACATTGAAAGCATGTTGTTGCATGGTACTCTGACTAAAAGGAACACCCTTCTTTGTAAGCTCATTCAGCGGTGCAGCGATGGTGCTGAAATCCCAAACAAAACGCCGGTAGAAGCCAGCGAGCCTGAGAAAACTCTGCACTTGTGTGACCGTTTTAGGAGGCGGCCAACTCTGGATAGCGACAATCTTGGCCTGATCAACTTCAATACCCTGTGGAGTAAAAACATAGCCAAGAAATGATACTCAATCGGTGCAAAAGGTGCACTTCTCAAGGTTACCAAACAAACGTGTATCTCTAAAGTATTAAAAACAGCACGTAAATGATTCAGGTGTTCTTCATATGACTTGCTATATATCAGAATATCATCAAAATAAACCACCACAAATTTTCCAATGAAAGCACGTAAAACTTCGTTCATCAAACGCATGAAAGTGCTAGGTTCATTAGTTAAACCAAAAGGCATCATCAACCACTTATATAGCCCGAATTTAGTTTTGAACGTCGTTTTCCATTCATCTCCTAATTTTATTTTAATCTGGTGGTACCCGCTACGCAAGTCAATCTTTGTGAAAATAATAGAACCACTCAACTCATCTAGCATGTCGTCCAACCTAGGAATAGGATGACGATACCGTATTGTAATATTATAAATGGCCCTACAATCAACACACATACGGTACTACCATCTTTCTTAGGAACTGAAAGAACAGGAACAACACAAGGACTCAGGCTTCTCGTACATACTCTCGGTCCAAAAGATCTTGGACTTGTCATTGAATTTCCTTAGTCTCCTTCGGATTGGTTCTATACGCCGCACGGTTTGGCAAAGTCGCTCCTAGAATTAAGTCAATTTGGTGTTCAATCCCTCTAATAGGTGGTAGTCTTGAGGGTAGTTCAGCTGGAAACACATCCTCATATTCCTGCAAAAGGTTAGTGACAGCAGACGGCAAAGAGCTAGATATATCATCAAGTGAAAATAAAGCGTCTTTGCATATCAAAGCATAGCATGGCATATCATTGTCGACATTTTCAGCAAGATTAAATTTAGTTGCAAGCATGACACAACCCTTTAATTTAATTCCCTCAGTCCTAGAATTAGGTGCCAACTTCTCTTTCTTAGGTGGAAAAATGTTCTTCACTAGTTGCTGATTTTCATATACATGTTCATGTTCACGTTCTTTACTCTCATTTGCAGCTATCTCTTTTTCACATTGCACGATTTCAGCAGGTGTCGAAGGTAGCAAAATTATTCTTTCCTTTAAGCATAAGAGAGCGCTTATTACTTCTACCATGATAAGTTGCATCGGTATCAAATTCCCATGGACGACCTAATAAAAGTGAGGAAGCTTGCATAGACACCACGTCGAAATCAGCTACATCATGATAGGAACCGATGGAAAAATGCACTCTCGCAGATTGTATTACCTTCACCTTACCGCTGTTGTTGAACCACTGAATGTGGTATGGATGAGGATATGCACGTGTGGTCAAGCCAAGCTTCTTGACCGAATCTAAACTCACCAAGTTATTACAACTCCTGCCATCAATTATGACACGAACACATCATTCCTTGACGATAAGGAACATCTGAAACAAATTATAGCGCTGTAACTTCTCCGCTTGCTCTCTTTGAGTGCTCAACACTCGCTGCACAATTATGATCCTATAATTCTTCATCGCAGCGGTATCTAAAATTTCCTCCTCTTCGCTTTGTTCCTCTAGTACATCATCATTAACTGTAAGGTTAGCTGCAAGAGTATATTCGTCCTCAACATCACTAGCACTTACATATCCACCGTCTTCTGTCGCAATGTACGCTCGCTGACTTGGGCAATTTTTATGACGTGCCCCATCCCTTTACAACGGTAGCATATAATCTCCGTCGTACGACTCGTGGAAGCAATCGATGAAGAGCTGTGCGCTGGCGCCTGCACACTAGTGGATTTGCTCTTCTCGGGTGCGCGTGATGGTGGTGGTAGTGCTGCTGAACGCACCCTAGTCACGGAGGGGGCAGCAGACCGAAAAGCAGGAGGTGGAGCTGTCTTGGTTTGCCCCGGTGTCGACCTCGATGCAGAAGTACTTCTATAGTTGGTCCTATTCCATTGTTGTCTTCTCTGCAATTCTTTTTCTGCTAAATAAACAAGCTGAAACAACCTATTGATATCATTATACTCCTTGTGATCAACTATATTCTGAATTTCACGCCTTAAACCCCCATAAAAATGAGCCATCTTATCCTCCTCATTTTCTACAACATTACAACGCAGCATGCCTATTTATAGTTCTTGATAATATTCCTCAACAGATTTATTATCTTGGTCTAAGCGCTGCAATTTCTTACACATATCACGTTTAAAAGCAGGAGGAATAAATCTAGCACGCATAGCTACCTTCAATCTATCCCATGTATCAGGTGCTAAACCGGAATTAACTAGTTGACTCCACAAAAGAATAGCAAAATCTTTAAATTCACTAGTAGCTTGTTTGACTCTATGCACTTCAGGAACTAGATGGGCATTAAATTTTTGTTCAACTGTCATCTCCCAATCTAAATAAATTTTAGCATCATAAACACCTGCAAAAGATGGTATGGTAAATTTAACTTTAGCAAATGGGTCATCATTAGCACGAGCATTGTGGTGCTAAAAATTATTACCTCCCATACCATGACAGTTGCGTTGTAGGCGGCGTCGTAGACGTACATCTTGAGCATCACGATTTTGCCTCTCATTATCGTCTCACACCTCAAGATTTTGGGGTGCTTCATGTTCATACTCACGTCCGTTGTTTGGTGGCTGATTCACCATTCTTTCAAGGCGTGTAGTGAGTGTTGCAATACTCTCATTGATGGAATGCTGCAATATATCCGTCGTAGCTTGAAGCTTTCTATCGATGTCCTCATTAATGATAGTGCGTTGTTCATCCAAGAGCGTCATGAGCTCTCCCTTTGCAACACACTCTTGCGCTTCAGATGACTCACCTGCCATGGTTAGTATAAAATAGAAGACATGATCACCAAAAATTCGATAAAATACCAGAAGTTTCTTTTTAATAAATTCGATAAAATTAAACTAGCTCCCAAAAATAGCAAATAAATCCCAAAAATTCACCAAAAATACCAGAAAATTTCTTGAGACACAAGGAACCCAAATAAAATATTTTCAACTTATGTTAAAGTTTAATTTAATCATATTAAATTCTTTTAAATTCTAAAATTCAATTTAAGCTTGATTAAAATTCAGAAAAATTCCAAAAATTAATTTTTTAAATTCCAGGTTTTAAAAACTCCCAAAAATCAAGATGTTACAATATATATCAATAAGAAGCAAATGTAGCATATATATCAATATATGAAACATGAAACATGAATAACATATCTATATAAAACATGAAACAACTACATGAAACAAATCTTTAACATATATAGCATACATATCAATAAGAAGCAAATGTAGCATATATATCAATATATGAAATATGAATAACATATATTTCGGGGGAGGAGGGCACCGGAGTAGGGGAGGAGGGCGCCGGGCTCACGGGGGAGGAGAGAGCTAGAGTCGGGAGAGGATGGCGCCGGGCTCGGGGGAGGGAGCGGCGTTGGAGCGGTGTTGGGAGGGACCGGCGACGGGAAGGAGCAGCGTCAGGAGGGAACGGCGGTGCGCTCGGGGGCAATGTGCTCAGGGGTGGCGGGCTCGGGGGCGACTAAACACTAGTTTGGCTCTGTGCTGGTTGGTATGCAAATAACAGCAAAGTACGCGCAAAACCCTAGTTTGGGGGTATATATAGGAATATTAGTACAGACGGTTCTAAACTACAACCGTCTGTGATAATAATATCACAGATGGTTATAAACTAAAAATCGTCTGTGGTATATATATTATTATAGACGGTTCTAAGTTTAAAACCGTCTATGATAGTTACACTATCGTAGATGGTTCTACGTGTAGAACCGTCTGTGATATATATTATTACAGAAGGTTCTAAACTTAGAACTGTCTGTGATAGCTATACTATCACAGACAGTTCTAAATTTAGAACTGTCTGTGATAGATAGTTACTTAGAACCGTCTGTGATAACTGTTATAGACGGTTTTACACTTAGAACCATCTGTAATAAGCCTGCTCCGGCTGTTGTAATTAATATAACTAACTACACCAACCAGCATTCAATAAGACCTCATAAAGAGTGTATTTCATTACAACAGCCCAGTGTATTTCTTTAAAATAGCCCAATGACCATAGAGATACATTTGTATGACTCATTATCAAAATTCACCAATATATCACACATTTTTACATATACATATATAAATGCAAATTCACAAATACATCACACACATGCATTAATTATTATATACATCAATGCTAATTCACATGTATACATCACATACATGCATTGTTATATATGTCGCACATTCTCATTCCACTTACTTATTTCCTTTAAAAATTAGCCCTTCATGATGATCAATGCGTACGTAACTAGTTTCGTCACGTTGTTCGTCGTCGACCTTTATGCCGTTTCCAAAAGAAGGTAACTCGTCAAATTGATTGTATCCTTCCTCGTCCACTACATTTTCTACTTCGATAATTCTCCTTTTTCCATGAAGAACTATATGACGCTTCTTATTTGCCAGGTCAGTTACATAGAAAACTTGAACAACTTGGTTGGCAAGTACGAATGGTTCATCATTGTACCCGACACGTTGGAGGTCCACGGTAGTAACACCGTATTTGTCAATCTTCACCTGTGGGAGATGCACCCAACAGCAGCGAAATAAGGGGATCTTGAAAACCACGTAGTCGAGCTCCCAAATCTCTTCTATGAACCCATAGTACGAGTTTCTCATCCCATCGGTACTGAACGCATCTATGCGGACACCGCTGTTCTGGTTAGTGCTCTTTACATTCTAAGCCTATGTATAGAATGTGTACCCATTTATGTTATATTCTTGCTATGTCACAATTGTAAATGTTCGCCCTTTTGCCAACCATGTTAGCATCTCACTTGATGAGCTCCTAGCGATTTGCTCCTTCAACCATTGGTTGAATCGGCTGTTATGTTGTCTCATGATCCAAACATCCGGCCGCTTCAGATTCTGTTGCCGAAGCACATCCTTGTGCTGGTCGACATAAAGGGCCACTTCAGTCATGTGTTGCAAGACCGTGAAATGGGCTTAAGCATACGCGTCCATATCTGGAGTAATTGCTTTCCTTCTGATAGTTTCGATACCCTTGATCCTCCCCTCATGACGAGATTGAGGCACACCTATCGGTTGAATCTGAGCCATATAATCGACACAGAACTCAATGACCTCTTCGCTTGCATAACCTTCGACGATGCTGCCCTCCGACCGAGATCGATTCCGTACATACGACTTGAGAATTCCCATAAATCTCTCAAACGGGTACATGCTACGTAGGAATACAGGCTCGCATATTTTTATCTCCTACACAACGTGAACAATGGGATGGACCATGATATCGAAAAACGAAGGAGGGAAATACATCTCAAGATGACATAGAGTCATGACCACCTCGTCCTGCAGAGCATCTAATCATTCGGGATCGATGACCTTCTGAGCAATTGTGTTAAAGAAATAACATAGTCTCATGATTGTCTCTCGGATTTTGATCGGTAAAATATTTCTAATTGCAATAGGCAGCATCTGTGTCATCAGCACATGACAATCATAAGACTTCATGCCATTTAACTTCAAATCTTACATCGAAACAAGTTTTTTCACGTTGCCGGAGTAACCAGACAAAACTTTGACACCATGCAAGCACTGGACAGTTCTGTTTTCTCGGCCTTGGATAGAGTGTAACACGCAGGGGGAAGGTACGTTCGTCCATTATCTGTTTTTCTCAGTGCTAACTCAGGCCTGATGTCCATATCAACCAAGTCATGCCGTGCGTTTACGTCGTTCTTTGTTTTATCACGAATGTTCAGTAAGAGACCAATCAAGCTGTCACATACATTCTTTTCTATGTGCATGACGTCGATGCAGTGTCGAACATCTAGGTACTCCCAATAAGGTAAGTCCCAAAATATTGATCTCTTTTCCCATATGTTCTTCTCATGAGCCCTCACTTTACGTCCCTTTCTGAGGACAACATCTAAATCATAAACCATATTATAAGCCTCTTTTCTGCTTAAATGCCTTGGAGCTGAACCGTCTTCCTTCTCTCCGTCAAATTGTTTCTTCATCTTGCGGTATGGGTAGCCCTCCGAAGGAACCGGCAATGACGTATGTACACGGTTTAAATGAGTATTTCAGCCACACACTCTCGGTACCATCTACGCAGTGAGTACAAGCTTTGGCACCTTTTGTACTCTGGCCCGACAGGTTAGCAAAGAAAGGATAATCATTTATGGTGCAGAACAATAAGGAGCGCAAAGTGAAGTTCTCTCGTTTGTATGCTTCCCATACCTGTACCCCTTCGTCCCACAGTACTTTTAGATCTTCCACCAACGGTGCTAGGTACACATCAATATCATTCCCAGGTTGCTTTGGTCCTTGGATAAGTATCACCAGCAAAATATAATTTTGCTTCATACACAACCAAGGAGGAAGGTTATAGATGCACAGAGTCACGGTCCAAGTGCTATGTCGGCTGCTCATGATACTGAAAGGATTCATTCCATCTGTACTCAATCCAAACCTTATATTCCTCGATTCTGCACCGAAATCTGCGAAACACCTATCGATGTTTTTCCACTGGGTGGAATCAGTAAGGTGTCTCAGTATTCCATCTTTCTTCCATTGCAACAGTTTTGCCTCTTTTGGATTCGTAAATAACCGCTTCAAATGGGGAATTATAGAAAGATATCATGCCACCTTTGCAGGAGGGCCTTTCTTCACCTCTGTTCCCTCGCCATCGTCATCTGATTGATTGTTACGTTTATATCGGGATGCGTTGCACACCGGACAGACATGCATATTTGCATACTCTTTACGGTAGAGGATACAGTCGTTCAAACATGCATGTATTCTTTCTACTTCCATTCCTAATGGACAGAGAACCTTCTTAGCTTTATACGTGGTTTTAGGCAACTTATTTCCCTCCGGAAGCATGTCCGCTAAAAGACCTAGCAGCATCGTGAAACTCTTGTCGGACCAACCGTTGCTTGCTTTCAATTTCAACAGTTCAAACACAGTTGATAACTTCGTGTACTTTGACCTGCAACACGTGAATAAAGGTTTCTCCGAGTCCTCCATCAAGCCTCAGAATTTAATATACTCTCTCTCATAATAGTTCTCTTCTACATCACGAAGTATCTGATCCAGATTGTCATCGTGCAGCCTATCCGAATCCGAACCACAATAATCATCCGGCGGCATATCATTGACTTCACCGGCGATGTCCTCCGGCGGCATATCATTGACTTCACCAGCGATGTCCTCCGGCGGCATATCATTGACTTCACCGACGATGTCATACGGCGGCATACCGACGATGTCCTCCAACACGTATACCCCTTTTTGAAACCCCTCCGAATCAAGTGCGCTTCAATCTGCTCTCGATTCTTAAACATATTTAAATTCTCGCAGTTAGTGCATGGACAATACATATATTCCACCCTCTTATTCAACATATCCTCCTCGGCGGCTCTTGTAAAAGCAGACACGCCATTAATATACTCTTCACTCATACGGTTTGCGGTATACATCTAATTTCGGTCCTATATTATACACATATATAACAACTTAGTATTAAAATTAATTTAATTAATTATTACTACATATATAACACATGCATTGAGGCTAGCTAAATCTAAATTAGCTAGATCTTCAAAGTATATATATAACAGTCACCGAAAATTAATTAGCTAGATCAATTTTGATATTGCAACCAAAAATAAATTTCATTACTAACCATATCTAGGGCAACCAAGAACTCAATGAACCTTCAAAGCACTCCTACCAAATAAGCCTCCTTCCACTATGCAAATAAAATGGTCTGAAAGCCTTGCCGCCTCCAACTGCAGTACCGGCTAGATCTGGATCGAAATAAAGACAGATGCATATACGGTCTGAGCGGCGTAATAAATACATAGCAGGATTATCACAGACCGTCTGTGATAGTCCAGATTATCACAGACGGTTGTTGACTAAACCCCGTCTGTGATAGTCCAGATTATCACAGACGGATTTTACTAAAAAACCGTCTATGGATAGTCCACTATCACGCATTTATTCATTTGTAAGAACCGCTCGCGATAATCTCAAAGAGTACGCACGGTTTTCAAATTAAAATCGTCTGTGATAGTGTACATCACATACGATTTTATGAAATTGTCTGTGATTTGTCATCTAGTATTAGGCTTTCTGTAATAGTATTTATAACGAATCATGTGTAAGACATGTGTAAGACAACAATATTCAAATATTGTCCAATAAAGTCCTATGACTTCAAGGACATACATGTAGTAATTTTCACAAAGTAAATATTTTTTATTTCTTGGTATGTAACGGAGCAATTAGTTGAGATAAAATTAATCAAGATACCTCTAGCTAGCTCAATAAGCTTTTAAAGTGCTTAAAACAAAACAAGTCAATAATTAAAGAAGCATACTCCTGCTTGGTCATTCCTATTAAAGAGGTATAATCTACACAATTTCTAAAGCCAAGCTTATGCATACAAAAGATGTTACATAAAGATTACAAATCTGAAACTCATTATCTATGCACCCAAAAAAGATCAAAATTTTAACTTAATTTGCACCATATACAACAAAAATTGATTGGTGCCCTTTATCTTCTACTACAGAAAAGATGAAGTCCATGTTTGCACACCTAGCAATAACTTTGTAGGGCATGGGCAATACGGAAAACTGGAAATAAGTATGAGGTATGTGCATGCTCATTATTCCTCGAAGAACTTTATAGATGACGCTGTACAAAATCTCCAGATTACTGCTCAGCGAATAAATAAGAAATGTATATCAGTAATAATTAGTATTTCTTGTATTTTTGGTTAACTTGCATGTACAGTATTCCGCCTAGTATTTCCACTCTTCCCTGGCTCATTTACCCCACAAAAAATTTGAATTTACAAGGGTATCTAAGCTTCATTTCCCTCAAAAATCAGGGGAATGAAAATTGACCCTTTATAAATCTACATCCCTAGGGCTTGTACCAAGTCACCAACTTGAATTGCAGCCATTTGCCACCTCCAAGTATCAGATCTTTGCTCAAGAAGAAATTTCTTGGCCTTGCTTATAAGATCCTCCCCTTGTTTCTTAACATTTGCCATCTTAGGGCACTTCAGCAACCCTAAGTAGGCTTCCAAGTCATGAACACAAGCAGGGTGTCTAGCCTTGAAGAAGTCTAGAGAAAGCTCAACGCCTACATGTGTGTAACATGCAGAGCTCCATGGCAGCTCCAATCTGCCTCCCAAAACCCTAGAGTTCTCATTCAAGAAGATGCCGGGCAATTTGGTGATTGGGTCATTCACATTCACCACCCTCAGCACCTTCACGCCAAGCTCGTCGCACCGGTTCTTGAACCCCGTGTTCCCCACCCTCGGGCCAGCAAAGGAGTAGACGGTGATGGGCACGGTGTTGCCCTTGCAGTCGCAGTTCAGGCCGAGCTCGGCGAGATCGTAGCCGAGGAGGAGGGCCAGGGAGCTGCCCATGCTGTGGCCGGCCAGCGTGATGCTGATGTCCTCGTGTTTATAGTTGTTGATAAGCCGTGTGACCTCGGAGAGGAGCTGGTTCCGGCAGCTGCCGCAGGTGAACCGGCAGGTGGCGTCGTCAGAGGTGTAGACAGAGAGGAACCCCGACTCGACCTTCACGTCGGGGCGGGCGTCAGCCGGGTCGAATCGCGCCGGCGCGAGAGAGCTCATCATGTTGGCAACCCACTCCGACCCGGTCACCGTGCCGCGGAACGACACGACGATGTCGCGACGGCCGAGCCGCCGTGCAGTCTCATCCGACGCCACCGCCACGTACCCGATCCACCTGCTCGGGCACGGGCCCGCCCCGCCGGGGAGCGCGACGTCCGGGGCGGCGTAGATGTACCTCGTGACGGCGTAACCGGCGCCGGCCATGCCGACCTCCTCGAGCATCCGGGCCTTGCCGTACTTACAGTTGAGGTACCGCTTGGATCCGGCGTCGAGGTCGAACGCCTTGTACGTCGCGGCCACGAGCTCGCCGTATCGGACGATCTCCGCGCGCAGGAGCGGGTGCAGCGGCTCCACCAGCCCGGCCCAGTCGCCCTCGCCCTGGATCTCCCGCCATATGCTCGCTAGCGTCTGCTCGTTCTTTCTCCTCTCCGGAGCAAGCACCGGAGACACCGGGACAGCAAGCCTGGTGTTCACCGCGATGGTCGACAGCGCAGACAGCCGCGTCGTCTGCGGCGCGAACGTGGAGGGCGGGGCAGCGACCGCAGCCAACGCCGCGGCAGTGGACGTCGTCGAGGCGTGGCCACGCTGCTGCTGCGGCTTGGCGCGGAGCCCAGGAGGCGGGTTAGGCACCGGGAGGTGTATCGCCATTGCGGATCGATCAGCTTGTGCGTAGTGAGATGAGAGAGAGAGAGAGCCGGGGGGTGGGGCAGTGGGGTTTAGTTTGGTCCTTGGGAATTGTGGGCAAGTGATCGAAGCTAGAGGCGGGCGGGTGAGCTTATATGTATAGGGGGCGCGGGGGAAAAGGACGCGGCGCGCGCGTACAACGTTTTCTCGCGAGACGTGTTGGCTAAGTGGAAAGGGAGGCAGGGGGAGTTGAGGATTAAGGAGCACATCTTGCACGTTGTGCGCGGGGATTTGACTGGAGCGCGAGCAGCGTTGAAGTCCGTTTATTTCGCTTTCACTCCGCTTCTCCTCCGCTTTTCGCGTTTTGGTCCATAGCCTCCCAAGTATTTGCCAAAGGGGGGTTCGTGTTGGTTTTTCTTTTCATAAAACCTTTTGTTTTTTTTATGGGAAGACTTCATAACAAAGCCTGTATTGATCTCTTACATCGAATGGCCACGTGGAGCTTGAAAATATTGTAATTGAGAACGGTACTGTTCTAGCAATTTTGCGGGCTATATATCCTAAAAATTAAGATTCTTTCGTCTAGTGGGACAACATTATTTGTTTTCTCAGATATTCTATCCAGCAACCAGTAAGCAATCTCAACTAATTGCTTAAAATTATTCATGGAACTAAGTTTTTCACCATTTTCTTTTTTATCATAAATTAATTCATGTTGAAACAACTGATCCTTTACTCAAACTAGTAAGGTACTTGTGCTTTACAATGGATCTCATCTTGTGGTTATACCTGTTCAAAAATGTTTTCCTTGTTTTTTGGTTTTTTTTTGTTTTTCCTATTTTTTGGGTGGGGCGAAAGGATCATTGGAGAGAGTGGGACGACGAACAAACTCTCCTTTTCTATTATTAGAGATGTGCCATTTATTATTGTCTCTTTTTCTCAACAACGTTTATCTACATGAAACCGAGTAACACGTACTAATATTTATCAAAGAGCATGGCTGTAAGAGTGATACGGACCAACTAAGAATTAGTTGATGCGTAGGGATGGCCCGGTCTTTCCCAGTACGTTTAGCTAGGTTCCTTCTCTTTTGGTTCTTGCGGATGAAGTCTTCTCCTTGTCTTGACGTCGCCAACAAACTTGATAAGTGTGATTTGCACTAGTATGCAATACGCACACTAGAAGTAATCTACCGAACTCTCCAAACCATGAATTCAACAAAGAAGACACGAACTAGATAAGATGATCCTTGTAGATTCGATGGGCAATCTCAAGAACCTCCTATTTTTCCTTGCACTAACTCAGCAAACTCTAAACGAGAAAACACGAAGCCTACACCAATACGAACTAAAAAGGAATAACCTAAAATAGAACCATCGGTTTGTCTGTCAATTTTTACTGCTACTAGGAGGTTTCTATGGCTAACACCTTATGAATCGTATAGGGCTTTAAATTAGCTTTCCAATGAGTCTAAAAATACCCAAATCGAACTCCGTTTGTGAAAGTTATGGGCATTTTAAGGTTATCCCTGTTGTCTGTTCCGAACCGAATCCGAATTACCTTCAAATCTTCATAAATTTTCTTTCTCGGTCTAGGAGGCTTCTCAACCTTAGGAAAGTTATGTTGCGGCCCAATATTATCCACGCTTGCCTTGTAATGCACGGACTCATTATGTTTGGCATCTCTCGCGCGTCTCTTTAGATAGCTTATGTAGCGTCCAATGAAGTTGTCATATCTTTGTGTAGGATACTCTAAATCAAGTGTTGTTTGATTTATTAAAAAGTAGACTTCATTAGCTTTCCAAATATATATTTTGTGTGCATTGAAAACTTCAGAATTGGCATTGAAAACTTCATAAACCTTGTGCATAGAACTACAAGCACAAAAATTTGATTGTTCGTATGTATTCCGCTTGAGCTAAACTAGCTTTCTTTTTTCACCACCCACACCTCTAATTCTATGTGTTGCTATCTTGTTTGCATTACGCAAAGGAGAAATCTCATAAGCATTTGTATGAACTAGGATTTTCTTATCTCTCCCATAACCGATTGCTTTTTTCTCCTTGCTCAATTCAGCACTAAGTCTTATAACTTCGGATTGTATGGATAAAACATAAATCAATGTAGCATTCACACTTTTGGCCACATCATCCCCTCCCCCTTCAAGCAAAACCGTCCTCGGTTTCGTGGTATTCTTCACAAGCTCCTTGTTTTTGATGGCAATATCAGAAATGATCTCCTTATCTCTCTTCAGTAGCAAAGATTGAAACACACCTTTTATGTATAAAAGTGAAGCGATTGGCTCTCCCATGGTGTATAACATTGCGATCAAATTGCCATGGTCGTTCCAACATGATATGACATATGTGCATGGTCACAACATCGCAATCTACCTTGTCTTCATAACTATCAATTGAAAACAGCACATGAACTCTATGAGTAACTTTTAGCTTACCAACATTTGAAAGCCATTACATATAGTATGGCTTAGGATGATGCCATATGGTCAATGAGAGTGCATCAACTACGTCCTTGCTTATCACATCGTTGTAGCTTACTCCATCTATCATAAGGCTATATCGTTTGCCTTTGATCATGCATTGGGTTTGAAAAACACCACGTCGCTGCCCCTTCTCAACTATTAGATTATTGTCACCGTCCACCTTTTGAGTTATCAAAGTTGGACCAATCTCAGGATCACAATACACACCTTCTCATGGAGAATCATTAGATTTGTCATCATTATCTTCAGATTCATTGCTTTCACCCTCCACGACATATCCTTCGTGTGTGAGTAACACCTTCCTTGCATTTGGGCAATCCCGCATCATATGCCCCCTACCCTTACACTTAAAACACTCAACTTGACTTGTTCTAATGGTAGAGAAGGCACTTGAATCAGATTTGGATGCCTCCTTACTTGCTGAACTTGTCACCTTTTTGATGTTTCTTTAAAAAGAGTTCCAATTAGTTTAGTGGATGCAATCGGCTTAGAACTTGAACCTTCTTCACCCTCTTGCTGATAGGGACGCCTCCAAGTGAATGTTTGGGTTCGGACAACATTGGGATGGTTGTCTTTTACCCATTGTTTAGCACACTTCGCTTCGTGAAGTAGCTCTTATACGGTGTCCTATTGCGTCAAATCAACATGATTCTGCACATCGTCATTTAATCCTTTAAAAACTCTTGTCATAGTAGCATTCTCAGACTCAAACTTCAGAATTGATCATGAGCACTTGCATCTCTTGATATAATTCATCCACGGACTTGGAGCCTTGATTCAATCGTCGTAGCTTTGTATACAGCGTGCGTATGTAGTATGCTAGTACAAAACGGTTTCTCATGACTCGCTTCATTGCCTCCCAAGTGTGTAGACGTTCACTTGCACGATTCAATTGTTCCCACCAAATAATAGCGTATTCGGTGAACTCAATTGAAGCAACACGAACTTTCTTTTCTTCGGAGTAGTTGTGGTTGTCAAAAATCTGATTTATACGCATCTCCCACTCCAAATAAGTCTCCAAATCAGCTCTTCCATTATACTTCGGTATGGTTATTTTGATGCGACCAATACCATCGTCACGCGTTCTACACCACCTCCGCGGTACCCTCCATGTGCACCAGTTCGCGCGGTCAACAAAATCATGCCGTGGTGGTCGTGGATAGCCTCCACGACCATCGGACATGTCATCATTATCTTCATAGTAGCATGCGTCGTCATACGACCGCGCATATTGCACAAAGTTGGGTATATGGGGCTGTGCGCCAGCCCCTCCCAGCGGCGGTAGTCGTCCCTCTAAGCGACGAATTGTCACCTTCAGACTGTTGAAGCCCTCCGTGAGGTGAGCGTTCAATGTATTTTGTACCTTGGTGATTCTTGTATGCATGTTGTTGATGTTTTTGTAGAAATCAGTACGCATGACATCCTCCCGGCATTTGATGTGACCAGCAAGCGCCTTGACTTGGGTTTGTATAGCAATTGGTACATCATCACTGAGTGGTTCGCCCAATTCATCTCCGTGATAGCTGCTCAAACCTCTTCTACTTGCTCCCGACATCCTAAAATCAGCAAGAAACACAAGCACGTACCACAATTAACCACACTCTGATACCAAGATGACAAGGACCAACTAAGAATTAGTTGATGCGTAGGGATGGCCCGATCTTTTTCAATACATTTTGTTAGGTTTTCTCTTTTGATTCTTACAGATGAACTCTTCTCCTTGTCTTGACGTCACCAACAACCTTGATAAGGGTGATTTGCACTAGTATGCAATGTGCACACTAGAAGTAATCTATCGAACTCTTCAAACTGTGAATTCAGTAAAGAAGACATGACCTAGATGAGATGAACCTTATAGATTCGATGAGCAATCTCAAGAACCTCCTATTCTTGCCTCGCACCAATTCAGCAAACTCCAAATGAGAAAACCTTACAATCACGCAATCTGGCTGCCAATAACCATCATGGAGATTTTCTCCTTTATTTCACAAGTATAAAAATTTATCATATCATAGTCTAAGTTATAATGGGGTTAAGGCCCTGGCCTTATATTAGCACCCAAGATGTAGCCAACTTGAATATAACACGAACACAAAAGGCCTACGCCAATACAAACTAAAAAGAAAATATCTAAAATAGAACCATCGATTTGTCTGTCAATTTGTGCTACAACCAGGAGATTTCTATGGCTGGCACCTTGTGAATTGTATAGAGATTTAAATATATTTCCAACGAGTCTAAGAACACCTAAATCGGACTCCGTTTGTGAAAGTTATAGGCATTTTAAGGTTAGCCTGTTGGCTGTTCCGAACTGAGTCCGAATTACCTTTAAATTTTTATATATTTTCTTTCTCGGTTTAGGAAGCTTCCAAATCCGATTGATAGATAGAAAGGAAACCTTCTCAACCTTAGGAAAGTCATGTTGCAGTCCAATATTATCCAAACTTGCCTTGCAATGCACGGACTCATTATTTTTGGTATCTCTCGCGCATCTCTCTGGACAGCTTGTACAACGTCCAATGAAGTTGCTATATCTTTGTGTAGGATACTCCAAATCAAGTGTCGTTTGATTCATTGGAAAGTAGACTTCATTAGCTTTCCAAATATGTATTTTGTGTGTATTGAAAATCTCATAATTGGCATTGAAAGCTTCATGAATCTTATACACAGAACTGCAAGCACGAAAATTTGGTTGTTCTTATGTCTTCCGCTTGAGCCAAACTAGCTTTCTTTCATTACCTCCCACACCTCCAATTCTATGTGTTGCTATCTTATTTGTATTACATAAAGGAGGAATCTCATAAGCATCCGTATGAATTAGAATTTTCTTATCTCTCTCATAACCAATTGCTTCTTTCTTCTTACTCAATTCAGCACTAAACCTTGTAACTTCGGATGGCATGAATGAAGCATAAATTAATGTAGCATTCACACTCTTAACCACATCAAAGAGTTTACATGCATGCTACAAAAGCTTCTCCAAACGAAAAAAAGAGAGGTTCTTCTCCATTATGATCACACCAGCTTGTGGAAAAAGTTACCGAAAAAAGAGCACCACAAGAAAATTTTCAGGATATGTTAAGTACCACGTGCAAAAATGTGCCAATGGTCGGTCGGGGGCTCTCCATGTCTCCATATGGAATATGTGATTTGGGGCCGATTCTTCGGTGGGGCCCACGTGTGAAAGTTACACTTGGCACTCCGTTGAGTTCTCTCCTCTCGTGCAGCAGGCTGCAGCCGCTGCTGCTCGTTACGCGGCACGCAACGCCGGTACCGCCGAAATTTTGCCAACTACCTGAGAAAGTACTCCTACTTGTGTTGTTTTTTCCATACCATTTATTATTTGTTATGTAGTTGACCGGCTAATTAATTTTATTTTTTTGCGGCAAGGCTAATTAATTTTCTTTATTTGAATCGAGAGAAATCGTAACTCCCTCCGTTCTAAAATGACTGACGTTTTAGCAGTTGGCACAAGAATTAAGGGCTGTTATGAATTATCTTATCTGCTCCTATTTAATTACTTTGTTGGTGTTTGCATCCACGTGTCAGTTGCACCCACATTAAAGAGAACCATGGGCAGTTCGGGAAGAAATGTGTAAATATCATATTGGAATCCTAAATCATCACTTAAACATAACACTTTTCGATAGCTAAACATCACTTATTTTAGAACAGATGAAGTACTAAAGATAGTCTTAAGTTCGAGATTTTTTTCTAATGAAAAATAAGCTATCTACAGCTTCCATTCATGGAAATGGTGTTGTGTTTAGAGATCATATATATGTCATACTTTTCTAACTTTGGCTACTAATATTGATAAAAATATCTAGATTGACCATATATTTGTCCCTAAAATACTTAAGAATAATTATTTAAATTTCGTGCAAACATATTACACTACTACACAAATCGTTATCACAGACGGTTGAAAAACATCATCACATACGGTAGGTGAGTCGTCTGAATTGATGGGTCAGTAATGATACGAGGTCATCACAGACGGCTCGAAAGCCCATCTAAATATTGCTTGTACAGCCTGACAAGTTCATCGATTATGGATCTATTCCTTTCGTGAGACCTCGATTCCGGAGTGATGGACCAATAAAAAGATAGCGATTGCATTTGCACTTAGAAGGCAACACGCCTTTTCTTCCATCATAAACATACAATCGCCTATCTAAGTATTGCTTGTGCAGCCTGACAAGTTCGTCGATTATGGATCTGTTCCTTTCGTGACACCTCGATTCTGGAGTGATAGATACATATACCAATAAAAAGATAACGATTGTATTTGTACTTAGAAGGTATCATGTATAATGATATCTTTGCATTACTTGCACTTCTAAAATTTTCGGTCGTCTTCATATTAATTATTCTATATGAAACAATAATTATTCTATAACAGATATTAATTATTCTATATGAAATCATAATTAGTCTATGTGAACAACAATATTTATTCTATATAAAACATGAATAACAGATATTAATTCTTCACCTCACGGGGGAGGAGGGCGTTGAGCTCGCCGAAGTCGTGGAAGTCAGCGACGGCTCGGGGAGAGGAGGAGGGCGCCGGGCTCGGGGGGAGGAGGGCGTCGGGCTCGGAGAAGTCGGCGACGGCTCAGGGGGAGGAGGAGGGCACCGGGCTCGAGGGGAGGAGGAGGGTGCCAGCGTGGGGAAGTCGGTGACGGCTCGGGGTGAGAAGGAGGGTGCCGGGCTCGGGGGAGGTTGAGTGTGCCGGGCACAGGGAAGTCGGCGACGGCTCGGGGGGAGGAGGAGGGCGCCGGGCTCGGGGAAGTCGACGACGGCTCGGGGGGAGGACGAGGGACGTCGGGCTCGGTGGGAGGAGGAGGCCAGGGCGTCTAGATCTAGATCGAACTGAAGACACAGATGCGGATCTGAGCGGCGCAAACAATATATATATATATATATATATATATATATATATATATATATATATATATATATATGTATGTATGTATGTATATATACCGGATTATCACAGATGATTTTTAGTATCACAGACATTTCTTGGAAAGAACTGTCTGTGATACTTCACAGAGGGTTCTTGCTAAGAACTGTCTGTGATATTAATCTTACACAGGTGGTTTCACAAAACCGTTTGTGATGTTGTGTCTACTAATAGTGTTTCTATAGTAATGTTATGATCAAAATTTATAATTAAAATTGTATCTTGAAGACCATACTGATGTCTAAAACATTTAGATCAGAAGACGATGTAATAGTTTCTAACAGGGATAAAAGCCATGTCGTAGAAAATATTTTTTTATGTGTTTCCCTACTTCTTCAATGGATTATAGAAGATAGGATAATTTAAATCTAAAGAAGTAGCAATTTAATTTGAAAAAATACATGGAGAAAAGAAAAAATTGACCCAACGAGAAAATCACCAAAATTGACTGGTTCCAACTAGATCTGCGTCTGACAAAATTTTCTAGAGCAAGTTTTTTTTTCAATCCCTGCTTTCATATAGTCCTCCAATTTTGGAAACTAAAATAATTTTTGTACGAAAGCTGAAAACCAGAAAGACGGAGTCACAAAAGAGTGAAGTTTTTAACTTTTCAAAGTTAACAAGATGCTCATTTGTCTCTAAATTATCTTATCATATATTTGAAAAAAAAATGTAAAATTGCTATATTATGACAATATTTTTCATGACAGATTCACTCATACCATTTTCATATATATGAACCATATGTTTTAAAAAAATCTTTGATAAAAAATAATTGGGTTTCACTGCACATATTCTACCACAACACTCTTTTATGATTAGAGGAGTTCTCTTAACAATATTGTTGAACTCCATAATTTACATACGGCATTTAACTTGGGCATATGGCCCAAGATGACTTCACACGCCCACACCAGCTTGAACATGACCATCGATCTCCAATTATTTTCACAGGAAAAACGAGTCAACAAATTATTATTTCCCTGAAAAATGCGGTCCAAGTTTTTGGAGCTCGATCTCCATGTTAGGTACAATAGTTTATCTCTTACAATTATCTTTAAGATTTTTATCTCATCAAAAGAAATTACTAGAGATAATCTCTACAACAGTAAATCATTTCTCTAACTATTTTGTACTATTTTCACCACAACTTTCTGTCTTACACATTCTTACTATTTGTGTTGGTTTACGGATTCAAGTTATCTCTTATATAAAAGGCATCGTATTATTCTTCTCACCTTCTTTCTTATCTACATAAAATTTTAATTATTTAATAAAAAGATAGCTGATATGGCACAGATGCATTTATACTGGCGATACACACGCACACACTCGTGTTGACTTCCAAACTCAATTAATTAATTAAGAATTAATTCGTGCTGGGTAGCCGCAACTGCGACGTACGATATAATTAATTAGTTTTTGGTTTCGTCCTCTGTTGGGGCACAGCTGCACAATTCAACGCGGGACCGAAGAACGGCAATATATGCGGCCGCAGCTGAGGCACGAGGAGCACTTAAGTATGATATGCGCTACGTTACGTCACGTAAGAGCAATTAAGACGGGTGGTACGGCCACTAATTACATAATTAAAGCGATGTGTACATATATCAGCGTATTTTGCCATCAAATGCGCTTTCTTAAACATACTATATATTTGTAATTACTGCAATATATTTTACAAAATTATTTTTTAAAAAAATGTGCATTTCAGCACAGCAAATGTATGAAATGAAAACTATTTAGTAATAGAGCAAATTCCTTATTTGCCACCCAAAATTACAGAGTTTCTTTATTTGCCACCCAAAATTGCCTCCGTCAGTTTATTAGGCCCATTGTCAGCCCCCATCTTTTCTTCTTCTACATTCTCCTCTTCCTCCACATCTGCTCGTTGTCTTCCCAGGCTGTGCAGCCGTCATAGTTATTAGGAAACCAGGGATAAGGGTTTCCGTTTAAACGGATTCTTTCCGTTTAAACGAGTCTCTATCCATATTGGGCACCTCACCCTCTCCTATAAATAGAGAGCCATATGGCTGATTTTGTACACCATTGAATTGAAGCAATAAATAAAGACCAGGAGTTCTCTCTACCTCTCTCTGTGTTCAATCTATTATTCTATCGTTTTGTGGTTGATTCGTTCTTGTTCTAAGCAGAGGATCCGATCGGATTGGTCTCCAGCGACGGTTCCTCAACACGTTATCAGCACGAATCGCTCCGGTGAACGAAGGTAATCATCGAAGCACTTAATAGATTGGTTTTCTAGATCGCTTTGAATTTGCTTTTTCTTCGCGTTCTAGATTGGTTTTTCTACGGCAATCGCCTAATCTACCGCGAGCGCACTTGAAGTCGCCGCACAATGTCGATCGGTAGATTGCGAAACGGGGTAGATATTGATTGCACTGTAGAAAACGATGCAAATCCGCCCTAATCTACCGCGAGCAGACATGAAGTCGCCGACACAATGTCGATCGGTAGATTGTGAAAAGGGTAGATGTTGATTGCATCGTTGATGGAAACCGAAAATTTTGCATAGTTTTCTCTACTCGGTCTTTGCACAGAAAAAGGGGAGAACGGGCGCCACAAATACATCGCCGCCGCCAAAGATCCGCCATGGAGCCTGCCGATCGCGCCTCCCGCACGAGGCATCGTCGCGTCCGCATGCGCGTGCCGGCGTCGTCTCCTCGACTTTCACGCCCGCACGCGGGTCCGCCTCGGCCCGCAACCGCCTCCCCGGCCACCGCGCCGCGCAATGGCACCGCCAGACGCCGCCCGGCCGGCCAGCAGCGCGACGGCGCGCGACCGCCCTCGCGACGCGCCACCGCTGCCGCGCTTCCACCCGCCACCGCTCCAAGCCGCGTTGGCCCGCGCGCGCCGCTCGCACGCCGACCGCTCCGCCTCCCAGCGCATGCGTGACCTCGCCGCCTGCACGCCGCCGCCGCCGTGCCGTGCCCCGCACGCCGCCGCCGGCATGCACGCTGCCACCGCAAATTTAAACGGCCAAATGGGCCGACCAAAATCTCTCAAAAAGGGGGCCCAAATGAAGGGGAATTTTGCAGAAAATCTCATGAAAAATCAGAAAATTGCGCATAATTTTCTCTGAATTGAAAATTTACGTAAAACCCCCCTGGAATTGCAGAATTCGCTGAAAATTTGTATTCTAGCATAAAAGGGTCTCGGGAACCCGAATTTTGCATTATTTTCAGTTTTTGAAGTTTATTTATTTATGCCATTATTGTTTTATATATTTTCTGCATTTATTTACTGTTTTGATTAATTGTAATTATTTAATTGCTTTTAATCACTGAAAATTAGCAGTAAATTATGGAAAATATATAGAAAATTATGAAACATTACGAGAATTTATTGTACCATTTATTTACCTGCAGTAAATAATTTCATGCATGTTTATCTGAAGTAAACTTATATGTTCCATTCATCACATGTAGATGACTGGCATCACGAACCGGGAGTTCGAGGAGCTTGCCCAAAGATGGCAAGAACTATCCGACGGGCATCCGATGTCGAGATAGTACTTGGAGCCGTGAAGCTCCGCGCAGCTATTGGGATTGGCGGACGGCATGACGCCAAACCTACACCGAGGAAAATGATCGGCACTTCATTTCCTCGTGCACCACCTCCAATTACTCTCAAGAATGAGTATATGGCGGAGAAAAGCGCGCTAGCACTCTGGACCGCACTCAAGAAGCGGTTTGAGAGGCTAAAGTACACCATTCTTCCTCAAGCAGAGTAGGAGTGGATCGGACTAAGGTTTGCCAATTTCAAGATGGTCGGAGAGTACAATTCTGCCTTGCACAGAATTTGTACCAATCTTCAACTCTGTGGCAAGCAGATCACAGATGAGCAGATGATTGAGAAGACCCTGTCCACCTTTCACCCCAATGCTGTACAGTCCGCCCGCAACTATCGTTAAGACGGCTACAAGGAATACGCCGAATTGATTGATATGATGCAGGTAGCAGAGGCTCAGGGCGAAATTCTCCGCAAGAATTACGTCACTCAACCATTGGGGAGCTCCGCTGGCCGTGAAGCCAATGCTGGGAGCTACAAGTTGCGAAAGCCCTTGATGAAAAGAAGGGGGAAGAAGGGTAAGGCCGTTGCCCAGAAAGGCAAGTCAGATGCTCCAAATGATGAAAGGGCTAAGGAGAGTAGCAAAACCTATGGCCAGCAGAACCAAGGTTGATACAAGTGTGGCAAGTGGGGGCATTGGTCGCGGATCTGTAAAGCACCGCAACATGTCATTGATGCCCACCAAGCCCAGAAGAACAATGGCAAATGGCAGCCTGAAGCTCACTTTGCAGCTGTTGAGGGGGGCATCATGAGCCGATGCCTGAAATGATGGAGGTTGAGTCCATCCCGGCAGCAGCACCCCATTACGACTTAGAGGCAGCCACCTCCATGATTTCTCTCGAAGAGAACATCACGCTTGAAAAGATAGCCGAAGAAGTCAACGATTTTCTAGTTGATTCCGTCTGATGCACAGAATGCATGAGACGTTAATTGTCATTTATTTTACATGAAATGGACAAGTTAGAACTTGCATGGATGGTACTTTAGTTTTATTTTCTCGTAATGGTTGGATGATTTTGAAATAATTCATTCATTTATTCAGTTTATAATGGCATGAACACGTGTGGCCATATTATACCAACATTAAGCGCGCCGCAGCTGCATAATCGCTCAAGACAAGATTCGAAAGCTCAACTATTCTGTCTCTAGCATGACGTAATAGGCCACCTGTGTCTTAGGATGATGAGAAATATAATTAACAATTCTCACGGGCATAATATTAATGTGAAGAATTTCCCGAATCATGAAGATTTTGTGTGCCCTGCATGTGCCACCGGGAAATTAATTATTAGACCCTCCACTCTGAAAGTGAAGGATGAAGTCTCTGCATTCCTGGAACGCATCTAGGGAGATATTTGCGGTCCTATTCAGCCCATCTCAGGGCCATTTAGGTATTTCATGATGCTCATTGATGCTTCCTCAAAGTGGTCATATGTGGGTTTATTATCCACAAGAAACCATGCTTTCGCCAAATTGATCTCGCAGATCATTCGCATCAGAAATGTGTTCCCTGATCATCGCATCGAGTCTATTAGAATGGACAATGCCGGAGAATTTACTTCAAAGGCATTTGATGATTATTGCATGGCGATGGGGATTGCAGTTGAGCATTCGGTACCGCATGTCCATACCCAGAATGGTTTGGCAGAAACCTTAATCAAGAGAATTAAATTTATTGCCCAACCCTTTTTGCAGAATTGTAATTTGCCAGCTACATGTTGGGGACACGCAGTCCTACATGCATTGAATCTCATCAACTTTAGACCTTCGGCCTATAACATCCATTCACCTATGCAACTGGCGCAAGGGTCACCAAAAAAAATTTCTCATCTCAGGAGGTTTGGATGCAAGGTTTAGGTACCTATACCACCTCCGCAGCGAACTGCAATGTGCCCTCTCCGTAAGACTGGGATATACGTTGGTTATGAGACTGCATCCATAATCAGGTATTTGGAACCTATGTCGGGAGATTTGCATACCGTCCGCTTCGTTGATTGAATTTTTGATGAGGATAATTTCCCGACATTAGGGGGAGGAAATCAACCCTTTCATGAAAAATATCGGGAAATTACGTGGGAAGCCACGGGAATTCCTGCACATGACCCACGCACTAGTAAATCAAATAGAGAAGTCCAGAAGACAAGAGAAGTCCAGAAGACAATAGAAGTCCAGAAGACAATTGATTTGTAAGCATTAGCGAATCAGCTGCCTAATCACTTTAGTGATTTGAAGAGCGTGACTAAGTCGTATGTGCCTGCACGCACTGCACCGGAGAGGGTTGAAATACCAAAGAAAGCGTATAGATCCCCAATCTCGCCCAGAGGCCTCAAAAAAAGTGGACGAGAACTCCGGCTCCTCGAATCCTAAGTAACTGGGGACGCCTGGTGAAAAAGGATAAGAAGGACTTATCACAGCCGATCACCGAAGTCCCCCAGAATGAGAAGGGGAGCCAGTTGAGACTTGGCACAAGTATGACACCTATTGAAAAGGACATACCGGATCTGAATATCCCCATCGGCATGGATGTGTGTGCACACATCGGAGCCAAACAACTAAAGGGACTTGCCACCGCAATTGAAAGAAGCGATGCGCAAGATGAAGCTCCAGAAGAAGCAACTCATGAAGAAATAGCTATAAATTATGTGCACACGGGAGAGTCCCTGAACAGGACAACAGCCAATGTCAATATCTACTTCACAAAGAAAATTGCCACAATCATTGATCTTGATCCCGAGCCTGTATCGCTCGCTGAATATAAGAAAAGATCTGATTGGGAAGATTGGAAGAAAGCAATAGCAACCGAATTGCTATCTCTGAACAAAAGAGAAGTGTTTGGGCCCGTATGCCGCACTCCTCCCCATGTGCACCCTGTAGGGCACAAGTGGGTATTTGTTCGAAAGAGAAACGAAAGAAACGAAGTAGTGAGATATAAAGCAAGGCTGGTAGCACAAGGTTTCACTCAACGTCCTGGAGTTGATTATGAAGAAACCTACTTCCCAGTCATGAGTGGAATTACCTTTAGATACTTGATCTCAATGGCAGTGAACTTGAATTTAGAAATGAAATTGATGGATGTTGTGACTACATATCTTTATGGTAACTTGGATTCGGAGATTTATATGAAAGTCCCTGAAGGAATACCTCTCCCGAACCAAGACAGAGCAAATAGAAATCTGTACAGTGTGAAGCTTAGAAAGTCCTTGTATGGACTAAAGCAACTGCGTATCGTGGTATAATCGCTTAAGCGACTTTCTCTCAAGAAAGGCTACACGAACAATGAAGACTGCCCTTGTGTATTTATACGGCGATCCTGCATGGATTCAGATAATCTCGGTGTATGTAGATGATCCAATATCATCGGACAATGGATGATATAAAAAGCAAGCTCCTACTTGGAGTCGAGTTTGAAATGAAGGACTTGGCCAAGATCAAGTTCGCTTAGGCCTCGCAGCTTGAGCATGTCCTCGGAGGAGTCTTAGTACATCACGACCTACACCTGTAAGGTGCTAGAAAGATTCGGCTTTGAGAAAGCATTCCCATCAAAAGTACCGATGATCGGGAGATCTTTGCAGCAAGAGAAAGATCCTTTCCGACCTAGGGAAGAAGGGGAGGAAGTCCTGCGACTGGAATTCCCATATTTGAGTGCAGTTGGAGCACTCATGTACTTAGCAAACTGCACTAGACCGGATATTGCTTTTGCTGTGAACCTGTTAGCAAGGTATAGTGCAGAGCCCACCAAAAGGCATTGGCAGGGCATAAAGGACATCTTCCGATATCTCCAAGGAAGCAAGGACCTTGGATTGTTTTACAGAAAGAATCAAGATCTGAACTTGATTAGCTATGCAGATGCTAGGTACCTGTCTGACCCGCATACCGCAAAATCACAAACATGCTATGTATTCCTGTGTGGTGGAACTGCAATTTCCTAGAAATCGTCTAAGCAAAGCCTTGTAGCTACCTCGACGAACCACTCAGAAATAATAGCGCTGTACGAAGCCGCACGTGAATGTGCTTGGCTACGCCGAATGGTTCACCACATCCAGCAGTCATGTGGGATGAACATTGTGCAAATCCCCACAATTATCTATGAAGATAATGCCGCTTGCGTTGCACAAGTACAAACAGGCTATGTGAAGAGTCATCTCACAAAGCATATTAACCCCAAGTTCTTCTATGCTCATGAATTGCAAAAGATGGACGAGATTAAAGTACTGCATACTAAGTCTTGTGAAAATCTAGAAGATTTATTCACAAAGTCACTCCCGCATCTAACTTTGAAAGATGCGTATGTAGGATCGGTATGATGAGACTTAGAGAAGTGCAGAATCAGGGGAGAATTCTCTCAAGTCCGTTAGTAAATCTTGATCCTGAAGATCAAGTACCCAAAGAATAAAAGTCCTGAAGACTAAATGAAGTTGGGTGAATTGTACTCTTTTTCCCTTGATGAGTTTTCCTGAAGTTTCTCGGTCAAGGTTTTTAATGAGGCAATTCGTGCAATCGCAGCATAACATGCATCATGTACTCTTTCTCCAAATTTTTCCCACTGAGTGCCCAAGGGGGAGTATTAGGAAACCAGGGATAAGAGTTTCCGTTTAAACGGATTCTTTCCGTTTAAACGAGTCCCTATCCATATTGGGCACCTCACCCTCTCCTATAAATAGAGAGCCATATGGCTGATTTTGTACACCATTGAATTGAAGCAATAAAGAAAGACCAGGAGTTCTCTCTACCTCTCTCTGTGTTCAATCTATTATTCTATCGCTTTGTGGTTGATTCGTTCTTGTTCTAAGTAGAGGATCCGATCGGACTGGTCTCCAGCGACGGTTCCTCAACAATAGTCAGCCTCCCTCGGCATGTCTTGTTAGAAATAGGTCCATAATTTGAAGCATATTTTCTTAATTCTATAGCATGCAAGGTTTAATACTATATTGCTAAGGCAAGACAGAGTAGACCAATTTATAAGGTAGAGTTTATTTCACTTCTTGAGTTATGGAATTGGATGGCATGAGGATGACTTTGGCTAATCACACGCACACGCGCGTGTATTCGTGTATTTTTGAGTGAAAATCGCGTGATTTGTGACCTTGTCCACTTGGCAGACCATATCCACCTTATTTTTGTTAAACCTTGTACCATCTCTCTCCTTTTAACTGGTCATGAGATTGCGTAATTACTATTATTTGGTTTTGAATTTTATTAGTTATCAGTGAATAATTGATCAGTTACTAGTGAATAATTGATTAGTTACTAGTGAATAATTGATCAGTTATCAGCGAATAATTGAGCAGTTACCAGTGAATTATTTCAGTTCAATGGGGGCAGTTACTAGAGAGTAATTTACGTGTCTATAAAAGACCTGGAGACGTCCAGGCTTGATATTGAACTTTTCATTTTCCTTCTCCTATTGTCTTCTTCCTCTCTGGTGATATTGTGCTGTGGTACTGTGCCATTCGAACCTCGCTGGCCTTTCTTCCCGGCGTGCACTTGGAAGGAGGGTGAGTGGTATCTTCGAGCCATTGCTGCCGTGAAGACCTGCATGGGGGCGGCAATAAGGTTTCTAGGCAGCGCATTTGCTCGACCGCTCCTACTCTACTTTATCTACATCCTGCACTACATCGAGCCTACACTGCATCACATCTGCGCTGCTTCCTGTTCTTCATCAAGCTCAACAGTAAGTCGTTCGTGTGTTCGTACGACTTTGATACTATATTTTTCTTGCGTATATTCTGAAGTATTATGAATAGCCTACTGTTAGTAGTTAGCTTTACATCACTAGTATATTATATTTATCTCCTAGTAAAACTTGAAATTAAAATACTACCTACATTTTCAACAATCCAGAAACCTTATTGTGAAATTTGTTGCAATACAGAAATGGTGAATGCTTCTGATGCGATGAAACCTAAGAGGTTTTGTGGTCCGAACTTTTGTAGATAGCAGACTAGAGTCAAGTTTTGGCTCATGTCTTTGGGGCTGTGGTGGATTTTCCATCCGCAGTATCCATTTACGATTAAGCAGTACATGCAATTTGATAATGCAACCAACACTGCTCTTGGTTGCATTCTGACTGTTCTAGCAGATCAGCTCTACAATGTGTATATGGACTACAAGTCCATCATAGAGTTGTGGGATGCACTAGAGCACAAATATGCAGAGGCAGAGGCTGATCGCTGGTTCTACATGTGTGAGCAATTTTTTGACTTTAGCATGGATGAGGCTAAGTCCATAGTTAGACAAGCTCATAACCTCTAACTACTAGTCGGTGAGATTGTATACCTAGGCTGTGTGTTACTTCCTAAGTTTGTGGCTGCGGGCATTGTTGCTAAACTCCCTTCTTTTTGGCGGGATTTTGCCGCTAGCTTGAAACATAAGAGAGAAAAGATTTTTGTTGAGGATCTCAATGCTGCCCTCGATGTGGAAGAAAAATTAAGAGCAAAGGATGCACCAAGCACCTCTGGCCAGAACAATGCAAACTTTATTAAGAAAAAGACTGCAGCAAAGAAGTACAAAGCCAACAAACCGAACAAGACAACTAGTTTAAAGAAAAAGAAAACTGAGAAAAAGGATTTGAAGGACATCAACTACTTTGTGTGCGGAAAATATGGTCATATGGTGAAGGACTATCGCTTCCGCAAAATCAGAGATGGTGAACAGCCAAAGAAGAAGACTGTGAACGTGATCATAGGCGAGGCCTCGATTTCAGGAAGGTATGGTAATCCATCTGTTGTTTTTTCAGCATGTCAATCAACTAATTGGTGGGTGGATACTAGTGCTAATGTTCACGTATATTCTGATATTTCCTTGTTTTCTTCTTACCAGGCAGCAAGGGCTTCCACTTGAAGAACGTGCAACATGCTCTTATAATAAAAAAAGAACATCATTAGTAGTTCTCTTCTATGTAGGGATGGTTATAAGCTAGTTTTTGAGTCGAATAAAATTCTATTGTCTAAGTTCGGAAACTTTGTTGGTAAAAGCCATGAGAGCGGAGGCTTATTCCCCTAGGTACTTTAGAGTATTGTTATAATCTGAATGTTACAACAAATTTAAATAAATGTGAGGCAAATGTTTGGCATTCCCGTTTCTGTCATATTGGTTTTAATAGTATTGTGCGAATGTCTAAATTAGATTTAATTCCGAAATGTGAAATTATCAAATGATCAAAATGCCAGTTATGTGTGCAAGCAAAACAGTCTCGAAAACCCTTTAAAGGATTAGAGGATGAAAAGAATATGGCACCGTTAGATCTTATTCATTCAGATTTGTGTGAAATGAATGGATTGTTGATAAAAGGAGACAAAAGATATTTTCTAACTCTTAATGATGATGCAAAACGATAGTGTTATGTGTATTTGCTAAAAACTAAGGATGAAATTTTAAACTACTTTAAAACTTATAAGGCCGAGGTTGAAAATCAATTAGAAAAGAAAATAAAAAGATTGAGATATAATCATAGAGGAGAGTATATCTCTCATGAGTTCTCCCAATTCTGTTCTAAGTATGAAATAATCTATGAATTAACACCACCATATTCACCCCAATCAAATGGGGTAGCTGAGAGGAAATGCCGGACACTAATAGACAAGGTTAATGCCTTGTTAAAGAGTTCTAGTATGCATAAGGCATGGTAGAGGGAAGCTATATTGATAGCAACTTTCATACTAAACACAGTAATCACTAAAAGGAGTGAGATTACTCCATATGAGGGATGGAAGGGGAGAAAACCTAATGTTAATTTTCTGCGAACTTGGGGGTGTTTGACAAAAGTTAATATACCATTGTAGAAAAAGAGAAAATTTGGACTAAAAACAGTCGATTGTATTTTTCTAGGATATGCTCAAAATAGCACGGCCTATAGAATTTTAGTAGTTAAATCAGAAACTCCTGAGATTATTGCTAACACAATAATGGAGTTTAGAGATGCTTCATTTTTTGAGAATATATTTCCTATGAGAAAAGTAGGCAGTACTTCAAAACGAACTGAGAATGTTCAAATCGATAATATCAAAAATGAGAATAATCAAACTTCTGAACTTTCCACCATTTCTGAACAAATTTATGATATCCCTGAGGAAGACAATAATCTAGTCGCAGAAGCTCCTCGAAGGAGCAAGAGACAAAGGATTGAGAAAACCTTTGGTGATGACTTTATTGTATACCTCGTGGATGATGTGTCAAAGACTCTTTTGGAAGCTTACAGATCTTCTGATGCTGAGTATTGAAAAGAGACAGTTCGTAGCGAGATGGACTCTATCATGGCTAATGAGACTTAGGAGATCATCGATCTTCCTATTGGGTGCAAACCTACAAGATGTAAGTGGGTCTTTTAAAAAGAAACTAAGGCCTGATGGTACTATTGAGAAGTACAAAGAAAAACTTGTAGCTAAGGGTTACATGCAGAAAGAGGGAGAAGATTTCTTTGATACCTATTCTCCCGTCGGCAGATTAACTACCATCAGAGTGCTCATTGCGTTAGCATCTTCCCATGGTCTGCATGTTCATCAAATGGATGTGAAGACAGCTTTCCTTAATAAAGAGTTGGAGGAAGAAATTTATATGGATCAACCAGATGGTTTTGTGATTTCTGAACAGGAAAATAAGGTATACAAATTATTAAAATCCTTGTATGGTTTAAAGCAAACACCTAAACAATGGTACGAAAAGTTTGATAAGACTTTAACAACCGCTGACTTATTGTGAATGAAGCTGATAAATGTGTATATTACCACTGTGGTGGGGGTCAAGGAGTGATCTTGTGTTTGTATGTAGATGACATACTTATATTTGGAACAAATACTGCCGTAATTGACGAGGTCAAATCTTTCCTATCCCAATGTTTTGATATGAAAGACTTAGGAGAGGCAGATGTCATTCTAAATATTAAATTGATAAAGAATGAGGATGGGATCACTTTGAATCAATCCCATTATGCTAAGAAAATTTTGAGCCGATTCGGCTTTGAAAATTATAAAGTTTCTCCAACGCCCTATGATGCGAGCATTAAGCTTTGAAAGAACCAAAGATTAGGACAAGATCAATTAAGATATTTATAAATTATTGGGTCACTCATGTATTTAGCTGGTGCCACAAGACCTGATATTTCATTTGCTGTAAGTAAATTAAGTTGGTTTACTTCTAACCTAGGAGTTGATCACTGGGAGGTACTTGAAAGAGTGTTGCGCTACTTGAGAGGCACAACATCTTATGGAATTCATTATACTGGATACCCTTCTGTATTAGAAGGGTACATTGACTGCAATTGGATCTCTGATACTGATGAGATCAAAGCTACAAGTGGTTATGTATTTACTTAGCTGGTGCTGCAGTATCATGGAGGTCTTGTAAATAGACTATATTGACGAGGTGCATTATTAGCTGGTGCTATTTACACAATCACAAGAACTTCATTCACCCAAATGGTTTAACCCGTAGGATCAAGGAAATCAAACGGGCATTATTAACTAATTATTCGAGTGGTGACCTTGCAACTTTTCAAAACAAAAAGCTTTTGTCGGGGTACTTGTACTATTCTTCTTAACACCATCCTTAATACTACTTCTACTGAAGTTAGTTTTCGTTCCATTTGGTCAATAGCTACAGTAAAAAATTAGTCTAACCGATAACACAGGTTTTTTAGATTTTGACAAAATCAAAAGAAAAGCTTTTAATACATGTCTAAGACAGATAAGATAGAAATAGAAAAGAAAAGATAGCAATAATACTTATAGTTTTGTTTACAATTCTTTTGTATTACCAATTAGAATTTTGTAAAACTGTATTCCTATTGAAACAAAATCTATACTTATAACCTGCAGTCAAGCATGCTTTGATACCATTTAGTAATTGTCCCATTTTTTGCAACAAGGCCGTCGTACCTTTCGCAACAGATCAGTAGTTCAGTTGCGGATAGAAAGAATATCATGCCTACTCATAAACATTTAAAAATGGTTAATTTGACTAAAATATGACCTATCAGTCAACTTTGGTAACTTTACAGGCATCCAAGTCCAAAATCTAACGAATCATGGCATTCAAGTTATCAAGTGAGGGATTAATCAAGTAGAACAATAATTACCACATACGAAGATTTGTAATAAAATAACGATGTATGATAATTAGAAACAAAATAGATAAATAATATATTGAAAATTAGATTCAACATGATTGAAAGATACGACTTACCTTGGCCGTGCTCAGTTATGAACTCCTGATATTCTGGTGGTGCTTCAGCTCTTTCGAAGACGTGATCTAACGAGAGAGAAAACGAATAAGGCACAAAAATAAAATCAACTAAAATTCAAACAAACTCCAAAAATTTAAAAACTAGAACCAAAAGATAGAGCTCAATTTTAGATAAATTTATAAAAAAGAACGGGGTCAATCGGAGTTAGGATAGAGGAGAATAGGCTCTTGAAAAATTAACCCTAAAAAAATACTACAAATTCAAAAAAGTTATTGTGCGATGGACTAGGTGTGTGGAATAGTGGGTTCACGGTGGACTCGACTTACGGAACAGTGCACGAGCGACGGGCTTGCTGACGTGGCGGCTTGGGCTGATATGCCAGCTGACTGGATTGACACGTGGCTGAGAGATGGCACTAAGGCTAACATGGCTAATGACATGGCAGGGTGATGTGGCTGACATGTGGCATGTTGACGTGGCATCCGACGTGGCATTTAGGACGGCTCGGGTGCTAACGTGGCGCTAACGTGGCTGTTGACTTGGCTCAGCTGGCTCACGGGTTCATAGAACAGTGACCTCTGGTAGGTGGGACCCGGCTGGTAGTGGCTCGTCTCACAGCAGAGTTTGTTCATGGAGAAGGCGAACTATCAGCCAGCGCAAGTGCGGGGTGACGTTAGGATGATCTGATGGCAGTAGGCGAACCACGTGGATGCATCTCGGCCGTAGGGTCTATCGGTCAGCATAGATTAGGATGGACGGCTGCGATGATGGATCGGATGACCGGGATACCGACGTGTGGCACAACGCGAGACCTGAGGTGATTGTTCAGCAGGCAAACAGTCACACGAGCGACGACGATGGGCATGGGAACCTAGGGGCGATGCGGTTAGCAGAGCAGGCACGGTCGGCGCAAGCGGTGAACTAGCCAGAGGTGGGCAGAGCTACAGGGTCGGGGCGATGGCTAACTCACCGGTGGCTGGTCGGACGATGGTGGTGACCGGCAGTGAGGCGGCGGCTTGCCAAAACCAAGATTATGACGGAGGTCGGTGCGAAAAACGATGACAACGACGTGAGGTCGACAGCGAGGCAAGACGAGCGGCTTGATTTTTATGGTGCAGATGCCTAGTAAGTCCCATATGGAGACGATGGAGAAACCTGGTCGGGCATGCACATCGAGGTGGGAGTGATAAGTACGGTGACAGCAGAGTCCAGAATGGGACAATGATGAACAGTGAATGCCGACACCGATTGCCGACGCATGGCAAGGTGGGAGATCGGATGGACGAGGTTAGACCACACCGATGAACAGTGTTGTCGTCCTCAGGTGTGCCACATGTCGCGCCTAATAGTATTCGGCGGCTGGGAGAACTCGACTCAAATGGCCAACACGTGTCTCAGAGGGGATCGGGCGGCTAAGAGTGAGTGGACTGGGGTGACAGTAATGGGCTCAGCCCATTCTATGCAGAGGTTTTTGGGGAAACTTTTTATTTCATAAATTCAAATTAAATAAAAGGAGCTCTAGAAAATAGCAAATAAACCCAAAATTTTTTTAGAAAATTCCTTGAGACACAAGGGACCCAAATAAAATATCTTTAGCGTATGTTAATGTTTATGTTAGTCATATTAAATCTTTTTAATTAATGAAAATGCAATTTAAGATTTAATTAATTCTAGAAAAATACAATTAGTGAATTTTATTTTAAAAGCTTCAAAAATACTCTGAAAATTAGGATGTTACAAATCTCTCCCCCTTAAACGGGATCTTGACCCTGAGATCGAAGCTCACTAACAAAATAGTTTTGGGAACTCTGCTTTGATATCCTCCTCGCGCTCCCAGGTGGCTTCCTTCTTTGAATTGTTGCTCCCCTAGACTTTGCAAAAGCGAACAACTTTGCTCCTGGTCACACGCTCTGACACTTCCAAGATTTTGATAGGGTGCTCCTTGTACAACAGATCCTCCTGGAGATCAACGGCTTCCACAAATACTGCTTCCTCTGACACTCTTAGATATTTCTTTAATTGGGACACATGGAAGATGTTGTGTATCCCACTGAAGGACGCAGGTAGCTTCAACTGATATACAACTTCTCCCTTGTGTTTTAGGATACTGAATGGCCCAACATACCTTGGCGCAAGTTTTTCTTTCATCTGGAACCTCTTAACACCTTTGAATATTGTGATCCTGAGATACACATAATCATCTAGCTTAAAGCTCAACGCTCGACGATGAGTATCCGCATAACTCTTCTGCTTGGCCTAGACAGTTCTTAGTCTCTCCTGGATTAATCGAATTTTTTCCTCAGCTTCTTTTAGACAATCTGACCCAAACACTTGGCCTTACCCCGTCTCTTTTCAACTGAGAGGGGTTCTACATTTTCTGCCATACAGAGTTTCAAATGGTGAGATTTGCAAACTGGCCTAGTAACTATTGTTGTAAGAGAACTCTGCGAAAGGCAAATAGCTATTTCACTTGGCTCCATGATCTAGCACATAAGCTCTCAACATGTCCTCGAGAATCTGATTCACACGCTGAGTCTGTCTATCAGTCTAGGGATGATATGCTGTACTGAAATTTAAATGAATACTCATAGCTTCATGGAAACTCCCCCAAAATCGTGAAGTAAACTGTGATCCACGATCTGATACTATTTTCTTAGGTACTCCATGGAGACTCAAAATCCTCGACATGTATAACTCTACCAATTTATCACCTGCATAGGTTGTTCTGACTGAAATAAAATGAGCAATCTTTGTCAAACGATCCACAATTACCCAAATTGAGTCATAACCATCCTTGGTCATTGGCAATCCTATGATAAAATTGATACCAATCTCTTCCCACTTCTATTCAGGAATTTTCAACGGTTGTAGCAAACCTGCTGATCTCTGATGCTCGCTTTTCACCTCTGACACACATCAAAAAGTGCAACATACTCTGCTATCTCATGTTTTGTGCTTGGCCACCAATATTTGTCCTTAATATCTTGGTACGTCTTGGTACTACTCGAATGAATCGAATACAATTATTGGAATACGCGTAGGCTACGGAAGCAGAAAACAAAACTTTTCTACCGCGCACCCAAGAACATCATGCTAAGGAAGGATCATGGATCGTTACCACTTAGACGCGCAGCGCAGCGGAAGAAGAATTGAAACCGATCCAATCTCGCGCCGAGGTAGTAGTGGAAGTAGCCGATCGTCCCGAACAGATCGTCTCCTCCACGCACGCCGATCAAGATCGCAACGAGCAGCGCCTCACCGTATCCACACGTCCGGGGCTGGAATGCCGATCGCGAGTGTACTAGCACTCGTGAGCAGCTAGGGTTTGGCTCGGGAGGTGGCGGCTAGGGTTTTGCTAGATGTTAACTGGGACGAATCCCCTCCGCCCCTCGCCTCCATATATAGACCTCCTCACGTGGGCCTCGTGGACCGAGGCCCAATAGGAGTCTATTCGGATCTCTATCCGAATTGAGCCCATATCCGAATCATATTCGAATTAGTGTTCCAACCCGTTAAGCGTGCGACCACAGCAGGTTCACGTATACTTGGTCGTGACCGGAAACGCCTTTCCAGCTTACCATGTTAATAGCGGCCTCTAGTAAGACATATTAACCCCAAAGTATATGTAAAGATCATATCGGTGAACTGTAATGTTCTCTCATGTACGAATCCCTTTGCCTCACGATATAGATTGAGCTCAAGGCGAGACTGTGTCATCCTCTTAATAGCTCAATCACTCTCTCGATTCCGTGATGGATTATAAACTCGTGATTGACTCCTCAATCACCTTGGCATGGCCATGCACTTTCATAATCCATTACATCGAGGGCCCGAGATATCTCTCCCATAAGAAGGGCAAATTCTATCTTGATCGCTCACATCCCACTACATGTTTCATGGCAAACCCGAAGACTACTTTTATGACTACCCAGATTCACGGAGTAGTGTTTAGTAGTCCCAAAATAAGCTACTACTCATGTTGGGAACCATGATGATCTCAAGTCTAAGGACTCTACATAAACACTACTTGAGACCAACGATGACACATGGAATCTCTGCAGTGTCTCATGGCAGTCTATCCAACATATGTTCACTAACACATGTCCATATTATTGATTTGGTATCACCATACCATGATCCATGAGACATGATCATCAATCAAGACATATGCTGATCTTTGTCTTTGAATCATATTTGTTCCTCATATGATATACGATCGTGATCATTTAGAAATAGTAAGATCTTAGTATTTAAGAGTCTCATGAATAAGTCACATACTCTTTGATCAATAATGATGATGTCTATTCCAAGGAACAAAGTAATGTATCATAAACATAGTATGTGATATATAGAACATCTCCATATTGCCTCTAGGGCATATCACTATGATCTCCCACTTGCACTAGAGTCAACCATGTAGGTATCTCATACCCATTGCCCTAGTGTGAGCCTCATGCTTTGGCTGGGAAGCGGCTTTGTCAACGGATCTGCAATGTTCAAATCCGTTTGTACTTTGCATATCTTCACATCGCCTCTCTCCACTATCTCGCGGATGAGATGAAATCGCCGTAAAATGTGCTTGGACTTAGTGCGATCTAGGCTCTTTGGCTTGCGCAATGGCCCCACTATTGTCACAAAGAGAGGTCCATTGGGCTCGAGGCACTAGCCATCACACCAAGCTCGAAATAAATTTCTTGATCCAAACGGCCTCTTTGGCGGCTTCGGAAGTCGCTATGTACTCGGCTTCATTGTAGAATCAGCAACCGTCTGCGCTTGGAACTCTTCCACTTACCGCACCGCCATTCAGCAGAACACAAATCCAGATTGCGATCTAAAATCATCTTTGTCAGTTTGGAAGCTAGCATCGGTGTAACCATTTACAACGAGCTCTTCCTCACCTCCATAGACAAGGAACACATCTTTAGTTCTTCTCAAGTACTTCAAGATGTTCTTTACGGCAATCCAGCTGACTTTCACCGGATCTGACCGTATCTACTCGTAGCACTTAAAGCATACGAAACATCCGGGCGTGTACAAAGCATGGCATACATAATGGACCCAATAGCCGAAGCATATGGAATCGCATTCATTTTATCCCGCTCATCAGGTGTACTAGGACACTGATTCTTGCTAAGATTTATACCATGTGACATAGGTAGAAAACCATTCTTGGAATCATGCGTATTGAACCTTTTCAACACCTTGTCAATGTACGTATCTTGGCTTAATCCAATTAGCCTTTTTGATCTATCTCTATAGATCTTGATGCCCAGAATATATGCTGCCTCTCCTAAGTCTTTCATAGAGAAACTATTTTTTAATGAAGACTTAACAGATTTGAGCAAAGGAATGTCATTTCCAATCAGTAATATGTCATCCACATATAAGACCAGAAATACAAGTGCGCTCCCACTAGCCTTTTTGTAAACACAAGGCTCTTCTTCGTTCTTGATGAAACCAAACTCTTTGATTACTTCATCAAAACGAATGTTCCAACTCCGAGATGCCTGCTTTAATCCATAAATGGATCTTTGGAGCTTGCATATCTTTCCAACTGATTGCGGATCGACAAAACCTGTGGGCTGTGTCATGTACACATCCTCACTCAGATTTCCATTAAGGAAAGCTGTTTTGACATCCATTTGCCATATTTCATAGTCGAAATATGCAGCAATCGCTAGAATGATCTGAATAGACTTTAGCATTGCGACGGGCGGAAAAGTTTCATCATAATCAATACCTTGAATTTGTTTGAAACCTTTGGCCACCAATCGCGCTTTATAGATGTGAACATTTCCATCTATGTCTATCTTTTTCTTGAAAACCCATTTGCATTCAATGGTTTTAACACCATCAGGTGGATCAACCAAGTTCCAAACTTGATTACTGTGCATGGATTCAATTTCGGATCTCATGGCTTCAAGCTATTTCTCAGAGTCTGGTCCCACCATTGCTTCTTCATAGGTCTTAGGCTCATCGTTGTCTAACAACAATATGTCCCGTTGTTGAGTAGTCAAGAACATGTACCTCTCAGTGCACGACGTGACCTTCGACCTACGTGGTGTGGTGTGTCCACAACAGTTCTTCAACAGTTTGTTCATCCCGTTGTGGTTCTCAGAGGAGCTGAAACGTTATCGTGTGTTTCTTGAATTTCTTCAAGTTGCACTGTGCTCCCATTATCCCTTCTTGAGAGAAACTCTTTCTCTAAGAAGACACCATGCCGCGACAAACACTTTGCCTTCTCCTTGATTATAAAAGTAATATCCTTTTGTTTCCTTAGGATACCCGATAAAGAAGCATTTATCGATTTAGGAGTGAGCTTATCAGATTGTAAACGTTTTACATAAGCCTCACATCCCCAAATCTTAAGAAAAGACAAGCTAGGACGTTGTCCCGTCCACATCTCATATGGTGTCTTTTCTACTGATTTTGATGGAACCTGCTTAGTGTGAACGCGGTACATTTCAAGAGCGCACCCAAAAAGACAACGGAAGATCATTTTGGCTCATCATGGAGCGCACCATATCTAATAAGGTGCGATTTCTCCGTTCGATACCCCATTCCATTGAGGTGTTCTGGCGGAGTCAATTGTGGAACAATTCCACAATCCTTTAGATGATTGCCAAACTCATGGCTCAAATACTCGCCTCCACGATCGATCGTAGAAACTTGATTGTCTTGCCTAAATGATTTTGCACTTCATTTTGGAATTCTTTGAACTTTTCAAAGGATTCGGACTTATGCTTCATCGTAGATATACCCATATCTACTAAAGTCATCGATAAAAGTTATGAAGTCTCAAAACCACCTCTGTCGTTAAGCTCATTGGTCCACATACATCGGTATGTACAAGTGCCAATAAGTCATTTGCCCGCTCACCTTGACCGGTGAAAGGTGCCTTTGTCATCTTGCCAAGTAAACAAGATTCGCATGTCTCTAATGATTCAAAATCAAATGAGTGCAGAATACCATCTCTATGGAGCTTCGCATGCGTTTCTCATTTATGTGACCTAAGCGGCGATGCCAAATAAACGTGGGATTCAAATCATTCGGACGTTGCCTCTTTGCATTAATGTTATAGACCGGGTGCCCCTTCAGGAGTAAGAACGTAAAACCATTCACCAATGGAGTATGACAATAGAACATATCTTTGAAATAAAGAGAACAACCATTGTCCATAGATTTAAAGTCATAACCTTCTGGCTTGCAAATATGAAGCGAAAATAATGTTCTTTGAAAGAGATGGAACACAATAACAATTATTCAATTCCAAAACTAATCCTGAAGGTAAAGACAATGGCATGATGCCAACAGCTACCGCAGCAACTTTTGCTCCATTGCCAACGCGAAGATCCACTTCGCTCCTCCTCAAACTTCTACTTCTTATTAGCCCCTGCAACGATTTGCAAATGTGAGCAACCGATCCGGTATCAAATACCCAAGAATCAGTTGATGAAGTAGCAAGATTGATCTCTATAACATTTATACCTGGAGTGGAAGTCGTACTTCCCTTCTTCTTCTCAAGATCCTCCAAGATCCTCACAGAATTACATAGATCGCATCTATGAAATCGCTATGAAAATCTTATCGAGCCGATCAAATCAACCCAAATCCGAGCCATTCAAAATGTCTCAATTTTCATTAGATCAATCATATTGATCATCGCGATCGGTATACTTGAGGAGACCACAACACAAGACCTCGATCTGTTGGCTCGATCTCGATTGTGCGCGCAGCTTAGCCCCGATGGTGATTCCAAATTTAGGTAGGGGCAAGTCGCGCGTACATCAAAAAAAAAGAGCACGAACTAATCTTTTGGCCTTGTGATGCTATCAACTCATACCAATTTCAACCCCTTATGACCGATTGATCTCATCAACCCGTGCTACCTTATTTAGACGTAATAGATCCAATCTACTACTATCGCATATCAACATATATGCGCTGATCCAGATTGCAAACTAAGCAAGATGGCTCGATACCACTATTGGAATACGCCAGAGGCTACGAAGCGAGAAAACAAAACTTTTCTACCGCGCACCCAAGAACATCATGCTAAGGAAGGATCATGGATCGTTACCACTTAGACGCCTTGTGCGCAGCGAGAAGAAGAATTGAAACCGATCCAATCTCGCGCGTCGAGGTAGTAGTGGAAGTAGCCGATCGTCCCGAACAGATCGTCTCCTCCACGCACGCCGATCAAGACGCAACGAGCGAGCGCCTCCACCGGTATCCACACGTCCGGGCTGGAATGCCGATCGCGAGTGTACTAGCACTCGTGAGCAGCTAGGGTTTGGCTCGGGAGGTGGCGGCTAGGGTTTTGCTAGATGTTAATCGGGACGAATCCCCTCCGCCTCGCCTCCATATATATAGACCTCCTCACGTGGGCCTCGTGGACCGAGGCCCAATAGGAGTCTATTCGGATCTCTATCCGAATTGAGCCCATATCCGAATCATATTCGAATTAGTGTTCCAACCCGTTAAGCGTGCGACCACAGAGGTTCACGATACTTGGTCGTGACTGAAACGCCTTTCCGCTTACCATGTTAATAGCGCCTCTAGTAAGACATATTAACCCCAAAGTATATGTAAAGATCATATCAATGAACTCTGTAATGTTCTCTCATGTACGAATCCCTTTGCCGCACGATATAGATTGAGCTCAAGGCGAGACCTATGTCATCCTCTTAATAGCTCAATCACTCTCTCGATTCCGTGATGGATTATAAACTCGTGATTGACTCCTCAATCACCTTGGCATGGCCATGCACTTTCATAATCCATTACATCGAGGGCCGAGATATCTCTCCCATAAGGAGGGGCAAATTCTATCTTGATCATTCACATCCCACTACATGTTTCATGGCAAACCCGAAGACTACTTTTATGACTACCCGATTCACGGAGTAGTGTTTAGTAGTCCCAAAATAAGCTACTACTCATGTTGGGAACCATGATGATCTCAAGTCTAAGGACTCTACATAAACACTACTTGAGACCAACTGATGACACATGGAATCTCTGCGAGTTGTCTCATGGCGGTCTATCCAACATATGTTCACTAACACATGTCCATATTATTGATTTGGTATCACCATACCATGATCCATGAGACATGATCATCAATCAGTACATATGCTGATCTTTGTCTTTGAATCATATTTGTTCCTCATATGATATACGATCAGAGATCATTTTGAAATAGCAACATCTTAGTATTTAAGAGTCTCATGAATAAGTCACATACTCATTGATCAATAATGATGATGTCTATTCCAAGGAACAAAGTAATGTATCATAAACATAGTATGTGATATATACAACATCTCCATGTTGCCTCTAGGGCATATCACTAACAACAATGACTCATGAACTTCCTTGAATAACAACTCCTTTAACTCCTTTTTAGTTGGTACACACAACCGTTACTTAAACCACAAGGTTTCTTTATCATCCTCTGTAAAACCTACTATTTTATCCTTTCTTATGTTACTCTTGTTCTGCTCAATATTCTCATCCTCTGATAGAGCTTGGCGGATCTGACCATCCAAGGTTGGCTGCAATTCCATTGTGGCTAAAAATCCTTCCTCGACCAACTCCAAGTTAAGCTTCTGAAATTTCTCATGTAAGGCTGACAGACTTACTTTGACCATCACTGTATTGCAATAGATTTCTCTGCTTAAAACATCTTCTACCACATTAGCCTTTCCTAGGAGATAATGTATTACAACATTATAATCCTTTATTAGCTCCAACTATCTCCTTTGCATGAGATTAAGGTTGGCATGAGTGAAAATATGCTTTAAACTCTTGTGATCTATGTAAATCTAACATCAATTACATGTAATGCCCTAAACGTCATTTCGACGTTTCTAGAAATATTTAGCGGATTCGTGGAATTTTTCTTTTTCGGTGACTCGCAGGAGGCGGGAGAGGGTTGTGGGATTTGTCTAAAAGGAAGAAAATAATTTAATTAAATAAAAAAAGAGTTTGGGTTGCCTAGAGGGGGGCCTAGCTACTTTGGGCCAGCTAGCCCAAAAGGGGCCCAAGTCGCCTCCTTTTCTCCCTCCAAACCCTAGCCACCCCTCTCCCACCCCTTGGCTGCCCCCCTTGGCCGACCCCCACCCCCTTGTGGCTGCCCCTCCTGTCCCCTTTGCACCCCCTCCCATCTCCATTGCTGCCCTACTGAAGAAAAAAAGAGGAAGAACAAGGGGAGGAAGAGGAGGGAGAGGAAGAAGGGAAGGAAAGAGGAAGGAGAAGAAAAGAAAGGGGTGATCTTGTGGGATCACCTAAGTATGATTTCTCATCTCTTTCCCCTCTATTTTTAGTTAATTTAGGAATTTTTGGTTCGTGATTAGAGGTGTTCTTATGGGGTAATCAACCGATTAGCGATTAATCGTTGTCTACGCGTAGGATGTTTTGAGCAAATCGCATGTTCGTCTAGTTTAGGACGTCAAGATGATTTTTTCTACAGAAGCAATCAACATGAAAGTTATAGAGGATGCGGAGACCTAGCTACTATAATTTTTGTAGAATGTTTGGCCGTAGGATTTGGGTGCAACATAGATTGGAACTCTGCTGTATAGCGGGGGAGAATTCAGAGTCTACTTCTGATCAGGTGCAGATTCAGAGGGTCTAACGAATTTTATGAATTTTCCCATAATAACAAAAGTTTTAGGTAATTATGTAACTAGCTTCTGTGAAAATTTCATGATTTTTAGACCAGTGTGTGGTGGGTGGTGATCGAGAGAAGCCTGCTGGCCAAAACTCTGACGTAGAGTCTGTCATCTATTTTCTTTGGTGTTTTACACCCTTTTAACAGCAGATTAAAAATAGGGTGTCTTCTTGAAAGTTGTAGTATTCATTTTGTAGTTTTCTGAAATATTATTGTTTGCTGTGTTTTGCCTAGTGGATTAAAAGATATGAAAAAATAAGCAACACTGCTGCAGTGGGCTAAGCATGGGAAAGACGGGTTGAGAGGGATTTGTCGGGTTTTGGGCTTAGCAGTGGTTTATTTATCAGTTGTGGATGTTATGTTGTAGATTTGTGCTGAGTGTTGACCTGTGAACAAGTATTTTTCTCCCAACTGTGCTTGTGACTTTCGTCCCTTCGGTAAAGGCAAGTAAACGTAACGGTTGTTGCTATAGTTTAACTTGTTAATTTTACTACCTTCACATTAGTTAATTTCTTTTAATTCAAGATGTCTTGGCATGGTACATGCTCGATATATATATTGTGATCTATGTGATAGTATTTTTTATGAATCGATTGTTTATGTTCTTGATGAATCTAATGTGATTTATGTGGTATTACTCTTAATGAAATAAATGTGGTTTATAGGGTAGTATTCTTTATGAATCAATTAAGGTCTATGTAGCAATATTCTTATAAATCGATTGTGGTCTATGTGGCTATATTCTTTATGAATCAATTATGGACTATGTGGTTATATTCTTTATGAATTAATTGTGGACCATGTAGTAATATTCTTTATTTCATATCATGCATATTATAGCATGTCATTTGCATTGTGGATGTTGCTGCACCTAGCCACGACCGTACCGGTACAACATCGTACATTGCTTAGTACATGCACACTCTTACCTTGTTGGGTAAGGGTGCAGTGGATCATATGCATACATATGTATTTTCATTATGGATGGATCATTTGCATACTTAAGAAATTTGTTGTGGATAAATTATATACATACATATGCTATATCTTAGATCTTTTGTGGAATTGGCTCATGAGAGTCATTTGTGGTATGAGGCTTGCGGTTGTAGAGTGGGGTTCACCCTCTTGTGGTATGGTTGTGGTTGCGGTTGTGGTATGAGGTATTTCTCTTGTGATAACTGTTGATGGCGGATGTGGTTGTGAAAAATAATAAGGTTAGTGAGAAACATATGCTACTGCTTTTTTGATATTGGTAGTAGTGGTGGTTGTAGTTATGAAGTAGGCAAACGAGGCTTAATTGCTAACGTTTTACTGTTGTTGGTAGTAATTGTGGTCATGGATGTGAATGCGGCCATTGAGAAATTAATTGTTGATGCTTAATCAACCGTAGTTTAATTAACTTGTTAAACAGTTTGCTTGCTGAGATTTTATCTCACTCTTGTTTTTCCCCCTTCTAGGTGATCCTTGAGTATGTATGGGAAGGGTAGAGCGGCATGACACTATTACACATCACTTCATGAATTTTGCTGTAATAATTTAGAGGAGTTTTTAATTGTTTTCTATTTCCTCATTATTGAGCACTATCATTTAATACTGCTAGAATGAGGTTGGCTTTATCTATTTATGATCTTAGCGGTTGAACTTTTTAAATATCTTCCATTACTTGTTGTTTTGTTATGTTTTTGCGTAGTTTTCATTATTTTGGAAAGATGCTGCCGGATTTAATCCTGGCTAGTCGTGGTGTAGTTTAGTGGCATTCTAGGGTAACGTGGTCCTGTGGTGTTACAGTTGGTATCAGAGCGGGCGTTAGGTACATGGTAATTAAATTATTAAATTGACACACTTGTGCACAGTAGGATGGGATGGGTCAAGCATTGCATTTATGCTTTCGATATGTTGCATTGATGATTTATGTTATGAGATGATCTTGTATGATTATGATTTGCTTTTATGACTATTACGAGTGAGGATAGTCAATGATAAGATGTAGAGGTCGCAATTGTTGCCTTGAGCATTGCTAGGTTATACCACCGATCGTGGTATCAGGCTATACCTCAGGTAACTTAGTTACAGATGATGTGAGTGAGTTTCTTTAGAAAAGTTGTTATCTTGCTTGAGTTGATTTTTGCCAAATCTTGGCCTATTGCGGTTGATGAATTTCTCTTGAGATTAGTGGTTCGTTGGAGTTGATGGGTGCCAACAGGCCTCTAGTTGTCCTTGAGATAATTATTATTTTTCTTATTGTTGAGTTGCTTTTGCTACTTGTGACTGTTGTTAATTAGCGAGATTGATAATTTCCTTGTTGTTCCATCTTTGTTACTGGAACATAACTCATTTATCTGTTTGATATTTTGAAAAAAAAAATCAAAGCTTTATGTTGGAAGTTTGTAAACATGTGAAATCCTTGGCTATGCATTTCTTTTGGGTTATTTCGAGTATTGAAATTTAATTCTTCTCTTTTCTAGAAGAGAGTGTTTGAACCCTTTGTGGTGTTTTGCTGTGCTTAAGTGGGAGGTGGTAATCATATCAATAATTGATAAAGTATGAATTATCAAGTTAAGATGCTAGCGTGGTGCATAATTAATTTCTACTAACATCCTTGGAAGTGTAGTTGATTAATATGATGTTGTCCTATTGTAGTTTCTTGAAGAATTGTTGTTAAAGATTTGTCGATACATGTTTTGAACTCATGCAGTTATTGAGGAATATGAAAAAAAAGAATTGGTTTGATTATTATGATTGTTTAAATTCCCAACTCATTGGGTAGATTAGATTATTTGGTCTTAAGTAATTAATCTGACCATTCGGGATGGTTAAGTAAGGAGGTGTTGGATTATTGCTTTAGTAATATTAACTTTTAATATGTCGTCTATTTACATACTTGATGAGCATGTACAACTGCTAAATTCATATAACTTTTTCCATGCTAAATTGTTGAAACATGCATAAGAAATGGATAAAGGTTGGTGTATTGACTTGTGAAACCTTGTCTCGTAGAGTTTATATTAATAAAGTTTAAAGTTATTCCGTTCTAATTTCTAAACGTAAGGTGGAATATTGAATCTATGCTCATAATTGTTTTTGCGATTGCAAAACAGAGGCAGTATCATGAATGCTACCATGACAAAAATAATTATCAATTATTGACAGTAATAGCTAAAGAGCAATCAATTTGTGCTAAATTAGAGTTGAGCATCAATAAGAGTTAAATGTATGAAATATAGTAAGTGATTTATATAGTGTGTTTTTGGGAGATTGCCATGTTCTTGTAACATCTTGTTAAAAGAGTTTTGTTTTAATATTGTGGCTTGTGCACTAGGCTTTTTCTAGGCTAAGTAGTTGTAATCTTATTTAGATAATAAGAACATGATGAAGCGATTTATGGTGTTTCTTTTGGAAAAATTATAAAGGGGTAAGAGGATATGATAATTCTTACTAAGAGTATTTTATCTTGTTGTTAGTACGATTGGCAGTGTGTGGTTGTGATAATAATGTTGAATGTTCTATAAATAAAGGAATTTGATAGTTCCAAAGCACTAATTGAATTAAAGGTTTTGATATTTGCGGTCGGGATCTTTTGGATCTCATGATTTATGTGGTAGCTGAAATTATTTTGAGCAAAGTGATGTGTTGAATGATTTCATTAGTTTTTAAGTGATTCATGTGTTGTGGTCTTCAAATCTCTTCCTGTTGGAATTGGCAGGTTGATGCTGTAGCCAAAGAAAGTTGATCCCTTATCAAAGAAAAGAGTGTAGTAAAAGTATTTGAGGTCGGAGTAGAATGTGTAACTTTTGGAAGTGTGCATAACCTTTTGTTTCACCGCATAAGTGTTCCTCAAGTTTAAATAGCAATGTTTCTTCTTGTTGGTGGAGAATTGATATTTCTTTTCCTTTTGAGGTGCGTCTGCCCTCAGCTGAGATCTCATCTTTTGTTTTCCAAAATCATTGCTATTTCCATTGGTCTGGTGTCTGCTGCGAATGGTAACATTTTTCGTGTGCTGAAGTTTATTTCTATTTGCCTCATCTTCTAAGAAAGGGTAACTGATTTGTGTTGCGAAGCCTTTTATATTGTGTGATGGCAAGTGGATAGTGGTGGTCTAGTAGAGGATTTTGTGAAAACCTTAAATGTCACGATGTTTGAGGTACATTGGATGATATATTGTTTTCTTGGAATAATCCTTAGAATGGATTTGATTTAAATAGAATGTTTGTCTTGGAGCTAAATAATTTGCTGATGTTAAGGATTGAATATGTTTGAATTATGGGAAATTTTGGCATTTTCTTGACAATTCAAGTTTCTGCATTTCATTGATTCTTGGTTGAGGTTCCATTAAATCAAAGGAAAGTGTATGTGTATGTATACATATAGTGATAAATCACATAAAATAAAAAAGGGAATACCAAAAAGAAAGACTATATTTGACAACAGAAAATTTCAAATGAAATTACGAATCCGAAATGATGACCCGAACAAATGTCCAAAAATTCAGAAAAGAAAAATTAGCAATGTGTATGCAAATCCTCCGAATTCCGAACTTTAAAAATCCTCTAAATTTAAAAAGAGATTTTGCAAAGTGTCAAAAGGATAAAAAGAAAAATTTGAAAACATTAAAGTAAAGTCTTGAGGTTTTGGGCAAAAATACGTATACACAAAGTATTAAAAGATTTTATCATGAAAAATCAAAATAAAAAGAAAATTAAAAAAAGGAAAAAAAGAGAGGGAGAAGCTCCGGCCAGCCTAGCCCAGCCGAGCGGCCAGTGCCCCTCCCCCTCTCTTCCCTTTTCAACTTCGCTCTCTCCCCTCTCTGTCTCTCCCTCGATCGCTCCCTCTACCCGTTCGCTCGCTCACGTGCGTCGTGCGTCCTCTCCCTGGAAACACGGTGCCACGGCCCCACACCCACGCATTCTTTTGACTGGCAGTCGGCCGGCCATCCCCCACATCACCAAGGACCGTTGATGCCCGACCTCACCAACCCCTGTGCACTCCCATCGTCCGTTCCATCTCATTGCCAGGTCTATCTCCCTAGCACTATGGCCACACTGCCTCGTTATCACCTGCCATGCCCCCTCCGTGCGGCCAGCCTTCCCCGACAGCTATAAAAGCCCGCCAAAGCCAGCAATCGGCTCCCCGCACCTCCTACTCGCTCCCACCAAACATAATCAAGCTCTCGTGCCCTGTAGCTCACCGGGACTGCTTTTTTCTTCAACTCTGATCATTGAGCTCACCGTCGATCAAGGCGTCTCCATTCAATTCCTTTGGCTAGGAGCTTCTCCAGTGCACGGCGACGCCATTCCCATCGACAGCCTAAGCTCCCATCGCCTGGGCAACCCCCTCACCATGAACCTCCTCGGAGCTCCATCGCCGCACACCGACAGCGCACCACCGTCGTTCCCGAGCTCTGCCGACCCCCGAGGTAGCCTCATACCACCTCCCTGATGCTCCATCAGCATTGAATTGAATTGCAATGTATCACCATCGCCATTAGTTTCCTATTCGGCCTCTGCCCGAGCTCGCCATCGGCCAACATTCTGGCCAAATCAATCAGCGAGACCGAGCACAGAGGTAGGCGCCAGCACGTAGGTTCCATTTTTTGAATTTTTAACGTTTGGCCGCCGCCTCCTCCGCCAGCGACGGGCTTCGCCAGAATCGGGAGGAAGGAGATGACACTATTCATCTCAGGCGTTTAATTAATGTGCGTAATTAAATGCTAATAACTATCATTAACGGTAATAAGTCTCTGGCAAGTGGGCCCCCATTTAATTAAACCGGTACACTGTCCCCACCTATCAGTGTTAGACCGGAGTAATTAACCCGTGGGCCCCATCTATCAACGACCTAGAGAAAAGATTAATAACTCTCAGTGGACCCCACGTGTCAGTCCCTGGCACAGTTAAGAAATTTAAATACTAGTGGGCCCCATGTGTTAGCATCTGAAACTTTAAATAATTTATAAAAAGCCAGTTGGTCCCACCTTTCAGTGTAAGTAAAAGAAAAATATTAAAATCAGTGGACCCTACCTATTAGTCTCACATACTCTCTCTCCTCATAATATTAAATGATTTCTTATTTTAATTTTTGAATTTAATTCGGTTGAAACTTCAAAAATTCATAACTAATTCATTTTGTGAGCTTGTTTGAATTTTTGATGGAGATTTATTTAGTTATGTTGATTGTTTTTATTCTTTCTAAATGTACGTTCAGCATAAAATTAGCGTACGAGACCCAAGAGGAAGAATCCGAGGCAGACCCAATCCAAGATCAGTCAGACAAAGAAACCTGTGACCCAGGCAAGTCAATACTTTGATCATTTTAGATACCCATTTTTGCAAAGTATTTACATTCAAATTAGTAAGTGCATGCTATTATTTTATGTGTTATCCTATGTTATTTTTAATGTTTAGCTAGCTGCCCTTCTACATAAATTGCTAATATCATTCCTTTCCAGCACACTGAACAATTTATCTCCCTAGTAATAATATTTAAGATAAGCTTTCAAAAATAAAGTAAGTATATACAATATGCTTAGCCTTGCTTAGTTATTAGGGGTATTTAAATACCTCACCATTATATGCATGTACAAAATGCAAGTTTGGGGAAAGTCGTAGCTGGAAATGGTAGTATATTTTAAAGGATCATTATTTTCCGCTCCAAAATCCCTAAGTTGCTTTTACGTCTGGGCGGCTGGTTCGGGGGGTATGGTGCATTAGAATGCACGAGTGTGTGAATTGTGGTAGAACCGCCCAGATAACCTAAGGACCTAATCGGGTCATGACCTCCCATTGTAAAACAGTACAACCACAAGTTTGCAAAGTGCAACTTGGCTGAATAAACTTATTGAACCTCGGACTCATTTCACAGGTTGGGGGAAAGAGGTGCTGGAACGCTCGGGCCTGTTGTAGCTAAAGGGGACACCAACAGGAAGAGTGACTTGTTTCTTTGTCTTGCTAGCGCTATGGGGAGTGGAGCCTAGAGGCGCTAGTAATAGTGTGTGACATCCCATGCAACGTGTGGGACCCATCGCAAGTGGGAGCAGCCCATAGGTTGAGATGAGACCCCGAGACCAGGTAGTTTTGAAAGGTTACTATGATGATTTACTCAACTGCATGACTAAGAAATCATGCAGGGCAACGAGCAGATTGTCTCTTGTGGTGAAAGTGTACACACTCTGTAGAGTCAAAACTATTCGAATAGCTGTGCCCACAGTCAAGAGTGGACATAGGAACTTAACTCCGATATAGTTCTATTTCAAAAGCAATTTTAAAGGTTGGGACATAGAATGGAAAAATGAAGGACGATGGACTGTCCTGGTTTGTGTTGTCCTGGGTGTCATCTTAGAGATAAGTTAAACGGCTATAACGCTGAAAAATGGATATATGGTGTAGGTGACATGTAACAGTGGATGTAATCTGTACCAATACTATCATCACAAATCTTTTATTCAAAGGCATTATGACTTTAGTCCAGATGGCTAGGTCTAGGAAATTCTTATACATATATCTTAAGTCTTTTAAAATGCAATTTCCAGCAAAATAAAATAACCCGAGCCTATCCTTTGTCAAGCCATGCATGTTATATAATTGCATTCTATGTATTGGCTCGCTGAGCACGGTGGTTAGTGTGCTCACACTTGCATAATCATATCCAGAAGCAGGAGAACAAGACCATTATGCTTACGAGGATACGCCGAGTCAAGGAACCCACAAGGCAACGAGGGCGGATTTTCTTAAGGCCTAGTCCTGAGCATGTAGGCTTGCCGTAAGGGTGTGCGCCTACGCTACCTATGGCTAGGCAATATAGATGCACACATTTACCCCTAGTCGCCTGCTTGTGGCTTATGGTCCCGCTAATGTTTTTATCTTCTGTTACTATATTTTGGTTGTAAGTATATGGCCTGGGAGGCCCACTCTACAAAACAGTTGCCCGACGTGGCATATTTGAAACTCTTATATATGTAAATTATATTTTGACTGTATGATCATCATGCGATGTATGAAATGATAACAGCAATGTACTGTGAGCACTATCTACTGATCCAGGGAATAGTGCGGTGGAATCACAGAGGATTCTGGATTTCGAAACCGAGTCCGACAGCGGTGGTATCAGAGCATACGCCTATAGGGTAAAACCTTAGGAAGGCTACTAGGTCTAAGGACTTACTTTTATAAACCTATAAAGGGGTTTTAGAAAAAATATAGTATATTATTTCTTCTCTTACCCCTCCTAGATCTGATCTTGTCTCTCTTCTTTTGATTTTAAAGAGATACTAACTCTAGTACCTTACTTGACAGATGGCTGGAGGTGCGGAAGGTGGCTGGGACTATTTCTTCCATGGACAAACTGGGGGAGAGTTTGCTTGCATTCTACGCAAGCTGCTACACTATCTGGGGTACAAGGAGCAACCCATCTATCGAGGACACAAGACCACCGAGGGGCCCTGAGAGTCGTGGCTCATGGAGATCTTCTTCTGCACTTTGGACGAGACTACACCACCTCACGTTTTTTAGAGCTTGCACAGGAGGAGTATCACTTCCACCGCTCTCCAGGATGCGGCCCACATTGCTGATGGCCTAGCATTGCTGATGTCGTCGTTCTTCTACTACCCATCTTGCCAGGAGGAGGCAACCTACTGTGAGACCTTCATTCCGGAGACAGAGGACAACCCCATGCTCTCCCATCGGGTGCACCTCACTCGGGCCATGGGAGCTACCTATGCTGCTGCACTGGAGGAGATCACCGATCTATGTCAGCTTCTTCTCTCTAGTTACAGCCGTGAGCAGACACTCCGGGAGCAGCTTGCCAAGTGCGAGAAGGCACTTGCGGAGGTGGAGAAGGAGAAGACCGCCACCCTTGCCGAGCTATAGAGGACTACGGTAGCCCGGCTCCTGCACCACCATAGCCACGAGCTAATGGGGCTCGTACTCAACTCACTGCATGGAAGAGTGTGCGACTTCCAGGTCCGAGGGACACAGTCACCCTTGGAGAGCCCTCTACGTTCGTATCCGCTCCTGCTCGCACTCTCACTTGGACTCCTCAGAGTTCAGTGACTTGGACTCCCAGTCTTCGGACTACACTCCTTCTTGAGAGCCAGCGTCGTGGGGGAGTGTGATACGGGCAACCCTGATCTTCTCGACGTAGGATCACGATAACTAGTGCTTCTTAACCAATCTCTCTAGCTGTACACCCGTGCCAATGTATGAACTCACAACTCTTTGGAAATTCGCCAAGATACACTGAGCTTTCTCCACGACACCACGAGTAGAGAAACGCCGTGCCCTCAATCCCCAATGGAAAAGCAAGCACGACCTTGATTCAAGAACGATAGCTCAATTCCTCTTAAGTAATCCTCGCATGGACACTTTGGTGAAAAAAACAAGCAATATGCTGTTCTAGTTTCAATCTAAAAAGTGGTCTTGAACCCTAATGGAGGCAGCGGCGGCTACTTAAAGGCCAACCCTAACCTCACGCACGCATGCGATTGGGCCTAAGGCCAAGTCCCAGTTGGTTTTGGCCCAAGAGACCGAAAGAAACTCTACTACTCAATCCATAATCAACTTGGACACACCTACTTGATATGGTTCGGACTCAACTAAAAAACGAGATACATGACCGAAATTAGGTGGTTTTGGTCAGCCCAAGTGGCACGCAGGCCGGACACATGTTTTCTTCTGTTTTGGAGCGTCCTTCAAAGAAACAGCCATAACTTTTGCATACGAGCTTCATTTTCGACGTTCTTGCACTTGTTTCAAAGCTAACGAAGAGTTTCATCCAAAAATCCATAAAGTCCGGATCTAATTCATTTGCGAGGCTCTGAAAAACAATGCATCTCCAAAAAACATCGTTTAGGCCCTCAAAACAGCCTCCGAAGTTTCCAGACCGTATAATCCTTCTTCTCGACCGCATTGACCTTTCTGAGTAAGCTCCTCCTCATACCTAAGCACGCACAACACACTAGAATTAGGTAGTAGCAAATTCTTATCAAAATTATACTCTTTAAAGAACAAATTGACCTGTTGTTGGAGCTTCTTTGCTCGTGCTCGTGTAATCGGCCCTGTTGGTTCAATTGCAGGAGTTGGAGTTTCTTGTATAGGAGTGGATGAACTAGGACTAGCAGGGATGTCCTCATCAGAGTGGACCTTTTGTGTAGTGCTCGATGTGGTATGGCGAGCATGTGTCCCTGTAGTAGCAAGATGATGTATTAGGGCTTAGTTCGTGGTTGTAACTAATTGCTCGACAAAGCCTAAGTGCTATGATGAGCTGTACTGTATGAACCTTTAAAAACTTATAAATGTATTGCAGCCGAAAGTAGGTCTTGTATTGTAATTGGCTTTGTCGTTTTTCATGCTTTCGATGTGTTTTGCATGATTTGGTTTTGGGCCAAAAGCCCGCATACATAGCGTGTGTAATTAAAATATAGTTGACATCTGCAGATGGCCACCCAACGCGTTACAAGAGCCCAGGCTAGTGCTGCACCAGGCGTGTAGGCTGAGGCTACTGCTAGTCAGGAGACCCCACAGATGTGCTGAGGCAGAAGCCGAGGCCATGAAGCAAATCCTCCACCACCATCCCCACCGGAACACCCCAGACTGGCCCAAGTGATGGCCCAACAAACCCAACTTCTGCAAGCCATTTTTACTGGCCAGCAAGACAACGCCAGTGGCCACAATACTAAGTTGGCGGATTTCCTAAGAATAAGACCCCTGACCTTCTCATTCGCTGACGAGCCTCTTGAAGCCGAAAATTGGCTTCGAGATACTGAAAGGAAGCTCTGGCTGGCCAAGTGCAACGACGAAGACCGAGTGATCTTCGCTACCCACCAACTTAAAGGAGCTACCACCGCTTGGTGGGAAAATTATCTATCCACTCGAGGCCAAGAGGATGCTTCAGCAGGAGACGACTCCGAGGAGGAAACTGCAAACCAAGGGGTAGCTGTAGGGCAAGAACCACAAGGACCCCACCGAGCTCCACAAGCCTAACATGCCCATATAGCCATAACTTGGGCAGAGTCAATACAGCCTTCAAAGCCATCTTTGTCCCCGCTGGAGTTATGAGGATGAAGAAGAACGAGTTCCGCACCTTGAAGTACGGGAATATGTCAGTTAGCGAGTACCTCACTAAGTTCAATCAGCTCACTCGATATGCCCCAAAGGATGTGGCAGATGACGAGGAAAAGATCGACTGGTTTTTCGAGGCCTTGAATGAGGAGTTGCGAGTGCAAATAATCGTACAAGACATCACTAGCTTTCATCAGCTGGTAAACAGGACCCTCATTCTGGAGAATGAGAGAAAAAACTTGGAGGCCAGTCGCAAAAGGAAGCAAGTAGTGCAGAGACCACAGGGAAGCTTCATCCAGAAGTTCTTCAACAACCCCTCCTACAACAGGCAGCAACTTCTACTGTGGCACCCCATACCCGTGGTAGTATTCCACAGATCCCTCGACACAGGGGTCAATCCACTTGGGGAAATCCTCTGGCAAACTATAACTGTTTCAGCTGTGGGGAGAAAGGGCATTTTGTTAGTCGGTGCCTAAATCGGAACCCCACGCTAGTAAAGTTCAACTTGGGAACCACTCCTGTTCGAGGCCAAGCATCAGTGTCAGGCAAGGGGTATCAAACCCCTCAACCCAACAGGACTGCTTCCACTCCCAACCATGGCCGGATGAACCACATCACTGTAGAGGAGGCCCAAGACGCAGCGGGAGTATTGAGGGTATGTTTTCTGTCAAGACTATCCCGACGCATGTTCTTTTTGACTATGGGGCTTCACATTCATGCATAGCAAGGGGGTATGTGGATAAGGTGGGATTACCTACATACCCATTAAAGAAGCTAGTGGTTTTTAGTTCACCTGCTGGAACCATCACGGCCACCCTAGTATGCCCAAAAGTAGATATCACCATGGAAGAGTTGGGCTTCTTGGCAGATCTAATAGTGCTGCACTCACAGACCTTGGACATTATTTTAGGAATGGATTGGCTAGCCAGACACTATGGAATAATAGATTGTGCCACCAGGAGAGTAAGTTTGACTAAATGTCCAGAGCTGACCATAGCAGTTAGAGTGGATCGACCGTATCGCTGGGGGCGTGCGGTTAACCATTTTGAAGAAGTACCTCTAGAGGGAATGCTTGTAGTACAAGACTATCTTGAGGTATTTCTAGAGGAATTACCAGGCATGCCACTAGATAGAGACCTGGAGTTCGTTATTAACCTGAAGCTTGGAGCTACCCCAATTGCCAAGCGACCATACAGGATGACTGTCAATGAATTGGAGGAGCTCAAGAGGCAACTCCAAGAATTGCAAGAGAAGGGTTTCATTAGACCCAGTTCATCTCCTTGGGGATCCCCAGTACTCTTTGTCAAGAAGGAGGATGGCATTATCCACATGTGTGTGGACTATCGGTCGCTAAATGAAGTGACCATCAAGAACAAGTACCCCCTCCCTAGGATTGATGACCTCTTTGACCAAGTAGGAGGAGCTACCACATTTTGCAAAATTGATCTGAGATCAGGCTACCACCAGCTGAAATTAGACCTACGGACATCTCAAAAATAGCCTTCACCACCAGATATGAGCTGTATGAATTTACAGTCATGTCCTTTGGCCTGACTAATGCCCTGACTTACTTCATGAATCTCATGAATAAAGTCTTCATGGAATACCTGGATAAGTTTATAGTGGTGTTCATAGATGATATTATCATCTATTCCAAGAATGCTGAGGAACATGATGAACACTTGCGTATGGTACTAGAAAAGCTAAAGGAGCATCAGTTGTATGCCAAATACAATAAGTGTGAATTTTGGATAAATGATATTAGCTTTCTAGGCCATATAGTATCAGCTGGCGGAGTATCGGTAGACCCCACCAAGATTGAAGCTGTGGTAGAATGGAAACAGCCCACAACCATAACATAAGTAAGAAGCTTCCTTGTGTTAGTAGGATATTACAGAAGATTCATAGAAGGGTTCTCACGGATTGCCAAGCCGCTGACCTAGCTGCTTAAGAAGGAGCAGAAGTTTGAATGGACCAGGGCTTATGAGGAGAGCTTCCAAGAGCTCAAGAGAAAGTTAACTTCCACCCCCGTTCTAGTCCTACCAAATATCCGCAAGGACTTCGAGGTTTATTGTGACTCCTCCCATCAGGGCCTTGGATGTGTATTAATGCAAGGAGATAAAGTTGTGCCGTATGCGTCAAGACAACTTCGCCCTCATGAAGTGAACTATCCCACCCATGACCTTGAGTTGGCTTCTGTGATTCATGCCCTAAAAATCTGGCGGCACTATTTGATCGGTAACCATTGTGATATGTATACCGATCATAAAAGCCTTAGGTACTTCTTCATGCAATCAGACCTCAACTTAAGGCAAAGAAGATGGTTGGAGCTAATAAAGGAATATGACCAAGACATTCACTACCACCTTGGTAAAGCAAACGTGGTAGCTGATGTCCTAAGTCGCAAGGCTTATTGCAATAATCTTATGGTCAATGAAGAACAACTAAAACTTTATAAGGAGCTAGTGGCCCTCAACCTGGAAATCATGGAGAAAGGCACCATAGCAGCTACGGAGATCCAACCAAGCATATAAGAACTTATCATAGCTGCCCAAAAAGAGAATTCAACAGTCCTGAGGATGAAAAGCCAAATGGCCAAGGGAAAGGCTTCGAAGATGACCGAAGACCCACAATGAGTCTTGAGATATGGGACACGCATTTTTCGTTCCCCACCAAGAGGACCTTAAGAACTCAATACTAAGAGAAGCACACTGTTCTATGTACTCCCTTCACCCGGGGGCACTAAGATATATCAAGATATGAAATAATGGTATTGGTGGCCAAGAATGAAAAGGGATATCTCTGAGTATGTTGCTTGCTCCAGCGTGTGTCAAAGAGTAAATACTGAACATCAGCGGCTAGCAGGATTACTGCAGCCCTTGCAAGTGCCACAATGGAAATGGGAAGAAGTAGGAATGGACTTCATCACAAACTTGCCTCGGACCAAGGTTGGATATGACTCTATATGGGTCATAGTGGATAGGCTAACCAAAGTTGCCCACTTCATTTTCGTCAAGACCACTTACAAGGGAGATAAGCTGGCAGAGTTATACATGTCTCGCATCGTGTGTCTACATGGTGTACCCAAGAGGATTGTTGTGGCTACAGACCAAACAGAGAGAGAGGGGGTATGGTAGTGGAGAGTTAGCTGAACAAATGACCTCTTCTGTCTTTCCCAAGGACTAGTCACAATACATAAGCACTCCCTCTGGTGATGAGCGACATTACCATCGTAGCCTTACCCGGAGCCCCTTACCGAGGACAAGCTACGAGGACAAACTATGTCATTTACATGATTTACAACCTTCTTAGCAGGCTAGCTGGGTTTAGGTGGGGGCCACCCCTACAACAGGAGCCTCTCATGGTGAAGGGCTTCACAGGCCGACGCCATGTTGCCGAGTCCTTTGGCCCCCTCCGTCCCTGCGGCCTGTTACATTGTGTGATTGCGGGCGAGGCAGAGTCGGAGCCGGGGGCGTGCAACGGAGCCGTTGGCGAAGTCTTGCGGTGGGCGATCGCAGCAGGGTCGCGTCTACGCTGCGAAGGTGAGGGCCGCGTCTACGCTGCGAAGGTGAGGGCCGCGACGGGTGTACTGCAGAGGCGAAAACCTCGCCCGAGCAGCCGCTTGTGCATGGCCAGGCGACCGCGAGCGCACGCGCCTTGCTGGCGGCTGGCCTCGCGCCGGTTGGTGCGGGCTCTCGCCGAGTGACCTGCTGCGTCAGTGCTCTTTGCAACCTGGCATCCATGGAAAGGCACGGGGCGCATTAGAGTAGTAAAACGGTTGTAGTAAGAGCGAAGAGGTATGATGTGCGGCAAGTGCCGGGGTTGTCCCAGGCCACTGGAGTAGAGGAGGCGCCCTTGTGGCGCGGCTTGCGGACGCGCGGCTGCATGTGGAAGTGCCTGGACCGAGGGCGAACTCCGGATTGCACCACGGGGGCGGGGATCGCGGCGAGGGCGAAGTCGAAGTCGTTCCGCTGAGACGAAGGCTTCGCGAAAGGTGGGTTTGCGGGCCCCTGGTGGTGTCGCATGTGGCCTGCGAGGATGGAGACCCCGCCGTCACAGCCATGTGCGCACGTGCAGTCCTGTGAGGATGCTGCACGCATGTGAGCGGCCGTGCCACATCAGCTGCCTGCGGGTGCGCCTCTCTGCGCGTAGGTGGCGCTTGAGCTTCCGCCGATTGCGCTTCTTGACGCTTGGGCGATGCTTCGACTTCCGCCGATTGTGCTTTTTGACGCGTGGGCGATGCTTCGGCTTCCGCCGATTGCGCTTCTTGACGCTGAGGAGGTCTGCATAAATACATACCAGAGGGCCGTAGGGTCGTCTGGGCTGGCTGAGATATCTTTGATCTCGAAAATATGCCTTCTTCTGTTCATGAACACGCAGTGAAATATTGTCGGGTTGATGAACAGATGGAGGCCTATTTTCGAGCGGAATAGTGCGGCGATCACCGGCTGCCGTGCGCACGCAGGGGAAGGAGGCCGCTGCGTTGCAAGCAGTTGAGCGGTGCTTTGCGCGGCGCGTCATGGGCACGTAGCGCTGGCCGGCCCCGCATGGATCGGCGTAGATTTTTCTTGAACGGGCTGCTCCGCGAGCGCTCCCCACGCGGGTGCGTGTTGACGGCGCGAGCAAACCTGATATTACGTCGCGAAGCCGAGGGTGCCGTCGAAGGCGGAGCTAGGTTATCTTGTATAAATTCCCGAGCAGACACGCGGCGAGGCGCTATTGGCGTGCCGTGCTCTACCAGGGCCCTTAGTGCAACCGCCGCTTGACCGGACGCGGTGCGCACGGGTAGGCGATCGTGGGGATGTGGGCGGTTCGCCTCCCAGCAGTTATGCACATCGACGGCGTGGGAGGCACAGGGGTATTAAGTACCCCTTGTATTAGGCCACTTGCCTTTTCATCACCTTGTCTTCTAGCTCCCGCTCACGTGTCCCAATCTCCTGGCCTCCTTGCTTCCTTCTACGTCCCGGAGCTCCAGAAGAGCGATGGCCTACGACGGGGCGCGCGCGCGCACGGTTGACAACAGCGCCGTCTTCCGGCGGGCCTCGCCGCTCGAGGTGAAGTACACCCTCGAGGGGCGCTACTCCGCGAGTGTGGACGAGTGGTGGACGGCGGTGAAGAGAGGAGGGGAGCCGTGCTCCCGCATCCTAGGCTCCACGCTGGTGACGGAAGAGACAATCCGTGGCCTTCTTCGTGAGGGGAAGCTGTCTGACCGCCGGGATGTGCGACTGCCCGCGGGCGACGAGATCGAACCGCACCCCGATACATCGGAGGCGATCGTGTTCGTCGCCTACCTCGAGGCTGGGTTACGCATTCCGACCGCCAGGCTTGTCGGGGACGTCCTGCGGGCCTTTGGGCTTGAGCTGGCGCAGGTAACGCCGAATGTGATAGCCCGGCTTGCCGTGTATAGTTGGGCTACGCGCACGGAGGCATGCTGGCCTACCGCGTCACTGTTCGCGTTCCTTCATGATATCCGGTGCGCGGTGGAGGAGTAAGGGGACGGGGCACTGCCTGCCTTCGGCGGCGTCGATCTCGCGCTGCGCCCGCAATGTAAGAAGATATTTCCCGCGGAGTCGAGTCGAGCAGAGTGGGGGCCGGACTGGACGAGGCGGTGGTTTTACTACCGCGTGGCAAGCGGTGGCGGTCTTGAGTGCTCGGGGCGGCCGGTGGCGGTTAGCGCCATGCCCGGCGCGCCCCTAAATGCCGATGATGAGTGGGTAGCCCGGAGGCTTATGGGGATCACCGCCCGCTTCAATATTCGTGACCTCGCTGAGGAGTTCGTTATGTACGGCGTGGCGCCACTTGCTGCGGAGTGGCGTGTTGCTCCTGGGAGCCTTCGGCGTGACAACGTGCGCCCTTCCATGTCTTTGCTGCCGAGGCCCTCCGGTCCGCGTAAATTGTGTTGGAGTTGGCTTTTGTGCAGGGTTCATCGAGGCTGTTGCCTTTACAACGTGCCCCCGTGCCCTTCGCAGGTACTTCCCTGGGGACGCAGAGCGTGCGGTGTGTGCGTTCCTTATACTGTACACAGCCAGGGAGCACACACTGCGCGTGGCTGCCACCGCGGAGGCAGGTCTGGGGTGGTTGAACTGCGTGTGCGAAGCTTTGGGAATTAGGGTGTCAGCACGCGTTGTTCTAGTTCCCAGCCCACCCCGCCGCGACTCCACGGGGGAGAGGGTACTAGCGGACGCGGGGTCCGGCTCGACAGAGCATGTAGACTTGGAGGCAAAGGCGAGTGCTGCGTTGCCACCAGTCTGTGTTGAGACGGATCCATCAGTCTTGGAGGATGTTGGGGCGGAGCCATTGCCCACGGCCGTGGGACCTCCTTCCGCGGCGGTTTCTGAGGCGGGGCCGCCTTCGTACTCCCCAAAGGCGAAACGACCCCGCATACGGTCGCCCCTTCGCTCGTCTGGGGGTTTTGTTGTAGCGAGCCGGGTCAGAGCCCAATGGGACTCCGGCTCCGACACCGAGTGCTTCGGTGCCCCCACGGCCCTGATCGAGGTTGCGGCTGCCAGCGGCGAGGGCTTGGTGGAGCTGAGCTTCGACACCGAAGTTCCCCTAGTTGGCGAGGTGGGCGAGGATGCGGAGGTCCTTGTGGACTCGGGTGGGGCTGAAGGTAAACCTTGATTTTGATTGTGACCTGCTATGTATTCGCAGGGCTGACCGTCGTGTGCCCTTACAGCAACATTGCTCCCCGAGCGCGGGTGGCCCACGGAGCCCAAAGACGGCTTCTTGGGAGGGGCACCCGGCGCCACCGAGACTATTGCTGCGGATGCCGCCCGTCGTCTAGCGGACTTCATTCCTCGAGCAGAGGTGTTGGCGGCATGGCGAGGGGCCGCTGATGATGCGGCCGCGAGCTTAGATTGGGACGCCTTGCAGATCTGCGAGCCTGAATTGCTTGAGGGGGTGCTTGAGGTCTCGCAACTGAGGGTAAGTGCCTGACCCCGAGCGGCCCGTAGCCACTGGGAGGTGTACTGATTGCTTCATTGTGCAGACTTTTGCCCTCAGTCGGGCACTATAGGCGGCCCATGCCCGGGAGCGGGAGGCTTTGGAGGGCCGGCTGCGCGCCGTCGAAGGGGCCCTTCGCGCGTCAAAGGAGGCGCATTCCGCTAAGGATGACCGCATGCGACTCCTGGAAGCGGAACGCGCGGCAGCCGTCTCGTATGCCACAGAGCGTGTGGCGTCGACTCGGTAGGCAGCGATGGTGGAGCGCGACGGACTGCTCCAATAGGTTGCCGCACTGGAGGAAGAGAACGGTCGCCTCGCTGCGTCCCTGGGGGAGCGGGATGAGGCATTGGGTGCCACCTCGACAACGGCATGGGAGGCTATGCTGGCCCTGGAAGGTACCCTTGAAAATCTCGTTGCCGAGGTACCGCCCCGCTCCTTCGGGCCCGAAGAGCTTCCACGGACACTTCGACGGATTGCGGAAGCGGCCGATCTCGCCAAGCCAGCCGCGGCGTCCTTGGCAATCACTGCTCCTATGTGACTGCTTGCCTGGCGTGCGCTCTTCTCCAACACCGGGGCTGCCGCCATGTCGATGAATTGGGCGGCCCGCAGCTGGAGATGCCCGCTGGAGCCGAGGTGATGTCCGGGGCCGTGCGCGCCGTTCGGCCCGCCGTTCGGTTTTTTCACGAGCGGATCTGGGAGTATATTGGGGAGGCCGCGGCGAAGGGGAGCTACGACGGAACATGTACGGCGAGAGGAACCTTGGCGAATGGCTTGACAATGTTGCCCGGCGCGACGATGACGGGGCCGACGGCTCAAAGCAGGTGTGACCCCGGGTTCTTGTATGCTTGGTGTGTGTTGTAACCTTGCGTACTCCATGCCGCGAATGAATTGCAAACTGCTTCGCTTCCTTGATCGATCTTGCCCGTTTGCTCCGAGTAGCTGCTCGATGGGGAGCTGCTGCTGGTTTCTAACGTTGAAACTCAGCGCCGCTTACGTCGCTGATGGCGGGCCGAAGACTCACTGGACTTCTGGGCGAATCGACCCTTGGCGGGCGAGACTTCGGCGCGAAAAGTCAGCCCAACGAAGCCAGACGAGTAGTGCCGGCCCGGCGGGTTTTTGTAAGAACGTAGTGGCGGTTTGGTAGACAAGTCGGGAAATTCATCCTTGCCGTTGTTTTTGGATGCATCTGCTTTGTGTCTTCTTTTTGGTGGGGTTTGTTGGTTGGCAGACGCCTGGGGTAGACGTGGAGGTGGGGCATAGTCGCTGCGCAAGCGCTCCGTCCCCTACCCTCCGACGTGGTGGCGCGAGCCGCGCCTGGTCGGGTAGATGCGCGGCGCCCGCCCCTACCCTGCGGCGGTGGCAGCGGAGCTGGAGCGTAGTCGGCAGATGCGCGAGCGCCCGCCCCTACCCTCCGGTGGTGGCGGCGAGCCGGCGCCTGGTCGGCGAGACGCGCGAGCGCTCGCCCCTACCCTCGGTGGTGGCGCGAGCCGCGCCTGGTTGAAGTAGACGCGCGAGCGCTCGCCCCTACCCTCGGAGTGGTGGCAGCGAGCCGCGCCAATCGGCAGACGCGCGAGCGCCCGCCCCTACCCTCCGGTGGTGGCGCGAGCCGCGCGCTAGCCGGCGCAGACGCGCGAGCGCCCGTCCTTACCCTCCGGCGGTGGCGTGGAGCCGCACCTGGTCGGCGTAGATGCGCGAACGCCCGCCCCTACCCTCCGAAGTGGTGGCGGCGAGCCGGGCGCTAGTCGGGCAGACGCGTGAATAAATGACCTCTTCTGTCTTTCCCAAGGGCTAGTCATGATACATAAGCACTCCTTCTGGTGATGAGCGACATTACCGTCGTAGCCTTACCCGGAGCCCCTTACCGAGGACAAGCTACGTCATTTACATGATTTACAACCTTCTCAGCAGGCTAACTGGGTTTAGGTGGGGGGCCACCCCTACAACAAGGATAGTCTCAGACCGAGGTACTCAGTTTACCTCGTATTTTCGGGCCAGCCTTCATGAAGCCCTTGGCACCCATCTTTATTTCAGTACTGCTTATCACCCCCAGACTGACAGACAAACAGAGAGGGTGAATCAAATCCTGGAAGACATGCTTCGTGCCTATGCCCTAGATTTTGGTATGGATTGGGATAAGTGCTTGCCCTACACTGAGTTTGCTTATAATAATAGCCACCAAGCTAGTTTGAAGATGTCCCTGTTTAAAGCCTTATATGGAAGAAAATGTCAAATCCCTCTACATTGGTCTGAAGTAGGGGAAAGTTCCATCTTTGGACCAGAAACCCTTCAACAAGCTGAAGAGAAAGTCCGCTTGATTAGGGATCGACTACAAGTTGCTCAATCTAGACAGAAAAGCTATGCAGACAAAAGATGAAGACCCTTGCAATTTGAAATTGGAGACTACGTATACTTAAAGGTGTCACCCTTGAGAGTAGTCAAAAGATTTAAAGTCAAAGGGAAGCTCACTCCCCGTTACGTTAGGCTCTTCCCCATCAAGGCTAGGAAAGGAGAGGTAGCCTACCAATTTGATCTGCCTATGAATTTAGCAGATATACATGATGTTTTTCATATATCCCAACTCAAGAAGTGTCTCCAGGTGCCAGAAGACCAAACTCCTTTACAAGAGATCAAGATAGATAATGACTTAACCTACCAGGAGCGTTCTATCAAGATCCTCAATATGATGGAGAAGAAAATAAGAAACCAAACCATTCAGATGTGCAGAGTTCAATGGAACTACCATACTAAAAAGGAAGCCACATGGGAGTGCGAAGATTAGTTGCGAAAAGATTACGCCTACCTGTTTTCAACTTATACCGAATCTTGGGGTCGAGATTCCTTATAAGGGGGTAGACTTGTAAGATCCTAAATTCTGAAACTATGAATATTGGCCCTGTTTTTTTGCGGCTTCTAAAAGCCGCTTTTGGCTTTTACTACAGTAACTAACTTTTAAACGGAGTATTTTTTTAAGATAGGGTCTACAAGTTAATTGTAGTACACATTAAAAAACTAATATCTGTACCATCAAAAATTGCAAGCGAGTATCTCTCTTTCCACAATCTCTGTCGTAAACAGTCAAAAAGCTATCAGCCGCAGCAAAAAAGAACAGGCCCATTGTGTAGTTTATGGCATTTGGAGATTTTTGGCATTTTCTTGACAATTCAAATTTCTACATTTCATTGATTCTTGGTTGAGGTTCCATTAAATCAAAGTAAAGTGTATGTTTATGTATACATACAATGCTAAATCACATAAAATAAAAAGGGAATATCAAAAATAAAGAGTATATTTGACAATAGAAAATTTCAAATGAAATTACGAATCTGAAAAGCTGACCCGAACAAATGTCCAAAAAATCACAAAAGAAAAATTAGCAATGTGTATGCAAATCCTCCAAATTCCGAACTTTAAAAATCCTCTAAATTTAAAAAGAGATTTTGCAAAGTGTCGAAAGGATAAAAAGAAAAAATTTGAAAACATTAAAGTATTAAAAAAATACATATACACAAGGTATTAAAAAATTTTATCATGAAAATTCAAAACAAAAAGAAAATTAAAAAAAGAAAAAAAGAGAGGGAGAGGCTCTGGCCAGCCCACCCGAGCAGCTAGTGCCCCTCCCCCTCTCTTCCCTTTTCTCCTTTGCTCTCTCCCTCGCTCCCTCCCTCTACCCGTTTGCTAGCTGCGCGCCCGTTTTCTCGCTGTGCGCGCTGTGCATCCTCTCCCCTAGAAACACACTCCCGCGGGCCCATACGCACGCATTCTTCGCCCCTCGCCTCGTTGCACGCCCGTGGTACCGCCACTCATCCCATGGGCGAGCTCTGGTGTACGTGTCAGCATGTACGTGTGCTGCAGCGTGAAGCTCTCTCGCGGCGAAGGCATGCACGGCAGGTGATGAGTGGTCGGCCGAAGCGGCCAGGCTGGCGGCGATGATGATTCTAGTGGCGCGACCGACGAGAAGGGAAAAACTATACCCCCACCTCTTATGAGACTAATTTGACTTAACACTATTATAGAAATCATCATTACAGAAGATTCAAAAACATCATTACAAATAGTTTTCTGAACCATTTGAATTTATAAGTTAGTGATAATCAAAGACTATTACAGGTGGTTTGTAACTAGAACCGTCTGTAAAAAACACTATCACAGATGGCTCTAACCGTCTGTGATAGTGTATGTATCATAGACTTTTAGAAAGTATCACAAACGGTTGGTATCTAGAACCGTCTGTGATGTGTGAGTATCACAGACGGTTTTTGTTTTGAGCTGTCTGTGATAGTGTTTAAAACCATATGCGATAGTTCATTATATACCTATTTTTTTTTCTATTTTTCAGTTAGCCTTAGAAAATGTTAGCTATACCTTTTGAAAATAAGCGAAAACAAGCAAATACGATAGTAAACATAGCAAAGAACATTCTATTTTCATTACAATCAATCATTACTACATCACAAGATTACAATCTACCATTACAATATCACAAGAAAACATAGCAGAGAACATTCTATTTCCATTACATGGCACATGAAGTACTCGCATGGCACGGTCTGGTAGCTCGGGTATGCCTTCTTGGCGGCCGCCTCACTGTAAGAAACAGAATCATCGTAGTTACAGAATCAAATACTAGAAGAAACCATGGAGGGAGGAAGCTAGACACATTTGATCAAACACAAAGAGGTGCTGCCGGGCTGATCTGGTATGCGACCTTCAAATCATCTGCACAAAGAGGTCGAGGAGCCTAGAGAGATTTTGAGCGCTGATCCATGGGTAGGAGATGGGTTCAGGTGAGTATTTATAGGGGAGGAAGAGGAGGGAGCTATGATCCGTGAGGTATGGGTTGGTCGGTTTCTCTTGATTAGAATTGGGTTGGAAAGGATTGACGGGCCCAGCGCTCAGAGATTAAATTATCACAGATGGTTTGAACCACAAACCGTCCGTGATTATCACAAATGGTTTGGAGTCCAAACCATCTGTGACAAATACTACGTATATACCGATACAATATAAATAACTAGTTAAAATATAAAATAGCAAAGTTTTATATGGCTTATATATACTCATTTGAAAGGTTTCGACGAGATCTACAACTTTGCAGTTGAGACAAACCCCAAATTTCGAAGGGAAGATAAAAAAGTTTGGCAAAAATAGAAATAAAAAACTTACGATGCAAATTTGAGGCTAAAGATAGCCAATTTTATGGGTCTTAGAGGGCGACTAGCACAAGTGGTATTTCTTTTGAATCGGGTTTGTCGTTAGCTTTCCAACAAGTATAAGAACGTCAAAAACGGTCACCGTATACAAAAATTATACCCATTTTACTTAAGAGGTGTCGGAACAGAATTCTACTCAAACTCAAGCGAGAATTTATGAAATTTTAAAGGATTATGAGGCGGGAAAGATATCACAAACGGTTTGTAATATAAACCGTCTGTGATAACCTCATTATCACAAACGATTTGTATTATAAACCTAACAAGAACTGTCTGTGATATGCGAAATATCGCAAACGGTTCTTACCAAGAACCATTTGTGATACTATAATAGACGGTTCTCACCAAGAATCGTCTGTGATTGCATTTAACACTGGAGGTTTTTGTGAACCATCTGTGATGAGACATCTAATATAATCTTTTTTGCAGTAGTGTAACACTCTAACTTGTACAACTTGCTGCAGAGAACCAACCTCTACTTCAAATTTCAAGACATCTTTTTAGTATCTTTTTTCTTTAATTATATACAGGTTCATAAAAAAATATTTTTTTTGTTTTTAGAATATTATGGTCTGGATGATAGACTCTGAGTAGGATACGATTTCTACTTATATTAAACCTAGTTAGAGGTTCTCCAAGTTGAACATGATATCTTATCGTATCTGATGAAGATCTGATTAGAGGCTATATAAAAAGGGTACGGGGTTGAAGAGATATTCTGAGTTATTCCTATGGAAACTCTAGTCATCACTTTTTATAACCTTTGCCATATGTACTGGTATTAGTATATCATTATACAATGTTTCACTTCTAAGATATATGAACCTTGATAAAGATGATGCTGCTAGTACACGGAGGTGTAGAAGTTTATAGGTACCTGACCAGCCACTAGTTGGTAGGATGCAATAATTTATTTATATTATAGCTATTAATTCTGAGGAGGGGTGTCGGATGACCAAGACACCGATGGCCCTTCCGAAAGCTAGGAGGGGGGCCGATTACGAGGTGACTGGACACGAAGGAGATGAAGGCATGGCAAGAGCAGCACTATGTGGCTAACGTGCTAGTGGCTGCGCTTTACCGGGTCCATAAATGACCATCAAGGAAAACCTACGGAGAATTATACAAGCAATACCTTTTCAACATTGCATCTGTTCAGAATGGATCATTTTAGAAGGACTTTGGAGGAATTTGTATTGTTTCAAGCAAGGTTCTAAAAAGTCTATACAACAGTAAACGGTATTTGTTCTGTCGTATCCACCTAGGCTAATAGCGACTACACAGCCTAAACGCCCCGATTACGCAGTCTAACGGGCAATCATGCGGTTGCTGGCTGGGCACCGTTTCCTTGCATCGATCTAGTAGACTCGTTTTGAAAGCATTGGTTTCAAGCGAATTTTTTTTTTCGTAAATTTCCTCATTTTAGATATGGGTCTCACGACCCCATTCCAACTGTGCCCGGAATGTGCCGCCGCGCGTGTACGACCGATGATGCGTGGCCTGTACTTCGCGTGATCTCTAGCATGAGAGCAGCTGCTGGTCCTGCCGACACAAGGAACACGATCTGATAGATCGACGTCGCTGCCGCGCAGAGGTTGACCATATAATATGGTCCCGATATTGGTTCGGTGACCTTTCCGGTCGATCGAATCAACCGCAACGACCAAACTTAACTAGGCTTTTTTTCTTGGGTCTTGGCCCCCAAAATCTGTGGCAAAAGATTTCCCTTTACGCACGAACATGGACGGTGGTCGTCCTTAGCTGAGATCGTACTTAAAAGTACTCGTACGTACACATTACCCGCCAAATGGAGCACTCGCTACCGATCCGTTGTGTACTAGTTAATCAGTCCAACATGAGTTCTTGTCTATATACTCTATAGACAACAAAGAGCTTTTTGCAGAGAGAACCTTATATAGCAGATATTTCTGTAACAAATATTTAACTTTAAAGTATATATTACATGTATCCGTTCACAATCCATGCTGTTAAACTTTCAAGACTTCGATTGCTAATATAAAAAAAATTGTGATATGAAAATGAGAAAATTTTTAAATAATATATTTTTTATTCTGAATTACAGTAATATATCTGCTTTTTTATTTTACACTAATGACTCTCTGTCGCTCAACTATTGAGCGACTTTTACTAGTCGTCCAACGGTTGGCACTGCTACAAACAGGCCTATCACAGATGGTTCGGAACCGTCATCACAGACGGTTTTTGAATCGTCTATTTTTATGTGTCAGTGATAATAGGTGGTTACCACAGACGGCTTGGGAGCCATCTGTGCTAACTTACATTACAGACAGTTTTTGCAAAAAACCGTTTGTGATAGTCGACTTTCACAGATGGTTAAAAACAACGACCGTCTGTGATACACACAATATATCTGTGATATTGTGTGTATCATAGACGGTCGTTGTTTTTAACCGTCTGTGAAAGTCGACTATCACAAACGGTTTTCAACAACGAACCGTCTGTGATAGCAATTGCAACAGCAGTTTTATTTGTTGTTTTTTGGCTAGCCTCAGGATATGCTAGCCATGCCCTCTAAAAGCAAGCAAGAAGATTACAACATATATAGAATCACATACATTGCAGATTACACAGATATGACAAATGAATCACATACATTGCAACTCAAAGTTACACAGATAAGTTAATTGTAACTCAAAGTGAATTACGAATGTAACAAACGACCAACAGATCACATACATATATAGAATGAAAATCGTTACACTATTATGACAAATGAATTGTTTGATTAAACACAACTGAGTGATTTGTACAATTGCATCCAATATTTCAACATCTAATTATCACCATTGCCGGGGTAAAACTCTCCAGCCTTGTTTATACACTGTCCTAGTAAGAACCCGGAGAGTGTTGCACGAATTTTGACGAGTTGGTCAAGATCATATGTACTTACGTCGAAGTCCACCCGCTGTCGCTAGCAGCAATAAGTCATTAATTAGCATGTGTGTGTGTGTATATATACATATATAATCAGAAAATAATAATTATTGTAAGGACATGACAAACCTCTAGATCATTGATCTTACTATCCATAATTTCCTTCATATAGCGGCAAACATAGAATCCACATGCGTTGCCATGTAGTTGCTAGTGGCACTTCAAAAATAGAATTACGTACATAGGTATTGTCAATTCTGGAGGCATTATAACAAAGTGTGATGTAGGATTGTTGTGTTGTAGCGGATACCGGAAATCGCATGTTGTGTTGCAGCGTGTCACTAGATTTATCGTGTCTTCCTCCGTGGGCAACATAAGCGGTAAACGACCTACATGATTCAAAAAAGTTAGCCTCGGTCATTGCAAATGAAGGAAATATTACAATAGAGTTATGTATGAAGGGAATGAGTTTACTTGTTAAGTACTTATTGCACACGACTGAAGTCGTGGTTGCTACTAAGTAGGGAATCAAGGTATATTACCTTGCTCCACTTTGATACAATCATAATCAAAATTCAGTGTTGTCTAGTCATGTGTGTCACCATAGTGATTAATCCTAAGTTCATGTTGCATGTAAAGTGCAAATAAAACATGTGTGGCAACTAGTGAAGCACTTACCCTTGGTAGAAAGGAAACATGACGTACTCCTTGTCGATGTGAGCAAGCAATCCACTCGTTATGTAATCTTGCACAAAGGATTCATTATCGTTGATAACTTGCTTGGAGACCAAGTGAGGGTCGAGGAAACCCACCGGTTGTCGCGATCGCCGGACTTGTTGGATCATGGATCTATACATAAGGAAGGAGTAATGACATTTATCGGTATAACGTGAATGTAGAACTTTATTATACAGTACACTTACAGTGTCCAGCATCGTAGAAGCGAGAAGTCGAGTTCGTCGAGATTGAATAGTAAAAAAAAAGTCTTCGAATGTCACGACGATGTAACCTGTGTCGTGGAGGAAATGCTGCTCTGTATATTTCAGAGTGAATGCACTCAACTGAATTGGCTTCAAGTTGGACTTCTGCAAGTACCAGGCATGCAATGTATTGCAAATCACGCCAAGCCCGAGTAATTGTGACTCAGCGACCAACGACACTCCTAGAATGAACTTCCATTGCACGGGAGCCTTATTTTTCTTCCCTTGAGTCTTAGAGCCTCGCTTACAAGACGTTCTCGGTGACGTCTCGGTGGGACCCGATGCAACAGGCTTCTGAACCGGAGCTGGAGGTGGAGCCATCGGAGCCGATGTGACATGTCCAGGGCGATGTCCCTCTTGGGACACTGGATGTGGAGATCGTGGCACGGACAAGTCGAGAGCAATGTCCCTCTTGGGCCACTGAACGAATGTGTGGACAGCATCCCCTAATGTCTTAATCTCTTCGTTTGGGGACTTCTCAAGAGGGACGATCTTAAAAACATCATTAATCATGTCCACTTGGACTTTTATGAAATCGGTCTCTACTTGTACACCGTGCACCAGCGTACTTGACAGCAATGGATACGTCATCCCCCGCCTAGCATCAACGGGAATAGAACCAACAAGCCTGACTCTGAGGATGCAAGGTATGGGCCCCTACATAACGACACAAGATGAGTTAAGGCATCCAACAGAGAGATCTATGCAGCATTCTAAAGAGGTATATTACCTGAATGTCATCGATCGGTAAGTGGGCGTCGCTGTGTTCAGTAATTGGTGTGGATGCGCAGCTACTACGACGTTGAGGGGGATTAGGTACCGTAGTAGTAGGGGTGGGTTGCGATTGGTTGTGGACTTGTCTCAGTTCTTCCCTCAATGAATCTATCTCTCCTCGAAGTGAGGCAGTCTGCTCTTGAAGTGAGGCAGATAGTTGTTCCTGAAGTTGAGCACGAAGCTCCTGTTTTATTTGGTCGTTGTGGTATGCCTTGGATATCTTCCTACTCCTATATGCCTCGGAGTAATCTGGAAATCCGTGCTTCCAAGATACGTAAACCCCCAAGCCTCGTGTGCGACCTGGGTGCTCTTTGTTTCCCAAGGCCTGTGATAGTAAATCTCTCTCCTTGTATTCTTGAAAGGATCCACGAGAAGATTCGGTAGTCAATGATTGCTGCAAGAGGCAATTAATCATGTTATTTTTGAACCCATGAAGTTCAAGAGGTGTAAACTATATAGTTTAACATATCTTACCAGGCGTTGGGACACTTCCTCATCTGCGGGGTTTTTGAAAGAGACACCCGAAGATGTGGTTGATGACCTCGCTCTTAACCAGTTTCGAGCACGCTCGTTTACGATCCCGGCAAATGGCGGGGAGGCCTCCGATTGGAGTGTGACCTTGTCCTGCATCCTCCACTGCGGGATTTTACCCACGTACCCAGCGGTGCCGAGTCTGTGAGGGTGAGTGTTTTGTGATTGGATAGCCTTGTGCGCCACACTTTGTTGTTCAAATTTGGTCGTTGTCTTCATCTGCACAAAGGCCTCCCATGTTTTCGGCGACACGAAAGGATGCTTCGTGAAGGGCGTAAGATCCTTGGCCACGTACCGCGTCACAAGAGTGCTCTTAAAATTCTTTCATTCTTTTCCCATTGCGAGGAGCGCGTGCCGTCGCACAAGTCTCTGTACTTCTACTGGGATCTCAAACGAATTTGTAACTTCCTCCCATAGCTGATTTTTGTGATCCTTTGACAACTCTCTCCAGCTTGCTATGGTGATAGGGACCCATTCCCTTCCAATTATCCCGCAGGTACTCCGAAATGATGCCACTGTTTTCTTCGGTTGTAGAGGGACCCATCTGGAGAGACCACCGTGATGGTCATTCGGCCATCTGGCCTTTTCGATACTCCTCGGCCACGCTTAGTTTCCCCAATCTTGGGAGCGTGAGACCCAGATGACGACAACAAAGACTGTGAGGACGCCATCACTCTTCTAAGAAAAAAATTAACTGTCGTGAGCTATGGGCCTTCCAAATAGACCTTGTAGCTAGCAAGTGCATCATATACTAAAAATTTTTGAACGACTGTGTGGACGTAGTGAGGTGTGAGCCTAAACAAAGTTCTATAAAGCAAATGACATAAACTAGTGTATCAAGTTTATTGAACCCGATACACTAGAGTGTGTCACTAGTTTCATGCCCTTTGAAGGTCTATGTGGTATGTACTAAAAATTTTTGGACGACTGTGTGGACGTAGTGAGGTGTAGGCCTAAACAAAGTTCTATGAAGCAAATGACACAAACTAGTGTATCCAGTTCATTGAAACGGATACACTAGAGTGTGTCACTAGCTTCATGCCCTTTAAAGGTCTATGTGGCATGTACTAAAATTTTTTTGACGACTGTGTAGACGTAGTGAGGTGTGGGCCTAAGCAAAGTTCTATGAAGCAAATGACACAAACTAGTGTATCTAGTTCATTAAAACGGATACACTAGAGTGTGTCACTAGCTTCATGCCCTTTGAAGGTCTATGTGGCATGTACTAAAAATTTTTGGACGACTGTGTGGACGCAGTGAGGTGTGGGCCTAAATAAAATTCTATGAAGCAAATGACACAAACTAGTGTATCAAGTTCATTGAACCCGATACACTAGAGTGTGTCACTAGCTTCATGCCCTTTGAAGGTCTATGTGGCATGCACTAAAAATTTTGGACGACTGTGTGAACGCAGTGAGGTGTGGGCCTAAACAAAGTTTTATGAAGCAAATGACACAAACTAGTGTATCCAGTTCGTTGAAACGAATACACTAGAGTGTGTCACTAACTTCATGCCCTTTGAAGGTCTGTGTGGCATATATTTTTGGATAACTATGTGGACGCAGTGAGGTGTGGTATATCTCTTGCTAAAGCTGCTAATAATTCATATATAGCAATATAATTCTAGTATGATTATGTGAGCACAAAGATGACATCAATCGAAATACAAATGTCATAACATGTATGTAATCATATGAATTGAACATACCATTTGAAATATAACACATATCAAAATACAAATGACAAATGAATTTAACATATTCATCAATCCAGCATGTGTAAATTCGGCCAGTATATATATCAATATTACAATGTAGCATATATATATACACACACATATCAATATATATATATATATATGCATATCAATATGACAATGTAGCATATATCTCAATATATGAAACATGAAATATGAATAACGTATCTTCATTATTCTATATGAAACATGAAATAACTACATGAAACAAATCTAAAACCTAGCTAGAGTCGGGGGAGGAGAGCACCGGAGTCGGGGGAGGAGGGCGCCGGGCTCGTGGGGGAGGAGGGAGTTAGAGTCGGGTGGGCGTCGGGCTTGGGGGAGGGAGCGACGTCGGGGAAGGAGGGCACCGGGCTCGGGGGAGCGAGCGGCGTCGGGAGGGAGCGTCGGCGGGAGGGAGCTGCGTCGGGAGCGACCGGCAGCGGCGTCAGAAGGGAAGGGCGACGCGAGAGATCAATAATATACCAGGGGCACTGGAGATTTAGAGTGCGTGAGTGCCGAATCTGTGCCCTAGCTGGGGGTATTTATAAGGAAAACTATCACATACGGTTCCGTAAAGCTACCGTCTGTGATAGTTCTATCACAGATGGTTCTATAACTAAACCGTCTGTGATAGTTGTTCAACCACACACTCTCGGTATAATCTAAGCAGTGCGGACACGCTTTGGCTCCTTTTGTACTCAACCCTAACAGGTTACCAAGGGCAAAAAAATCATTAATGGTGCAGAACAACATTGCGCGTAGAGTAAAGTTCTCTCATTTGTCCGCATCCCATACATGTACCCCTTCGTTCCACAGTATTACAAGATCTTCTACCAATGGTGCTAGGAACACATCAATATCGTTGCCAGGTTGCTTCGGCCCTTAGATATGTAGTGACATCAATTGCACTGCATCGGTGGAGCAAGGCGGCCGGCTTTTGGGAGTTCGGGGGTGAAAATATATCGCCATCTTCTTAGTGATCTAATCAGAGGTTAGTACTCAATTACTTTTAATTATGCTTATATACATGTTTTTGTAATGGAAGGCTTAGCGATGATAATTTATATGCTATGTAATTGCGGTAATAATCATTTTTGGCAACCATTTGTTACTTGTGTAGCTAGCGAAAATGGATCGAAGCTGGATGTACATTGAGAACCGTGTGAGTGAAGAGTACATTATTGGCGTGTCTATTTTTAGAAGAGCGGCCGAGCTAGATATGTTAAAGAAGGGGATAAAATATATGTACTGTCCATGTATTGATTGTGATAATCTCAAGATGTTTAGCAACTCAGCGCAGATCGAAGCTCACTTGATTCGAATGGGTTTCAGAAAAGGGTACAAATGTTGGACCAGTCATGGTGAAGAGAAGTGTACACAAGAAGCTGGTAGTTATGACATAGTCGATGGGAACAACGATATGCCAGTTGTGGACTGTGCTTTTGATCATGAGGCCGCGGATGGATCGCAGGATGACAATCTGGATTAGATGTTACGTGATGCAGAAGGGAACTACAGTCAGAGAGAGTTTGGTAAATTCGAGGGCTTGATGGAGGACTCGGAGAAACCTTTGTTCTCAGTATGCAAGCCGCAATACATGAGGTTGTCATCAGTTCTAGAACTATTAAAATTGAAGGCAAGCAATGGTTGGTCCGACAAGAGTTTCACGACATTGTTAAGTCTCCTAGTGGACATGCTTCCAGAGGGAAAAGTGTTGCCAAGAACCACCTACCAAGCCAAGAAGATTCTTTGTCCATTAAGAATGGAAGTAGAAAGAATACATGCATGTCCGAATGATTGTATCCTGTACCGTAAAGAGTATGCAAGCTTAAATGTTTGTCCGGTGTGCAAAGCATCTTGATACAAGCGTAAAAATGACTCTGATGATGGAAAGGGCATCGAGGTGAAGAAAGGACCTCCTGCTAAGGTGTTGTGGTATCTTCCTGTAATCCCCCGTTTGAAGCGTTTATTTGCAAACCGCAAGGATGCAAGATTGATGCGTTGGCACTTGGAGTAGCGTAAGAAAGACGGAATGATAAGACATATTGCTGATTCTGTCCAATGGAGAAACATCGATAGGATGTTTGTAGATTTCGATGTGGAACCGAAAAATATAAGGTTTGAGTTGAGTACAGATGGAATGAATCCTTTTGGTAACATGAGCAGCCGACATAGCACCTGGCCCGTGACTCTATGCATGTACAACCTTCCTCCTTGGCTGTGTATGAAGCGAAAGTATATTTTGATGTCACTACTTATCCAAGGGCCGAAGCAACCTGGCAACGATATTGATGTGTTTCTAGCACCATTGGTAGAAGATCTTGTAATACTGTGGAACGAAGGGGTACATGTATGGGATGCGGACAAACGAGAGAACTTTACTCTACGCGCTATGTTGTTCTGCACCATTAATGATTTTCCTGCCCTTGGTAACCTGTCAGGGTTGAGTACAAAAGGAGCCAAAGCGTGTCCGCACTGCTTAGACAATACTGAGAGTGTGTGGTTGAACAACTTGCGTAAAACTGTGTACATGCGTCACCGTAGGTTCCTTCCAAAGTATTACCCATACCGTAAGATGAAAAAACAATTTGATGGAAAAAAAGAAGATGACTCAGTACCAAGACCTTTTAGCGGGAAAGAGGTGTATGATATGGTCAAGGATATAAATGTTGTACTTGGAAAGGGGCGTAAATTGAGGAAGAACATATGGAAAAAAAAGGTCAATATTTTGGGACATGCCTTATTGGGAGCACTTAGAAGTTCGCAATTGCATCGATGTCATGCACGTAGAGAAGAATGTATGTGACAGTTTGATTGGTCTCTTATTGAACATTCCTGATAAACTTAAGGATGGTGTTAACGCAAGGCGTGACTTGGTCGCTATGAACATCAGGACCGAGTTAGCACCGATAGAGACCGATAAAGGTCGGACATACCTTCCTCCAGCTTGCTACACTCTGTCTAAGTCCGAGAGAACTGAACTGTGCCAGTCCGTACATGGTGTGAAAGTTACATCCGGTCACTCCACCAGCACGAAGAAAATTGTTTCCATGAAACATTTGAAATTAATTGGTAGGAAGTCCCACGACTGCCATGTGCTAATGACACAAATGCTACCTGTTGCAATTAGAAGTATTTTACCGAACAAGGTTCGAGTGACAATCATAAGACTGTGTTATTTTTTTAACGCAATTGCTCAGAAGGTCATTGATCCCGATGGACTAGATGCTCTGCAAACCGAGGTGGTGACAACTCTATGTCATCTAGAGATGTATTTTTCTCCATCATTTTTTGATATCATGGTCCATCTCATTGTCCACCTTGTGAAAGAGATAAAAATATGTGGCCCCGTGTTTCTACGTCATATGTACCCTTTCGAGAGGTACATGGGAATTCTTAAGACCTATGTATGCAATCGATCTCGACCGGAGGGTAGCATCATCGAAGGTTATACAACAGAAGAGGTCATTGAATTCTGCATCGGCTACATGGCTCAGGTCGATCCGATAGGTGTACCTGTATCTTGTCACGAGGGGAGGTTAGAGGGTATCGGGACTATCGGAAGGAAAGCAATAACTCCGGATCAAAATACGTATGCTCAAGCCCATTTCACAGTTTTACAACACATGACTGAAGTGATCCCATATATTGAGGAGCACAAGGACATGCTACGTCAAGAGAATGCAGGCCAGTCAGAAGTTTTGATCACGAGACAACACAATCGTCAGTTCAACGAATGGTTGAAGGCACAATTGACTAGAAGGTCGTCAAGTGAAACACTACAATGGTTGGCAAAATGGCCAAAATTTACAATTGTGACATGGCAAGGATACGACATTAATGGCTACACATTTTATACAACAGATCAGGATAAAAAGAGCACAGTGCAGAACTCAGGTGTCCGCATAGATGCCTATGATGCGCACGTCAGTACCGCTGGCCCAAGCTCGTACTACGGGCTTACAGAGGAGATTTGGGAGCTTGACTACGTAATTTTCAAGATTCCTCTATTTCGGTGCCGTTGGGTCCATCTCCCACGGGGTATAAAGGTCGACAAGTACGGTGTCACTACCGTGGACATCGAATGTGTAGGATACAAAGATGAACCATTCGTACTCGCGAGGCAAGTTGTTCAAGTATTTTATGTAACCGACCCGGCAAATAAGAAGCGCCATGTAGTTCTTCAGGGAAAAAGAAGGATTGTCGGAGTTGAGAATGTTGTGGATGAGGAAGAGTACAATCAATTTGATGATTTACCTCCATTCGGAGACGACATCAGGCTCGAGGAAGAACAAGGCGATGAAACAAGCTATATGCGTGTCGATCATCGTGAAGGGCTTTATTTAAAATAAAATAGCTATGTGTAATAAATGTAACTATATATGTTTTATTGTAATTGTAAAATGACTCAGGATTCACTGTGATGTATTTGTGAATTTGCATGCTGGTAGGAGTAGTTATATTCATTCCACTCTATGAGAGGTCTTATTGAATGCTGGTAGTGTAGTTACAACAGCCAGCCGGCAAAGGTTTATTACAGATCGACAAGAGCAAAGGCTTATTACAGACGGTTATACACTTAGAACCGTCTGTGATATTATATTATCACAGATGGTTATAAGGTAAAAACCGTCTGTGATAGTAATACTATCACAGCAGGTTATAAGTAATGAACCGTCTGTGATAGGCATACTATCGTTCGTAACGTATAACCGTCTCTGATAATAGAATATCACAGACGGTTTATTTGTAGAACCGTCTGTGATATAACTATCACAGACGGTTCCTTAAGGGAACCGTCTGTGATAGTGTTCCTTATAAATACCCCCAACTAGGGCACAGATTTCGCACTCTCGCACTCTCGATCTCCAGCACGCCTGGTATCTCTCGCGCCGCCCTTCCCTCCCGACGCCGCCGGTCGCTCCCGACGCCGCCGGTCGCTCCCGACGCCGCGCCCTCCCGTCGACGCTCCCTCCCGACGCCGACGCTCCCTCCTGACGCCGCTCCCTCCCCCGACTCTGGTGCCCTCCTTCCCCGACGCCGCTCCCTCCCCCAAGCCCGGCTCCCGCCCCCAACTCTAGCTCCCTCCTCTCCCGTGAGCCCAGCGCCCTCCTCCCCCGACTCCGGTGCCCTCCTCCCCCGACTCTAGCTAGGTTTTAGATTTGTTTCATGTAGCTAGTTGTTTCATGTTTCATATAGAATAATGAAGATACGTTATTCATGTTTCATATTTCATATATTGATATATATGCTACATTGTCATATTGATATATATGCCACATTGTCATATTGATATATATGCCACATTGTCATAGTGATATATATGCCACATTGTCATACTGATATATATGCCACATTGTCATACTGATATATATGCCACATTGTCATACTGATATATATGCCACATTGTCATACTGATATATATGCCACATTGTCATATTGATATATATGCCACATTATCATATTGATATATATGCTGGCCGAATTTACACATGCTGGATTGATGGATATATTAAATTCATTTGTCATTCGTATTTGGATATGTGTTATATTTCAAATGGTATGTTCAATTCATATATTACATACATGTTATGACATTTGTATTTCGATTGATGTCATCTTTGTGCTCACATAATCATACTAGAATTATATTGCTATATATGAATTATTAGCAGCTAGCTATAGCTAGAGATATACCACACCTCACTGCGTCCACATAGTCATCCAAAAATATATGCCACATAGACCTTCAAAGGGCATGAAGCAAGTGACACAATCTAATGTATCGGGTTCAATGAACTTGATACACTAGTTTGTGTCATTTGCTTCATAAAACTTTGTTTAGGTCCACACCTCATAGGCTAGTGACACACTGCAGTTATTTTTTTCTTAGAAGGGAGATGGCGTCCTCACAGGCTTCGTCATCGTCATCTGGGTCTCACGCTCCCAAGATTGGGAAAATTAAGCGTGGCCGAGGAGTATCGAAAAGGCCAGATGGCCGAATGACCATCACGGTGGTCTCTCCGGATGGGGTCCCTCTGCAACCGAAGAAAGCAATGGCATCATTTCGGAGTACCTGCGGGATAATTGGAAGGGAACGGGTCCCCATCACCATAGCAAGCTGGAGAGAGTTGTCAAACGATCTAAAAAATCAGCTATGGGAGGACGTTACACATTCGTTCGAGATCCCAGCAGAAGTACAGGGACTCGTGCGACGGCACGCGCTCCTCGCAATGGGAAAAGCATGGAAGAATTTTAAGAGCACTCTTTTGACGCGGTACGTGGCCAAGGATCTTACGCCCTTCACAAAGTATCCTTTCGTGTCGCCGGAATCATAGGATGCCTTTGTGCAGATGAAGACAACGACTGAATTTGAACAACAAAGTGCGGCGCACAAGGCTATCCAATCACAAAACACTCACCCTCACAGACTCGGCACCGCTGGGTACGCGGGTAAAATCCCGCAGTGGAGGATGCAGGACGAGGTCGCACTCCGATCGGAGGCCTCCCCGCCATTTGCCAGGATCGTAAACGAGCGCGCTCGAAACTGGTTAAGAGCGAGGTCATCAACCACATCTTCGGGTGTCTCTTTCAAAAACCCCGCAGATGTGGATGTGTCCCAACGCCTAGTAAGATATGTTAAACTACATAGTTTACACCTCTTGAACTTCATGGGTTCAAAAATAACATGATTAATTGCCTTTTGCAGCAATCATTGACTATCACAGGCCTTGGAAAACAAGGAGCACCCAGGTCGCACACAAGGCTTGGGGGTTTACGTATCTTGGAAGCACGGATTTCCAGATTACTTCGAGACATATAGGAGTAGGAAGATATCCAAGGCGTACCGCAACGACCAAATGAAACAGAGCTTCGTGCTCAACTTCAGAACAACTATCGCCTCACTTCAAGAGCAGACTGCCTCACTTCGAGGAGAGATAGATTCATTGAGGGAAGAACTGAGACAAGTCCGCAACCAATCGCAACCCACCCCTACTACCCCTACTATCATGGTACCCAGTCCCCTCAATGTCGCGATGAGTGCGCGTCCACACCAAATCTCGAACATAGCGACGCCCACTTACCTATCGATGACATTCAGGTAATGCACCTCTTTAGAATACTGCATAGATCTCTCTGGTGGACGCCTTAACTCATTTTGTATCGTTATGTAGGGGCCCATGCCTTGCATCCTCAAAGTCAGGCTTATTGGCTCTATTCACGTTGACGCTGGGCGGGGGATGGTGTATCCATTCTCGTCAAATCTGTTGGTGCACGGTGTACAAGTAGAGAGCGGTTTCATAAAGGTCTAGGTGGACATGATTAATGATATTTTTAAGATCGTCCCTCTTGAGAAGCCCCTAAACGAAGAGATTAAGACATTAGGGGATGCTGTCCACACATTCGTTCAGTGGCCCAAGAGGGACATTGCCCTCGACTTGTCCGTGCCACGATCTCCACCTCCAGTGTCCCAAGAGGACATCGCCTCGACTGTCACATCGGCTCGGTGGCTCCACCTCCGACTCGGTTCGGGCTTTGTTGCATCGGCTCCCGCCGAGACGCCACCGAGAACATATCGTAAGCGAGGCTATAAGACTCAAGGGAAGAAAAATAAGCCTTCTGTACCATGGAAGTTCACTCTAGGAGTGTCGTTGGTCCCTGAGTCACAATTACCCAGGCTTGGCATGATTTGCAATACATTGCATGTTTGGTACATGGAGAAGTTCAACATGAAGCCAATCCGGCAGAGTGCATTCACTGTGAAATATACGGAGCAGCATTTCCTCCACGACACAGGCTACATCGTCGTGACATTCGAAGACTTATTTTTACTATTCAATCTCGACGAACTCGACGCCTCGCTTCTACGCTGCTGGACACTGTAAGTGTACTGTACAATGAAGTTCTACATTCACGTTATACCGATAAATGTCATTACTCTTTCCTTATGTATAGATGCATGATCTAACAAGTCCGGCGATCGCGACAACCGGTGGGTTTCCTCGACCCTCACTTGGTCTCCGAGCAAGTTATCAAAGGTAATGAATCATTCGTGCAAGATTACATAACGAGGGGATTGCGTGCTCACATCGACAAGGAGTACGTTATGTTTCCTTTCAACCAAGGGTAATTGCTTCACTAGTTGCCACACATGTTTTATTTGTACTTTACATGCAGCATAAACTTAGGATTAATCACTATGGTATGTACATGACTAGGCAACACTGGATTTTGATTGTGATTATACCAAAGTAGAGCAAGGTAATATACCTTGATTCCCTACTTAGGAGCAACCACGACTTCAGTTGTGTGCAAGAAGTACTTAACAAGTAAACTCATTTCCTCCATACATAACTCTATTGTAATATTTCCTTCGTTTGCAACGGTCGAGGCTAACTTTTTTGAATCACGTAGGTTGTTTGCCGCTTATGTTGCCCACGGAGGAAGACACGACAAATCTATGACACGCTGCGACACAACACGCGATTTCCGGTACCCGCTACAACACAACAATCCTATATCACACTTTGTTATAATGCCTCTAGAATTGACAATACCTACGTACGTAATGCAATTTTTGCAGTGTCACCAGCAACTACAGGGCAACGTATGTGGATTCTACGTTTGCCGTCATATGAAGGAAATCATGGATAGTAAGATCGATGATCCAGAGGTTTGTCATGTTCTTGCAATAATTATTATTTTTTGATTATATATGTATATATATACACACGCATGCTAATTAATGACTTATTGCTCCTAGCGACAGCGGGTGGACTTCGACGTAAGTACATATGATCTTGACCAACTCGTTGAAATTTGTGCAACACTCTCCGAGTTCTTACTAGGACAGTGTATAAACAAGGCTGGAGAGTTCTACCCCGGCAATGGTGATAATTAGATGTTGAAACATTAGATGCAATTGTACAAATCACTCAGTTGTGTGCTTAATCAAACATTAGTCAAAACAGTGTGACGATTTTCATTCTATATTTGTATGTGATCTGTTGGCCGTTTGTTACATTTGTAATTCACTGAGTTGCAATTAACTTATCTGTGTAACTTTGAGTTGCAATATTGTATGTGATTCATTTGTCAGATCTATGTAATCTGCAATGTATGTGATTCTATATATGTTGTAATCTTGTTGCTTGCTTTCAGAGGGCATGGCTAGCATATCCTGAGGCTAGCCAAAAAATGGTAAATAAAACTGTTGTTGCAATTGCTATCACAGACGGTTTGTTGTTGAAAACCGTCTGTGATAGTCGACTTTCACAGATGATTAAAAACAACGACCGTCTGTGATAGACATGATATCACGAGCGGTTCTGTTCCAACCGTGCAGTGATAATGCGTGTATCACGCAGCGGTTGGAACAGAACCGCTCAGTGATATCGTGTCTATCACAGACGGTTGTTGTGTTTAACCGTCTGTGAAAATCGACTATCATAGATGGTTGTTTGCAAAAACCGTCTGTAATGTAAGTTATCACAGACGGCTCTCGAGCCGTATGTGATAACCACCTATTATCACTAACACATAAAAACAGATGGTTCGAAAACCGTCTGTGATGACGGTTCTGAACCGTCTATGATAGGCCTGTCTGTAGCAGTGTAAAGATGTCTATCGATGACTGGGTGATGTCAAAACTCTTAAAGGATAGGGAAAATAGAATGGAGCCGATACCTCCACAGTTAACCAAGTCCATTCATGTTCGTTGAAACTCAAACAATTGATCAGTAGTCTTGGACATAGTTAAGAATGTTGGACCGGACCGCCGGTTGAACCAAGAAAACCTGGAACCAGAGAGTGCACCGAGTCGGTTTGGTTGAAAGATCATTCGCGTAGTCGAAACAGAAAAAACCCAATGAACCGGCCGATTTTTAAAAAAGAACTGTTGAACCGGATGGTTTTGTTTGAACCAAGCAGTTTCTGCGAAGGACCAAAATGAATGCGGTTGTGGTTAGGGTTTAGGGGTAAAACTAGAAAAAGTGGAAGAATTGGCTCTAGTCTTCAAGTCTTGGCGGCAAGCCTCATTCACAATCACACTTCACAGTTCACACAGGGACCTCACCGCCCCGATTGTGCCCCAGTCGCCGCCTCACTGCCTTTGGGACTAAGCGGCTGCCCTGGTCACCCTGCTTGCTGCGCCAGTCACCCTGCTCACTGCCGCCGGGCTGAGCACCTGAGGCAGCAAATCGCCGCACTGGTCGCCCTACTGCCGCCGCCGGGCCGCCCCCTTGTTGCCGCTATGCCTGCCGGGCCATGCTGGTGGTCTCCCCTTTCGCCCTTGTCACCACCGAGGTAACTGCTTTCTTCCACATTTAGATAATTAGATCTAATCCAAATTTATGTATTAGATACTTTGCTGACTTTGCTCGGTTGCTTCACATCAATTTGTTGTCTCATGTTCTTTATAAATCCATACATTGCAGTACTTGTGTAATCCTCCATCTATTCGTAAAATACATCAATAATCATTTGTTGCCTCATTTACATTCTTTGTTTGACATGCCATGTGAATCTCTTGCTAGGAAGTGTGCGCATACTCTAAATATAGAATAGAATGAATAATCAAAACTAATGAATTTTCTCCTAGATAGGAAATACTATTTCCCCTTCTGTTATCTGATTCCTCACTGGTTGCATCCATTGGGAGCTAGTTTCTTATTGTTATCCATGTTTTGCAATCAATGCTGACCTTGTAGTTTGACTTCGGCAGCACAAGAGGGTTAGGGAAAGCACTTGCTCCTCTCGGGAGTTTCTTCTTTCTGGAGACGCGTTGTAGTTGCTGATGGGATACAGGTAGGCTATACTAGCGTAAATTAAAATTTCTACCACGTAAACCAGGAAGCCACGCAAGTACGAGATCATAGATTGTTACCATTAGACGCGCAGTGCAGCGGAAGAAGAGTTGAAGCAGCTAATTCAATGAAGAGCGCGTCGGTGTAGGCGAAAGTAGTCGATCGTCCTCCAGCCAATCGTCTTCTCCTTGCAATCGTCCCGATCAGTGCCACAGTCGTAGCAGCGCCTCTACCGCGATCCACACGTCTAGGGAGGGAATACCGTGCGTAGGTGTGCTAGCACCAGCGCACACGGCAGGGGTTATGAGAGGTGGCAGCTAGGGTTTCTTGGGATGTTCCCCTCAGCCCCGCACATCTCATTATATAGCTTCCAATCGGATCCATATCCGATACGAGTGGATATCGAAGCCCACTCGGAAGCTATCGTTCCAGCCCATTAAGTGTATGACCCTGTAGGTTCATGTACATTTGGCCATGGGCCGAAAACTCCTTTCCGGTCCATAGGTCGGTAGCGGTCCCTAGCAGGATATAACAACCCTCAAATATACATAAAGATCATATTGGACAAATCTATATAATGCTTATATACGGATCCCTTTGCCTCACGATATCAGATCGAACTCAAGGCGAGAAGCGTGCCATCCTATGATAGCTTGATCCTTCACTCGAGCCTGCGATGGATTACTCAGTTGTGATTGACTCTTCAACCACATTCGACATGGTCATGCACTTCCTTAATCCAACCACATCGAGGGGCCCAGAGTTATCTCTCCTGTTATATAGGAGGGGAAAATTCCATCTTGATCGTTCATATCCCTCCGCATGTTTCATAGAAAACCCGAAAGTTACCTTTATGATCACCCAGTCACGGAGTAGTGTTTGGTAACCCTTTAGTAAACTATTACACATATAGGAAACAATGACGATCTCAGGTCTAAGGATCCCACATACACTATATATGAGACCAACTGATGATACTTAATATCGAGACCCGAATATGCAAATCTGGACTCCCTGTGTATTCTGCACTAGTCCCAGGATCATGCTAGTGCACACAGTCAAACATAGATGTCATCACAACCATATACACGATAAGAATAAAGGAAAAGCTCCAATATCAATAAATCTCAAAAGGTACGACCTTATGGTCAAGCTTACAATAGACTAGCCCGAAGGGCTTAACAAAACTAGCAGCGGAAATCCAAAATAAAACGTAGTGGCCAATCGACAAGCCCATAGGCTATCGAGTGGAGAACGAAGCCTAATCCGCGAAGTCGTCGAAGTACTCTCCGTCTGGAACCTCCTGCTGGTGATACTCCTCTTCCTCAACTGAGCAACATTGGGCATAAAGCCGTGAGTACATTGGTACTCAGCAAGTCGTTTGTAATAAATGAATGCAATATAGTATGCAATGCTTACCAAAGGAAGGCTGAAAGGTTAATTTGCATAAATGACAATTGAAGGTAAATACAGTAAATAGATTGAAAGCGAACTTTAAGTAAAATAATAATAAATAAATAATCAAAGGAAATGACATAACCACTTGCGGACCTCCCATCCACAAGCTAAACCAACCGCTTATGGACCTCCCATCCATAGCTAAACCAATCGTAGATTAACCATCCACTGCCCAACCACAATACACAAGTTTTCAGAAGTAACTACTCCCCGTGTGAAATCACCGAGCATTGTCCATGACTGAGGACGCGGCTATTCGAATAGTTTTACACTTTGCAAAGGTTGCACAACTATACCCACATGATGTGATTAGCCTCGCGCTAAGGAAATCACAACAAGGCCTTTACAAAGTTCAATTCCAACTCAATCCGCCAGCTAGGGTTTCGCATCACACCCCCCTTGAGCCACATGGAAATCAGCAACCATGTTCATCTCAATGGCAAGATTAAAGTTGAAACATCCCAAATTAATTAGCCAGGTCCGTCCCATACCAGACATGTGATTTGCACGGTAAAGCTCAGATCAATGGCACACAAAGTTAAGTCCTTACGTGTACCCGGGTGAGACTACCTCATCCCTCGAAGTGCTCCAACACTTCCCCCTTTACTGCACGATCACTCGCCCGAGAGAAAACCAATTTGTACAACCACCGCCGATGACGCACCAACATCACGGCACAAATTTTAATACTGTGGCACCAACCACGATCTGCTGTGGCTCCAACCACAGTTCAATATCTCATTAAGTCAAATTAATTATTCACGTGTGATGATAAACCTAATCGTACAAATAAGCAAAGCTAAGCATTCTATCGTACCAACCCATGTGACAAATAGCCTAGCATCACTAGTATGTTTCCCAACCTATGGTGACAATGGTATCATGGCATTTCAAATTATCAAGGAGGGATGAATTCAATTGGAACGATACTACCAATACAAGGGTTTGAATAAAAGTAGCGATGCAATGTAATTTAAAAAAATAATTAAATAATAGATTACAAACTGGGTTCAACATGATCAAAAGACACGACTTACCTTGGTTATGCTCAACGAGGTACTCTTGGTCTTTGGGTGTAGATCCTGCTTCTCCGGAATCTGAATCTAACGAGAGAGAAAACGATCGAAACAAGAAAAACACATAAAATGATAAGCAAAAAACTCCAAAAAATATGAAACTAGAACCAAAAGCTATAGCTCGATTTTAGATGAATTTAGAAAAAAGAACGGGGTCAATCGGAGCTAGGACGGAGGAGAACGAGCTCTTAAAAAATTAACCCTAAAGATAAATCGGGAAATTGAAAAAGGTTACTGTGCTGTGGACCGGACGCACGGGGGACCAGGTGCATGGTAGACCCGGCGCACGGAATAGTGCACGCGGGAGAGAGAGTGCTGACGCGGCGAGGCTGGGCTGACGTGGCAGCTGCTGGTGCTGCCACATGGCACGGGATGACATGGCGGCTGACGTGGCTGCCACGTGGCTCGGGCGGCGGGATTTGGCTGACGTGGCAGCTGACGTGGCGTGACACGTGGCTGCCACGTGGACATAGGGCTGACGTGGCATGCCACGTGTGTAGGGCTGACGTGGGCGGCTCAGACGCGCGGCGGCGCGGCTTGATCCGACGGCGCGGAGGGAAACGCGTAGATGGGCGGGCGGCTCGCTCAGATCTAGATGAACAGGTCAGATTGGGCGGTGCGGAGGCGGGGCGGCGGCCGATGGGCGACGCGTGGCTTGGGGCACGCCGCACGAAGCGTCGCGCGGGCGCGGGCACGGGTCTGGTTCACCGACCGAGGGAGCGGGCACGGGGCGCGGCGCGGAGGCGACTCGAGCGACACGGGCGACGCGGGTGGCGACCGGGCGGAGGGAGAGGTCGACGGCGCTCACCGGCGATGGCGACTCCAGCGGCTCCAAGGGCGCGACGGGGACGCACGAGCGACGGCGAGGTGGCTCCGGGAGCGGCGGCGCGAGCGCAAGGATGGCGGCGAGTGTTCAGGGCAGCGGCACGTGAACCGAGGCGGGGTGCGGGGTTTTATCATGGGAACCGAGGTGTCCAGATCAGCTACGGCGTGGGCGCGGCTCGGTTTCGGTTTGGACGGCCCAGATGACGCGCGGGAGAGATCGGACGGGCGAGGGTGCGAGCGGGTTAGGGTTACGCGCGGGCGGGCACTAGCAGCGCGACGCGTGGCGTGGGCGCGATCCAACAGCAGGGCGACGTGGACGCGGGGTGAGGCGTGGACGCGAGCGCGGATGGAGGCCACGTGGCGGAGGCGGGAATCGGACGGCGAGGCGACTCGAGCGCACGGAGGTAGCGGCGGTGTTCGCTAGGGTTTGGGCGCGCGCGCGCGGGTGCGGGTGATGGCGACACGCGGCAAGGGCGGGGATCGGGCGGCGGCGGGGTGCGACCGGATGGCGACGCGTGGCGGTGCGGACGACTCGGATCGGGGCAGGCGGAGCGGACGCTAGGGCAACGGAGGTGGCCACGCGCGGGCGAGCGGATTTGCGCCACGCGGCGCATCGGGCGGCCGGGGTGAGGCACGGGAGTAGGCCAGGCCGAGGCAGCGGGTGGGAGCGGGGGCGGAAGGCGGTGGATGGTTGACACGTGGAGAGAGAGAGAAAGGATCGGACGGCGGAGGCTTTTAGGAAGGGATTTTTCCCGAATTCTTTTTCAAATAAATCTGAAATAAAATCAAAAGCTCTAGAAAATAGCAAATAAATCCCAAAAATCCACCAAAAATACCAAAAAATTCCTTGTGACATAAGGAACCCAAATAAAATATTTTCAGCTTATGTTAAAGTTTATTTTATTCATATTAAATCCTTTTAAATTCTAAAAAATTTAAATTAAGCTTTATTAATTCCAAAAAATTCCAAAAATTTATTTTTAAATTCCAGGTTTTAAAAAGCTCTGAAAATCAGGATGTTACACTTAAGAATATAATAATTCCCACAGTGTCTCATGGTGGGTCAATCCAACACAATGTTCTCTAACATGTGTCCACATTATTGATTTGATATCTCATATCCATGATTCGTGAAATATGATCATCAATCAATACATGTGCTGATCTATAAATCATAATTATCCCACATAATGATATAAGATCAGGGATAATTTGGAATAATATCAAAAACATAAATAAAGAGTTTCACGAACAAGTCATATATTTGTTGATCAATATTAAAGATATTTATTTAAGGAATAAAATAATATATTATTCAAAAGATCATAAACATAGAAGTGATACAATCATCTCCATGATTGCCTCTAAGGCATATCACTAACAATTGCTTCCCTCAGGTGGTAGTCATCGACATAATGCACAAAATTTATTCTTGTTGCATAAATTTGAAATTTCCATGAGCTTCTAGTTCAATGCTTTTTCTTAGTTTTTGAATATCTTTTTTTGTAGGCAGCTCTGAGTCAGTTAAATGCCAAGGTTGTTGGTACATCTTGCGATGTTTGTAAACCAGAAGATGCTTGTGAATTTTGCTCTTGATGAGCTTGGTTCAATCGACATTTGGGTAAGTAATTCTTTACATATGGATCTCTTTTAGCATCTGTTCAGCATTTCACCTGAATAGTTACTCAGTTGGATTGAGCAGACAACTTTTGCCTACTTGTACCCTTTCATTTTGTTCTGTACTTCCTGTATGCTTGTATTGTAGCATGCACTAAACGTGTACTATTTCTTCTTAATTTTATCTACAGATAAATAATTCTGGCACAAACAAAGGTTTTAGGCCACTGGTAAATTTTCCAGATGATGATATTACCCAGGTTTGTTAGTTGATATCTTCTACTACTCGTGTTGTTTTCTTTTAATGATTGGGTTGATATAGCTAGATTGAACTATAATCTCTCTGCTAGACTAAAGTAGTATCATACTATCATATCTTGCTTTGAGATCATATTTTGTTACATACTTATATAGCAACAGTAGCCTGAAACAGCTAGCTGACAGAGTGATAGAAAGATGATCAGTTGAGAAGTAAATGAATCGGTGGTTCACCGGTTAAACCGCCGGTCAGACTGGTGAATCGGTGACTCTATCGGTTCGATCTCCGGTCCAAATTCAATAACTGTCTTAGATCAGGAAAAAGAAAAGAAAAAGAAAAAGAAAAGCAGAAGCCCAGTAAGTCACACCACGGCAGTCAGCGGCCGAACAAGCAGTGATGACTCTGACTCTAGCTAGACAGAGTTCCAAGGGGTTCTCTTCTCCGGTAAGATGCTGGATAATTGTCGTGCCCCGGCTTTCTTGGTCGAGCGTCCACACGCCTGAGGGTGTTGAAGTCGTTGCGATCCGGCCGTTGATGCGTCGCTCTCGACGCCGGGGGTTTGGTTGTTCGCCGTTTTAAATGCGGCCGGGCCGGGGCGAGGGATGCTTCCCTGCGCGCGCGAGCGCTCGATCGATCGGTCGTGGTCGTGGTCCGGCCGGCCGGCCGGTGCGGCGAAAGCGACCACACACACGCAGCAGGTTTGGCGGGACAGGCAGTGTCGGTCAAACAAAGCAATCGACCCCGGATAAAAAAAAGTAATGTTAATTGTTGTTTTATCCGTAGTTAAAACATTGACGATTTTTTTAAAAAAAAAGGTTAAAAAGGCTACCATAGAATGTGCCCGATAATTTGGACTAATGAGCTAAGCTAGCTTTCAAATTATGATAACTGGCATTCGTCCACCACAAGTGGAACAATGATCATGATGAGCCAAACTTGTTAAATTTGAGCATGGTGGCGAATCTGGCTAGATGTTAGTGATACGGTCTAGAAATAATCATGGAGTTGATTATATCACTTTTATGTTTATGGTTTTTTGAATAATATATTATTTTCACTCTTTAATAAATGTCTTTCATATAGATCAACAAGTACGTAACTTGTTTATGGAACTCTTCATTCATATTTTGATGTTATTCTAAATTATCTCTAATGTCATATTATTATATGGGACATTATGATTTATAGATCAGCATATATATTGAGTGATGATCATATTTCATAGATCATGAATATAGGGATATCAAATTAATAATAAGGATATATGTTAGATAACATGATGTTGGATTAACCTACCATGAGACTGCGGGAATTATTATATTCTTAAAAGACATCAGTTGGTGTCATACATAGTATATGTAGGATTCTTATATCTGAGATCGTCATACTTTCCTACAAGTATAATAGTAAACACTACTTTGTAATTGGGTCATCATAAAGGTATCTTTTCACTACTACAAAAAGGCTAATACTAGATGCTTAATCACAGACGGTTTACCAAAACCTTTATTATTAAACACAGTCACATACGATTTTTGTTTAGCGACCATTTGTGTTACTAGCAGCGCTAAAAATTATCTGTGAAGAGATAATATCATAGATAGTTCATGTTGAGAACCGTTATTAACACGATGATTATTAACACGAACCATCTGTGATATAAACTCATCACAGATGGTTTGTATTAAAAACCATCTGTGATATTAACTCATCATAGACGTTTGTCTTAAAAACCGTCTGCGATATTTCCCGCCCGTTTTTGGCATCCCCTTTATTCAAACTTTCAAATTGAAGCGTTGCGACCTCTCATACTACTAATCGGTTCCAGTACCCAAATGCCTTAAAATATGCTGCCCTTTACCCAAACACCTCCCCCAAATAGTCCAAACGAAATGCCGCCTGCTAGCTAGCTAGGTCCACTGGCCTCCCCAGCACAACGATGTTGATCGACTACCTCGCCGAGCTACTCCGCCTCTGGTTGTGACACCACGGTACACTGCATAAGTCACTCTTGTCATAAGAGTGTCTTGTGTAGTGTCATCGTCGTGATATAACGGTGACGCCACTGCCACCTCTCCATCGATCGTCGATGATACATATACATACATACATACATACATACATACATACATACATATATATATATATATATATATATATATATATATATATATATATATATATATATATCCCCATCCGATCCCCTTCCGTATCTTCCTTGATGCTTCGATATGAAATTACGAAATTGTTGGATGGTAGGGTTTCGGCCATGTAAATCTTGGTGCTCATGCATGTGAAAATTAGTTCTTCTGATACAATAGGAATCCAAGATGAATGAAGCCACCTCTTCCATGATGATCTTGTTTTCATAAATAGGTCTGCTTTGGTTTAACTGTATTCTCTGATGATTATGCTATTTTATAGCATAATTTAGAGAATGTTGATGAACTAAAGGAGACCTATTTATGACGACGCGAAATCGCTATCACAGACAGTTCCTAACTAGAATCATCTGTGATAATAGACTATCATAGACAGTTTATAGTAAGAACCGTCTGTGATAAATGTTTTCACGAATAATTCTAGTTAAAAACCATCTGTGATAGTTGTTGTCACAGACGGTTCATAAAATGTCTATAATACCCTTAGAGTATTACTGACTCATAACTATAGACGGTTCATGAAACTGTCTGAGGTGATATTTTTGACCTATCTGTGATGCGTTTTTCTATAGTAGTGTTTGGGTTTACTATAAAATATACAAGAAATGTGAGCGATCAAGATAGAATTTGCCCCTCTTATGTAACAGGAGAGATATTTTTAGAATCCTCGATGTAGATGGATTAAGAAGGTGCATGGCTATGCTGAATATGGTTGAGAATTCAATCACAAACTGAGTAATCCACTACATGTTCGAGTGAATAATCGAGCTATCATAGGATGGCACACTTCTCTCCTTTAATTCGATCTGGTATCGTGAGACAAAAGGATCGGTACATAAGCACTATATAAGTTCATCTGATATGTTTTTTATTCATATTTGGGAGTCGCTATGTCCTGCTAGGGTCACTACCGACTTATGAACCAAAAAGTAATTTTTGTGCCATGGCCGAATATACATGAACCTACTGAGTCACACACTTAACAGGTTGGAATGATAAGGGTCCAGATGATAAACACCGAATGATATACGAGCTCTACTTGTATTAGATAAGGATCTAGTCTGAGGTTCTCTAAGTTAGATACGATATCTAATCATATCGGATAAGGATCCAATTAGATGCTATATATAAAGAGCGGCGGGGTGAGGGAGGCATTTTGAGACATACATATCGAAACTTTAGCTGTCATCTCTCAAAACCCCTACTATGTGCACTAGTGCTAGCATACCGATGCACGATGTTCCATCCTTGGATGTGTGGACTTCAATAGAGATGCTGTTATGACTATGATGCTGATCAAGACGATCACGAGGAGGAGACGATAGCCAAATGACAATTGACTACTTTCACTATACCGACATGTGCTACATTGAACAGACCACTTCAAATCTATTTCCGCTGTACTACGCATCTAGTGATAACGATATATGATTTCTTACTCTCATAGCTTCTTAATTTAAATGGTATAAAATTTTAATCTACGCTAGCGTAACCTACTTATATCCCAACACTAGAAACTTGTATACGTGTATGGGTGTAGATTGAACTTTTGTCGCATTGTTCAGAGCTGAGTGATGTATCTGTTGGGCTAACTGCCATCCTTTCACACCAGTCAGGACTAATGTTAGTTCCAACCAATAGAAGTGTTGCAACTTTTTGTCGGAGAGGACCAAGTGAGAAAGGTGGAGTCACCAACAAGTGGGCCATATGAGAAGGGGTGAGATGGGTCCTACTATCCACGGGTGGATCTAGGTCTATAATAGTCTAAGCTTCAACCAGAAGCATAAGATTTTTACTAGTGTAAAATCTAGATAAGTTTAGGACATAATTTTCCCCTCAGTCTAGATAGTAATAACTTTAAAGCCTCCATAGCCTAGAATATCATAAAATCCTAGATCCATCACTGCTACTATGTGCGCATAGAGTGGAAGGCTGGACACTGTCCTACTAACTCCTCGAGTATGTAGTTGAACAGAATGCTCAAACGTCATTGCTGTATAACTTTCGGAAGTAATCTTTTTGTCCACTCATCATGTCACCATCCATTGCAACGTCGGTTCGCAAAATCATCAATTTTTGTGTCACTTGTTAAATTTTTATTCACTTTTATGAAAAATCTAGCATGTGTGGTTCGCATAGAAGAGTACACGGGAACTTTATTGCATCCATTTTTGGTTTTAGTTTTTTAGGAAAGACTTTGTTGTACCCAGTATGGCCCAAGTACATTTTCAGATTTCATATATTGCAAAAAGATACACAAATGTTGTAAATTGTTTCCCATCTCTAGTGATGGACAGGAAAGAGATTTTGTAATTGACTTCTTACAACATTTCATTATCAGCCGTCCAACAGAAAAAACTCCTATGGCTGCGATGCTTGTTTACGTACCACATTGAATGCACACCACCAATGCAGGACAGTGGTGTAATGTAATAAGGGCACCAAGTCATTTATCAAGCCAACCCCCATGCACTCATGATCGAGTCCATAAGAAAATCATCTCTCAATGCCGTCCTCTCCTCTCCTTATGTTCTTCTTTACTTTTTGGTGACTTCTCCCCAATTGATGCCATCCTCTACTTACGGGGTGATCGGAATAGCGATGGCTTTTGGCTTTTAGCTGAAAAAACATTGTAGCTGGCTGAAAAAACACTGTAGCTGAGTTAGTGGATAGTATAGTGAATAGTGAAAAAAAAGCTGAAGCTAGAAGCTGAAACCGAAAAAAACCGAAACGATTAGGACCTTAGACTCTTCCTGCACCACCGGGCACTTTTGGTACTTTTTGGTGACTTCTCCCCAATTGATGTCATCCTCTACTCGGACTCTTCCTATAGCACGGGCACTTCTGGTGAATGGCATTCTTGATTGCGGTAGCAGCGCTTGTTGATGGCATTGTGTTCCCATCGGATCTAATTGGGCTCGATCTTGGATAAACTATAGCAGAGTGTTGCCACCAAAAAAAATTCTTGACAGCATCATCGTGTCTCTACAGAGGATGCTCTTTAGCAACGTATATGATGTGCTAACCGATTTTCTAGTAAATTGGCGAAGTTTATGATATGTAAACTTGAACGAAAGCTTATCTTAAAAGAAATGTTGATGTGAAGTAATAATGAATAGGAATGAATATCAAAATAGGGGATATGTGTAACTCACATATTGATCAACCCATCAATGCGAAGCAGTATTGACCAAAGTCGAATTACAAAGGTAAGATTCTACTGGCTACGGCCAACTCCTAAGATACATGAAAAGTAGATACAAAAAGGTAGTAAAGATTGACGCATTTGTATTTTTTTATGTCAACCAATATAGGGTATTTATAGCCTAAAACAGCCAACTCAATCTTGAATTGTGCTTCAAGTCTTCCTATTTGCGTCGACTAAACCTTTCCTTGGATAGAATCCTTATCCGCCTTCAATTCTTCTTGTTTCCAATCTCCTATTGATATTTTTGTTCTTCACATATATCTTTCCTTAGTAGGTATCTTCTAGAGGCTTCTTTGCTTGATTCTAATTATAATTTCTAGCAAATCCCGATCTTTCCTTATAATTATGTCAAATGCCAAAAACATTTTTGCCAACTATTTTGCCAACCAAAATTTGGTGGTAACATATGTCCCCCCATTTTTTATAAAGGTGAAAGATTTACAAAAATGTCAAGCATCACTTTTTTGTAGCAAAAGCTGATTGTGTTCGTCATCCCAACACGACAAACAATGGCTACCTTGATTTCTGACAAAACTAAGGCACATATGTGAAATGACAGTCCAATCCTTATATGTTGCATCTATAAATAAGAATAGTCTTTGCCATTTCCTCTCTTTTTATTCTTCCTCCATTTCTAGGGTTCTTCTCCAACAGAGAAAAATATCTCCGGATCTACGAAATTCCTCAATGAAAGCCTATGGACTGCAACCAGATATTTTTCCTAGTTCTTGAATCTACTGATCAATTTTTCCTCGGTCCTCAGGGATATTCGGAATCATGGTGCATTATCTCCAAATGTATTTTTATATCCCTTTAAATTCGGCTTGATTCAACCTAGAAGGTTGGTCCAGTAGTTTCAAATCTTGTCCGAATGCCTTGAAAGGATGTCATGATTTTTATAACTAAGGCTCTTGTACTTTCCCTTGTCACTCCAGAAGCAAATGAATCTCTATTAGTAGCAGCATGTCAATTATGGTTGAGCTCTTTGAATACCTTATTGTTTCCTACTGGACCCATCGGCCAACTTTACTAGATATGGCGCAGATTTGTTTTTATCATCATATGGTCTAGTAATTTTTGTTTTTGATCCACCTCCAGAAATCAAACCCAGCATCACAAAGAAAATGAAGGATGGAAAAGTATGATAAACTAGCCAATGAACTTAATCAAGGGCACCACCACTACTACATAAATCATCATCACAGACGGTTCTAAAACGTCATCACAGACGGTTTTTTGAACCGTCTGAATTTATAGGTCAGTGATAATCGAAAGTTATCACGGACGGTTTATGAGCCGTCTGTGATAAATACAATACAGACGGTTTGTAATTAGAACCGTCATGAAAACACTATCACGCATTTGTTCTACATATAGAACCGTCTGTGATACTCGCACATCACAGATTTGTTCTAAGTTTAGAATCGTCGTGATACTCATACATCACGACGGTTCTAAACATAGAACCGTCTGTGATGTATGAGTATCACAGACGGTTCTAAACTTAGAACCATCTGTGATGTGTGATCACAGACGGTTTATACTACAAAATCGTCTATGATAGCTCATTCTATACCTAAAATTTTTTCTACTTTTCAGTTAACCTCAGAAAATGTTAGTTATGCTTTTTGAAAACAAGCGAAAATAAGCAAATACGATATCAAACATAGCAGAGAATATTTTATTTCCATTACAATCCACCCTTACAACATCACAAGATTACAATCTACCATTACAACATCATAAGATTACAATCCACCATTACAACATCACAAGATTATAGTCCACCATTACAATAGCAGAGAACATAGCAGAAAACAATGGAAGTAACAATGGAGGCTACGATGAAGAGAACAATGAAAGCAACATAGCAGAGAATAATCCACCATCACAAGCTCAGGTAGGCCTTCTTAGCAGCTGCCTCACTGTAAGCTCTCAGGCAACAATGGAGGCTACGATGGAGACCTAAACCCATAGAATCAAATACTTGAAGAAACAATGGAGGGAGGAAGCAGGAAACAATGGAGACCTAAACCCTACAGACGCATTTGAAGGGAGGGGGTGGATGGGTTCGGGTGAGTATTTATAGAGGAGTTCTACTCGAACTCAGGCGGGAAATTATGAAATTTTAGAGATACGCGAAGCGGGAAACATATCACAGACGGTTCTTCATTAAGAGCCGTCTGTGATAATATCACAGACGGTTCTTACTTAATAAATGTCTGTGATATTGGCTATACATATACCGATACAATATAAATAACTAGTCTCAAAGTATGAAATAGCAAAGTTCTATATAGCTTATATATACTCATTTGAAAGGTTTCGACGAAATCTACAACTTTGCAGTTGAGACAAACCCTAAATTTCGAAGGGAAGATCAAAAATTTTGGCAAAAATAGAATTCAAAAACTTCTAATTTGAATTTAAGGTTACAAATGACCGATTTAATATCACTCATTTTTTTTGGATCGTGCTCGTCATTAGATTTCCAACGAGTACAAGAACGTCAAAAACGGACACCGTATGTAAAAGTTATGCCCGTTTTACTAAAGGTGTGTCAAAACGGAATCCTACTCGAATTCAGGTGGTAAATTATGAAATTTTAGGGATGTGTAAGGCGAAAAACCTATCACAGATGGTTCTTAATTAAGAACCATCTGTGATAGATCAATATCACAGACGGTTCTTACTTAAAAACCGTCTATGATAGTCTAGAATATCAAAGACAGTATGTAATTAAAAACCATCTGTGATAGTCCAGTATCACAAATGGTTTTTCAGTAAAAACCGTCTGTGATATTCCAGATTATCACAGACGGTTTTTAACTAAAAACCGTCTGTGATAGTCCAATAGCACAGACGGTTTTTCAGTAAAAACCGTCTGTGATACTCCTTCAGCAGCACAGACGGTCTTCAAATTAAAACCATCTGTGATAGTGTACATCACAGACGGTTGCACACTGCTCTAGGAAAAATTGTACTTAGGGCCCTTTTTAGTATGATGAACCTAATCACCATCTGACTCACCACCACACTTCGAGAATATAAAGTCAGCACACTGGGAAGTCCCTTGTGGATAGTTCAAACACTATTACAGAAACACTATTAGTAGACGCAATATCACAGACGGTTTTGTGAAACGGCCTATGTAGGGTTAATATCACAGACGGTTCTTGGCAAGAACCGTCTGTGATACTAGAAGTAACACAGACGGTATTCATCTGTGATAATCCGATATATATATATATATATATTGTTTACGCCGCTCAGATCCGCACCTGTGTCTTTAGTCGGATCCAGATCTAGACGCCCTCACCTCCTCCTCCCCCCGAGCCGTCGATGACTTCCCCGAGCTCGGCACCCTCCTCCTCCCCCCGAGCCGTTGCCGACTTCCCCGAGCCCGGCACCCTCCTCCTCCCCCCGATCCGTCGCTGATTTCCCCGACTCCGGCGAGCTCAGCGCCCTCCTCCCCCGACTCTGGCACCTACCTCCCCCGTGAGGTGAAGAATTAATATCTGTTATTCATGTTTTATATAGAATAAATATTGTTGTTCATATAGACTAATTAATGTTTCATATAGAATAATTAATATCTATTATTCATGTTTCATATAGATATTTTATATTTCTATATATGCATGTTTAATGGGAAGAGTTTATGGCGATGAAGACGACCGAAAATTTTAGGAGTGCAAGTGCGGCACAATAGAGGAAGGAGGACTAGCAGGCAATCCTGCAGGTAGGGTGGGTAAAATCCCATGTCTTGCAGGAAGCGTTGAGTGTAAAATTTTCTTAAGGATCATTCCAGACAAGTAGGGTCAAAAATTTTGTGAAATACTTCAAAGATATCATTATACATGATACATCCTAAGTGCAAATACAATCGCTATCTTTTTATTGGTATAAGTATCTATTACTTCGAAATCGAGGTCTCGCGAAAGGAACAGATCCATAATCAACGAACTTGTCAGGCTGCATAAGCAATACTTGGATGGGCGATTGCCTGTTTATAATGGAAGAAAAGGCGTGTCGCCTTCTAAGTGTAAATGCAATCACTATCTTTTTATTGGTCTATCACACCGGAATCGAGGTTTCGTAAAAAGAATAAATCCATAATCGATGAATTTGTCAGGCTGCACAAGCAATGCTTAGATGGACGATTGCCTATTTATGATGGAAGAAAAGGCGTGTTGCCTTCTAAGTGCAAATGCAATCGCTATCTTTTTATTGGTCTATCACTCCGGAATCAAAGTCTCGCGAAAAGAATAAATTCATAATCAACGAACTTATCAGGCTGCATAAGCAATGCTTGGATGGGTGATTGCCTGTCTATGATGGAAGAAAAGGCGTGTTGCCTTCTAAGTGCAAATGCAATCACTATCTTTTTATTGGTCTATCACTCCAGAATCGAGATCTCGCGAAAGGAACAGATCTATAATCAACGAACTTGTCAGGCTGCATAAGCAATACTTGCCTGTTTATGATGGAAGAAAATGCGTGTTACCTTGTAAGTAAAAATGCAATCGCTATCTTTATTTATACGTGTGTATTTGTTAATGGATATTTTATTTTATTTTAATTAATTGATTTGTGAAATAGATGTTTTTGTTACTAAAATGAATTGAGATATGAATAGGATATATACATATACATGTTGATTTGCTTATTTCAGAGGTTAGCCAATAAACAGAAATAGATTGAGGAGAAAAAAAGAATATCACAGACGATTTTTGTTAAAAACCGTCTGTGATATTTACATCACAGATGGCTTTTGAGTCATCTGTGATTACCTCATCATTACTGACCCATTAATTCAGACGGTTCACCCAACCGTCTATGAAGACGCTTTTCAACCGATGTGATAATGTTTTGTATAGTAGTGAAATATGGCTCTACACCATGTTCAATCAGCATTTTGGTATTAAGAAACTTCTGTCGAAGTCACAGGTTTCTTCAATTGGAAAAACATGAATCACTCAGGCACCGACATTCCATTGGAGAATTATTAATCCAAGTCAAAGGGAATTTTAGCGGTAGAATAAAGCTTCCAGTGCTCAGAGTATCTAAAATTTTTCTTTAAGCTTTCTCTTGCAGGTTTGCCACGCAATTGGCTCTTTCTTTACTATTATACTAACAAAATATACATCTGTCCTTGTTGGTTCAAGATTTCTGGAGATAGCAGTAAGATACCAACCAAAGCCGCTGATCTATGGAAAATATGTCTTTCTCCCTTGCGTACTAGTGACTGGGCTAGATACCAGAGGACATGTCTACAAACCATCTATAGAGTTCTCACCCAACTTTTTATTCATCCCAACTAAGTTTTAACCAAGGTGTTCATTGTTAGAAGTTTGATCGAGTTGCCAATCTTAACATTCGAAATTGTTCGTAATAGTCAGTTACTTTAGCAATAATAACGTAGTCGGTCAGTTACTGGTCATAGGACAATAACGAGTCATTATTAGCCAGTTACGACTGATCATGAGATAGCACGGTTAATGGTCGTAATGTGTGCATTAATAACCACGATTCGAGTGGTCACGTCTTTATATCTTTTGTCCTTCAAATACTGGAATAGAATCAGAGAAAAGCTGCAAGGTTGGCGGTGAAGAAAAACAGAGCAACGTTGAGAAGTGTCTTAGACTACCATTCCCCGACTGTTGATTTAGATTTTGACTTCATAGTCGTAATTGAGTCCTCGTTGTAGTAGTCGAGTACTCCAAGTCGTTACGAGTACTTGGTAGTCGTAAGAGCTTATGACACCATACTCTAGTCGTAAGAGTACTTCCTTTGTGAAAGAGTGTTCTAGTTGGAAAAGTACTTTGAGTACCTTCTCTTTTGAACAAGAGTACTCTTGTCGAGGTCGTCAATGACTTTAGGTAGTCGTAATCTACTCGGAGGTTGTAAGTCATAATCGACTACGGGTGACTTCATATTCATACTCGGAGGTCAGAAGTCGTCTTCGTACTCAGTGGTCAGAAGTCATCTTCGTACTCAGTGGTCGAAGTCATAATCAACTTCGTGTAGTACTTGGTGGTCGAAGTCATGATCGACTTCGAGTACTTTCGCTTTCTACAAGAGTACTCGGTGGTTGAAGTCGTAATCGACACCAAGTACTTTGATTTCAACAAGTGGTATCAGAGCTCCAGGTTTGCTGATTATCTAGAAGACATGTTTTTCTCGTGGGCTCCGACAGCAAGGAAGTCGAGGACTCCTCCATGGTAGATCTGTCTTTGCTCATCTTTGCCACCTCCACGCCGACCGTAGCACCATGATGACGGTGGCCGCGCACCCGTCATCTAGTGTGTCGTTCGGGAGGCAACAGGCTTCGTTGTCTACCCCATTCTCATGCGAACGAACTACAACGACTGGGCGTTGGTCATGCGAGTCAACATTTAGGCACAAGGTCTCTCGGAGGCCATCGAGACCGATGATGCAGACTACCACGATGATCGGCTCGCATTGTCAGCGATTCTTCATGCTGTGTCGACCGAGATGTTGTCAACTCTCGCCGTCAAGAACACGGCGAAGGCTGCTTGGGAGGCCGTAAAGACCATGCGTATGGCGTCGACCGTATATGCGAAGCGAATGCCCAACAATTGTGCAAGGAGTTCGGTGGTATCTCCTTCAAAGACAGTGAGTCCATCGACGATTTCTCAATGAGGATCTTTGGGCTTGTCAACAACCTCCACCTACTCGGTGATCCCATTCGAGAGGAAGAGGTGGTCAAGAAACTCCTACAGGTGGTTCCAAATCACTATCTTCAGGTGGCCATTTCCATAGAGACGCTCCTCGACATCAGCACTCTCTCGATCGAAGAGGTGACTTGACGACTTTGAGTAGTGGAGCAGCGCTACGCCAATCATAGCACTGACAACAAGGGGACTTGTTTGCTTCTCATGGAGGAGGACTGGTGGGCACGGGTGTAGGCTCGCGAATGAGAGAGATCGACAACTAGAAACTCCACACGTCATGGCAAGCTGCGCGGCGGGCGTGGTCCAGACTCCTCCAACAGTGGGAAGGAGACAGCCCCGACAAGTCCAAGAGGGACTAGTGTAGGTACTGTAGAAAATTGGGGCATTGGGCTTGCGATTGCCGCAAGAACAAAAGGGAGGAGGCGCATCTGGTCCAGAACATCAATGACAAGCCATCTCTCCTGATGGCCCAAGTAATGGCAGTGGAAGAAGACATCACCCAGGCGCCCGCCAAGCAAGAGCAAGTCGGTGAGCAAGTCTTTCTTAATGAGGAACTAGCCAGATCGATCCTCATTAACAAAAAATATTACGAGACCTCCTGGTTTCTCCACATTAGAGCGTTGAATCACATGACGAGATCTAATGCAGCATTCTCTGAACTCGACCACGAGATCTCTGGCTCGGTAAAGTTCAGGGATGACTCATGGTCGATATCCACATGCGCGGCACCATGCTGTTTTTGGAAAAAGGGGATCGACATCGCGCCCTCACCAATGTGTACTTCATCCCACGACTACGAAGCAACATCGTCAGTGTCAGCCAGCTCAATGAGGGCGGCTGTAGCGTGCTGATTGAAGATGGCGTCCTGCACCTCCGGGATCGACAACGCAAACTCATCGCCAAGGTGAAGAGATCACCAAATTGGCTGTACAAGATTGCTCTGAGCATAGTAGAACTGGTCTGTTTGAGTTTGCAGGTCGACAACGAGGTGTGGTGCTGGCATGCCCGCTTTGGGCACCTCAATTTTGACGCACTCCGGAAGATGTTAGCTACGGGCATGGTGAGCAGACTTCCTCGCGTGAAGCATATCGATCAAATCTGCGACGAGTGCGTCATCGGTAAGCAATGGCACACTCTATTTTCTCAAGAGACCAAGCACTACGTCAACGACCACCTTGACCTTGTGCACGGTGACCTTTGCGGACCCGTCACACCAATGACACACAAAGGCAAGCGTTATTTCCTCTTGCTCGTCAATGACATGAGTCATTACATGTGGCTCATTCTCTTCCAAGGTAAAGATGAGGCTGAAGGCGCGATCAAGAAGTTCCAGGCTGCAATCGAGACCGAGACCGACCGCAAGTTGCACACCCTGCACACTGATCGAGGGAGAGAGTTCACCTCGGTGGACTTCATCGAGTACTACGCCGAGAAAATAGTACACCAGTAGCTCATGGCACCATACTCACCCCAGCAAAATGGTGTTGTTGAGCTCTGGAATCAGACGGTGATGGCAATGGCAAGGTGCATCCTCAAGGATCAGAAGGTGCCTAGAGAATTTTGGGGGGAAGCCATATCGACGGTTGTGTTCATCCTTAATCGCTCTCTCACAAGTAGCTTGAGCGGGAAGACTCCCTATGAATCCCGGCATGGTGTGAAGCTAGCCGTGCATTTTCTTCAGACTTTTGGTTATGTAGGACATGTGAAAGCCACATGGCCACATGTCAGAAAGCTGGATGACATGAGTTCTCCTATGGTGTTCATCGGCTACGACCATAGCTCCAAGGCGTACCAGATGTTCGACCCCTCATCTGGAAAAGTGCACATCTCCAGGGATGTCATTTTTTATGAGGGAAGAAGCTGGGACTGGGAACACTCCGAACTAGCCAGTAACTATGACAGCTTCACCATGGCCTACTTTGTACCAGTGGTAAATCATGAAGGTGGTCTGACCACAGGGTCTGACCATAGCATATCATCCAATAGACCCCGACAACTGGATAGCACTCTACTGCTCTAACCACAAGTGTCGGTATGTCCACGGGAAAATTCGCATCCCCGCCATCGACCATTCCGTCAGACATTAACCTCGACGACGGAGGAGCTCCTCTGAGGTTCTGCATGGTGCAAGACTACATCAACGACGCTTCTCCACACGAGCTTGATTCCGACAAGTTGCATATGCTAACGATGGAAGAGCCAGCCTCTGTCTTTGAGGCTCAAGCTGACCAAGGATGGCAGATGGTGATGCAAGATGAGATGAATTCCATCAAGGAGAACCGTACATGAGACCTCATTGATCTTCCGACTGGTAAACGTCCAATTGGCCTTAATTGGGTGTTCAAGCTAAAGAAGGATGCTCGTGGCGAGATCGTAAAGCGAAAGGCACGACTAGTGGCCAAGGGATATGTTCAACATGCAGGCGTGGACTTCGATGAGGTGTTCGCACCTATGGCCGCCTTGATTCAGTCCGATTGCTTGTGGCGGTGGCTTCCCATGAAGGATGGCCGGTACATCACCTCGACATGAAGTCTGCCTTCCTCAATGGTGACCTCACAAAGGAGGTATACGTGATGCAGCCCCCTGGCTTATCTACATGGGATACGAGCACCAGGTGCTACATCTACGTAAAGCACTCTACGAACTTCGACAAGCTCCAAGGGCATGGAACACCAAGCTCGATAGAACACTGAGCTCCCTTGGCTTTAACCTCATCAGAGCATGCCGTGTACACCCGGGGAACTGGAGACTCGCATCTACTCGTGGGTGTATACATCGATGACTTGGTGGTGATCGGTGCTCGTGTGGTGGAAATCGACCAATTCAAGGCTCAGTTGGAAGCCAAATTCGAGATGAGTGATCTCGACTCTCTCAGTTATTATCTCAGAATTGAGATAACATAGAGTGAAGACGAGATCACTCTATCTCAAGCAAGCTATGCGACCAAGCTACTTGAAAGGGCCGGTATGAGCGGCTGCAATTTCATCCATGTGCCAATGGAGCCACGACTGAAATTGAGCAAGGGAACCTCTAATCCTCCGGTCGATGGCACGTTCTACCGTAGCATCGTCGAAAGCCTACGCTATCTGGTACACACAAGGCTAGACATTGCGTTCGCAGTTGGCTACGTAAGTCAATTCATGGAGTCACTGACTACCGAGCACCTCAGCGTCGTGAAGCACTTGCTGCACTGTGTGGCTGGGACAATCGACAAGGGTGCCGGTATGCTAGAGGTACAAAGGCAGCCAAGCTTGTTGGATACAGCGACGCCAACATGGCCGGGGATGTCGACGACTGGAAGAGTACCTCTGGCATGATTTTCTTCATTGGGGGGAGCCCAGCGAGTTGGCAATCACAGAAACAGAGGATCGTCACTCTGTCATCTTGTGAGGCCGAGTATGTCGCTGCCTCAATGACAGCATGCCAAGGGATTTGGATCAGGGAGTTGATCAGCAATCTATTCAATGTCGAAGCAATAGTAGCAACTCTGCTCATAGACAACAAGTCTGCAATCAGTTGTGCAAGAATCCGGTGTACCATGGTCGGAGCAAGCACATTGAGACGCGTTACCATTTCATCAGGGAATGCGTCAAATTCGATAAGATCCTCATCGACTACATCAAATCGGACAAGCAATTGGCAGATCTGCTAACCAAACCTCTTGGGTGGATGAAGTTTTAGAGTCTGCGTGAGAAGATTGGAGTAGTCAAGGTAAAGGGCAACTAGATCAAGGGGGAGATTGTTAGAAGTTTGATCGAGTTGCTAGTCTTAACATTCAAAATTGTTAGTAATAATCAGTTACTCTAGTAGTAATAACATAGTCGGTTAGTTACTGGTCGTAGGACAATAACAAGTCATTAGTAGCTAGTTACAACTGATCATGGGATGGCACAGTTAATGGTCATAATATGTGCATTAATAACCACGATTCAAGTGGTCACATCTTTGTATCTTTTGTCCTTTAAATACTGAAATAGAATAAAAGAAAAGCTGTGAGGTTGGCGGCAAAGAAAAATAGAGAAGCGTTGAGAAGTGTCTTAGACTACCATTCCCTGAGTATTGATTCAGATTACGACTTCATAGTTGTAATCGAGTCCTCGTTGTAGTAGTCGAGTACTCCGAGTCGTTACGAGTACTTGGTAGTCGTAAGAGTTCACGACACCATACTCTAGTCATAAGAGTACTTCCTTTGTGAAAGAGTGCCCTAGTCGGAAAAGTACTTCGAGTACCTTCTCTTTTGAACAAGAGTACTCTTGTCGAGGTTGTCAATGACTTTGGGTAGTCGTAATCTACTCGGAGGTCGTAAGTCGTAATCGACTGCGAGTGACTTCATCTTTGTACTCCGAGGTCGGAAGTCATCTTCATACTTGGAGGTCGGAAGTTGTCTTCGTACTCAGCGGTTGAAGTCATGATCGACTTCAAGTAGTACTCGGTGGTTGAAGTTGTGATCGACTTCGAGTACTTTCGCTTTCTACAAGAGTACTTGGTGGTCGAAATCATAATCGACTCCGGGTACTTTGATTTCAACATTCATGATTTCTTCTTGGCTAGAAAAGTTCAACCTCTTGATTTGCTAGAAAGCCACATGGTAGGCTCAGTTCTCAAATTAACTGACGGATTTTCTGTCAGTAGTTTTCCAAGCTGACTCCTGAGCTCTAGCTTCACTTCTATAGATTTTGATAATTGGCGGAAAAAATCAAATCTGTTCTTTTTGACATTCTATCCTTTAATGAGTTTACTGGCAATATGATACCCAAATATGCTGATAAAGAAGAATTCAAAGATGTTAGCTCCATTGAGGTAGAGTTCCTTCATGTTTCTACACCCGTAGTTTCTTTATCAACCAACAGATCAGATAGCTACAATGATCTAATTGGCTATTCATTGTCGACATCAGAATCAATCTTGGACGAGAGATGTAGTGGAAATAATGCACCAGACCCTTCTATCTGCAATTCTTTTCAAGATTTTGATCATATGTCTGATAATTTGCAGACTGGCTTCTTTCTGATGGTTTTCCTCTTCATATTTACCTTGTAGCCCATTAATCTGTCTTTCTACTACGAAATCCCACTCATCTACTTACAAAGAAGACAAGAAATCAACTTCCAATCTAGTTGACCCTCAAAACAAGCACTGGTCAGTCAATCTGACAACCTGGGTTTCAATACTCCTTTAAGTGATTTGGTCCCTTCTGCTGGCCAAAGTAAGAACCTATTGACCTTCTCTCATTCAAGTAAACAAAACCTAGCTAATTTACCTCTTTTCAGTTAAAAAGTTGACTCACAAAAGAGTGGCCACCGAAAAGAGTGGGGAAACTGACGCTACCACTTCTCCTAAATGAGTGCGTCAGCCAACCAGGGTAATTATTCTAGAAAACTGATTAATTTTATCCCATTTTTTCATGACTAATTAGTCTAAATGCAGGCATCTTCAAAAGGTGATTCTGCTTCTGCACCAATAACACCTGCCACAAATTTGTCGGCTCCTATCACAACACCGATCACGCCATCCAGCCACTCTTCCCGTAGACGATACTTCTTTGCCTTGTTGATGCTCATTTTATATGCTTTACACACGCCCATGTTATTATCATTCACCTTGGTATTTGCGCTAAATTGTACCACTTGGCAACTAACCCTAACGAAATATGGAGATATGTTGTGTTTCATCTGTTTCACAAGAATTTGGCTAAAAGACTCGATAAAATGCTTCTTTTGGAAAATGTGCAAAAATGAACTTCATCAAATGGAAAATTGGAGGCAACCATGATGTCCAACTCACCAAGCCAATTGAAATGCATATATTATTTGGCCAAATTGGAGGTTAGACACAAAAGTTACGAAGCCCGAAAGCTGTCAGAGGCCCAGTGCCTCACTTTTATGGGAGGTTTGAGAGTCCTGGTGCTACCCAGAGCCACCCTGGTGCGACCCGGCACCTTGTTTTTGGTTACCTCGTTTCTTATCATGAAAGTTGATGACACCTCTCCCCTGAACCCATATAAGTAGGCCAAGACCCCCTTGCAGAAGAACACAATGAAATATCAAGTTTAGATCCAAAGAATCAAGTTTAGACACTGAGAAATTGAAGAAATCATCGGATTATGGTTTCAGAAAGCACCGAGCCACACTACCCTAGCACCAGCCCATGCTACCGTGGCACCGACTGGCACCACATTGGCGCTAAGCAGCGCCCCCTCCCAACAGCCTATTCGCAAAGATCGACATCCACGACTACTTCCTCTCTGTCCTACAACTCATCTATGATGTTGCCTGAACTAGAAGGGGGTAGATCATGTTCTTCCCTCAAGTTTAGTGCATCTTGCAATCTAATTGACAGTGGTATTATTTGTGATGCTTATGGTACTTTATTACTTCTATCAGTCTATTTATAGTGTGTTATTTAGTTTATGTTGAGAATCAACTTGTTAATTGCTAGATTGAAAGATGATGCTTGGATTTAGTGCAGAACTTGCTATGCTTAGATTAGCCTTCTCAGGTAACTAATGAAAAAGGTAGTATTGATCTGTAGGGTGAGGACGATCTTAGCCTAGTACTGATTCATATTATACTTGTTGATTTGCACATAAGTGAACCTAGGTAGGAGAGGATCTATTAGTCTTGGTAAAACCTAAGTGATTTATGCTCTCTCGTAATTTAGTTCTTGAGATTAAATCTTTCATACAACATTCTTATTAGTAGTAATTGTTCACCTTAGTTGTAATGTCAACTATTCCCTGAAATATATAACCCTGGAATACTCAGGTGAAAATCTACAACCGACCCGTGCATTTGCAGTTATCATTGATCACGCATAGATCACATCAATAACCTTTCCTGGCACTTTTGCCGGGGAACAATTCCGTTTTAGGGTTAAGGTTTATTATTGCTAACACTATTTTCTAACTCCCATTGCTAGTTTTTCTTTTTCTATGTTTTCTTTTGCAACCATGAAACCTGCAAGTGCAGCTGTGAGCCTATGGTAATATTTGGCACCACGCCTAGAAAATGCGCTCAGCTAAAATCAAATGCAAAGCTTGAAGCTGAGGAGTATAGATTGAACCTAGTGTTGATTAAGTTGGTGCAAGAAAGGGCATTCAGAGGAAAGAAAGGAGAAAATCTGACCACCACATTGAGATGTTCAAATCGTTTTGCAACACATTCCAACAAGGAATACCTGCAGACTAGAACTGGTGGATTCTATTCCCCTTCTCTCTTAATGGAAAAGAAAAATCATGGTACGCCCTCACTGTTAATACATTCAAAGGTAACTGGCACTGACCTTATGAAAGAATTTTGCATGCAATTTTCCCGTTACAGAATACAGGAACTTATGCGTGATATTTTATGTTTTACACAATTGCCTAATGAAACACTTAGTCAAGCATGGACAAGATATCATAATTGCTAACTACTGTTCCAGAACTGGGAATAGATAACCACGTCATTGTGCAAACATTCTATGTCTCTGTTGGTTAGTTCGACAGAATATATTGATGCTTCTGCAGGTGGTTGTTGGCCCTGGATAAACATGAACAAAAGACTTGATAAAAATTAACACACACTAGTCAGAAATACACGCAGAGAAGACTCCTCTGTTATTCCTCTTTCTCCCTTGAACGATATTGCTTCCTACAACACACTCTGATATGGTGGAAACTTATAAGTGTGAGGGAACCCCACCCATTGGACTAATCTTTTGGAGGGAGAAGATCCAATACCACTTATAAGTTGTGCTTTCTCCTCTCCCATAACCAATGTGAGATTATTACTAACAGTGGTTCATTCCATGAATTGTAACCAAGTGAAGGCAAGACGGTGATCGATAAAATTGTGCAAAGGTGCAATCCATGAGAAGTATTTGGGAAGAATCTGATGATGAAGAAGACACTAAAAAACCTGAGCTCTTTGCTGCACAAAAGGCTGTCATGGTTCGGCCAGAAAACAAATTGCCTTCGCCTGTTGTTGAAGCTCAGGCCCCAGAACCAACTTCTGTTGAAGTCATGAAGCCATTGTCTCCCCCACTGAAAGTGAAAAGGAAGGTCAGATCATTGTCAAAATTTGAGCCCATGGAATGGATGCCACTTGGATTTGGTCCGTCATATGCTGCGGGAAGACCCTTTGTTGATCAACCATCTTCATCAAAACTGGCCATTGAGGAAGATTGTGTCACAGCCTCTCGACCGCAGGTGGTAGTTGTGAATCGCCGGTGGATGCGCTTGGCCCTGGCGGCGGCCAAGTCTTCCGGGATTGCGCGCCGCCAGCAGGACGTCTGGAGCAGGGGAGAAGGTAACTAAAATAAAACTCTTTATTACTTCTTGTTTGTTCCCCATTGTTGGATCTCAAGCTATATATATAACTGATGTTTACAAGGAAGAGTCCAGATGGGACTTGTATTCTTACTCCATCTCTTAAACAGGATAGAATCCTTAAGGGATTCGGCTGCCATATAACCGGAAAGGCTAAGCCCTGGCCGGCGGCTGTAGACTATGACAGATTGGCATGAAGTAACACTGGATAGTTGGATCAAGAGGAAGACCAAACACAAACTCAGCATTGATTTAGCAGAAAAGGCACTTCTAGCAAGGAATGATCTTATACCACTCTCCCAAGTTTCCATGCTTAAAGGCTTCCTAGAGCCAAATCAAATCCCAATCTATCAAACAAAATATGCATGAGTTAGCGACATTAGAGATCAACTGACGATTGAGCAAAATTAAATGCACCACATTCTTCATGCGAAGAGCAACAGTCCTTCAGTTCAATGACACTCGATGAATTCTTCAGTTCCAGGTAGGTATGCAATGTGGTAAGTGCCATCACTTTAGAGCAAACCAACTGATACTCGTACATCCTATGCACAATACAAGGTACGCTCATTGATAAATCTCTTTGTGATTTAGGATCTGTTGCAAATAATACATAGAAAAACAGAGACGAGAGACATGAATTTTTACGTGGAAAACCCTTGTGAGAAAAAAACCACGTACGCTCAAAGGCAAATCACTACAATAAGGAGAGATTACAATGGAGCGCTTGTGTTAGACCATATGGCCAGCTCTCGGTTTTTTAGATGATGAATAATTGACAATGTTGGTTATGATATTATTTATGGTGTGTTGCGCGTGTACGGATTGACGTTGGTAAAGTTCGGATGAACTTGTGTTGGAAAAATATTCTTTGGTCTTTGCATGTGCAGGTTGAAGCATGAAGGTGATCTGTCGGAACCAGATTTTATCAATCTGAATTCCTCTGTGATTATTACACTATTCCCTGGATTAGTAGCTAGTGCTCACAGACACATCACTGGATATAAAAAACATATTAAGTGAAAGCATAATTTATACAGCAATAACTTCCATAGGCCGATTGGGCTGAAGAACAAAGAGTGCAATAGCGGAAATCTTCACACAAGTGGAACCCTCAGGACTTGCCCACAGGCAGCCAACTAGGGTTTCGCGACCTATGTCCATGGCCTTTTTGAATACCAGCTCTGTCAGCCCCTTTGAAGCATTGCAGGGCATTTTCTTCTGTTTCCTGACCGACTAGAGGGTAATAAGCAACAGTGAGCACAAATTGTACTTAACAAGCCACCACACAGAATGCAACACTAATAACTATTACATGCAAGGCTATGAAAGGAGGCTTGAGGTTATTTTATTTACTAAAGCAGCATTTCCATTAATCATAAATAAAGTTCATGTGACATAGCAATTTTAACCAAAATGCCAGTTGCAAAGAGAGAGTGCAATATTAATAGTAGTGCAGGTTACATCCACCTTTTACAGTGTATGGTTACCTCTACTAATGCTAATTTTGATTACTGGGCTACATCCACCCTAATTAACGCTGGAGTACATCTCTCCAGGAAAAATCCAACAAAGTAGAGTACCTCTGTCTACTTAGTTTTCATCCCGCCCAAAAAAGGTTTTTGAAATAAGAACTAACTCAAGGATGTTCCCATGTCCGCTCTTGACCATAAGCACGGCTACTCGAATAGTTTTAGACTCTGCAGAGTTTGTACACTTTCACCACAAGAGACAATCCACTCATTGCCCTGCATGATTCCCTGGTCATGCAGTCGAGTCGATCATCACAGTAACCTTTTAACACTACCTGGCCTCACGGTCTCATCTCACCCTATGAGTATGCCCCACTTGCGGTGGGACCCATAGTTGCGCGGGATGTTAATCACTTTTTTACTAGCGTCTCGAGCTCCACTCCCCATACGCTAATAAAATAAGAGAAACAATTCACCCTCCACTCGGTGTCCCTTTAGCCACCTCAGCCCCTGGCCTTCTCTTCCCCCCCAATTTTATGAGATGAGTCCGAAGTTTAGTAGTATTTACTTGGCCAAGTTGCACTTTGCAGACTTGTGGTTGTACTATTTTACGATGGGAGGTCATGACCCGATTCGGTCCTTGATCATCTGGGCGGTCCTACCACAAACCCAATGTTACATCCACCAGCCACTCTCACAAATCGCCTAGACAGGTAAAGCAGTTTTGAGGTTTTGAAAAGATAAACGGTACCAAAATATCAGCCATCTACATCCAATGACTGCCCAAAACAGTTTCACATGTTTGAAGTAAATGACAAGCCGGACAATTGAATGCCCTAGCTTTCGACTCATTTGGCAGTAGTTATAACTTAGCTAATGATAATGGCATTAATATCTATGGCGACAAGGAATTAGTTAAATCAAATGGTAAGGATATCATAATGATATTGGTATCATAAAAGGGCAATTTCTACCTTACATTTTGACATATTTTTGCATAACAAGTAAGCATGCATTTTGATAATTTGAAAGAACATAATTTTTTGTAAAGTGTCAGATCAATATGATCAAAGTGATGAATTGCCTTGCTTATTTACCGCGGCCTTGTTTTAAATCAAAGCTTGCTTAACCAGTTAGTTGCAATAAATCCTGGATCTTCCCTGTAGTCCGAATCCGCTTGATCTCGTTGTCTTCAGACTGCAGCTTCTAATTACGCAGCAACAGAATGGAAAAACCAAATAAATCCAAATGCGGCAAAAGTATAGTTAAATTAATTGAACTCATTTTATGTTGTTTACAAATTGAGAGTAGAGAGGGAGCGATTTGAATGGATTTATTTGATAGGAAGGAGTTGATTGAATAGCTTTACCGTGAGGGAAAATTTTATGAATTAGAAGGAATCTGATTAAAGGACTACCCGTAGGATCCTTTCTGCTGGGTTCAAGATATAGGGCTTGATCTTTTTCTTTATAACCTCTTTTATTTTATTTTATATTTATCAAGGAAGTTCCAAGAGTTAAACAGGACTTATGCCTCTTTTAGAAAGAGTGCCTGGGAGGGTGATTTGCCAGATACTTGAAGTAAGCACTTTTTCCCAATTTTATTTATAGTTTGGAGGCTTGGTTATTTATCCAATTAAGATTTAGGAATAGGTTAGCAAATCACAACTTATTAGAGAGGATTGATAGTGATGATTTACTAGAGAGATGAGTTATAATTTAAGAAGGGTGCATAAATTTAATTATTCTTAGTCATTGGGGAATGACTAGATTATTTTGGATATAAAGTTAGGTTTTAGCAAGATTTTAGTTATGGGTGCTAATAACTCAAAGATTGATATTTTATGCTTTAATTTTGCATGATTTGGACTTAGGTTGATTGTTTGAAATTATTCCAAGATAATTTATTTGGGGTAGAAAATGATGATTCTTTAGCTTAGGAATCTTTTAAGCCGAAAGAGGTTTGAACCTTTGCATTTTGCTAAAGATTTGGTTCCCAAATCTCTTATTAAATAAAACGGGAAGTCTTATTGATTTTAGAAATGAACGATCTGCTATCAATATTTTATGTGCAAAAATATAGTTAAATTAATGGACTGAGTTTGCCTTAGCAGACATATGCTCAATATAGAAGACACAAGAGATGATGTGGAATTTAGCTCCTGGCATTGTTTTAAAAGATGCCTCAGAGGTTTTGTTGGTGTATGCTCTCGCCCTTTTACGAGTCAAGGTTCAAATAGACTAGATTCGTGCTAGTGGAGTTAAATCCAGAGAGAGCGGTATGTGGTGAATGAATCAAAGTTTTGAGATTGATTTGAGTCATTTTTCAATTGTTGCTGCTCATAAAACTTTAGCTTTTATAACCAACAAAATTATGCTAATTATTTGGAAATTAGTCATGAGGGTTTAATAGATTCCTTCCTAGATATTCATTTGATTTTTTTTGCACAAATTTTTGTTTAATCCGGCAATTTGTATTTTAATTCTAATACCACTTTCTAGACTTGTCTAATAACATTCTCCCAAGATAGCATGCATGGCAAAATACAAATGATAAACCAACAGTCGGAACACAATTTGGCGGGGCCCACCTGTCATAGACATAAAAGAGGAGGCTGGGGACTTAGGCACATTCGGCCGAAGCAGAGAAGAGGACTTGGCCGCAGAAAACAGGGGGTGCGGCACACTTGAAGTGGTGTAGCTGCTGTTGGGGGACGGCCGGAGAGGCGACGGCGGTGGCTGTAGGGACCTCCTAAGATGGTGAAGTCACCAAAGGCCGAGGCGCAGCATGCAATGCAGTCGAATGAGCTGCCGGTGGTGTTGAGCGGTGAGTTCGGAAATGCTGTCGAGCGCCACGAATCAGAAGAAGGGGAGTAGCAGTGAGTGCGCACGAGTAGGAGTGGGCAAGGGGAATCTTACCCAAGGAGGCAGACTGGCCAGAGAGGCTGCGAGGTGGGCTGGTGTCGCTAGCCACGGGAGGTGCCGGGTCGGCTCCTGTGGACAGCGAGCTGCAGCCGATGAGGGGCCCAATTGGCGGATGGAGCAACCTCGGGATGTTGTGATCGAGCTTCAAGCGCCGGCAATTTTGCTAGAGACACAGCCGCACAGGACTTCTCTGGTGGCAGCGGATCAACCAGAAAAAAGGGGAAAATAGATGCTTCAGCTGGGGAAAAAGAGAAGAAGGGCACGGGCAAGATGCTAGAAGTCCCGGGCTTCTTTATAGGCGACGAAGGACAAGAAGGGGGTGTGAGGCCGTTGAACCTCAGTGAAGACGCCGCTTCGGTGGAGTAATACCGGGGCGACAGCGATGGAGGTGAGGCGTAGGCGCAAGGCCCAGAGCCTAGCTCGGCGAAGTGACGCGTGAGGGCTGCTGAGGAGTAACGCAGGGGCGATGGATTCGAACGCGCCTGGCAGAGCTAGAGGAGCCAGCGGCAGGCGGTACCGAGCTAGAGGGGCGGAGTTAGTGGGCGGTGCTAGGTACAGGGCTAGAGAGGGCGCGGCGCGAGAGAGGATACTCCGGTTAGGCCGGTGGTAGGAGCAGCTAGCTCAGCGGAGTGAGGTGATGCGGCATTTAAGGTGGTGATGGAGGGTGGCAGCTAGTTTTGGCGACGCGACACGTGGTAATGAAGTCGGGGTGCAGGGGAAGGCACCGGTGCTTGGGGCTGGTCTGGGGCCGCTAGTGCACACTGCGCTCCGGCGCTTGGGCCAGCGAAACGAGGAGGGTGAGAAGGGAGCGCTGGGCCGTGATGGAGCCAGGCGAATGGAGGGAGAAGAAGAAGGAGTGAGGAGGCGGCCAGGCGATTTAGCCAAGAAGATGGGGGAAAAGGAAGCGGGCGACAGCGCTGGGATGAAGGGGTGGGGAGGAGGCACGGTTTAGGGCAGCCGGATGGGCCAGAAAAAGAAAGGGGGGCTGGGCCCAAAAGGCTTTAAGGAGTTTTAGAATTTGGCAAATGACTTTCTTGGTTAGTTTTATAAGATGAGTAAACTTTAATACTTAATTTTTAATTTTAACAGCAACCTTGACAATTCACATTTTCAGAAATATTTTTATTTAGGATTTGCCAATGGTTTTGAGAATTTGGATTGTGATTTGGAATCTAAATTCTCACTTTTGAAATTTTTGCTCTTCTTAATTAAAATTTTTGCCACCGGAAATTCCAAATCAAGAGCTCAAATAAACAAAATTTTGAAACTCACCGCAAATAAGAAAAGATTTTTATTAATTTTGCAAATCGCAAATTTGGGATGTGACATGATCGTGGTCGATGACGAGGAGGACCGAGACTACGATGGGAAGATCCGAAGTCAGGCGGTCGAGGAAGTCACGAGATGGTTGAGCTCATGCTTGGGCATATGAAGATCAAAGGTGGATGATGCGTGGAGAAGATACAGGAGGTGCGGTCCTGGAGGCTTCGACACGTGATAAGCTAAAAAAATCAGAATCGTAAAAAGAATTAAAAAAACCCATGTTATGAAGGGTTTTGAGTCCCTTGAAAAGTAGTGGGCCAAAAAGCCTGGTTGAGGCAAAAAGGCCCAGGATGAGTTGTATTAGGGTTACTGATGTATTGGAGTAGGTTAAGGATTTTTAGAAGGGTTAACGGCGACGGGTGTATGAAAGGAGATGTAAGGGAGGTGCACGGCCGTGGGGTTTTTGGCTGTTATTCTCTTGAGAAAATAAAGAAGCTGGCGACAACCTTTTGGTGTCCGATCCGTGATTTTGGAAATGAAGAAAAAGGGCCGACATCTTTTTTCTTGTACAGCGCAGTTGTGAATGTTTTCTCCAGCGAGCATTCAAAGAAGGGCAGTGAGCGTTCAAAAGCAATAGGCAACGAATTTTTCTAGAGAAAGTTACAGGTCTGGAAGCGTGCATGCACCGTCGAGGTAATTGCTAATCAAGTTTTTTTAAAAAATTGCATCGTATGCGACGGCCGTAGGATCATGCAAAAAGTGCAAAAATAGTGTTAGAAATTTTCTAGTCATGATGTTTGAAAAGTACAAAAAGAAGCAATATGCATGTCTGATAGGAAGAGAACCGAGTCCCATAGGAAGAGAATCAAATCAAAGTCAGTTGCTACAGATTGATATCACGTCTGATATAATCTGTGCACACACCTGTCATGCCACGTCTAGCATGAGGCGATGAAGTGTTCTATATGGACACAGTACGAATTCAGTTCACCTTTTCAACAATCTCCACCTTGAGCTGAATTCCCTCTAGTAATCGAAAAATATGATAAACTTTTCAAATAAAATCAGCATGTACATCTTGAGCGTCGAAAGTCCAAAGGACTAGTAAGTAATACCAACTAAGTCTGAGTAAAGCTCACACTTAGATGCAGGAACTGAGTTTGTTAACATATCAGCTGGATTATCATAAGTACTTATCTTGTAGACTTTAATATCACCTTGAGTAATGACATCTCGAATGTAGTGATACCTGATATCAATGTGCTTTGCTCTCTCATAGAACATTTAATCATTTGTTAGTCAAATAGCACTCTGACTATCATAAAATATTATAATGCAAGATGTACTTCCACAAAGCTCAGTAAATAAACCTTTTAGCCAAATGGCTTCTTTACAAGCTTTAGAGATAATCATATACTCAGCTTCTATAGTAGACAAGGCAACGGTAGCTTGCAAACTTGTTTTTCAGTTAATGGCATATCCTCCAATAGTGAACACATAACCAGTGAGAGATTTTTTTTAATCTAAATCTCCAACAAAATTAGAATCCACATAAGCAGTGAGTCTATCTCTAGTCTTCCCAAACTGTAAACAAGTATTAGATATGCCCCCACAAATATCTAAAAATCCATTAAACTATATTTCAATGTACTTTTTTAGGATTAGCCATGTATCTACTAACCACACTTAATGATTAAGATAAATCACAGCGAGAACATACCATGACATACATAAATGAACTAACTGCACTCGCATATGGAACTTTAGATATGTACTCAACTTCATCATTAGATTGTGGACATGACACTGAAAAAGTCTAAAATATGCAGTTCAGGGAGTACTAACTGGTTTGGCCTTATGCATGTTGAAACGATGAAGAACTTTATCAATATACTCTTTTTGACTTAGATATAATTTGTCAAACCATCTTTCTCTAATGATTTCCACACCAAGAATCTTCTTTACTACACCGAGATCTTTCATCTCAAATTCACTACTTAATTATGCCTTCAACTTTGAAATTTCAGCCTTGTCTTCTACAGCAATCAACATATCATTAACATATAGGAGGAAATAAATAGTTGAACCATTAACAGTCTTCAAATAAACACAGCTATCATAATTGGATCTTTTAAAATCTTGAGATATCATAAAGGAATCAAACCTCTTATACCATTGTCTAGGTGACTGTTTCAACTCATAAAGAGATTTCTTCAATTTGTAAATAAATTTCTCCTTTCCCAGAACAACAAAATCTTCCAGTTGCTCCACATAAATGTCTTCTTCTAATTGCTCATGTAAGAATGTGGTTTCACATCCACTTGTTCAATCTCATAATCATGCATAGCCACAATACTGGGTAAAGTGTGAATAGAACTATGCTTCACAACAGGAAAAACAGATCTGTAAAATAAATACCTAGAATTTGACTGTATCATTTGGCAACTAGCCTTTCTTTATACCTAATCTCTTCAGTTGGTGAAACGCCTTCTTTTTCTTGAAGACCTATTTGTAGTGAATAGGTTTCTTCTCAATTGGTAACTTGACCAGCTCCTAAGTGCCATTCTTATCAAGAGATTTTATCTCATTATGCATGGCAGTTTTTCATCTTTCTGAATTACCAGAAGAGATTACCTCTGAATAGGATGAAGGTTCTATAGTACCTTCAATTTTTTCTACCATATTTAAACAATAAGCTATAATATTAGCTTATTCAATCAATCTTTTAGGAGGCTGAATGTTTCTTATTTCTCTATTAATTGCAATGAAACATTGTGTTAGTGGCGCAACAATAGGAACTTCTGGAATATTTTCCGTGTTGATTTCTGGTGTAGATCCTGAATCAGTAATATGATCCACCTGCACGCTTGATTGCTTCTCAAATGGGAACAACAATAGATGGTTTATCATGCAACATAGTAGACTCATCAAAAGTAACATCTCTGCTAATAACCACCTTTCTAGTTTGAGGATTCCACAATTTATATCCTTTCACACCAGTTTTATTACCAAGGAAAATACACTTAACTGCCCTAGACTCTAATTTACCGTTGTTGACATGAGCATAAGCAGGACAATCAAATATTCTCAAGTTTGAATAATTTGCTGGAAAACAAAACCACACCTCAATTGGAGTCTTCTTATCAATAGCCAAATTTGATGACTGATTAATCAAATAACAAGTAGTAAAAGCGGCTTCAGTCCAATAACTCTTAGATAATGCAGAGTTTGATAACACACAATGTACCTTCTCTATGATGGTTATGTTCATAAGTTTGGCCATACAGTTTTGTTGAGGAGTGTCTGGAATGGTATAATGTTTCACAATACCTTCTGACTTGCATAAAGCTTCAAATTCTCCTGAAAAAACACAAAGCCATTATTGGTACGAAGCTTCTTGACATGCTTACCAGTTTGTCTCTCAATCATAATCTTCTACTCCTTGAATGCCTTAAATACATCTGATTTATGTTTGATAAAGTATGCCCAAACTCTTTTTGGGTAATCATCAACAATGGTCAACATGTAGCTTGCACCTTTAAGTGACAGTACGCGGGATTTTTCCTATAAATTAGAGTCAACATAATCCAATATGCCTTTTATAGAGTGAGTCGCAGTGCTGAATTTCACCTTTTTTCCTTGCCGAAAACATAATGTTCACAAAACTTCAACTCTGTCGATACTTTGACCATCAAGAAATTCTCTTTTACATAATTCCATCAATCCAGCTTCACTTATGTGCCCTAGATGCATATTTCAAAGATTAGTAGCATCAGAATCGAATAATTTATTTGAGGCAATAGCAATATTATTAGAAATTGTAGTACCTCGCAGATGATATAAGTTGGCATCCTTCCTATCACCTTTCATCACAACAAGAGAACCTTTGGTAACCTTTAGAACTCCACTTCCACCTGAATACTTATAACTTTTAACATCAAGAGTACTCAACAAGATAAGATTTCTCTTCAAATTCAGAATATGACGAACATTAGAAAATATTCAAATGGTGCTATCAAACATCTTGTTCTGAATAGAACCAATGCCTGCAATCTTGCAAGATGTATTATCACCCATCAACACAGATTCACTTTGCATAGCTTCATAGGTAACGAACCACTCGCTGTTCAGGCTCATGTTGAAAGACGGGCTGAATTAAGAATCCATTCATTATCAATTTTGTAACTGGCAAAGGCAACAAGAACATCTCCATCAGAACCTTCTTTGGTGACAATGGTGGCTCTAGATTTATCCTCTTGTTGATTTTTCTTGAAATTGTTATTACTCTGCTTTTTGTTCTGTAACTTCTAGCACTTGGATATGTCATGACCATTCTTCTTCCAATACCTATATGACTTTCTATTCCTGGATTTAGATCTGCCTCTGTATCTGCTTTTACTTCTCGTATTACCTTCCGCGGACAGACCAACCTTCTGCATACATACTTGTACTTTCATTGCGAACCATAAGTTTTATCTTTTCTTTAGCATAAAGAGCTTCATAAATTTCGCTGAGAATAAGAGTATCTTGGCTATATAGAATAATATCTCTAAAAGTAGAGTACAAACTAGGTAGAGAGCATAACAAAATAAGATCCAAATCTTTATCATTATACTTTACCTCCATGGACTCAAGGTCAGCAACAACTTTCTTGAAAGTTGTGAGGTGGTTCAACAATAAAGCTCCCTCTGCCATCTTGTGGCAATAAAGTTTCTGTTTCAAATGCATCTTGCTAGCTAGATCCTTGGCCATGCAAATCTACTCTAGCTTCAGCCATAATGCAGCGGCGGATGTCTCATTCATATCCTCCTGTAAAATATTATTTAATAGATGAAGATGAATTTGAGATAAGGCCTTACGATCTTTACGTTGTTTCTCATCAACGGACAGTGTCACTAGTATCTTGTCGATCTCTAAAAGTGCATCATTCAAATCAAGCTATGATAAAACAGCTCGCATCTTGACTTGCCATAAAGAAAATCTCATATCACGATCTAAAAGTGGAAGATCATACTTTAGAGTAACCATGCGAAATAAATCCAAATTTTGCTGATACAAATACTAGGAATAATATCTTGGTACGATTTTAGTGTGCACTTAACAATTTTCAACCAAAAAAGAATTCACACACAGCTTAATGTGGAGTAGCTGCAACCTACATGCGTGATATACCTTTTTACCTTTTCCTTGGTTTTTGTGCCACCTTAATCTCTCTCCTACCGATTTCTTTGCATAGGGAGGTTGTTGTTTGCCTTTTTTTCTCTAGTAAGCTACTGCGCTGCTTTTCCCACGTGGACCAATACAAAGATGCCATGTCTTCCCTTGCTGTTGAGCTCGTACATAGATGGAAATACGAGACCAGCTTCATGTGCTGTACGCCGCGCGCTGCAACCATTTTGCTGGCGCTTCGCGCATAGCTTATGTCGCCCACACCTTTTATCAAATAGATGCACTGCGATGGCCCATCAAGTTGGCTTCGGAGAGGGCTGCAACTCAGATTTGATGAAGACCTTTTTTCTTCAGATCGGATTTAATGACAACTTTGGATCTAAATTTTTTCTCTCAAGCTCTAATCTCCTGTATTTTGATACCACTTATTGCAAATAATATATAAAAAATAGAGATGAGAGACACGAATTTTTATGTGAAAAACTGTTGGACCCTGGAGAAACGACTCCAGAATCCTTTGTATAAATCACACTAGCCCAAGATCAGCTAGTGCACACAGTGGATAACAAAGATACATATCATGCACAATGACATTTATTCATCAACTAAATATGGGCTTGATGGCCAAAGTTTATATCAATGGTTCATAAACCAAAATTAAATATAAGCAGCAGAAAAAAGAACAATAAAGCAGCAGCCCATTCGAGCCTGCCCATAGGCGAATAACTGTAAGATGTGGCCTACTCGTCACTATCATCACCGAAGTTGATGAAGTCCTCCTCTGAAAATAGTGAATAAAGCAATATGAGTACATAAAGCACTCCATAAGTTACACTAAGAGGTTTAACAGAATTAATGCGTACATAAAGATTGATAATAGAAGGCATAGTAAGGTTAATTGAGCATAAAGTAAAATTGAAGTAAATATTGTAAGCAGATTCAAAAACTGAATTTGATACAATAGATAGAAATAGTAATTCAACAAAATAATATCGTTAGTGCAGGCACCGACCAAACACTAACCTATCTACAGGTATCCCACCTGGACCATCTTTCTTCAAAAAGATTCCAACAATTTCCATCCAACTCAGTTTTTGAAAATAGAAAGTCTAATCTATGAAAAACTTTGCTCAGCTTGCCTATTACCATGGGCACAGCTATCCAAGATAGAGTATACACTTTACAGAAGTTATACAGCTTTACCCACAAGATATGATCATCCTATATTACAATCGGATAAGCACACTTCCTTAGGTGTATGGCGGAGAGATCATGACAAGGTCTTTATAATGCTAAGTCGTTAACCTAGTCACGCCACCACTAAGATTTCACCACAACATGAATCCACAAGTTGTGGCCCCATCTTGAGCCGTATGAGATTTCTCATGGCCTACGCTACGCTTACATTCAACCTATAGCGAGACCAAAGTTGGGACCTCACAAATTAATCAGTCAGGATTGTCCCATACCAGTCTTGTGATAGTACAATATAGCTTTGCAACAGTATCTCACAGACCGATCCTTAACTTGACTTAGGCTCAAACCATATACCACTTGTGCCTGACAATCAACATTGTGTTACTGAACAATAATGCATGCTAGCACCCACCACCAAACCATTAGCTTATGTCCAAACCAAGTTTTATATTTTCTTTTAAAATATTTCATATACCTACTTGACTCACCAAAGTCAAGATTACATTTCAAAAGTTTATTATTTTATTTGAAAAAAGTATCCCAACCTATGATTATTCTAAGCATGGCTAAGTTTTGCTATAAAATATCCAATTAATACTAATATATCAACTAGATTTTTCTCTATGGTGACAAGGTATAAGAAATTCAATGTCAAATTTAGCCATAAACAAGGATTTGGATATAACTAGAATTTAAATTGAATTTAAACTAGGTTTGAATAAAAATATGCATGCATAAAAATTTAAAAATAATATAAATAATTTAAATTACTGGGAGTAACATGATCAAAGGTGCAACTTGCCTTGCAACATGGAATTATTTTTCTAAAGGAATTCAGAATTATGATGACACGCTAACGTCTGCCCTACACATGGTAGGTGACGTGGCAGATTTTGCTAACATGGCTGCCATGTGTTTGACAGGTGGTGCTAACGTGGCTTCGATAGGGTCGGGTGCTGACGTGGCACGCCACGTGGCACTGATGTGGGTGGTGACTCGGCAAAGTTTGCTGTTGTGTGGCGCTTGCTCGGCAGATGCGCTGATGTGGTTTCCACATAGTGGACATCAGGCTGAGGAGGTCGTCAAATGGGGATTGACTAACAGTGATGCATGGAGAAGTTCGGACCAGTCCAAATGGTCAAGGATCGTACGGACTACCCGATCGGCAATGGACCGTCTGATCGACAAAAGAACGTTCAGACTAGTCCGAACGGCTAGAAGAATTCGGACTGTTCGATCGGCCAAGGGACATTCAGACCGTTCGATCGACATGGGGTGAACGTTCGGCCCGTCCTAATAGAAAGGGAGGTTCTTACCAAAAAGGAGTGGAAGGCGACTGGCGGTAAGGTTTGATGGTGGTGCAAGGGCGTCGACAGTGAAGGCTTGCCGGTATTGAGCCTGCTGGGTGAAGGCGCGGCCAAGGGTCGCACGGTGATGGGGAAGGCATAGATGACATTGATGAGACGCGGGGAGGACTGCAGTGGCGGTGATTTCTCACTAGAGCTTTGGCCGAGGCGTTGTGAAGCGATGCACGGTGTGGAGGTCGCTTGGCCACAAGGGAGAGAAATTGAGCACGGGCTTGGGTGGAGTGAGGAGAGGGGATGCTCCAAGGGGCTTTTTATAGGGGTGGGGAGGGGCGCACGCCGTGGTTCGTGCTTGCCAGAGTTAATGTGACCAAAGAAGGCATAATCAGCAGCGGTGGGGTTTAAAGGCAGGGGTAACAGCCAAATTTGAAGGAGGAATGAAGACGACATTAAAAAAGTGCATTAGCTCATGACTTTAAAGAAAGACAAATGGCCAATTAAGAGCTCGGGGAGACCTACGAAGGCTGCTCGGCTCGCAGGGGAGGAAGATGACCAAGGAAGGGGATGACCAGGTGGGACCCACGTGTCGGTGAGAGAGAGAAGAAGAGGGGAGGACGGGCAGATGGATGAGTGCCACGTGTCAAAGAAAAAGGATCGTGGCCACTGGATGAAGAATGAAGGGGTAAGTGAATGCGGATGGTTGGGATTTGCTTGGGTGGTGGCAAATTAAATTAGGGTCAGACACGTGTCAGCCGGAGAGGAGATTGGGTTTGAATTTTGTTTTATATTTTTCAGAAATACTAGGAAGCTTAAAAATGCTTAGAAAATAGAAAATAAAGTTCTAAAATTCCATAAAAATTCAAACAATTTTCTGGAGCCATTCTAGACTTAGGAAAAATATTTTCAACTTATTTTGATATTAGTTTTTATAATAAAATACTTTTTAACTTTGAAATTAAGTTGTTAAATTTTAGAAATTCACAGAAAATCCAACAAAAACCAAAAAAGTTTAAATAATTAATTTTAGTTAGTTTTGTTTTATAGAAATTCAAAATATCCTTTATTTAATAATATTTTATATTTTTAATTAAGTTACTTTTCACACAAAGGCCTTTTTAAAAAGCAGAAAATCAAGAAAATAAAATCTTCAAAATTTAGGTAATCATATAACACTTGTTTCTATTTTAAAATAAATAAATAAATTTTTAATTTTTTTACTAAAAATCTTGAAATAAATAGCTGGGCTATTGCAAAAGCCCTTATGGAAAAAAACTATGAACGCTCGAAGACAAATCACTGTAATGAGGAGAGATTACAATTGAGCACTTGCTCTTTCTATTTGCTATTGTGGTACATATATTGGGTGAGTGAACCGAATCCTATATGAAGAGGAAACATAATTAGAGTCGGTCGCTATAGATTGATATCACGTCTAATACAACATGCGCATGCACCTGTCATGCCACATCTGGCATGAGGCGATGAAGTGTCCTACACGGACACAGTACAAATTCGGATCATCTTTTCAATAGGATCTGATGTAAGTATTCTCCCTCAACATATTTTCAAATCATGATTTAGTACCTAGCTCTAAGCTTTTTTACACTAGCAAATGAATTAACTATAGAGCTTCTAGGTCTTTTTGACAATATGCATAGCACTATAGAGACAAATGATGCACGATGATTTCTTTGTCCTAGATATGAAAAAGTGTTAATAATCGAATAATTTTTTGGAAGATCTTTCTTAGAAAAAAAACTAAGACAACTATTGATATAGGAGAAAGGAAAATTATCATGAGACTAGGGGACGATAGAATTTAATTTGATTTTGTTAACCATCCCACACCCCTGTGAGATTAAAAGAGGCCCCTATGCGTATAGAATATGCTTATTTGACTAACATTTAGAGGGACCTATCATGAACATGCTTGGAGGACAGTGATTATGATGTTAAAGAGGAGAATGCAAACAAAAACTTGGATGAACCTCAACCTCCTCGAATTTCAACTGATCCTCGTGACAACATTCCTATGGGAGGAACTAGTGAAGAGAGCTCTATTCTAGAGCACAAGCAACCCACGCTAAAATTCAGGTACTTTCCCAACCCTCCATCATAGGCTAGAAAATTTCAAGAGGGTTGTATTTCAGGGGGTTGTGCTAATACTTCTTGCAAATATTTTGTTGCCACATGAGAATTTGATTAAAAACATGATAAGTGGGAACAATGAAAATGACCACTCTAAACTGCCCTACCACAAATTTTGCAAAATTCACTTGTTTTTTAAGCACTTACTCAAGCTCATGACCTTAAAAGAGCGCTTGTCAAGAGGCAAGCTGATTTCTTGCTAACCCAATGCAGGAAAAGCCATTTAGCTATCCACCAACACGCTTAGCACTTAGATGAAAAGGCAATCATCAATTTTGGCTTTTCATCCAATCTAGTAAAATGTTCTAGTCTTTCTCCCTTTTTGCAATTACCTTATTGTCTTTCTTGCATTTTGGTTAGGCTTAAATTTTAGGATTGTGGCAGTGCTTATTCTTGTTTCCAACAAGAGTCAGTTAGTTAGATAATATTAGCTAGTACGTTAAAATTTTGCAATTTAGAACATAGAGGAAACGGTGGTGGGCTTTCAATAGCTACCTTGGAAGCAGTCCATGTACACCATTAACTGATCTTAGGGAGCATTTAGGTCGCATCATGGATGATTACGTAAGACTCAGAGGGTATGTAATGTTTCTTTTTCTAGGAAATGATGTTAAAGTTATGTTTACATTGATTACGTAAGACTCAGAGGGTATGTAATCTTTTTTAGTACCATAATTTTTAGTACCTTTTTGTGAGTGGTGATCTGACTTTTGAGGAGAAAAGCCTTAATTTTGCCAAATGGCATGAAGCAGAGGACTTTACGAGTTGATTCCTAGTAAAATCTTGGCTCTAGACGGGTTTTCTTTTGGCCACATGAGAGACCATGTGGAGGTAACCCCAGTTGGGTGATGAGTAATTGACACATGTCCTAAAGTTTGAGTTTATTCCGGGCATTAGTTTGATAATTACTGATGCGGATATTTATTTAAATCATCTGGTGCGGTGCTATGAAATATATTTTCTTGTCTGTGTGACTGCAGGACGTCGAGTGGAGTCGTGGCAAGACACGAAGGACTAGACTAGGCGCAGGTGGCGCTGAGGTCAGAACAGTCGGGATGTGTCGAAGACGACGTGGACTCGAAGTGGCTGCGAGGCGTGCGCAGCAAGAGACGAGGAAGCTTCCAAGAAGGTGCAGGAGGGGCGTTTTGGAAAATACGCAAAGCTGCACAATCGGAAGCGGATTTTATATGGAATGATCCATTAGTGGAGAGGTGTTGTAACCTAATGGGTATAATTGAGTGTAAACCCATTAGTGGAGAGGAGTTGTAACCTAATGGGTAAAATTGAGTATAAACCCATTAGTGGAGAGTGGTGTGACCTAATGGGTAAAGTAGGATTCTAGACCCATTAGTGGAGGCTATAAATAGATGTGCTCTCTAGGTGGAGAAGTGCACCTTGAGAGAGAGAGAGAGAGAGAAATGGGTATGAGTATTAGGGTTTCCTAATGCTTGTGCTCTTGGGAGAGAAAATTTGTATGCAAGTTCTAGGGTTCTATTCTCTCCTTGTGTGTGTTCTTGGATGAGACATGGAAGAGTTGATATAAACATTCATCGCTCTTCGTCTCAATATGAACATGCTTGTTTTATATCGTGTGTTATTTACTTGCTTTCCTTTTAATTAATGTTCTTGTCTAGTGCTACTATATATTTATATATATGCGATATGAAGTTCTTATGGATTTATTTACAGTTCTTAATTATCGTATTACATAGTCGCTTTGTTGTTATTTAAATTATTGTTCTCGTTCTAGTTGTTTTATATATATATATATATATATATATATATATATATATATATATATATATATATATATATATATATATATATATTTGCTTAGAACGGGATTCATCTCAAAGCGCGTTGGCTAGTTCATCCCGAAAGGAAAAGATTATTATCGCTGTTTATTGCTTGTTCAGTTCAATTTTAAGGCAGTGCTTGTGTTCCCTTTCTCAGGCTTCCTCCAGTGCGCCACTCTACAAATTATTTGCTCCTTTTTGTTCTCAACATGCGACAAGCAATCTTCTCTATTCAGCAAGTTTTTGTTCTTTGTGTTGGGCTGAAAAACAGCAGCAATCTGTCACTTTCTTGCTGTCCTCTGCTATTTTTGGTCTAAGTGCAGTCTTTGTTGCTTGCGGCCAGAAGGTGGGAGGAGTAGTTCCTCGGTTCCCTGTTTTGCTGCTCTTGATTGTTCTGTTAGTAGAGCACTACTTTCAGTTTGAGATAGCTGCAGTGTTTTGTTTCCTATCTCTGTTTTCTGACCTACAGCTGTTTGGTCAATAGCTGTTCGACTAGTAAAGTTTTAGGCTGCAATGATTACTTGTGTTGCCAGCAGTTCGGTCAGGTGCAGGCTAGTTCTTACTGCCAGTGCTGTTCGGTTGGGTTACGTGCTGCGTTTTGCTGCAAGTTGTGTTTCAAGCCTTCGGTTCAAAGGTGACAGGACAGCAGCCGATTGGTAGAAAGGACTCTGCAATTTTGTTGCTCCCAGTTTTTCTTAATCTGCAGTACAGTCTGTTGTCGGCCAGTTTTGGTTCTTTTTCAGATTTTGCCTCCTCTTTTAAGTAGTTCGTTGCCTACAGTTCATGGTCAGGGAATGAATAGTGCAATGTTTTTTCTTTTGCTGATTTCAACCATTTTGCATGTGATCAAGACGATATTATTTTGAGCTGAAATTTTTACTGGTTAGTCTCTGTTTTATGCTAAATTTTTTAGTGTTGCATGCGTTCCATTCTGTTACTCTTTTGCATGCAGTCCAAAATTAATTTTCTATGAGTTCCTTTATTCTGCATCTTTTTGAAAAATCAGTGTATGAATTTTCAGGGGCGTTTTTTTTAGAACGACATTCACCCCCCCTCTGTCGCCATTTCGGTCCTACACCACATAATTCTAAAACCCTCAGTTTTGAGTGATAGTACCTTTCAACAATTGCTTGATATTATATTTTGTCCTATCCACTAGCCATATGTATTTCATGCCTTGAAGCTACCTATCTGTAGTGAATTTGGTCAAGTTTGTATCCATCCGGAAGGGAAGTTCATAAAAGTTGATCATTCTATTTTTGTGTACCTTATACTCATTGCTAGCCTTTTATATCCAACATTGCCAATCCTACTTTGGGGTCTATGCAGCACTCACTCGATATTCCCACCTTTAAACTAATTCTTTTGTGCTATCATACCTACCTATCGACGTTAATTTTGGTTGCCATTGCACTATCATGACCATTTAGCCTAGTTATCTTCATCAAAATATTTGCACCAGCCTTGCTAGGAATAAAGGAGAAAATAGTGGATTGTTTTCAAAGTTTTATCCTCCAAATAAAAAAGTACAAAAAAGATCAAATAAAAAGGAGGATGTGTTGAGGGAACATGAAGACTAAGCACTCTTGAGATATTGGAGAAAGTGCAAAGTACCAATTTCTTTGTTTGGCTGGTAGTCATTGTCTTCCCCCTTGTGCCATCTTATAACAGGGACTTCATCTGTGCCCTAGGATCACACCTTGCCATTTGATCAAGTCCACCTTGTAAAGCGTGTGTTCATCCCCTCCTTGATCGTTATTATTGTATTCTAATGATCTTATTGACAAGAAGTTCCATAAAATTCTTTGTTTGGATTTTTATTTGGCTAGGTAATGTCTGGATGACAAGCATGCTTTGATTTTTTTCAACCAAACAACTAATATAGCCAAATATACTTGAAGTGATAGGATAGCTCAAAGCTTTTGGTGAGGATTCTCTGAGTGATTAGTGTGAGCATTGTTGAAAAAGGCTATTATAAAATCTTGAGCTAAGGAGTGTTTTCATTACTTTGTAGCCTATCTAAAACTCTGGTGTCGAGTGCTAAAAAAGGTTGGCTTTGTGAGGGTAAAATGTCTTTGCATTACTAAGAGTAAGAAAGTTAAAGGCTGAATCTTTGAGTATTCTTCTCACCATTTGCATTTAATGTGATGGAGGTATTGATAAGTTGAAGTTTGATTGATGAGATTCGGTGATTTGAGTGGACGATGATTACAGATTGTTCTTGCTTTAATTTGATCTTTGCATAATGACTAATCCCAATTTTTGAACTTAGTCTTACTCGTGGATGAGCAAGATTTTGAGTTGGGGGAGTTAGTAGCCATTGTCATGAGTAAATTTCTGAGGCATGAAACAATCATTGAATCCCTAATTTGAACAAATTTGATTAACTTGAAAATTTTTGTTAATTTGATTTAGGGCTTTGCTCAAGGATGTGCAAAAGTCTGAGTGTGGGGGAGTTGTTGATGCTCATTCTATATGCTTTACTCACCCCCATAGTATTATCATTTACCTCAGTTTTGTGCTAATTTGTGCCACTTGGCAACTAACCCTAACAAGATCTAGAGATATATTGTGTTTCATTTGTTTTCACAAGAATTTAGCTAAAAGACTCAATAAAGAACTACCTTTAGAAAATGTGCAAAAATTAACCTCCTTAAAAGGAAAATTGAAGGCCACCATGATGTTCACCTTGTCGAGTAGGTTGAAATGCATATATTATTTGCCCAAATTGGAGTTCAAACGCAAAGGTTATGAAGCTCAAAAGCTATCAGAGGCTCACTCCAATAGGGATGGCACTGCTCCACACCCAGCCAGTGTTGGCCAGTACCCAAGAGGTGCTGCACAATGTCAAGACCCCAAAATTTTCTATTTTGATGATTTTGATAGCCCTAACCACTTATGAGACATCCGAGAATCCTGGCGCTACCTAGCGCCACCCTGGCGCCGCATGGCACCCCGCTTTCAGCCACCTCATTTCTGGTTGTGCAAGTTGAGGACACCTCTCCCCCGAGCCTATATAAGCATGCCAAGATCCACCTCTAGAAGAGCACAAGGAATATCAAGTTTAGATTCGAAGAATCAAGTTTAGACATTGAGAGGTCAAAGAAAGCGCCAGATTAGGGTTTTGCCAAGCAAGGAAGAGAAGTTGCTGAGAATGCGCTGAGCCACGCTACCCTAGCACCAGACAATGCTACCTTGGTGCTGAGTAGTGCCACCCCCTGCCGACGGTCGTATCGCAAGGATCAACATCCACAACTACTTCCTCTCTGTCCTACTACTTCTCCATGATGTTACCCTGAACCAAAAAGGGGTAGATCCTGTTCTTCCTTGGGTTTAGATGATCTTGTAATGTAATCAATATTGGTATTATCTTTGATGCTTCTGGTACTTTACTGCTTCGATCAATGTATCTGATATTGTGTTATTTAGTTGATGTTGAGAATCAATTTGTTAGTTGCTAGATTGAAACATGCTGATAGGATTTAATCAACCGATCTATATCAAATAGTACAGACCTTGCTATGCTTATATTAGCCTTATCATGTGATAGGTGAATTAGTGAAAATGGTAGTATTTATCTATAGGGTGAGAGCGATCTTAGCTTACTACCGATTCATAATATACTTGCAGATTTGCGCATAAGTGAACCTATCCAGGGGAGGATCTAGTTAGTCTTGGTTGAACCTATGTGATTTATGTTCTCTTGTAATTTAGTTCTTGAGATTAAATTTTCATACAACGTTCTTGTTACTAGTAATTGTTCACCTTATTTGTAATCCCAATTGTCCCCTAAGATCAATACCCTACAATACTCTGGTGAAAAGCTACAACCGACCCATGTGCTTGCAGTTATCATTGATTGTGCATAGATCGTGTCAACATGACTGCAACCTCAATCACTCCAGAGGTAAATTCACCTCATCTTCCATCGGCTTTGTTTGACATGGACAACTTGGAGATAGATGACATGGAATTTCCTATCTCCGATCTTGATTTCGAGATCAATGCTACCCATGGCACTGCTACCCCAACAATGATAACACCTGATATTAATATTCAGGATCATCTTCATAAATTTCAAGAATCCTAAAGCAAACCCTAATAGAGGATTTCTTGGACAGTACTTTGGGAACCCAGAATGCCTTGAGCTAAATCAGTTGATTGAATATTCCAAATGACATTTGTTTGTGTATGCTCACATTCTCTCCCTTCCTAATGCGAAATCTGAATGTGATGAGGCCAAGGAGTGGAAAACTTACAAAGAGGGATTATCCAATCTTTAGCTTTGTCTTTCTGAAATCAAGACTACCGCTAGAATCATCTTTAAGTAATTTCTAGAGAAACTCGGCTTTTGAATGAAAATAAAAAGAATATAACTGATCTCCAAGAAAAGGTGGCCAAACTGAAGGAAGTCCTGAAGGAAGCTGAGGCAGATCTAAACTAAGCAGCAACTTTGGTTTAAACTTTAATTATTTTAAAGATTCATTTTAAGCTTTAATTATTTTTAGAAAAATCCAATTAATGAATTTTATTTTAAAAGCTTCAAAAGGCTCTGAAAAATAGGATGTTTCAATAACTAAACAATTTATTATATATATGATAAATTGGTTCAGTTATATATATAGGGGGCATATCTAGTGTAAAAGGGTATTTCAGTGCAAAGGTGCAAATGAAGATGTGGACCATCCGATCTAAATTGTGTGGCTCGGATCAAGAAAGGTGGAGGTGGGTGGGAACTCATCTCACTTAAACACTTTTGTAGAAAACCCCCTGCATAGATTATGTTTTATGAGGTGGGGCTTCCACCTTTCTTGATCCAAACCACACAATTTAGATCGGATGGTTCACATCTTCATTTGCACCTTTGCACTGAAATACCCTTTTGCACTAGATATGCCCCCATATATATATATATATATATATACACACACACACACATTACAAAGTCACGTAAAATACTAAAAATGATAGTGCACATTTCTTCCATCATTTTCTGCATTTTTAATCTTACCTAAGAAGTGCAAATAATATATTGATGTGCATTATAATTGTATATATTTTCATGTCATTATCCTGCCGTGAGTAGTGCAAATTGGGCAATAATTGCATCGATAATACATTTATTTGCCTCAACTTGGACCGTTTACAGCGTTGGTTAATTTAATTACAGGTCGGTGCGACTAGGCGCAAAAATCTACAGAAGATCGGTTTATGCCAAGCATCTAGAGTTAAAAAATCAGAAGACTTGAAGGGCTAAGCCGCAAATCAGCAAGGATCTAGAGTTGAGAAATGAGATGAAGCGAGAGGCCAAAATGCAAAAAGCCAACACTAGGGTTTGAATATAAAAAGGAAAGGAGAGAGCATTGCAAGGAGGAGCCCGATCCCCTCCCATGGGGCAGCCGCCGCACCTTTTTCCTGTTAGGAATAATCCCACATTGGTTATGGGAGAGAAGAAAGCACAGCTTATAAGTGTGAGAGAGCCTCCACCCATTGGACTAGTCTTTTGGAGAGAGAAAGCTCAATACCACTTATAAGTTTGTTGCTTGTAACATCCTGTTTTTCTGCTATTTTTGAAGCCAGGAATTTAAAAATGAATTTTCTAGAATTTTCTGAAATTAATTCAAGCTTCAATTGAATTTTTCAAATTTTAAAAGATTTAATATGATTAAAATAAACAATAACATAAGCTGAAAATATTTTATTTGGATTCCTCGGGTTCTAAGGAATTTTCTGTTATTTTTTGTGAATTTTTGGGATTTATTTGCTATTTTCTAGAGCTCCTGGAAGTTTATTTGAATTTCTGGAAAAAGAAAAGAAAAAGAAAATCTCCCCGTCGCCCGATCTTCTCTCTCCTCCACGCGTCGCTCATCCAGCGCATCCCCGCCGCCACCGTACGCTTTCCCGCCCTCACCCGCTTCGCGCCCTCGCGCGCGCCACGCGTGAGCGCGATCCGCATGCCGACACGTGGCAGCACCAGCAGCGCCCGCGAGCCGCGCCTCGCCTCCTCCCTCAGCCGCCCGATCCCGCGCCGTGGCTCGATCTCCACCGTTTGCCCGCGCCGCGCCCGCAAACCCTAACCCTAACCGCCGCACGCCCGCGTCCGATCCCCGCCGTCGGATGCGTCCACGCGTCTCAATCTCAGCCGTCCAAACCGTTTCCGCGTTCGCTCTGAGCCGTCCCCGAATCGAACTCCTCGGTTCGCGTGTTAAAACCCCGCCACCCACCTCGGTTCGCGTGCCCGCTCGTCGCCGCCGTCGAACCCTCTTCTTCGCTTCCTCGCGCCCGCGCCGCCGCTGGAACCGCTCCGCCGCCGTCCGTGTTGCCCCACCGCCGTCCCCGACGTCGCCGGAGCCACCCCGTCGCCGGAGAGCCGCCCTCGCCGCCGTTCCCGCCGTTGGTGAGTCGAGTCGCCCGCGTCGCCCTCCGCGTCGCCGCTCGCCTCGCCTCGGTCCGCGAGCCAAAATCGCGTCGCCCGCGCGCCACGCCGCGCGCGCAGCGCCAGCGCGCGTCGGCCACGCGTTGGTCATCCCCGCCGTCCCCGCGCGTCCCCACCGCCGATCCAGATCTGAGCCGAGGGCTCAGATCGCCCGGCGCATCGCACTCCCCGCCGTCGGATCTCCGCCGCCGCCGCCCGCGCCCGAGCCGCGCTGCGACAGCCCTACCACGTGGCAGCCACGTCAGCCCTAGAGCCACGTGGCATCCCACGTGGCATGCCACGTTAGCCAGACCCCCGCCCCCGAGCCACGTGGCAGCCACGTCAGCATGCCACGTCAGCCCTAGCCACGTGGCAGCATCAGCAGAGTGGACCCGGCTTCCCGTGCGCCCGGTCCACAGCACAGTAACATTTTTCTTTTTCCCGATTTTCTTTAGATTAAATTTTTCGAGAGCCCGTTCTCCTCCGTCCTAGCTCCGATTGATCCCGTTCTTTTTTCTAAATTTATATAAAATCGAGCTCTATCTTTTGGTTCTAGTTTGATAATTTTTGGAGTTTATTTGATCCTCATTTTATGTGTTTCTTTGGTTTCGGTCACTTTCTCTCTCGCTAGATTCGGATTCCGGATGAGCAGGTTCCGCGCTCGAAGACCAAGAGTACCTCACTGAGCATAACCAAGGCAAGTCGTGTCCCTTGATCATGTTGAACCCAGTTTGCAATCTATTATTTAATTATTTTTGTTTTAAATTACATTGCATCGCTACTTTTTATTCAAACACTTGTACCGGTAGTTATCGTCCCAATTGAGTTTATCCCTCCTTGATATTTTAGAATGCCATGATGCCCTTGTCACCATAGGTTGGGAAACTTACTAGTGATGTATGATTATTGTCACATGGGTTGTACGAGTAGATGCTTAGTTTTGCTTATAATTGCGAATGGTCTTATCATCACATGTCAACCTTTAATTTGATTTAATGATATATGGAACTGTGGTTGGTGCCACGTTTAATAAAATTTGTGCCACGTCATTGGTGTGTCGTTGGCTTGGTTATACAAATTTAGTTTTTGCACTCGGGCGAGTGATCGTGCAGTAAAGGGGGAAGTGCAGATGTACTTTGGGGGATGTGGTAGTCTCGCCCGGGTAATGTTAAGGACTTAACTTTGTGCGCTATTGATCTGAGCTTAAACCTGCAAACCACATGTCTATTATGGGATGGACCTGGCTGATTAATTTGTAATATTTCAATTCAATTCTGCCATTGTGATGGACATGGTTGCTGATTTCCATGTGGCGCAAGGGGGTGTGATGCGAAACCCTAGCGGGCAGGATTGGGTTGAGGTAGAGCATTGTAAAGGCCTTGTTGTGATTTTCTGAGATTGAGGCTAATCACATCGTGTGGGTACAGTTGTGCAACCTCTGCAGAGTGTAAAACTATTCGAATAGCCGCGTCCTCGGTCATGGACATTGCTCGGTGATTTCACACGAGGGGTATTGTTTTCAGTTATAACTTGGTGGTTTATGTTGGAGGTGGACAGGTAGTTCACTGTTGTTTTAGCTTGTGAATTGGTGTTCACAAATGGTTCTTATTCATTTCCTTTGATTATTTATTATCATTGTTTATTCTTTAAACTTCTCTTTCAATCTATTTATTATGTTTATTTTGAAATGCTTTTTATGCAAATTAACCTTTCAGCCCTCCATTGGTAAGCCTTGTATATTATATTGCATTCATTTGTTACAAACGACTTGCTGAGTACCAATGTACTCACGGCTTTACGCCTATGTTGCTCAGTTGAGGGAGAGGAGTACTATCAGCAGGAAGTTCCAGAAGGAGAGTTCTATGACGACTTCACGGATTAGGCTTCATTCTCCACTCGATAGCCTGTGGCTTGTCGATTGGTCGCTACGTTCTATTTTGGATTTCCACTGCTATTTTGTTAAGCCCTTCCAGCTAGAGATATTGTAAGCTTGGCCATAAGGTCGTACCTTTGAGATTTTATTGATATTTTGAGTTTTCCCTTTATTTATATCGTGTGTATGGTTGTGATTACATCTATGTTGACTGTGTGTACTAGCGTAATCCTAGACTAGTACAGTTTACACAGAGAGACCGAATTTGCATATTCGGGTCTCGACAGAGATGGTATCAGAGCCATATCGACTGTAGGACGGAGCCCTAGTTAGATTGGTCGTTAGCCCAAAAATTTATTTTCTAGATCAAACCAACTAAATTTGATACCTAGTAATATCCCTATCTTCTTACCTCATTCTTAAGGACTCTTGTCTCTCGCCCCATTCTTGCAAAATTTGTTTTCATAAAGTTATAAACTGATCTTTCCTTTATAAATGCATTAGATGTCCCAAGCTTCTTACAGCCCGACAGAAGGATGGAGATCACTTCTACGCGTTCTGTTGCGGAGCCTCGGATTGAAGAGATTACCTGTCTACCTCACCAAGGATGAGAAGCATAAAGGACAGCGTATCGGGAGCATCTCCAGGCTATACTTCACCACCCGAGTCGGCAAGCAAGTGCTACACCACAGCTTCAAGAATGCAGGTGCCAGTGGGGAGATGTCAACACAAGGAGTTGCGCACAAAGCCATCCATCGCCTTTGCAAGCTATACAAGATCAACATGGCCAGACTCGTCCGAAAGTTCAAGGAGCAGTACGGAGTCACCCCTAGACTACCGGAGCCAGTCTGGGAGGAGCCCCGACCGCAGTCGCCAGTACCTCTACCGTCGCCTACACCGCCGAGCCCGGAGCAGAGATGTCGTATCACCGGAGATCGTCAAGCATATCTTCGGCAATTCCGCCCGCTCGGTTCGATGCGGTCGAGAGCGATGCGCGCGATCCGCAACTCGTGGGTTGTCTATAGCGATTCAGAGGACGATAAGTAGTATACCCTATTTGTCGGGGACCCGAGTGGGAGCCTTGAGTAGATAGTGCGAGTAGACACGTTGGATTTTATTTGCAGTTGTGTGTGATGTGAGCTGCAAATATTGCCTTAAAAGCATTATATTGCGATCATTTCAATCTTTTAATGGAGTTAATTTTTGTTCAGTTTCTTTGTTAGCCTTTTTGCTAAGTGTTTGTTTAGTTTAGGTTTCCATTAAGCAAAACCCCCTTAGACGCATTTACCTCTTATCTATGCTTTTCCCTCTCGTCTTTTACCTTTGGTCAGTCAGCAGTTGTTTTCTTTTCAGAGCAAGATGGTTGATACCAGGAACTCCTCCAGCCGCAATCAGGCGAACCAGGACCCAGAGAGCGATCTTTGCGCGCCGATGCCGCCTACCTTGATCCCGCCTCGATCGATTTTGGTGGCCCAGATTCAGATGATGCAGACCATGATGCAGAGTATGCAGACTATGATGCAGCGACAAAGACGAGAGCGATACCACCACCACCCCGCGTCGCCAGTCCAAATATGCAGAGTTCATGAGGCGAGACCGCTGCTTTTCTCGGTTCGTCGAGCCTTTGGAGGCGATGATTGGGTCCGTTCGCTTGAGAAGAAACGAACTTGGCTCGGTCTGCTCGACAGAGAGAAGGTATTATATGCAGCACACCAGCTTGAGGGACCAGCAGCAGAGTGGTGGGAGAATTACTATGCCGCCCATGAGAACCAGAACAACATCACTTGGAAGGAGTTCGCCAAGGCCTTCCATACCGCCCACGTCATGGATGGAGTGGTCGAGATGAAGAAGGATGAGTTCCGGGAATTTCAGCAGAGGAACCTGTCAGTGAGTGAATATCTCAATAAATTCACTCAGTTGGCTCGCTACGTGCCAGAGGATGTAGCGTCAGATGCAGCTCGCCAGAAGAGGTTCAAGAAGGGCTTAAACCCAGCTTTGAAGGTGCAAGTCGTAAGCAACGACTATGCCAGTTTCCAGCAGTTGGTGGACAAGGCCATTTTCATTGAGGAGAGTCGCCGCGAGCTCGAGGAGTCTCGCAAGAGGAGAATGATCCAGCAAGGGTCACAGTCGCACCAGTCCCAGAGGCCTCGCTTTGGTTCCTACCAACCTGCACGAGTGCCACAGCAGCAGCAGTAGTCGTCGACTTTCAAGACCCCAGCTCAGACGCCACGTCAGTTTCAGTCGGGACAGCGTCCCGGTGGTTCCAGTGGTCAGCAGCAGCAGAAGAGCAATAACTCAGCAGCATCTGTCACTTGCTTCAAGTGTCATGAGGTGGGACACTATGCTAGCAAGTGCCCTCAGAGGCAGGCCCCGACGCCAATTCGCTTCGACTTGGGAGCCACACCCGGTCGTACTCCTACCCCAGGAGCAGGACGAGGAGCACCCCCGGCATCAGGACAGGCCAACAGGACGCCGGTGGTGAGAGGTCAGGTGAACCACGTCACCGCAGAGAATGCCCAGGCAGCACCAGACGTTGTGATCGGTACGTTCCTAGTACATTCAGTTCCTGCCACAGTTTTATTTGATTTTGGAGCTTCGCATTCGTTTGTTTCTCGGAGTTTTGCTTTAAAGCAACAATTGAAAACTGTTGCTCTTGGATCTGTTCTTTTAATTCAATCCCCCGGATCCGAGTTGAGGTCCAACCTAGGTTGTCCAGGAGTCAGGATTGTTAGTGATATGCCCTAGAGGCAACATGGAGATGTTGTATATATATCACATATTATGTTTATGATACATTATTTTGTTCCTTGGAATAGACATCATCATTATTGATCAATGAGTATGTGACTTATTCATGAGACTCTTAAATACTAAGATGTTGCTATTTCTAAATGATCCCTGATCGTATATCATATGAGGAACAAATATGATTCAAAGACAAAGATCAGCATATGTATTGATTGATGATCATGTCTCATGGATCATGGTATGGTGATACCAAATCAATAATATGGACATATGTTAGTCAACATATGTTGGATAGACCTGCCATGAGACACTGCAGAGATTCCATGTGTCATCAGTTGGTCTCAAGTAGTGTTTATGTAGAATCCTTAGACTTGAGATCATCATGGTTCCCAACATGAGTAGTAGCTTATTTTGGGACTACTAAACACTACTCCGTGAATCGGGTAGTCATAAAAGTAGTCTTCGGGTTTGCAATGAAACATGTAGTGGGATGTGAATGATCAAGATAGAATTTGCCCCTCCTTATGGGAGAGATATCTCGGGCCTCGATGTAATGGATTATGAAAGTGCATGGCCATGCCAAGGTGATTGAGGAGTCAATCACGAGTTTATAATCCATCACGAAATCGAGAGAATGATTGAGCTATTAAGAGGATGACACAGGTCTTGCCTTGAGCTCAATCTATATCGTGAGGCAAAGGGATTCAGTACATGAGAGAACATTACAGTTCAGCCGATATGATCTTTACATATACTTTGGGGTTAATATGTCTTACTAGAGGTCGCTATTAACGGGGTGACCGGAAGGCGTTTCGGTCACGACCAAGTATACGTGAACCTCTGTGGTCGCACGCTTAACGGGTTGGAACAACGATTCGAATATGATTCGGATATGGGCTCAATTCGGATAAAGATCCGAATAGACTCCTAATGGGCCTCGATCCGCAAGGCCCACGTGAGGAGGTCTATATATGGAGGCGAGAGGCTGAGGGGATTCGTCCCTGTTAACATCTAGCAAAACCCTAGCCACCACCTCCCGAGTCAAACCCTAGCTGCTCACGAGTGCTAGTACACTCGCGATCGGCGTTCCACCCGGGCGTGTGGATACGGTGGAGGCGCTGCTCGTTGCGATCTTTGATCGGCGTGCGTGGAGGAGACGATCTGTTCGGACGATCGGCTACTTCCACTACTACCTCGACGCGCGTGATTGGATCGGTTTCAATTCTTCTTCACATGCACAAGGCGTCTAAGTGGTAACGATCCATGATCCTTCCTTAGCATGATGTTCTTGGGTGCACGGTAGAAAAGTTTTATTTTCTGTTTCCGTAGCCTACGCGTATTCCTTTAAGGATAACCATTCAGGGAGTTGAGTTCAGGGCCGACCTGATTTTGTTGGATATGCAGTCCCTAGATGTAATCTTGGGAATGGATTGGCTTCAGAAGCAGCAGGCAGTGTTAGACTGTGGGAGCAGAGCAGTGACCTTAACCAATTCAGATGGGGTTAAGGTGCGATTCGCAGCCAGCGAATGTCAGCCAGAGTCAGTCATGGTTTGCCAGAGCAAGGTGATTCAGTTGGAGGACGTACCAGTTGTCAGGGAGTACCCCGACGTATTCTCAGATGATCTTCCAGGTATGCCACCGGAGCGAGAAGTGGAGTTTTTGGTTGAGCTTGTACCAGGTACCACTCCGATTTCCAAGAGACCCTACAGGATGCCAGCTAATGATCTAGCGGAGTTAAAGAAGCAAATTCAGTAGCTTTTGGATAATGATCCGCGTCTTTGTTTGTACTCCGGAGGATGCATGAGACTATCAACCATGGCTTACTTAAGCTCCGGAGGGTACGCCATCGCGGGCGCGAGACATCCGCGTCTTGTTTATACTCAGTAGAGTGTGCAGGGAAAACATCCGCGTCTTATTTGTCCCCCCGCTGCGTCTTATTTATGCTCCGTAGAGTGTGTGCGGAGGTGGACCTCGACGCTACATCTTATTTATACTCTGTAGAGTGCGTGCGGAGGTGGACCTCGATGCTACGTCTTATTTATACTCCGTAGAGTGCGTGCGGAGGCGGACCTCGACGCTACGTCTTATTTATACTCCGTAGAGTGCGTGCGGAGGCGGACCTCCGTGCGGTGCGTGTGCGGAGGTGAGTCTCCGTGCGGTGCGTGTGCGGAGGTGAGTTTCTATGCGGTGCGTGTGCGGAGGTGAGTCTCCGTGCGGTGCGTGGGAACATCGACCATGTCTTTATACTTCGGAGAGTACGCATGGTAGTAACACCGACGCGTGCGCGGAATTCCGCGTCTTGTTTATACTCAGTAGAGTGCGCAGGGAAAACATCCGCGTCTTTTTATACTCCGGGGAGTGTGTACGGAGGCAAGCCTCCGCACGTTTTTTGGTGGGGGCATGAATAGCTTTGGAAACGGCGAACTTTATTAAATTTCCGTTTACGCAGGTCTCGGATTCGATGCTCCAGGTGCCGGGCCATGTGTTGGTCGCCAAGGATGGTGATGATACCTCGCAGGTCCGGAAGCTTCACACATAGGAAGCCATGGTGTGGTACTACCCCAAAGGAATTGAGGGTCGGTCTCCCCAAAATAGCGTTGTAGGGGTACTGGATATCAACGACATCAAAGGTGGCTTCCTTGCTCGCCATGTCATCCTGGTCGAAGGAGACCTGCAAACATATTTTGCCCAGCACCAGTAGCGGCTGACCTCCGAAGCCCTGCAGCGGAATTCTTGAGGGGCCTAGGTGACTTCGGGGGATCGCCATCTGGTCGAAGGCCTGTGCGAACAAAACGTTCGCGGAACTGCCCCCATCGACCAGGACACGCCGGACATCGCACCCGGCAACCGCGACTTGGATGACTAAGGGATCCTGATAGGGGAACTCCACGCCTTTGGCGTCGGTGGGCGTGAAGGTGATCGCATGCTGTGCCCAATCTGGCGGTGCGTGAGCCGGGTACGCCGCCACATGGTGTAGCCTCTGCACGTAGGCCTTGCGCTGTCGCTCCGAGGCGAACTTCAAGGAGGAGCCTCCGGAGATTACGTTGATGACCCTACGCAGAGTGCCCTCAAGGGCATGGATCCACAGAGGGCTCTCCTGGGGCTGTGGCACCTGGGCTTGCATTTGCTGGAGACCCTCCTGAGGCTGCGGCTCCTGATCCCAAATCCTTAGGGGACCGTCCTGTGGCTGCTGAACGTGCGCCACGACGGGCGGGCGCGCCTCGAGATCCCTGTCTCTGGCGATGCTTTGCCGAAGCGCCGCGATGGTGGTGCAGGAGCGGGTGTCATGATTGCCTTGGCCGTGCACCTCGCACCACTGTGGGCGGTGTTGGTCGCCATACTCCGCGCAGGCCCAACTGTCGCGGCCCCGGCCTCGGCCTTGCCCCCAACCTCGTCGAGCCCTGGCCCCGCGGCTGGTGGGGGCGTTGTCTTCCGAGCCACCCTCGACGTCGAAGACGTAGCGGGCTCGCCGGGACGTCTGACGGTCGCGCTGAGGCTTGTCAGCCGGTGCGTCCTTGTGCTGGGAGGCGTCCTTCGACGACTCTTGCCTACGCTTGCTCCGCGAGGAACTTGGTTTCAACGGGTCAGCGCTCTTCGCGACACCTTCCGCTGGGTTGGCACCGGCCTCATTGTCCTGGCGCTGCCTCGCATCTTCTTCCGCCCGGGCGTACTCCTCCATCTTGTCGAAGAGCTTCGCCACTGTCTTGATTGACTTCCGCGCGTTGTACTCGGCTAGCGGCCCCGGGCGGAGACCCTGTGCCGCTGTGTTGACGATTGTTGTCTCATTGACATCTTTGACCTGGCAGCGGACCTTCGTGAAGCGTTTGAAGTACTCGCGGAGCCTTTCCGATGGTTTTTGCTTGATTGCGAAGAGCTGATCCGTGTTGACACGCTCGACGTAGTTCCCCTGGAAGTTGTTGTAGAGGTGGTCGCGAATCTGCTCCCATGCATGTATGGAGTTCGGCTCTATGGTGAAGAACCATGAGAGCGCCACTCCTTGCAACGCGAGCGGGAGCCCCTTCATCAATTTGGTGTCGTCTCCGCCTGCCACCTCGATGGCGGTCTCTACACACGCACGAACTCTCGGGGATCCGTGTTGCCCTTATACGACGTGACGGAGCTGGGGAATTTAAAATCCTCCGACCACGCTGCCTGCTGTAGGCCCGCCGATAGCGGGGACTCCAGGTCCACACATCGCAGCGAAGCGCGACTGATGTGGGGGCGTCCCGGCTGTCCGTGCGCTCGGGCGTGGGCTCCGATGCGACCACCGGCGGGGTCAGCTGACTCTGAGTCTCTTGCATTCTCCGCACGGCCCCTCGGAGATCCGCCAACTCCTGCTGGAGCGTGCCGATGGCTGCCAGCAAGGTGTTCTCCACTGCGGGCGCAGGTGGGGCAATGGGCGCGTCCGGTCGCATGGTCGAGGTAGTCGCAACCACCGCTTATGTCCTTGGGTTGCTCATCACGTCCGCACAGTGGACTCTGGCATCGACGGCAGGGCCCATGTCGCCGGCGGGGCCGCTTGGTGCTGTCGCACCGGGTGCTGGGGCGGTGGTCGCGCCTTGGCGGGCGTCGGGGCTACCGCTCCCTAGCACCCGATCGGTATCGTCGGGGTTGACTGTCGCACCGGCGGCGGGGTGGCGCGTGACGCGCGGGGTGGGGTCGGCCGTCCCGTCGGTGGTGGTGGGGTCGGTGGCGCCAGTGGTGGCGGGGTCGGTGGCGTCGGTGGTGGCGGGGTCGATGGTCGCGCGATGATCGTCGTCATTTTCACCCCTGACCACCGATGCTGAAGCCCTGGTGTTGACGCGGGCCTCGCCACAATCCCCTCCTTCTTCGCTGCCGATGATGAAGCTTTCTTCGGTGCCATCCTTTTTGCGATCTTGAGGCTTGCTTCCGTCGTCCCCACGGACGGCGCCAACTGTTGTGGCTACAGACCAAAGAGAGAGAGAGGTATGGTAGTGGAGAGTAAGGTGAGCAAATGTCCTCTTGGTCTTTCCCAAGGGGTCTGTGTGACATATATATGCGTTCCCTCGTAAGGAGCGTCTTTACAATTGTAACCTTACACCGAACCTCCGATCGAGGGCAGCTACGTCCTTAGTACATGTTTATAACCTTCGCAACAGGCTAGCTGGGTTTAGGTGGGGGTCACCCCTACAACAGTTACTTTGGAACTGAAATTGAAGTTTCTCAGAGCATCCACAGTGTACTTTTTTAGCCTCTAAAAAGAGAGAATGGTTTGGGGGCTGCCTCCAAACATTGTAGGGATGTAGCAGCATCCACCAAGTGGCAGCCTCTAAGGTTGCTGGACCCGTCTGCTATAGAAATAGGTAGGGAATAAGGATGAGAGGAATTAATTTTTATTTTAAGTTATTTATTTATGGGTCCCACCTAGAGGCAACTGAAAGACGCTAATATTGATCTTGGGGGCTATCAGTAGAATCAGGTAGCGTAGCATCCAAACAACCGTGAATGCCCTGTTTTATGTCTTACGGCCTATCGGCACAACAGAATGGGATCCTCTTTGGAGAAACAAAGTCAAAGGAAAACAAAGGGTGACTTTCGGTGATTCCTAGCCGTCCGATTAAAAAAAAGACAATCTAGATTAGTAGCTACAGTGAATTACAGTTCCTCACTATTACACAATGCTTGTCACCTGCTGCTCTGACCGCTCATTTCAGTTTAAAGTTAGCTTTTGCTTCTGACTTCTGCTTTTTTTCACTGTTAAGTAATTTCGTCTTTTTCTGGTTTTTTATTTTCTGAGCTTTTTAGCTTTTTCTTTTTTTCGTATTCCTTTGCATTGTTCGTGATGGGTTAACATGTTTTTTCTATTTTTTAAATTTTTTAAATTTAATTATGTCAAATAAGTCAACTCAGCTACAATAAAAAAAGCCAGTTACAGTAAAAAAAAGTCATAAACTAATGCTATTCCGAATACCCCCTTAGTTCCTTCATGTTAGAGGAGCTGGTTACCAACGCAACCACCATTAAAGCTATAAACAAATCGAGCTCGAGTGAGCCTAGCCTTCTATGCTCGAGCTCGGAAGAAACTTGTGTCAAATTCGAGTGACTTTAAGTTGGGGTTTGAGTTTGGGCCTAGACTCAAGCTCGACTCGAATAAGCTCGATAACAGATAAAATAATTTAATATGCACTAATTTTCAACAATAAGAAAAATTCAAGTTTGGCTAGAATAAACTCGATAATTGTCAAAGACAATCCAACATATAGTAATTTCAACAATAGAAAAACTCAAGCTTGAGTTCAGCTTGAGTAAGCCCAGTAAAAGTTAGTATGCATTAATATTCGAGCTCGAATCAAGTTCTAATGAGCTATTCGAGCTTAGCTTATTGAAGCTCGTGAGCTAAGGATAAAGCTTGACTCGTATAGAGTTCGAGCTGAGCTTGAGCAGCTCGCGAGTTTCGAGCTTTTGTACAATCCTAACCACCATGGTAGTGCTCCAAATAGTTGTAGGCTTATGGCTTCTTAGCTTTTTTGGCACTGTAGTGATTGAAATTATACTATAATGATAGTTAACTTTTCTGAGTAATTAATTTTTTAAAAAGTTATATCATCACGGATAATATAAAGAAATAAGGAAAAAACAAAAGCAAAAAACCCAAAAGCTACGACCGTCAAAGAGAAGCGGAGCTGAGGGCAAGAGGCCAGCCTTCGTTGCGCGAGGCAGCGACTACATGACAAATAGCACGCAACGACAAAGCACCCTAGGCAACTATTGTTTCATTCATCTAAAAAGGGAGCCACAGGGCATTGATACATCAAGGCATACAGCACAGTACACTGGGCCCTAGCATCACACCTACGGGCCCGCGTCGTCGCTGTTGCGCTGACGGACCTCCTCGAGCCACTAGAGGAAATTTCCTTCCCGATGTAGTGTCCGCCGTAGCACGACCTTCGCCGCATTCTCCCCGATGTAGCCCCAGATCCAGTTGTAAAAAGTCTTAAGAGCGAGCAGAATGGCACGGGTGGCACCGGACAATGCCCTGGCTTCGACTGGCAGATCCAGCTGGGGATCGACCAGCTCGTCGGCATGCTCACACCCCCAGGTGCGGAGCATGGCAAAGGCAAGGCAGGCACCGGCGAAGCCGCAATGATCGCCAAAGGCTCTGGTACCGCGGAACACGAGACTCGAGTCCTCTTCGATTCGCTGCAGGGTTTGCGCTACATTCGCGGGGCTGTGCGTAGGGTCCAGCACGTCAACGGAAAGGCCCTGAAGGGCCCCCTCCAATGACTCCATTGCCCTCCACGCCGCCACTGACGTGTGTAACATCCTGTTTTTCGGAGATTTTTAAAGCCTGGAATTTAAAAATGAATTTTCTGGAATTTTCTGAATTTAATTTAAGCTTCAGATGAATTTTTAGAATTTTTAAAGATTTAATTTGAATAAAATAAATATTAACATAAGCTGAAAATATTTTATTTGGGTTCCTTGTGTCACAAGAAATTTTCTGGTATTTTTGGTGAATTTTTGGGATTTATTTGCTATTTTCTAGAGCCTCTGGAAGTTTATTTGAATTTCTGGAAAAATAAAAGAAAAAGGAAAATTCCTCCTCGCCGCCCGATCCCGTCGCCGCCACGCGTCCAGCATCCACCCTCGTCCCGCCGCCGCCGTACTCTCTCCCACGCACCCGCTCCCCGCGCCGCCCGATCTTTCCCCACCCCGCATCCCAGTCGTCGGATCGCGACGCGCCCGCCACGCGTCGCGCTGCTAGTGCCCACCAGCGCTCGTGCCTCGGCCTTCCTCCCCCGTCCGATCTCGCGCCGCGCCTCCCCAGCCGTTGGATCTGCCCGCGCGTTCGCAAACCCTAACCCTAACCCTCGCCGCGCCGCGCCCGTCCGATCTTTCCCCCGCCGATCCGGACTGTCCAAACCGCCCGCCGCCAGCGCCTGAGTCGTTTCCGAATCGAACCCGCCTCGGTTCGCGTGTGTTTATACGCGCTGTCGCCTTGGTTCGTGTGCCTCCCGCTCTCGCCCTCGCCGTCACCTCCGCCTCGCTTCCTCGAGCTCACGTCGCCGTCCCGGAGTCGCTTCGCTGCCGCTCGTGCCTCCCCGACCCCTCCCGCCGTCGCCGCTGTCCTCGCCGGTGAGCCGCCTGTCCTCGCCGTCCCCTCTCACCCACGTCGCCCCAATCGCCGCTGTCGCCTCTCCGTCACCAGAGCCCGGCGCCTCGCTCCGCCCTCGGTCACCGCGCCGACCGCGCACTCAGCGCCCGCCACGCCAGGCGGCGACGCCGACGGCGCGCGAGACACGCGTCGACCATCGCCGATTCCGCCTCCGCGCTTCGCATCCCGCGTCCGTCCGAGATCGGGACCGCTGGCACCAGCGCGCGCCACGCTGCCGCCTCCGCCGCCGGATCCGCCGACGCGCTTCGCCGCCGCGCGATCACAGACGCGCGACGCCTCGCGCAGCGCGTCGCCACGCTGTCGGTCATCGCCACCGCCCCGCGCGCGCCGCCAATCTCCGCCGCCGCCGCGCCTCACTGTCGGATCGAGCCGCCGCCGCTGCGCCAGCGCCTGTGCCGCGTCAGCCCTAGGCCACGTCAGCCCTAGCTGACGTGGCATGCCACGTGGACATGCCACGCCGGCCCGAAGCCGCCCTCGAGCCACGTGGCGCCACGCCACCGCCACGTTAGCCGGGTGACACGTGGCAGCATATGCCGCTGCCACGTCAGCCCTAGCCGCCGCGTCAGCAGCCCCGCCCCGTGTGCACTGTTCCGTACGCCGGGTCCACGGTAGACCGGTGATTTCGTGGACCGGGTTCACAGCACAGTAATTTTTCCGAATTATCCCGATTTTCTTTAGATTAAATTTTCTGAGAGCCCGTTCTCCTCCGTCCTTGCTCCGATTGACCCCGTTCTTTTTTCTAAATTTATCTAAAATCGAGCTCTAGCTGTTGGTTCTAGTTTTGTGAATTTTGGAGTTCATTTGCTTATCATTTTATGTGTTTCTTTATTTTCAGTCATTTTCTCTCTCGTTAGATTCGGATTCCGGAGGAGCAGGTTTCGCGCCCGAAGACCAGGAGTACCCCGCTGAGCATAACCAAGGCAAGTCGTGTCCTTTGATCATGTTGAACCCAATTTTTCAATCTATTATTTAATTATTTTGCTTTTACGTTATATTGCTTCGCTACTTTTAGTCAAACCTTGTAACTGGTAGTTATTGCCCTATGTTTTTTATCCCTGCTTGATATTTTGGAATGCCATGATGCCTTTGTCACCATAGGTTGGGAAATTTACTAGTGATGCTAGATTATCTGTCACATGGGTTGGTACGATTAGACTGCTTAGCTGGCTTATATTTACGATTGACCTCATCAGCACATGTTAATTATTAATTTGACTTAATGACATATGGAACTGTGGTTGGTGCCACGTGTATTAAAATTTGTTCCACGTCATTGGTGTGACGTTGGCTTGGTTATACAAATTGGTTTTGCACTCGGGCGAGTGATCGTGGCAAGAAAGGGGAGGTGCGCTTGCACCGGGATGTGGTAGCCTCGCCCAGGTAATGTTAAGGACTTAACTTTGTGCGCCATTGATCTGAGCTTAATCGTGCAAACCACATGTCTATTATGGGATGGACCTGGCTAATTAATTTGTAATATCCCAATTCAATTCTGCCATTGTGATGGACATGGTTGCTGATTTCCATGTGGCGCAAGGGGGGTGTGATGCGAAACCCTAGCGGGCAGGATTGGGTTGAGTAGAGCATTGTAAAGGCCTTGTTGTGATTTGCTGAGATCGAGGCTAATCACATCGTGTAGGTACAGTTGTGCAACCTCTGCAGAGTGTAAAACTATTCGAATAGCCGCGTCCTCGGTCATGGACATTGCTCGGGGATTTCACACGAGGGTTAGTGTTTCACTTATAACTTGGTGGTTTATGTTGGGGGTGGACAGGTAGTTCACTGTTGGTTCAACTTGTGAATTGGTATTCATAAGTGGTTCATGTTTATTCCTTTGATTATTCATTATTACTGTTTTCAGTTAACTTTCGCTTTCAAGTTATTTATTATATTTCATTGTGAAATGCCTTTATGCAAATTAACCTTTCAGCCTTCCTTTGGTAAGCCTTGCATATTATATTGCATTCATTTGTTACAAACGACTTGCTGAGTACCAATGTACTCACGGCTTTACGCCTTGTTGCTCAGTTGAGGGAGAGGAGTACTATCAGCAGGAGGTTCCAGAAGGGGAGTACTACGACGACTTTACGGATTAGGCTTCGTTCTCCACTCGATAGCCTGTGGGCTTGTCGAATGGCTGCTACGCTTTAATTTGGATTTCCGCTATTATTTTTGTTAAGCCCTTCCGGTTAGAGATATTGTAAGCTTGGCAATAAGGTCGTACCTTTGATATTTTATCGATATTCGCGTTTTCCTTTATTATTGTCGTGTGTATGACTGTGATGATATCTATGTTTGACTGTGTGCACTAGCGTAATCCTGGACTAGTGCAGTTTACACAGAGAGACCGAATTTGCATATTCGGGTCTCGACAACGTGTCACCTAGGGTCCGGTTCCTCTCCTCCAGGGCCGTAGCAAGCCGGACCTTCTCTTCCTCCAGTGCGGTGATTTGCTCAAGCAAGCCGGTGCGCTCTTCCGCCGTGACGCGCTGGGCCTCCATGGCGCGTTCCGCCGCCGCCACCGCGCTGGGCAATAAGAAGTTGAGGCATGTTTATTCTTTTCAAATATCAAGCATAATATTCACAAATGATATTCCATGCATGATTAATTAATCTTACTTCAGGTAAGATATGCTAGTAGCAATGTGTTCTATTAGGCAATTATTCAGTAGGGGTAAGATTTGAATATTTATGGTATATGGGAAATAACTATTTAATGCATAATTTCAGCAAAAGATAATATGTGCTCTTCCTGAGTAAGATCAAACTCGACAGGAGCAATTGATGCTACTCATGTAGAAAAATGGCATCTAAATAAAGTTAAGGGATAACTAGGAGAATGCTGCTGGTCTCCATATTGTTCGTAGGCATATTCTTACTTATTAATGCACCTGTTTAGTGGTAACATATGAGTTACCCAAACTTAGTCTAGAGACAGTGTGGTGCAAGGTGAAATAATACTCTCATGCGGATTTCTAGTCCTAGAAAGAGCAATAGGTCCTAGCAAAGTGCCTTCAGGGCTACCAGTAACACTCCAAAGTAGAGTAGAGGCGATATCCCACCAACTACCAAGTTTTTACCTTTTAGTGGTAAAAGGATACAACTCTGTCAGTATTAGGCTTGACAGTCGTATGACCATATGCCAATGAAATAAGCTTAGGTGATACAATTGTAGCCATTTGGGGCGTGCAAATATCCACTTAATGATGTCCAATATTCATGGTTCTTATTAGTTTGATCATAGCAAATGCTACGCAGAGATCAAACTCATGTATTATGTTTCTGATGTTGCTATGAGGTTTCAAACAGACCTTAAGTTTTGATGTAGAAACAATGGATTTGTGCGGTAAATAATCATGCAACAAGAGTATAGGTTGATCTGCCGCTTGTTACAACTAGATATCATTTGATTTGTTTTTCTATCCTGAGATTGGAAAGCGATCCATCCTACTGGGTGATGACTTGCAGAAAAAAAATGCCCAAAATGCATATCAGATTGATCTACTACTAATGGGGTTACCGACAGCACAGTATAGCTAGAGGATATAACTCAATCTGTATTGAAAAAAAACAACAGTAATTCGTAGGAGATTGATTCGTGATATGTATACCGTGCACCTTGTAGAGACTTGTGCTGATAACGTGTTGAGAAATCGGTGGAGTAGATGAATGGCAACGCAATCATACAATCAATCAATTCCCAAGAGCGCAATATATCAATCATAAAGACACCAAAAGAGAGAACACCAATGTAGGCTTTATTGATCTTGTTGTTTCTTACATGGTACAAAGCCTCTATATATAGAAGAATAGATTAGGGGTAATTTAGGTATTTATCCATAACTATAGAAACCTTAGGTTTCGTAACAGTCGCGACTGCCGCTAGGGGCCACGTCCCGGTGGTCCACCTGTACCGCCGTCCCGAGTGCGCCTCCGACGTGGCGAGGCTCAAGGCCCTGGTACCCTTCTACCCCTTCGCCGGCTAACCTCGGCGTGGACGACAATGGACGGCCAGAGATCGACTGCAACGCGGAGGGTGCCCTCTTTGTGATGGCGCGCTCCTTCCTCACCGTTGACGTCGTCCGTGGGTTCACGCCGTCGCCCAAAATGAGGAGGCTGCTCGTCCCCAACCTCGAGTGCGCGACGCCCGGCGCCGTCATGCTCGCCGTCCAGGTTTGTCCCTAAAGCGCGTCATGTCTTGCACAGATCGGAACGCTGACCACCATGAACATCATGAGAGCTATTTTCAACATTCAATGTAAAAATCGGAGGTTTCTATTTGGGAAATTTCCCAATCTGGGGACGTTCCTCTAGGGATTGGATCTCTAAAAAGAACAACTAGATACCAGAAACATCGAATTGGGGAACTGAAACATCGAATTGGGGAACTTCGAATTCGGCATCGAGACTTGAATTGGGAGAAAACATAATAGGAATTCGAGCTTTCATTTGCTTCGAAAAACAAATTGCAACTTTCAACTCAAATATTCCTATGAAAGCCCCATTGAAGGGTTTTCACAGAAATTTTAAAAAATTCGTTCCTTTCGCTACCTAACAAAAAAATCAATTTGGTCAAATATTTTCGTTTTAATTTGAATTATGAAGAAACAGAACAAGAGCACGGGAGTTTGCTTACCTAACCCAGGCGTCTAGGTACCACAGGGTTTACAATTTCGATGAAATTTTATCCAAATTTTTTAAAAAATCGTTCCTTTCGCTAGCTAACAAAAAAATCGATTCGGTCAAATATTTCCGTTTTAATTTGAATTATGAAGGGTTTAACCCAATGGCCAGTCTGTTCAGAGATGTCCGGGACATCCAGGGATCGAATCCCATTTCTTCCACAAATTTTTGGTTATTTTCTTATGTTGACTTGTGGATCCCATGTAAAGGGGAAAAAATTGTAACTATAGGATCTCGAACCTAGGAGACCTGCCGCTTGAGGAGAAAGCCTTCTCCCACCAGGATAGCGCTCGCTGTGTGGCAAGGGTGCATTTTTTATTTTTAATCCTTATATTTAAAGTTTAAAATTTAAATTTAATATGGACCGTTTGACCAAATGTTCACCGAAATGCCAAAATTTCGGTCATTTTGTCTCTTTTGTTACCATCCGATATAAATTGCAAAATAAAATAGTTTTCCCTGGGTATGCATACCCGTGAGACTTGATTTCTACATGCATGCAGCTAACCTTCCTCTAGTGTAGGGGTGCAATCAGGTCAGATTCGGATGGATATTACTTATACCGTATCTTAACCCATATTTTTTCCTCAGATTCAGCGTCGGATACGATAATACCGAGTACAAACACGAATTTGGATTGCTTGTCGTTTTGGATATGATACCATTGGGTCAGATATGTAACGTTTCGGATCGGAAACAGATAATATATGCAAATATTATGTGTATACATAAAGGAATATACATTGAACCATATCACCATCACTTCAAGCCTTCAACTAGCAATAAATTCATCTAGATTACTTAAGTACGATAGCCGACATAATACAAGTTCAACATAAGCGATAAATTCATACATAAGTTCGAAAACCGATAAATTCATATATTAGTTCTAAAACCGATAAATTCATAAGCAAGTTCAACATAACCTGGGAGGATTAGTGGTGATTGGCTAGAGTAGTTAGACTCTGGAGTTAAGTTATGACTGGGGTAAAATCTAGATCGGTTGGTGTCAATGATGGTTGATAGGCTGGGTCGGTTAGGGTGCTAATTTGCTTGTCAGATATCCGGTCAGATAGTATCCAATTTACCATTTACCGATGCTATTCGGTCGGATTTTAGCTCTCACGTTTTCGCTACCTATCCGACAACAACTATCTGGTATGGATCGGATGCTAAATTACCTTCCCGTATTCGATATCGGATAGGTCGAGATTAACCCATACTGTTTGCACCCCTACTCAAGTGTGGAGGAGCCTGTAGTTAGAACCAGGAAAACAATTTTGGTTTTAAAAAAATTGTGGATCCCTCTGAGAAAGCTGAAATTCAAAAATTTTGAAAATTTCAAGATTTGTTCAACAAAATCGATTGAAATATTCAAAAATATAATTTGAATTCAAGAAATACAAATATATTCGAAAATTACCGCTGCCAATGGCTACAATCGTGTCGCCTCCGCGCCATGGCTGCCTCCCCCCTCTCCCTTGCCGGCATCGCCCCCTCTCCCTTGCCGGCACCGCCTCCCCCACATCTCTTGCCGCCGCTACCGCCCCTCATCTCTTGCCCCCGCTGTCTCTTCTCCCATGGCGGCACTGCCTCCCCCCTTGTCCTATGTTGTGTCATCCGTGTTGCCCCTTCTCATGTGAACCCTAGCGTGAGTGAGCCAGCACTAGAGCTCATCGCGTGAGTATACTGTAGTGCAGCTAGGTTGGCCTGAGATATTCAAAACTGGTCCAATTTTTTATCTCACTGAGTCTTTTTTGGGATGGGCTGAGAAATCTGAATTTCGGTAAATTTCGCCGAAATTCGGTTGAAAATGATTTCCCTTGTTGGGACAGTGATGCACCACATTGCTGGTGATGCGCCAAGCTTCTTCCACTTCTTGCAGATGTGGTCTAGCCTCTCCTACGACGACCTCGCCGCCGCCATAATCAAGCTCCCATGCCACAGTCGTGGCCTCCTCTTAGCCCACTTTCCACGCCATCATAGCCCACGTGTGACGGTGCGCGTGAGCTGCGCGTGGCCTGGCGCCTGTGAGGTAGGCATGCATGCACTTCTGCACATACAGTTTATAACCCTCATTAGAGATGGTTTGTGAACCGTCTGTAATAAGTCACAACACAAATGGTTTTTTAAAAAAATTGTCTGTGATATGTCAGATATCACAGACAGTTTTAAAAAATAATCGTCTGTGTTGTGACTTATTACAGACGGCTAATACAAAAAATCATCTATGATAGTCCTTTGTATAGCTAAAACATTTCTATTTTCGGCTAATCTCAAAAAATGCTAACCATGCCCTCTAAAAACAAGCAAATAGATTACAAATAGTTGTAGATCTTATAGCACATAACAATCATTATATAGATCTCACAAACGAATTACAATTGAATAAGTTACAATTGAATAATTACAATTGAATCAAATGTTTGAACATCTATTAATTGTTGTTACTAGAGTTGAACCCTCCCGTTCGGGTCAATGACCTTCATCATCAAAAAGGTGGAGGGCCGTCCTCGAACGTCAAAGAGTTCATTAATATCAAATGTATTTGAGTTGATTATCATGCCCTATCATTAGAAGAAGTAAAGTTATAAATTAGAAAAAATAAAGTCACAACTCACAACTTGTTCTTGGTTTAGATAAATAATGCCCACATATTTTATGATAGACTAACATATATAGTCTTGCACATCCTACAATTTAAATAAGATAGAGATAAAATTAGATCCATATTACACTTGACAGCTAAAACTATATTAATCGTAGTAGTACTTGTTTTAAACACCCTTCGAATGAGATCTTGTAACAATAATATATGCCAAGATGAAAAAACGAGAATCAACTGTCCATAAATTTTTTGGAAAGTAGTTAGGCTACTCATGCTGGTATTTCTCAGCAACTATAAGAGAAACATTAAAGTACTATACACTTGGGCTTCAAAGGACATGAGGCAAATCACACACTCTAGTGCATCAAGTTCTATGAAGCAGGTTATGGCTGTTGTCTCTTCCTCCACATCATGCTACGTGTTAGGATTGATTGTTGTTTTAGGTGTACTCACCACCAGTAACCAAGCTTAACACGTAGCATGATAAGGAGGAAGAAACAACAATCTTGACCTATTTCATAGAACCTGACACATTAGAGTTTGTGATTTGTTTTATGCCCTTTAGCCCAAGTGTATAGTGATTTAATGTTCTACTTATAGTTGTTGAGAAATATCAACATGAGTAGCCTAACTACTTTTTAAAAGAATTTGTGGATAATTGATTCTCTTTTTCTCACTTGGCATATATTATTGCTATAAGATCTCACTGAAAGGGTGTTTTAAAACAACTACTACTTCGACTAACGTAGTTTTAGTGGTCAAGTGTGATATGGGTTTGACTTTGTCTCTTACTCATTTAAATTGTGGGGTGTGCAAGACTATGTTAGTGTTACTATAAAATATGTTAGTATTATTTATTTAAATAAAAAACAAGTAAGTTATGAGTTGTGACTTTATGTTATGTAGTTTACTACCTCAATGTCAAAAGAGAAGCTGTTCTCCAATCTCGAAGTATCTCCATAATGGTTATTTGGCTCCTAGGTATTTTTTTATTTGCCTCGGCCCTCTCACTTAGTTACTCCTTTGGTCTAATCATCGGACTCATTCGACGAAGACTATGTGGACACCATCTCAGGTGTTGGTTACACACTATTTGTATGAACTGAAACGTGACACTAATACTATAATCTAAGCATAGCAAATTGAATTACACTACTATGCTTCTGTACTTAGAATTCATTAATCAATCATGTTTACAGAACCTTGATCATAGAGTGGTAATCAACTAGGATTGTATTCAAGTGGATATTAGAAATGTCCTAACTTCAAGGACATGCTTGACATAAAAGAAAACCTTATTCATACTAATATTTGGGTCTATTCTATGATTCCAGTTTATGAAAAGTAGTAAAATTCATGTAGCATTTCATTTTTCAAGTTGTATTTTTTATGCATGTTAAATATTCTACTTTTACTTGTCTTTTATTAGCAAAGGAATCCCAAATGAATTCACATGGCAGTTTATTAAATTGGATCACCTATGAAAATATAGCATCACACTCATGCACATTTCATCACACATGCACATATCAATTATCGAGACCCAAATATGCAAATCCGGTTTCTCCAGTTTCTCTGTATATACCGCACTAGTCTAGGATTACGCATATCAATATAGTATGCGATGCTTACCAATGGATGGCTGAAAGGTTATTTTGCATAAAATGATATTTGATATTAAATACAAGTAATAGATTGAAAGCGGAATTTAAATAAAGCAATGATAGATAAGTAATCAAAGGAAATTAAAAAAAACCACTTGCGGACCTCCCATCCACAAGTTAAACCAACAGTGAACTACCTGTCCACTTCCAATATAAACCACCAAGTTTTCATGAAATCACTATACCCCGTGTGAATCACCGAGCATTATCTATGACCGAGGACGTGGCTATTCGAATAGTTTTACACTCTGCAGAGGTTGCACAACTGTATCCACACGATGTGATTAGTCTCGGCCCAAGGAAATCTGTCGAGACCCGAATATGCAAATCCGGACTCTCTATGTATACTGCACTAGTCCTAAGATCACGTTAGTGCACACAGTCAAATATAGATGTAATCACAACCATATACACGTTAAAATAAAGGAAAAACTTAATTATCGATAAATATCAAGAGTACGACCTTATGGTCAAGCTTACAATAGACTAGCCCGAAGGGCTTAACAAAAATTAGCAGCGGAAATTCAAAATAAAGCGTAGCGGCCAATCGACAAGCCCACAGGCTATCGAATGGAGAACGAAGCCTAATCCATGAAGTTGTCGAAGTACTCTCTTTCTGGAATCTCCTGCTGATAATACTCCTCGTTCTCAACTGAGCAACATAGGCGTAAAGCCGTGAGTACATTGGTACTCAGCAAGTCGTTTGTAACAAATGAATGCAATATAATATGTAAGGCTTACCAATGGAAGGCTGAAAGGTTAATTTGCATAAAACAATATTTGTCGATAAATACAATAATTAGATTGAAAGCGCAATTCAAATAAAACTATAATGAATAAGTAATCAAAGTAATTGAAATTAACCACTTGTAGACCTCCCATCCACAAACTAAACCAACAGTGAACTACCTGTTCACTTCCAACAAAAACCACCAAGTTTAAATGAAAACACTATCCCTCGTGTGAAATCACCGAGCATTGTCCATGGCCGAGAATGCGGCTATTTGAATAGTTTTACACTCTGCAGAGGTTGCACAACTGTACCCACACGATGTGATTAGCCTCAGCTTAAGGTAATCACAACAAGGCCTTTACAAAGTTCAATTCCAACTCAATCCCACCCGCTAGGGTTTCACATCCCACCCCCCTTGCGCCTCATGGAAATCAGTAACCATGTTCATCACAACGATCACTCGCCCGAGTGAAAACCAAGTTTGCATAACCACGCCAATGACACACCAATGTCATAGCACAAATTTTAATAATCGTGACACCAACCACGGCTCCATATATCATTAAGTCAATTTAATTAATCACATGTAATGATAGACCCTTTCGTAAATTAAGCAGGCTAAGCATTCTATCGTACAACCCATGTGACATCTAGCATAGCATCACTAAATAATTTTCCAACCTATGGTGACAAAGGCATCAAGGTACTCAAAGTATCAAGGGGGAATAATTCAATGTGGGACGGTAACTACCATATTCAAAGGTTTGTAATTAAATAGCGATGCAAGATAATTTAAAATAAAATAATTAAATAATAGATTGCAAACTGGGTTCAATATGATCAAAGGTTACAACTCTCCTTGGTTAGGCTCAGCGAGGTACTCGGGGTCTTCTGGCGTTGCTCCTGCTCCTCCGGAATCGAAATCTAACGAGAGAGCAAACGACCAAAACAACAAAATCACATAAAATGACAAGCAAATGAACTTCAAAAACCTTGAAACTAGAACCAAAAGCTAGAGCTCGATTTTAGATGAATTTAGAAAAAAGAACAGGGTCAATCGGAGCTAGGGCAGAGAAGAACGGGCTCTCGAAAAATTTCTTCTAAAGAAAAATTTCTGAAAATCAAAAAAGCTACTGTGCTGTGAACCCGGCGCACGGAAAAATGAGTTCACGGTGGACCCAATTCACAGAACAATGTGCACGGAGGGGCGGTGCTGACGCGGCAGCCTAGGGCTGACGTGGCAAGCCGAGGGGCTGACATATGGCACATACTGACGTGACTGCTAATGTGGCAGCTGACATGGCACTGTGGCTCGATTTTGGCTAACATGGCGCTGATGTGGCAGGACACATGGCTTGCCCCGTGGCCTAGTGCTGACATGGCTAGGGCTGACGTGGCGGGGCTCGGGTGCGGCGACGGCGTGGCTAGATCCGACGGTGGAGGGATGGACACGTGGCTGCATTTGGACCAAAAATTCAAATCTGGGGCGACGGCCACGATTGAACGGCGGGAACGCGGATTGTTGACGCGTGGTAGGGCGCGGCGTGCGAAGCGACGCGGTGGACGCGAGGTGCGGACGCGGCGCTGGTTTGGCACGTAGACCGAGGCGGTGAGGGCGTGGGCGCGGGGGGTCCTTACCGATAACGGCGGTGGAGAGGGATCGGAGGCGGGGACTCTCACCGGAGATGGCGACGATGGCGGCGGAGAGGGTTAGGGCGGCGGGGATAGAACGGCAGTGGCGCTCCGGTGGCTGGTGGGGATGCATGAACATCGACGTCGGCGTCGACGGGGCTGGCGGGTCACGGCGAGGGCATCGAGGTGTTGGCGGTGGTGCTTGGAGACAATAGGCAGCGGCGGCGCGAGATGAGGGAAGCGACGATGGCGGTGGTGGCTTTTAAGCACGCACCCCGAGGAGATCGGGACGGGCACGGGTAGTTGCGAAACCAATTCGCAGACGATGAACGAGGATGCAACGCGCGGTAGATCGGACGGCCAGGAGGCGAAGTGGGAACGGTGCGGACGCGCGAGGGTGCACGATGCACGCCGCGTGGCGCGGATCTGATGGCTCAGAGCGGGGTGGGGCCAGTGCGGCGCTAGGGTTAGGGCGCGAGGGCGCGACGCAGTGGATGGTGACACGTGGCAGTGGGGAGGGATCGGGTGGCGGAGAGCGGGTGTGGGCGGTGGCACAGGAGAGGGGGCGGATGGCCGACACGTGGGGAGGAGGTGGATCGGGTGGTGAAGGATTTTCCTTTTTCCCCAAATTTCCAGAAATTCAAAATAGAGAGAAAGAAGCTCCAGAAAATAGTAGAAAAATCCTAAAAATTCTCCAAAAATACCAGAAAATTTCTTGAGACCTGAGAAACTCAAATAAAATATTTTTAGCTTAAGTTAGAGTTTATTTTAATCATATTAAATCATTTTAAATTCTAAAAATTCATTTAAAGCTTGATTCAAATCCATAAAATTCTAGAAAATTTATTTTTGAAAACAGGCCTTTAGAAACTCCAGAAAAACAGAATGTTACAAACCTTACCCCCTTAAATGGGATCTCGACCCCGAGATTTGGGCTAACTAAGAGAATAGTTTTGAAAACTCGGCTTTTAGGCCCTCCTCGCGCTCCCAAGTGGCTTCCTCCTCTGAATGGTTGCTCCACTGAACTTTGCAAAAATGGATAATTTTATTCCAGGTCACACACTCTGACACTTCAAGAATTCTTATCGGGTGCTCTTTATAAGACAGATCCTCTTGAAAATCAACGGTCTCGACTGGCACAACCTCTTCTGGCACCCTCAGACACTTCTTCAGCTGGGACACATGGAAGATGTCATGTACCCCATTGAAGGACGCAGGTAGCTCCAACTGATAAGCAACGTCTCCCCTGTGTTTCAAAATCCTGAACGGTCCAACATATCTCGGCGCTAGCTTTCTTTTTAACTGAAACATCTTCACACCTTTGAATGGTGTGATCCTGAGATACACAAAATCTTCTGGCTCAAAACTCAGTTCTCGACGTCTGGTATCTGCATAACTCTTTTGCCTAGCTTGTGCAGTTTTCAACCTTCCCTAAATTAAGCGAACCTTGTCCTCAGCTTCTTTTAAACCATCTAGACCAAAAACCTATCCTTCCCCTGTCTCTTTCTGTTGTAGGGGTGGCCCCCACCTAAACCTAGCTAGCCTGTTGGAAGGTTGTAAGTCATGTAAATGACATACTTGTCCTCGGTGAGGGACTCCGTGTAAGGCTACGACGGTAAAGTCGCCCCTTCGAGGGGGAGTACTTATGTATCGTTGCTGGTCCTTGAACGGGGCCAAGAGAGGTCATTTGTTTACCTAACTCTCCACCACCACTCTCTCTCTCTGTTTGGTCTCCGCCTCCGCCTCCGCCTCCGCCGACGCAGCCGTCGACTCCAACACCGCCTCCGCCCACGCAGCCGTCGACACCCAAGGCGACGCAGAAATGTCCAACAGCTACGGTCATACTGCGTCTCGGGCCAGGAACGCTGGAATCCACCACACAGATGGGGTGGACAATCCGGCGGCGCCGACGCTAGTCGCGGCTGCCAAACCAGCGCGACCAGGTGCGCCGTCCGTTTCGACTACGCCCATAGCACACAGATCCCTGCTGGCCGCCCTCTATGCGCTCCAATGGGAGCTGGCAGATCTCCACGACACCGTAAGCGCCATGCACGAGGCTTCGAGCCAGCAGATCCCGATGGCCGCCACGCCGGGAACCCGTCCACAGCACTCGCTGCAGGCGCCCGCGCAGATTCAGGCCGTCAACGTCATCTCCGGGGGTTCGTCGTCGGAGCCTCGCAGCAGCCGCAGCTGGGGATATCTCAGGGCGATATTACCTTCGCGTCCGCCGATACTCGAGGCATTGAGTTTCCTCATCACGACCCATTGCTCATCCGGATCGACATTGCAGGGTGCGACGTCTGGCGTGTCCTCATCGACGGAGGCAGCTCGGCGAATGTGCTTTCCGCGGAGGCCCTTGGCCGCATGGCAATCCCTCGCTGTCGATTGCAACCATCCCGGACCTCGTTATGTGGCCTCGACGGCCAACCCCTAAGTGCATTAGGCCAAATACACCTCCAAGTCTCCTTCTATCAAGGTAACAATGTCAGGACCAGGGGCGTCGTCTTTGACGTCACAAACACCCCAAGCCCGTACAATGCCATTTTGGGCCGCCCCGCCCTCATATCCTTCCGGGCGGTCTCACACCATGGCTTCCTCGCTGAAGCTCCTGCCCGCGAGGCGCCATCACGCCTTGGCGACCAAGACCTCGCCCGACGCACGGCGTTCACAAGCCCCCGCCGTCAGGTGCACGCCCTCGCAGCCAAGCCCAAGGCGGACACACCATCCGCCCCGGGATGGACCCCTAAGCCTCGCCCGGAGGGCGAGGTCAAGTGGGTCCCCCTCCAGGCCGACAGCCAAGTCGTCTCCATAGGCGACGGTTTCTCCCCGAAAATGGAGCGAGAGCTCCTCCAAGTTCTCCGAAACAACGCCGACGTCTTCGCCTGGTCCCCGGGGGACCTCACGGGTGTGAACCGCTCCTTCATCGAGCACAACCTCGCGGTCCGTCAAAACGCCAAGCCGGTCAAGCAAAGGCTTCGACGCATGCCGGCGTCATTCGCAAAGTTCAGCACCCGGATTGGCTCGCCAATCCGGTGCTAGTGAAGAAAGCCAGCGGTGCCTGGCGCATGTGCATCGATTTCACCGCCTTCAACAAGGCGTGTCGGCGATGACTACCTTCTCCGCGTCGACCAATTAGTCGACGCCATGGCCTACCGTGAACTCATGAGCTTCTTGGACGCCTACCCGGTTATCACCAAATCTACATGGCCAAGGATGATGAAGACAAAACCAGCTTTATCACTCCAATAGGAACATACTGCTTTGTCAGAATGCCCTTTGGCCTGAAGAATGCTGGCGCAACTTTCACTCGCCTAATCGCGCTGGCGCTAGCCTCCCAACTAGGGAGGAATGTCGAAGCGTACGTGGACAACGTGGTAGTCAAAACCAAGCAATTAGCGGCTCACGGCCACGATCTCCAAGAGACCTTTGACAACCTCCGGAAGGCAGGCATCAAGCTCAACCAGGACAAATGCGTTTTCGGTGTACGGGCGGGCAAGCTCTTGGGCTTCTTGGTGTCCTAGCGCGGTATCCAAGCCAACCCCGACAATGTCGACGCAATCCTTGCCATGGAACCGCCAAAAACAACGCGGGAGGTCCAGAGGCTCGCCGGCCGCATGGCCGCACTGAGCCGCTTTTGTCCGTGGTCGCGGCGCGGCCCGCCTTCTTGAAACCCCGCGGGTTGCGACGAGCGGTGGGGCGCCGACTCGCCCGCCGTCTTCGATGACCTCAAGAAGCACCTTGCAAGCCTACCCACATTGGTAGCCCCGGCACCAGAGGCTCCCCTTTTACTTTACCTTGCCGCCTCCGCGACCGCCGTCAACGCCGTTCTCGTTCTCGAGGAGGGCGTTCGCCAACGCCCAGTCTACTTTGTCTCTGAAGCCCTCCAAGGCGCCAAGATGTGGTACACGTGGTCGGGCCTCTGCCCCGAGCGCCAGGAGATTTGCGCTTCATCGTGGTGGCTTTGGAATATTTTTCTAGGTGGCCAGAGGCTCTGGCGCTAGCCAAGATCACCTCGACGGCCATATAGCGCTTCCTTTGGCAGAACATCATATGCCGCTTCGGAGTGCCCAAGGAGATCACTGCCGACAATGGTTTGCAGTTCGACTCGGCTTCGTTCAGGGAGTTCTGCGACGACATGGACATTATGCTTCGGTTCGTCTCAGTCGGACACCCACAGTCCAACGGAGCGGTCGAGTGGGTGAATGGCGCCATCTCCGCCGGAATCAAAAAACGCCTTGTCGGGCTACCGAAAGGCAAGTGGGCTGGCGAGCTCCACAATGTCCTCTGGTCGCTCCGCACAACAGCGACGCGTCCGATAGGCTTCACGCCGTTCAAACTACTCTTCGGTGATGAGGCAATGACGCCCGAAGAGATCAAGACCGGTTCACGAAGGGTCCTCGCCCAGGCACCAGATGAAGAGCGCCAGTTGTCCCTGGACCTCCTCGATGGAGAGCGCGTCAAGGCCACCCAACACGTCGCCAAGTACGCCCGTCAAATGGCCCGCAGCCAAGACCGCTCCGTGTACCCGCGAGCGTTCCAGCCAGGGGACCTTGTCCTCGGAAGGGCGCTTCACGCGGACACGGTCGGCAAGCTGGAGTCCAAGTGGGAAGGCTCGTACATTGTCGCAACGGCACTGCAGCGAGGAGCTTATCACCTCGCCACACTGGAAGGCCAGGCGCTCCGCCACACATGGAATGCGGACAGGTTGCGGAAGTATTATGTCAAAGTGGCAAAGGGCTGTCTCGCGGCAACCAGTTCAACGGTTAGTCCCCGGTTGCTTGTACTCGCTCACCCAAGTAAATGGGAATTTAATGATAAAGTTCGCCGTTTGCGAGGCTATTCATGCCCCACCCCCACCACCAACTGCGTGCGGAGATCCACCTCCGCACGCACTCTACGGAGTATAAATAAGACGTAGCGATGAGGTCCGCCTCCGCACGCACTCTGCGGAGTATAAATAAGACGTAGCGATGAGGTCCGCCTCCGCACGCACTCTACGAAGTATAAATAAGACGAGCGATGAGGTCCGCCTCGCACGCACTCTACGGAGTATAAATAAGATGTAGCGATGAGGTCCGCCTCCGCACGCACTCTACGGAGTATAAATAAGACGAGCGATGAGTTCCGCCCCGCACGCACTCTCACGGAGTATAAATAAGACGTAGCGATGAGGTCCGCCTCCGCACGCACTCTACGGAGTATAAATAAGACGTAGCGATGAGGTCCGCCTCCGCACGCACTCTACGGAGTATAATTAAGACGCAGCGGGGGGATGCCTCTGTGCGCACTCTGCGGAGTATAAATAAGACGCGGATGTTTTCCCTGCGTACTCTATCGAGTCTAAACAAGACGCGGATGTCCCGCGCGCATGCACCCTCCGAGCCTAACTAAGCCGTGGTTGATAGTCCCACGACGCCTCCGAGTATAAACTAGACGTGGATGTTTTCCCGCGCACTCATCGAGTCTAAACAAGACGCGGATGTCCCGCGCACGCGTTGGTGTACCCTCCGGAGCCTAACTAAGCCGTGGTTGATAGTCCCACGCACGCTCCGGAGTATAAACTAGACGTGGATGTTTTCCCTGCGCACTCTACTGAGTCTAAATAAGACGCGGATGTCCCGCGCGCGCGTTGGCGAACCCTCCGGAGCCTAACTAAGCCGTGGTTGATAGTACCACGCACGCTCCGGAGTATAAACTAGACGCGGACGCCCCGTGCACCCGCCAGCTCCGCTGCCACCACTCCGATGGGTAGGGGATGGAGCGCAATCGTGTCTACTTCAACTAGGCGTCAGCTCCGCTGCCACCACCCCGAAGGGTAGGGGATGGAGCACGATCGCGTCTACTTCAACTGGCGCGCCACCCGCGCCACCACTTGGCGGAAGGGACGGAGCGCGATCACGCCTACTTCAACTAGGCGCCATCTCCGCCGCCACCACTCCGAAGGGTAGGGGCGGAGCGCGATCGCGTCTACTTCAACTGGCGCCACTCCGCGCCACCACTCCGGGGTAGGGGACGGAGCGCGATCATGTCTACTTCAACCAGGCGCCACCTCGCGCCACCACTCCGGCGGTAGGGGACGGAGTCGCCGCCACCACCCGAAGGGTAGGGACGGAGCGCGATCGCGTCTACTTCGCTAGGTCCAGCTCCACCGCCACCACGCCGGAGGGTAGGGGACGGAGCGCGGTGCGTCTACTTGGGCTAGGCGCCACCCATTGCCACCACCCCGAAGGGTAGTGGACGGAGCGCGATCGCGTCTACCGCTAGGCGCCACCTCGCTGCCACCACTCCAAGGGTAGGGGACGGAGCGCGATCGCGTTCACTTCATTCAGGCGCCACCCGCCGCCACCACCCGGGGGTAGGGGACGAGCGCGATCGCGTCTACTCGCTAGGCTCCAGCTCCGCGCCACCACCCCGGCGGGTAGTGGACGAGCGCGATCGCGTTTACTTCAACTAGGCGCCAGCTGCTGCCACCACCCCGGCGGTAGTGGACGGAGCGCGATCGCTGTTTATTTCAACTGGCGCCACCCGCTACCACCACCCCGGCGGGTAGGGGACGGAGCGCGATCGCTTCATTTCAACTAGGCGCCAGCCCGCTACCACCGCTCCAAAGGGTAGGGGACAGAGCGCGATCGCGTCTACTTCAACTCAGGCGCCACTCCGCCGCCACCACTCGAAGGGTAGGTACGAGCGCGATCGCTTACTTCCGCTAGGCGCCACCGCTGCCACCACTCCGGCGGGTAGGGAACGGAGCGTGATCGCGTCTACTTCAACTAGGCGCGGCCCGCTGCCACCACTCCGAATGGTAGGGGACGGAGCGCGATCGCGTTTACTTCAATCGGGCGCCACCCGCGCCACCACTCCGAGGGGTAGGGGACAGAGCGCGATCGCGTTTACTTCGCTAGGCGCCCGCACTATAGCCCCAACGAAGCTTAACGCAGCGGGGAGGTGCCAACCTCCGCGCTGTTAACCATCAATCGCATAAGCAAGCATGCAAATTGCGCGCAAGACGACATAACGGTCCTCTTTTCCGCAATAAGCAAAAGAAAATAGCAACAAAAGCAAAAGCCACACCACGCCACCAGCTCCCGAGGACATTACGAAGTCGGCGCTGCCTTGGCCTACCGACGAGCCTCCTCCACCCACTGAGGAAGTTGCCCTCCGGTGTAGCGTCCGCCGCAATAATGCCTTGGCCGCCTCTCCAAAGTGGCGCCGATCCTCGAGAAGCTCGCGACGGCGGGCATGGTGGTACGGATCGCGCGACCATACCCCGACCCTAGCCGGAGCGCTCAAGCCGGGGGACACCAGCCCCTCCACGTGCTCACACCCCCGGGCGTGGAGCGTAGCAAAGGCAAGGCACGCTACCGGGCGTAGCGCAGTTGATCGCCGGGCTTCGCACCGCTGCGCCAAGCTCGAGCCCTCCTCGATCCGCCCCAACGACCGACTTCACGCCCGCAGCGGCGTGGGGAAGGTTCGCACGACGACGAAAGCACCGCGCAGGCCCTCCAAAGACCCCATGGCCCTCCAAGCGGACGCGGACACGTTGCTCAGAGCCTGGCTCTTCTCCTCCAGGGCCATGGTGAGCCGGGCCCTCTCCTCCTCCAACGCGCTGATCCGCCCAAGTAGGCCGGCACGCTTCCTGCTGCGACACGCCGCGCCTCTTCGGCAAAGACGCGACACTCCGGCCGCGCGAACCGCCTCCAAAGACATAGATGCGTCGCCCTTCGCGCGCGCGCTCGCCGGCGCAAAGACGGTCAGCTCCTCCAGCGCCCTCCGCTCGCGGAGGCGCACCTCATCCGAGCCCGACCGATGGCGCACGCCAAACAACAGACATGGTTGCTTAGCATGCACGCGGCGGTAATGTCAATGCCGGCTCAGAGCTTACCTTCATCCTCGCGCACCCAAAGGTAAGCGCAAGGTGTCCGCCCCGCATGACGACGGCGCGCGATCCAAATTCTACCGTCACCACATTCCGCAGCCCGCTGAGGGCACGGAGCGCCCGCTGTGGCACGGTCGACACGGTGAGCGTGCGGGCCTCGCGGCAAGCATCGTGCCAGCCACTGCGTTCGCATAGCGCCACCACCGACTTCCCAGACGCCACCGCTGCTCGATCCTTGCCCGTGCCCGGGCGACTTCCCCTCTCCTGGCGCCGACGACGGCATAAGCGAGCAAATCGGAGAAAGCTTGGCAAAGTCACGAGGAGAAAAGGAGCTTACGCCACTTCCGCCACCCCACTATGGCGTGGGAGGTGTCGCTCGGCCGCCGGGAAGTAATAACCCCTCCTCGCCGGGTGGCCTCGCGGTCGAATCCTAGACCATCGCCGATGCCCGCCACATGGAATTGCTTACCGCGGCGATCGCACCCAACGGCGCCGCCACCGGAGACCCGTGAGGAGGCACCCACGACTTCCGGTGCGCGCTTCCGGTGCGGGCAGCATGATCACGCGCGCGGCGCAGCGAGAGACGACGACGAGTGCTCCGCTGCTCGATCCGCCGCCACGCTCGTGCCAAGGAAGGGCTTGTGGCAGCCATCACGGCAACGGCGCGCGCGAGGCGTGTCTCGCCGACTAGCATCGGTGACAAGGCGTCGTCTCCAGCGGCGTTGCCGCCGAGGCCCACCTCGCCACCCAGGTCCTTGCTGGCCGCAGCGTGACCCTCCGCGCTGCCATGCTCGGACCCACCCCGACACGCCGTCCGGATCGACCTCTCGCCACCAAGCCGGCGGGCGGGTCGAAATAGCAGCTTGGGATCGACCTTTGCCGCCGGAAGACGCCGCCCGCCGGCACCGTCACGACGACGGGGTGAACTCCGCACCGGCATTGGGCGCTCGGGCACAGCGAGGCCTAGGACCTCGCATACCCGGTTTATCCGCTCCAACCCCGCAGGCGTAGTCGCGGCTTCGCGCGAGGTGTGCTCCTTCCACGTGTACGACCCGTGAAGGCATCGACCACGCGCCGGCGTCCGCAACGGTGCACCGCGCGCCCGGTGGGCTCTGCAGCGACGACACCGGGGGGGACGCCATCCTCTCGCGTATCATGCCGTCGTATTTCCACAGCCGAGAGCGAGACACCCGCACATGGTAAATTCTTGGCAAGATCGCACATGTTGAACCGAAGGTCACACCATCGAGCCTCGCGCCGCCATCGATCCTCGCCGCTTCGGCTTGGCCGGGACAGCGATCGAAGGTTATCGGTTGACCCGGCACGCAGTTGCTAGTCGGCGCCACGCGGCAAGAGAACCACCGCCGCATCCACCCTCCCACTTCTCGCCGCCGCGGGCAGGGACCGGATGCGCGAGGCCGATCGCACCACAAAGTGAACGCCGCCAAAATTGGGCAGCGCCCCTTCTCCGACTCTCTTTGGCTGGCAGCGCGCATCATGAAGAAGGGCGAATAAGCTCGCGCGTGGATGACCGCCTTCCACGCGGAGGGCCCAAGCAAACACCGCCAAACGGACTATGGCATTCGGGGTCAACTGCGCCAACTCCAACCCATAAGCCTTTAGGACCTCACTGACAAAGAGCGCCGACGCATCCGAGTCCCGCCAAGAACGTGGTGAAGACAATCGCCTCGACTCCTCGAGATGAGGCTCCACTTCGCCGCGAGCGGCAAAGCGGGCTACATGACGGCCGCTCATCTTCTTCTCCCGCACGAGAGCTTCGATCGTCTCTTCGGTGGCATGACTTCGCCCCAGCACCGCAGAGCACCGCCCCTGCGAGCTCTGCCAGGCGTTGTACACCTTTCGGGTCTGCATTGGCTCACGAGCCACCACCGAATATTCCGCCTGAGGTGGCGCCGAGCCGCTGGCCCGGCGGCGCCGCTACTCACCGGCGCCGGAATCTCCGTGGCTCGCCATCTTTCGCTCCGCGCGACGGAAGGGCCGAGCGCGGCGAGTGGATTTCGCGCAGCAACGAGGAACAAGCTGGGCGCACGCGAACGGATGCACGCCGTGCAGCCAATAGCGCACCTCTTATACAGCCCCTTCGCCCCTTCATCGGGAGGGCAACCGCGGAGTTGTCGGTTAAATCCGCCACGGTCGGAATCAGAATCGATCAGCGGACGCTTGCCGCGTATCTCGCTTCCCTTGGGAACAGATGGGAGCACGCGGTCGCAAGGCTCCTGACATCCCATGGCGCACCAGCCAGGCAGCGCCGCATGTACCGCTGCTTGGGACCATGCGTCGGACGATCGCAAACCGCCCGGCCTTCCCCAACGCCGCGCACACAAAGAACTCCCGCGCCAAACAAAGTTTTCGGCCCCGCAACAGCTGTACCTCAATGGAGCAAACACTACGCGACTTCCCGGCCTCTACACCGCGGGACCGCCCGGTCACACAAAGCGCTCAGCAATGGGTCACCGGCGGGCAGCTCTGACCCGCCTCGATGCCGCCCCGCCCAAGATTTTGGGCAGCCCACCGCCCACCACATCCCACACTCCCTTACCTTTACGCACAGGTACTATTCCCGCCCCTTGACCCCGACGCTCCACCGCTTTTTCTTTGGTGCCGCTGTGTCCACATATGACCAATTGCCGCCGATGATGTGTCACGGCAAAATGAGCACGCGCGACTCACCAGATCCTGACGCATCGTAGTCGACTTTTGGCTCGCGCAATCGCGGAAGCCGAACCGCGCAGCTGCTCGCACAGACGCACCGCTCCGCTTGCCGCCCCTACATATCCGACCCGCATAGGCGAAATTCTCGCCTTCACGGAGCAACTCAGGTTTGCCTTCGGCGAAGTCCTCGCGCCCCTGGAGCAGACCAGCTCCACTTTTGGCGAGGTCTTCGCCCCCCGTGCAACAGCTCGGCTCCAGCATCACGCTCGCCCAATATTACACAATGTCACAGGCTGCAGGGACGGAGGGGGCCAAAGGACTCGGCAACATGACTTCGGCCTGTGAAGCCCTTCACCATGAGAGGCTCCTGTTGTAGGGGTGGCCCCCACCTAAACCTAGCTAGCCTGTTGGAAGGTTGTAAGTCATGTAAATAACATACTTGTCCTCGGTGAGGGACTCCGTGTAAGACTACGACGGTAAAGTCGCCCCTTCGAGGGGGAGTACTTATGTATCGTTGCTGGTCCTTGAACGGGGCTAAGAGAGGTCATTTGTTTACCTAACTCTCCACCACCACTCTCTCTCTCTGTTTGGTCTGTAGCCACAACACTTTCCAATTGAGAGGGGTCATGCATTTTCTATCATAAAGTGCATCAAACGGTGACATCTGCAAACTAGCCTGGTAACTGTTGTTATATGAAAACTCTACAAAAGTTAAACAATTGTCCCACTTGGCTCCATGATCTAGCACACATGCTCTCAACATGTCCTCGAGAATCTGATTTACTCGCTCTGTCTGACCATCTGTCTGCGGGTGATATGTTGTACTGAAATTCAGGTGAGTTCCCATAGCCTCATGGAAACTACTCCAAAAACGAGAGGTGAACTGTGATCCACGTTCTGACACTATTTTCTTTAGCACTCCATTTACACTGACAATCCTCGACATATACAGTTCTACCATTTTGTCATCAATGTAAGTTGTCTTGACTGGAATGAAATGAGCAACTTTGGTCAAATGATCCACAATGATCCAAATTGAATCATAATCCTCTTTGGTTTTTGGCAAACCGACTATGAAGTTCATACCAATTTCTTCCCACTTTCACTTAGGGATTTTCAATGATTGTAACAAACCTGCTGGTCTCTGATGCTTTGTCTTTACTCTATGACACACATCACAAAGTGCCACATACTCAGCGATCTTACGCTTCATGCTTGACCACCAATAGTTGTCTTTAATGTCCTGGTACATTTTGGTACTGCCTGAGTGAATTGAATACAAAAACTCATGAGCTTCTTTAAGTAGCAACTCCTTTAGTTCTTTCTTATTGGGTACACACAAACGCTGCATGAACCACAAGGTTCCCTGCTCATCCTTTATAAATCCTGACTTTTTTTCTTTACTCATGTTTTCCCTGATACGCTGAAATGTCTCATCCTCTGGCTGAGCCTGACGAATTTGACCATCCAAAGTTGGTTGCAACTCCATTGCGGCTAAAAATCCTTGCTTAACCAATTCCAGACTAAGCCTCTGAAATTCCTCATGCAAAGTTGGTTGACTCTCTCTAACCATTACTGTATTGCAATAAACCTTTTTGCTCAAGGCATCTGCAACTACATTGGCCTTTTCAGGGTGATAATGTATATCGACATTGTCGTAGGGGTGGCAGCCAACGCCACCCTACGCGCGACGCCCCACCCAGCTGGGCCAAATATGTTTGCAGGTCTCCTTTGGCCAGGACGACAACGTGGCGAGCAGGGACGCCACCTTTGATGTCGTTGATATCCAGTACCCCTACAACGCCATTTTGGGGAGACCGACCCTCAATTCCTTAGGGGCAGTACCACACCATGGCTTTTTATGTGTGAAGCTTCCGGGCCCACGACGTATCATCACCGTCCTCGGTGACCAGCACATGGCTCGGCACATGGAGCATGGCACCCGAAGCCTGTACCCAGGAGTCCAGCGAGGCTCCTAGGTCAGGCGCGCCTGTACACGCACTACGGCAGCCCAAGGAGGCTCCCCACCTCACCGTCACGACAACGAGTCCAATTGTTAGTCCCCGGCCTTTTGTACTCGCTCACCTGCGCAAACGGGAATTTAATAAAATTCGCCGTTTGCGAAGCTATTCGTGCTCCCCACCAAAAACGTGCGGAGGCTTGCCTCCGCACGCACTCCCCGGGGTCTAAAAAAGACGCGAACGTTTTCCCTGCGCACTCTACTGAGTATAAACAAGACGCGGAGTTCCGCGCACGCGTCGGTGTCACTACCACGCGTACTCTCCGGAGTATAAAGACGTGGTAGATGTTCCCACGCATTCCACGGAGATCCGCCTCCGCACACGTACTCCACGAAGGTCCGCCTTCGCACATGTACTCCACGGAGGTCCGCCTCCGCACACGCATTCCACGGAGGTCCGCCTCCGCACGCACTCTACGAAGTATAAATAAGATGTAGCGTCGAGGTCCGCCTCCGCACGCACTCTACGGAGTATAAATAAGACGTAGCGTCGAGGTCCGCCTCTGCACGCACTCTACGGAGTATAAATAAGACGCAGCGGGGGATTGCCTCCGCGCGCACTCTACCGAGTATAAATAAGACGCGGATGTTTTCCCTGCGCACTCTACTGAGTCTAAACAAGACGCGGATATCCCGCGCGCATTGGCGTACCCTCCGGAGCTTAAGTAAGCCGTGGTTGATAGTCTGATGCATTCTCTAGAGTACAAACAAAGACGCGGATGTTTTTCCTACGCACTCTACTGAGTCTAAACAAGACGCGGATGTAGAGCTTAAGTAAGCCGTGGTTGATAGTCCCACGCATTCTCCGGAATACAAACAAAGGCGCGGATGTCTTCCCTGCGCACTCTACTGATTCTAAACAAGACGTGGATGTCCCGCGCACGCGCTGGTGTTATCACCGTGTGTACTCTCCGGAGTATAAATAAGACATGGATGGTATTCCTACGCGCTGCAGCCATGGTATCACCGTGTGTACTCGCTGGAGTCTACATACAATGGTGCACGGGCACCAGAGGCTTCTCGCGCTTCCCGCAAACCGCGTGCACCACATGGATGACCGGCCGCGAGTGCAGGGGCGAGGCGCACGAGCTCAATGGCCTGCGCCTCTACAGAAGAGACGAGAAACCAAATGCGCTCGTGGAAGCCTACCCCCGGAGCTGCCACGCCCCCTCCGCACCACAGCTCGACGCCAGCTTCTCGCCAGACGAGCTAGACGGCGACGCCGTGGAAGCGGGGCGACGCAGGAGCTTAATGGCCTGCGCCTCTGATGAGGACATCACTCCTTCGGATGCAACCGCTGATCCTCCAACCGTTATGCAAGGTCCAATGACCCGAGCTCGCATGCGACAATTAAATCTAGAGGTGAGCTCGTTCTTAAGCGATCCTTTTTATAGTTTTGAGAATAGATTGCTACCTAATGATGTTATCTTGCTTAGGAACATTGGAGAGGGTCATGAAGTACATGGAGAGGTGTGTGGAGGCGGAGAAGATCAGCAAGGACGTCCAAGTCAAGCCGGAGGCCCAGTCCAACTCGAGTTCGCGTCTGCCTCGGCCTTCAGGACCAGCTTGCAGTAAAACGGACGCCCAGGACGCATACGGACTCCGTTTTGGACGTTCCACATATTTATGGAAAGCTAAGAAGGAGACCTTTCCAATGGCTCTGGTCCCATATCAAAATTCCTTCTGAGTCAACGGGAATCATAGAAACAAGTGGACGTTCAGAATCTGTCAGGGTGCTGCGCCACCGTATTTTGGGCCGTTCGGCTTTGTATCGTGTTGGAGCCCATTAGGGCGCATCCAGGGGTTTTGCACGCCCCTCACTCCTTTATATACAGCCGCCACCCTCACCATTAGGGTTGGGTTTTGCTTAGATTAATTCTGTCTTGAACAATTTCGCCGTTTATCGGTTTGTGAGATCCCAATTTTCGAGTGCTAAATCAATACATCTGCAGTTGCGTTGTGTTCTTCCTTTTTCTTGCTTGTGTTCTTCGATTCGCAGGCGAGGATTAGCCTTCTTGGCGAGGTCAACCGGCTGCGCACGGTTGATAACCTGAGGAGACGTGGTGCTGCGATTGCGGTGTTCGGAATGTGTTGTTCGGAAGCCAGATCAATTTGTGTCGCGCCTCCACCAAATTGAACTTATCCAGAACTTGTTGGAAGGTCGGGACCCCGTCCCCATCAGCCTCTGCAGAAGGGAGGACGACCCAAACGTGCTCGTCGAAGGCGCCCACACGGGTGCGGGCTCCCGGCACAGGGAGGTGTCCCAGCACACGCCTGGGACCGCGGGCGTTCGAGCTCGTGTCACAGCATCGCCTTGTTAGTGATATGCCCTAGAGGCAACATGGAGATGTTATATATATCACATACTATGTTTATGATACATTACTTTGTTCCTTGGAATAGACATCATCATTATTGATCAATGAGTATGTGACTTATTCATGAGACTCTTAAATACTAAGATGTTGCTATTTCTAAATGATCCCTGATCGTATATCATATGAGGAACAAATATGATTCAAAGACAAAGATCAGCATATGTATTGATTGATGATCATGTCTCATGGATCATGGTATGGTGATACCAAATCAATAATATGGACATGTGTTAGTGAACATATGTTGATAGACTGCCATGAGACACCGCAGAGATTCCATGTGTCATCGCTTGGTCTCAAGTAGTGTTTATGTAGAGTCCTTAGACTTGAGATCATCATGGTTCCCAACATGAGTAGTAGCTTATTTTGGGACTACTAAACACTACTCCGTGAATCGGGTAGTCATAAAAGTAGTCTTCGGGTTTGCCATGAAACATGTAGTGGGATGTGAATGATCAAGATAGAATTTGCCCTCCTTATGGGAGAGATATCTCCGGGCCTCGATGTAATGGATTATGAAAGTGCATGGCCATGCCAAGGTGATTGAGGAGTCAATCACGAGTTTATAATCCATCACGGAATCGAGAGAGTGATTGAGCTATTAAGAGGATGACACAGGTCTCGCCTTGAGCTCAATCTATATCGTGAGGCAAAGGGATTCGTACATGAGAGAACATTACATGTTCAGCCGATATGATCTTTACATATACTTTGGGGTTAATATGTCTTACTAGAGGCCGCTATTAACATGGTAATCGGAAAGGCGTTTCCGGTCACGACCAAGTATACGTGAACCTACAGGGGTCGCACGCTTAACGGGTTGGAACACTAATTCGAATATGATTCGGATATGGGCTCAATTCGGATAGAGATCCGAATAGACTCCTATTGGGCCTCGGTCCACGAGGCCCACGTGAGGAGGTCTATATATGGAGGCGAGGGCGGAGGGATTCGTCCCCGCTAACATCTAGCGAAACCTAGCCGCCACCTCCCGAGCCAAACCCTAGCTGCTCACGAGTGCTAGTACACTCGCGATCGGCGCCCACCCGGGCGTGTGGATACGGTGGAGGCGCTGCTCGCTTCAAAGGCTTGATCGGCGTGCGTGGAGGAGACGATCTGTTCGGGACGATCGGCTACTTCCACTACTACCTCGACGCGCGAGATTGGATCGGTTTCCAATTCTTCTTCGCCTTGCAAGGCGGCGTCTAAGTGGTAACGATCCATGATCCTTCCTTAGCATGATGTTCTTGGAGTGCGCGGTAGAAAAGTTTTGTTTTCTCGCTTCCGTAGCCTACGCGTATTCCAATAGTGGTATCGAGCCATCTTGCTTAGTTTGCAATCCGGATCAGCGCATATATGTTGATATGCGATAGTAGTAGATTGGATCTATTACGTCTAAATAAGGTAGCACGGGTTGATGAGATCAATCGGTCATAAGGGGTTGAAATTGGTATGAGTTGATAGCATCACAAGGCCAAAAGATTAGTTCGTGCTCTTCTTTGATGTACGCACGACTTGCCCCTACCTACTGGAATCACCATCGGGGGCTAATCACGCGCACAATCGCAGAGATCGAGCCAACAGATCGAGGTCTTGTGTTGTGGTCTCCTCAAGTATACCGATCGCGATGATCAATATGATTGATCTAATGAAAATTGAGACATTTTGAATGGCTTGGATTTGGGTTGATTTGATCGGCTCGATAAGATTTTCATAGCGATTTCATAGATGCGATCTATGTAATTCTGTGAGGATCTTGGAACTGCCCAAAGTACTTGGAGGATCTTGAGAAGAAGAAGGGAAGTATGACTTCCACTCCAGGTATAAATGTTATAGAAATCAATCTTGCTACTTCATCAACTGATTCTTGGGTATTTGATACCGGATCGGTTGCTCACATTTGCAAATCGTTGCAGGGGCTAATAAGAAGTAGAAGTTTGAGGAGGAGCGAAGTGGATCTTCGCGTTGGCAATAGAGCAAAAGTTGCTGCGGTAGGTGTTGGCACCATGCCATTGTCTTTACCTTCAGGATTAGTTTTGGAATTGAATAATTGTTATTGTGTTCCATCTCTTTCAAAGAACATTATTTCTGCTTCATGTTTGCAAGCAGAAGGTTATGACTTTAAATCTATGGACAATGGTTGTTCTCTTTATTTCAAAGATATGTTCTATTGTCATACTCCATTGGTGAATGGGTTATACGTTCTTACTCTTGAAGGGTCACCGGTCTATAACATTAATGCAAAGAGGCAACGTCCAATGATTTGAATCCCACGCTTATTTGGCATCGCGCTTAGGTCACATAAATGAGAAACGCATGCAGAAGCTCCATAGAGATGGTATTCTGCACTCATTTGATTTTGAATCATTAGAGACATGCGAATCTTGTTTACTTGGCAAGATGACAAAGGCACCTTTCACCGGTCAAGGTGAACGGGCAAATGACTTATTGGCACTTGTACATACTGATGTATGTGGACCAATGAGCTTAACAGCCAGAGGTGGTTTTCAGTACTTCATAACTTTTACTGATGACTTTAGTAGATATGGGTATATCTACCTGATGAAGCATAAGTCCGAATCCTTTGAAAAGTTCAAAGAATTCCAAAATGAAGTGCAAAATCATTTAGGCAAGACAATCAAGTTTCTACGATCTGATCGTGGAGGCGAGTATTTGAGCCATGAGTTTGGCAATCATCTAAAGGATTGTGGAATTGTTCCACAATTGACTCCGCCAGGAACACCTCAATGGAATGGGGTATTCGAACGGAGAAATCGCACCTTATTAGATATGGTGCGCCCATGATGAGCCAAAGTGATCTTCCGTTGTCTTTTTGGGGTACGCTCTGAAACACCGCGCTCACACTAAACAGGGTTCCATCAAAATCGTGAGAAAAGACACCATATGAGATGTGGGCAGACAACGCCCTAGCTTGTCTTTTCTTAAGATTTGGGGATGTGAGGCTTATGTAAAACGTTTACAATCTGATAAGCTCACTCCTAAATCTGATAAATGCTTCTTTATCGGGTATCCTAAGGAAACAAAAGGATATTACTTTTATAATCGAGGAGAAGGCAAAGTGTTTGTCGCTCAAGATGGTGTCTTCTTAGAGAAAGAGTTTCTCTCAAGAAGGGATAGTGGGAGCACAAAGGCAACTTGAAGAAATTCAAGAAACACATGATAACGTTTCAGCTCCTACGTAACCACAACAGATGAACAAACTGTTGAAGAACTCTGTGGACACACCAAAGACCACTTAGGTCGAAGGTCACGTGCACCGAGAGGTACATGTTCTTGACTACTCAACAACGGGACATATTGTTGTTAGACAACGATGAGCCTAAGACCTATGAAGAAGCAATGGTGGGACCAGACTGAGAAATGGCTTGAAGCCATGAGATCCAAATTGAATCCATGCACAGAATCAAGTTTGGAACTTGGTTGATCCACTGATGGTGTTAAAACCATTGAATGCAAATGGGTTTTCAAGAAAAGATAGACATAGATGGAAATGTTCACATCTATAAAGCGCGACAGGCCAAAGGTTTCAAACAAATTCAAGGTATTGATTATGATGAAACTTTTTCGCCTCGTCGCAATGCTAAAGTCTATTCGATCATTCTAGCGATTGCTGCATATTTCGACTATGAAATATGGCAAATGGATGTCAAAACAGCTTTTCTTAATGGAAATCTGAGTGAGGATGTGTACATGACACAGCCCACGTGTTTTGTCGATCCGCAATCGCTGGAAAGATATGCAAGCTCCAAAGATCCATTTATGGATTAAAGCAGCATCTCGGAGTTGGAACATCTGCTTTGATGAAGTAATCAAAGGGTTTGGTTTCATCAAGAACGAAGAAGAGCCTTGTGTTTACAAAAAGGCTAGTGGGAGCGCACTCGTATTTCTGGTCTTATATGTGGATGACATATTACTGATCGGAAATGACATTCCTTTGCTCGAATCATAAGTCTTCATTAAAAATAGTTTCTCTATGAAAGACTTAGGAGAGGCAGATATATTCTGGCATCAAGATCTATAGAGATAGATCAAAAAGGCTAATTGGATTAAGCCAAGATACGTACATTGACAAGGTGTTGAAAAGGTTCAATATGCATGATTCCAAGAAAGGTTTTCTACCTATGTCACATGGTATAAATCTTAGCAAGAATCGTGTCCTAGTACACCGATGAGCGGGATAAAATGAATGCGATTCCATATGCTTCGCTATTGGGTCCATTATGTATGCCATGCTTTGTACACGCCCGGATGTTTCAGATGCTTTAAGTGCTACGAGTAGATACCACGAGATCCAGTGAAAGTCACCGATTGCCGTAAAGAACATCTTGAAGTACTTGAGAAGAACTAAAGATGTGTTCCTTGTCTATGGAGGTGAGGAAGAGCTCGTTGTAAATGGTTACACCGATGCTAGCTTCCAAACCGACAAAGATGATTTTAGATCGCAACTGATTTGTGTTCTGCCTGAATGGCGGTGCGGTAAGTCGGAAGAGTTCCAAGCAGACAGACGTTCTCGATTCTACAACGAAGCCGAGTACATAGCAGCTTCAAGTCGCCAAAGAGGTCGTTTGGATCAAGAAATTTATTTCTGAGCTTGGTGTGATGGCTAGTGCCTCCAGCCCAATGGACCTCTACTATGACAATAGTGGGGCCATTGTGCAAGCCAAAGAGCCTAGATCGCACCAGAAGTCCAAGCACATTTTACGGCGATTTCATCTCATCCGCGAGATAGTGGAGAGAGGCGATGTGAAGATATGCAAAGTACAAACGGATTTGAACATTGCAGATCCGTTGACAAAGCCGCTTCCCCAGCCAAAGCATGAGGCTCACACTAGGGCAATGGGTATTAGATACCTACATGGTTGACTCTAGTGCAAGTGGGAGACTATTAGTGATATGCCCTAGAGGCAACATGGAGATGTTATATATATCACATACTATGTTTATGATACATTACTTTGTTCCTTGGAATAGACATCATCATTATTGATCAATGAGTATGTGACTTATTCATGAGACTCTTAAATACTAAGATGTTGCTATTTCTAAATGATCCTCGATCGTATATCATATGAGGAACAAATATGATTCAAAGACAAAGATCAAGATATGTATTGATTGATGATCATGTCTCATGGATCATGGTATGGTGATACCAAATCAATAATATGGACATGTGTTAGTGAACATATGTTGATAGACTGCCATGAGACACCGCAGAGATTCCATGTGTCATCGCTGGTCTCAAGTAGTGTTTATGTAGAGTCCTTAGACTTGAGATCATCATGGTTCCCAACATGAGTAGTAGCTTATTTTGGGACTACTAAACACTACTCCGTAACTGGGTAGTCATAAAAGTAGTCTTCGGGTTTGCCATGAAACATGTAGTGGGATGTGAATGATCAAGATGGAATTTGCCCCTCCTTATGGGAGAGATATCTCTTTACATCTACTTTGGGGTTAATATGTCTTACTAGAGGCCGCTATTAACATGGTAACTGGAAAGGCGTTTCCGGGTCACGACCAAGTATACGTGAACCTACAGGGTCGCACGCTTAACGGGTTGGAACACTAATTCGAATATGATTCGGATATGGGCTCAATTCGGATAAAGGTCTGAATAGACTCCTAATGGGCCTTGGTCCGCAAGGCCCACGTGAGGAGGTCTATATATATGGAGGCGAGGGGCGGAGGGGATTCGTCCCAGTTAACATCTAGCGAAACCCTAGCCGCCACCTCCCGAGCCAAACCCTAGCTGCTCACGAGTGCTAGTACACTCGCGATCGGCGTCCAGCCCCGGACGTGTGGATACGGTGGAGGCGCCGCTGTTGCGATCGATCGGCGTGCGTGGAGGAGACGATCCGCTTGGGACGATCGGCTACTTCCACTACTACCTCGACGCGAGATTGGATCGGTTTCAATTCTTCTTCACACAAGGCCGTCTAAGTGGTAACGATCCATGATCCTTCCTTAGCATGATGTTCTTGGGTGCGCGGTAGAAAAGTTTTGTTTTCTGCTTCCGTAGCCTACGCGTATTCCAATACGCCTCAATACAGCGGCATGAGCTCGATATCAAGCCTCCGTTACCATCCAAGCTGAAGGAATGAGGGCGCCCGCTCAGGGCGCCCCCCAAGGGCGTGTCACCCCGAGCTGGAGGAGTCGGAGCCCATCCTTGGAGCAGCACGGCTCCTTGCAGCGCCGCAAGCGGCAAGACCCCTCACCCCCCCAACGCACCACAGCTCACCACCTGCTTTCCGCCCGACGAGCTGGACTACGGACCCGGGGAGGTGGGGACTGCGGACCCGACGAGCTCAATGGCCCGCGCTTCTGCCGTGGCGATGAAGACACAAGCGCGCTCGTGGAAGCCCGCCCACCTCACGAGCGGCCTCGCTGGCGCGACGTAGAAGTCTACTCCAAAAGTTAGGAGTTTCCTTGCTAAAGTACAAGTGAATTGCCCACCACCCTGCACCAGCCACGGCTCTTCGACGAACTGGTGAGGGGAAAACACATCGTGGTGTCGCATCCACCCCATATGGGCGGGATGTCCGACCGCTGATCGCCCAGCGCAATACCGCGCTTGAACCTCGCCATCGACGGCCGAGGCACGTTGGGGACGGCAATTTCGACAGGGGAAGTAGCGGGGGCGCGATGACTGGGAAGGCGAGTGCCGCTTCACTTGGCCACTCGCCCTTTTGAAGGGCTCCGGAAGTAAAAACGCGTAAATTACGCCTCCAAAGTCCCATCGCTTGCCCCAGGGGGCACGTGACGCAATAATGCCACCCCGTGTCCATTATAGGACTCCGCCAGCTACGCTCCACATGTGCCCCCATCCTAGGGGGCCCGAAGCAGTCGGCAACGGGCGAGGGACATTTCCCTCGCAGCTGTAAAGCCACATGTGCAGAGTCCCGTCGATCCCGCCTCAGCTATCCCGTTAGTGTCTGGAACTGCGGGGCAATAGTTGCGCCCGTGAGGCCCCCTATCGACCGGCGGGGACAGGGCCTATGGAGCTAGGGTCCTATCATTCCTCAGGTCTACTCCATCCTTATCCCGCCCAGCAGTAGGGGACAGAGCACTTGCGCATCTACTCCGACTAGGCGCTAGCTCCGCTGCCACCACTTCGAGGGGTAGGGGACGGAGCGCTCGCGCATCTACTCCGACCAGGCGCCAGCTCCGCTGCCACCACTTCGAGGGGTAGGGGACGGAGCGCTCGCGCGTCTACTCCGACCAGGTGCCAGCTCCGCTGCCACCACTTCGAGGGGTAGGGGACGGAGCGCTCGCGCGTCTACTCCCACCAGGCGTCAGCTCCACTGCCACCACTTCGAGGGTTCGCCTGAGCGCCAGCTCCGTGCCTACCTCGAGCGTGTATCCCGACTAGCCAACAAACTTCACAAGAAAAGTGCAAAGCGGATGTGCCCAACAACGACGGTGGGGGCGAACGTTTCAGCTTATCTACCACGCTGCTACAAAGCAATTACAAAGCCCACCAGGCCAACGCTACTCGCCCGGCTTCGCCTGGACGGCCTTCTGCGCCGAAGCCTCACCCGTCGAGGGTCGATTCGCCCAGAAGTTCAGCGAGTCTTCGGCCCGCCACCAGAGCCGTAAACGGTGCCGGGTCACGGTGTCAGAAATCTGCAGCAGGTCCCAACCGGGCAGCTGCTTGAAATAAAATGCCGCGGTCGGTCAAAGAAGGGAAGCAATCTTCAGTTCATTCGCTGCATGAAGTACATAGGTTACAACACACACCGACGCACAAGAATCCCGGGGTCACACCTGCCTCGAGCCATCGGCGTCGTCATCGTCGCACTGAGCAATTCCATCCAGCCATTTGCCAAGGTTCTCCTTGACGTACATGTTCCACCGCAGCTCCACCTTTGCCGCGGCCTCTCCGATGTACTCCCAGATCTGTTCGTGGAAAAACCGAATGGCGGCCTGAACAGCGCGCACGACACCGGACATCACTCCGGCCCTAGCAGGCATCTCCAGCTGCGGGTCGCCCAATTCATCGACATGATGGCAGCCCTGGTGCTGGAGAACAGCACACGCCAGGCATGCGGTCACGTAGGAGCAGTGATTGCCAAAGGACGTCGCCGCGGCCTGAGCGAGGTCGGCCGCTTCCCCAATCCGTCGAAGTGTCCGCAAAAGCTCTTCGGGCCCGAATGAGCGGGGTGGCACCTCGGCAACAAGGTTTTCAAGGGTGCCCTCCAGCGCCAACATAGCCTCCCATGCCGTCGCCGAGGCGTCGCCTAGCGCCTGGTTCCGCTCCCTCAGAGACGCAGCAAGGCGGCCCTTCTCTTCCTCCAAAGACAATCACCCATCAAGCAGCCGCCCCGCCTCATCTCCGCCGCCGCCGAGCCGCCACAAGCTCCTCGGCATATGAGACGGCCCCCGCGCGCTCCGCTTCTAGACGCCGAACGCGGTCGTCCTTAGAGGCATGCGCCTCCTCTGACGCGCGAAGAGCTCCTTCAGCGGCACGCAGCCAGTCCCCCAAGGCATCCCATTTGCGGGCATGGACCGCTTGCAACGCCTGACCAAGGGCGAGGGTCTACACGACAACGCGGTCATTACACCTCCAAAGGGCCGCGTGCCGCCAAGGGCTAGATATTTACCCTCATTTCGGAGACCTCTAGTACTCTTCCAAGCAGTCCTGACCCGCAAGCCTGCAGCCATCACGGTCTAGGCTCGCGGTCGCACTATCCGCGATCGCCTGCCATGCTGCCAGCACATCTGCTCGAGGAAGTCCGCTAGATGTCGGGCGGCATCCGCGGCGATAGCTTCGGCGGCGCCGGATGTCCCCTCCAAGCGAACGTCCTTGTGCTCCGAGGGCTGCCCGCGTTCGGGGAGCCATGTTGCTGCAAGGGGACGTGGCGGTTAGCCCTACGAACGCATAGCGGGTCACACCAAGCAATGTAAGTTTACCTTCAGCCTCGCCCGAATCCGCAAGGATCTAGACATCCCCGGCCACCCAGCCACGCGGGGGGACCTTTGTGCCGGAGCTCAGCTCCACCAAGCCCTCGCCCCTGGCAGCCGCAGCCCTGATCAGGGCCACGGGGACATCGAGGCACTCGGTGTCTGAGTCGGAGTCCCATAGGGCTCCGACCTTGCTCGCTACAGCGAACCCCCTCGCCTAGCGAAGGGGCGATTGAGTGCGGGGCCGCTTCATCTTCGGGGAGTAAGAGGGCGGCCTTGCCTCAGAAACCGCCACAGGAGGAGGTCCCACCGTGGCAGCAACGGACTTCGCCCCAGCATCCTCCGCGGGTGACGGCTCCGCCTCAACGCCGGCTAGCGGCGAAGCAGCACCCGCGCCTGCCTCCAAGTCGGAACCCGCGCTCGCTAGTACTCCCTCCCCTGCGGAATCACGGAGAGGTGGGCTTGCGGATGGAACAACGCGCTCTGGCACCCTAATGCCCAAGGCTTCGCACACACGATTCAGTCGCCCCAGACCTGCCTCCATGGTTGCAGCTACGTGCAGTGTGTGTTCTCTGGCCATATACGGTCCGAGGAACGCGCTCACCGCACGCTCCACGTCTTCCAGGGAAGCACTTGTGAGTGGCACGGGGGCATGATGTAAAACAACGGTTCGAGGAATAGCACACGAAAGCTAAGCTCCAGCACAACTTACGCGGACCAGAGGGCCTCGGCAGCGAAGACACGGACAGGCGGATGTTGTCGCGCCGAAGCTTCCCAGGAGTAACACGCCACTCCGTAGCAAGTGGCGCCACGCCATACATGACGAACTCCTCAGTGAGGTCGTGCATGTTGAAGTGGGTGGTGATCCCCACAAGCCTCCGCGCTATTCGCTCATCCTCCGCATCTATCGGCGCACCGGGCGTGGTGTTAACCGCCACCGGCTGCCCCGAACATTCAAGGCCACTACCGCTCGCCACGCGGTGGTGGAACCACCGCCTCATCCAATTCGGCTCCCACTCCGCCCGACATGACTTCGCGGGAAAAATCTTCTCGCACTGTGAATGCAAGACCAGGTCGACACTGCCGAAACCGGGCAACGCCCCATCCCCTTGATCCTCCGATGCACACTGGACGTCGTGGAGAAACACGAACAGTGATGCGGTCGGCCAGCATGCCTCCGTGCGCAATGCCCAGCTGTACACGGCAAGATGGGCTATCACATTCGGTGTTATCTGCGCTAGCTCAAGCCCCAAAGTCCGTAGGACGTCCCCGACAAGTTGGACGGCCGGAATGCGCAACCCGGCTTTGAAATAGGCGACAAACACAACCGCCTCTGACTTCTCAGGATGCGGTTCGGTCTCATCGACCATGGGCAGTCGCACTTCCCGGTGGTTCGACAGTTTTCCTTCGCGCAGGAGGTCGCGAATCGCCTCTTCCATCACCAGCGTCGAACCCAGCATGCGCGACGACAGATCTTCTATCCTCTCCACCACCCACCATCCATCTGCCTACGCCGAGTCGCGCCCCTTGAGTGTGTATTCCACCTCGAGCGGCGACGGCCGTCGGAAGACGGCCCTGTTGCTGACTGGCTAAGCGCGCTCCGTCTTGCGCCATCATCTCCCTAAGAGCTATGTGACGACGGACAAAGCAAGGAAGACATGAGATTGAGGGCGTGCGACTAGCAATTGGAAGGTGAGGCGACCGGAACGCAGGAAGTGCACAGCTGGGGGTATTTAAGACCCCTGCACCTCCCACGCCACCGGTAAGGCCAATCGGCGGAAGGAAAACCGCTCGCCTCCCCACGATCGCAGCTGAACCGGCACAACTACCCACGTGTTCTAGGCCCGGTCAAACGGCGATCGCGCAAAAGGGCATGATAGCGCACGACGCGCCAATAGCGCTCCGCCACGCGTCTACTTCAAAATCAGCACACGACACCTCTGGCTCCGCCCTCGACGAGGCCTTCGCGTCTGCAGGACAACTCCGCGCTTGCCTTCGGCTCCGTCATTCTGACGCGTACCTGTGCGCTGGCGTGACACTCCCGAAAGCACCCCCCACTTCGGTGGCTCGGGCCAACCCCGCCACCTGCCGCATTCCATATTTACCATTCTTGGCAGAAGAAACTGTTTTCGCACCCTAATGTGGCCAATGTCTTTTCATGGATGCTAGGTCACAAAGAGCGCTGGCGGGGTAGGTTAGTCGGAAGGAGTCCACACCGATTGACGTGAATCTAGCCACAAGAAAGGCGCACGCACTCGCGGTCGTCCGACTGCTCGCAGCGCCACGGCCACCATCACCTCGGGACATAACGCCTCAGCACACCCCAAGCTCAGAGGATGTCTCAGCAACAGGCCCGACGCCTCTTCCTCGGCGCGGGGCGCAAATCTTTCTGCCAGCTCAAGAATGTACCTTCTTTCGTCCACAAGCATGCACAGAGCGCCCTAACTAATGCTAACCCTATCGCATGCTCGTGAGTGGAAGAGGCATATTCTTGAGACAAGTCGTCCCAGTAACACTTCGGCATGCCACTACGGCCGCATATATAGCCGTTCTTGGGAAGTGCAACCGGCGGGAGTCCAACCAACGCGGCCGACCACGCGTGCCCAACCGACGGGAGTCCAGCCGACCCGGTCGACCATGCGCGTCCACGCGCGCCAGACCCAATCAAGTGACGGTCACACAAGAGGGCCTGACAGCGCACGACGCGCCAATACTGCCCCGCCACGCGTCTCCTTGGGAATCTGCGCAAGACAGCTCCGACTCCGCCCTCGACGGGACCTTCGCCTCCGCAGGGCAACCCCGGGTCGTAGGAAGCGCTCGCGGAGGGGTGGTCGTGCGACCGGCGCGCTAATCGCGCCGCCCCTACTCGCAGTCGTCTCGAACCCCCGCCGCATGCGTCGCATACCTTCGGCTCAACAAGAAGACTCCGCCGTGGGAACGCCGTGAGGAGTGGCTCCAACCTCGAGCGCTACTTCGGCAGCCAACCCGACGTAGCGCACTCGACACGAAATAGAGCTCAACCGATCGAAGCGCAATCAGCGGAAGCCCAATCGACGCGGTCGCTCTGGCGTGTGTGACATCCCAACTTCCTGAGCCTGCGTGCCCCGCCTGCATCGCTAGATCTTCGCCTCCGCAGGCCATCGGTATAGGACTTCGACATCGACTACGCTTGCGGTCCCGCGGCTCTGACTCCACAGAGCCAAACCATCTTCGCCTACAATCGCACAAGGTCACAGGCTGCAAGGACGGAGGGGGCCAAAGGGCTCAGCAACATGGCTTCGGCCTGTGAAGCCCTTCACCATGAGAGGCTCCTGTCGTAGGGGTGGCCCCCACCTAAACCTAGCTAGCCTATTGAGGAGGTTATAAACTATGTGCAATGACGTGGTTGCCCTCGGAAGGAGGGTCGGTGTAAGGTTACGATTGTAAAGGCGTTCCCTACGAGGGAACACATATATATCATACAGAGCCCTTGGGAAAGACCAAGAGGACATTGCTCACCTAACTCTCTACTACCATACCTCTCTCTCTCTGTTTGGTCTGTAGCCACAACAGACATTATAATCCTTTATTAATTCCAACCACCTCCTCTGTTGGATAAAGATGTATTTCAGACTCTTATGATCCGTGTAAACCTTACATCTATTAGCCATCAAATAATGATGCCAAATCTTTAGAGCATGCACTACGGCTGCTAACTCCAAATCATGAGTGGGGTAGTTCTCCTCATGCGGTCTCAACTAGCGGGAGGCTTATGCTACCACTCTCTTGTCCTACATCAAAACACAACCCAAACCTTTGCGAGAAGTATCGCAATAAATCTCAAAATCATTGTTTATATCAGGCAATACAAGCATTAGGACTGTGGTCAAACTCTCCTTAAGTTTCTGAAAACTCTTTTCTCACTCTGGTGTCCAAGTAAATTTCTTTTCCTTTTTGAGCATCTGTGTAAGTGGCCTGGTTACACTGAAAATCCTTCAATGAAGCGACGATAATATCCTGCTATACCCAGAAAACTCCTGACCTGGGTCACTGATGAAGGTGACAGCCAATCCAAAACATCTCTTACTTTTCTAGGGTCAACTGCAACTCCTTCTGCTGTCATCACATGGCCTAGGAAGGCGACTTCTTTCATCCAAAACTCACACTTGCTGAACTTGGCATACAACTGATGATCCCTCAATTTTTGCAATGTCATCCTCAAGTGCTCCTCATGTTCCTTCTCATCCTTGGAGTAGATCAAAATGTCGTCAATGAACACAATGACAAACTTGTCTAAAAATTTCATGAACACCTTATTCATCAAGTACATAAAGTAGGCTGGAGCATTAGTCAAACCAAAGGACATCACTGTGAACTCGTACAGACCATAACGAGTTGAGAAAGCTATCTTGGGTATATCCTCCTTTCGAATCCTCATCTAATGGCATCTTGACCTCAAATCAATCTTGGAGAAAACTCCAGCTCCCTTAAGCTGATCAAACAAATCATCAATCTTGGGTAAATGGTACTTGTTCTTGATGGTGACCTTATTAAGAGCTCTGTAATCCACACACATGCGCTAACTACCATCCTTCTTTTTAACAAATAACACTGGTGCTCCCCACGGGGATGAACTCGGACTGATATAACCCTTATCCAAAAGCTCATGAATTTGCTTCTTCAATTCTGCTAAGTCATTGGTAGGCATCCGATAAGGTCTCTTGAAAATCGGAGCGGTTCCTGGTACTAGCTCGATCAGAAACTCAACCTCTCGCTCTGGTGGCATGTCTAGAAGATCATCTGGAAACACGTCAGTGTACTCTCTGACCACTGGTACACCTCCAACTGGATCACTTTGCTCTGGCAAACCATGGCTTTCTCTGGCTGACTCATGCTGGCTGCAAACTGTACCTTACTCCCGCCTGAACTGGTCAAGGTCACTGCTCTGCTCCCACAATCTAACACTGCCTAATGCTTCTTGAGCCAATCCATACCCAAGATCACATCCAAAGACTGAATGTCGAACAAGATCAGGTCGACACTGAACTCCACTCCCTGAATGGTTATCTTAACCCCTGTACAACCTAGGTTTGTGCTCAACTCGGAACTGGGGGATTGAATCAAAAGAACAGATCTAAGAGCAACAGTTAGCAAAACTCCGAGAAACAAACGAATGCGAAGCTCCAGAATCAAATAAAACTATAGCAGGGACTGAATGGACTAGGAACTTACCGATCACAACTTCGGCGCTGCCTGGGCCTCCTATACAGTGACATGGTTCACCCGCTGTCTGGCCCGGTGTCCCGCTGGCCCGACTGATGCCCGGGTGCACCACGCCCCGCTCCCGGGCGGAGTCCGATCTAGTGTGGCTCCTAGATTGAAGCGAACTGGCGTTGAGGCTTGCCTCTGGGGCACTTGATAGCATAGTGTCCTGACTCATGACACTTGAAGCAAGTGACGGACGCCGCTGGGTTGGCGCTTCTCTAGTGCTGATTGCTGGATACACTGGGTTGTTGTCTCGATCTTGTGGGCCGCGCGCGCGGGCCGTGTCTCAAGATCGCCTTTCTTTGTGGTACTCGTGCATGCTGGTAAGTACCAAAACGAGGTCTCTGAGCCTGGTGCGACTGTGATCCTTGCTGGATCATCCTCCTTTTGCGAGGCTCCTCTAGCTCGCGGTGACTCTCCTCAATCAGTATGGCCTTATCTATCATATGCTGAAAACTGATATAATCATTGCCCACTACATGTACCATTAATCCTGGGTTCAAGTCTTTCTGGAACCTCATCTGGCGAGCGACATCTGTGGCTACGTCCTCTGACGCATAACGAGCTAACTGAGTGAATTTGTTGAGATATTTACTCACTGCCTTATTCTTCTGCTGCAACTCTTTGAACTCCTTCATCTTGATCACCCATCCAGGATATAGGCGTGACAGAAAGCGGCGACGAACTCTGCCCAGGTTGGTGCGGTAGTTCTGCCACCACTCCTCAACCATGAGCGGCGCAGTAGTTCTCCTACCACTCTGCTGCTGCTCCCTCAAGTTGGTGCACTGCATATAGCACCTTTCTATCTGAGCACTGGGCCAGGTTCAGTTTCTTCCCAACTGAACGGATCCAATCATCTACCTCCAAAGGTTCTGAAGAACTGGGGTAGGTGGGCGGTCTCGTCCTCATGAACTCTGCATAGCTGGACTGATGACGTGCTACCTAAGGTGCTACTGCCTCCTGGTGCTAACGTTGCATCATAACATTCATATTCTGCATCATTGCCTGCATCATCTGTGTCTGGGCCACCAAAAATTGACTGAGAGTTGGGTCCAAGCTCGATGGAACTGGCTGAGCGGCACTGCCCTTTGGATCCTGGGTTGCCTGGCTGCGGCCTGAAGAGTTCTTGGTATCAACCATCTTGCTGCTGCTCTGAAAAGGAAAACACTGCTGACTGACCAAGGGCAAAAGACGAGAGGTAAAAACATATATAAGAGTAGTAAAATCGTCTAAGGGGGTTTCTCTAATAGCAACCTAAACTAAATAAACACTTAGCCAAAAAGGCTAACAACAAAACTGAACGGAAATTAACTCCAACAAAGATTGATATGATTGCAATATAATGCTTTTAAGGGCAAGATTTGTAGCTCACATCACACTCAACTGAAAATAAAAACCATCGTTCTACTCGCACTATCTAATCTAAAGGCTCCCACTCGGGTTCTGACAAGTAGGGCTCACTACTCTCATCCTCCGAATCAATATAGACGACCCACAAGTTGCGAACTGGCGGCGACTACTCTTCGACTGGGGCTGGGATGAAGTGTCAAAGGTACACCTGGCGGTTGCCGGTGATGCGTCGTCTCTCCTTTGGGCTCGGCAGTGTAGACGACGTTAGAGGTATTGGCAACTACGGTCGAGGCTCCTCCCTGACTGGCTCCAGTAGACTAGGGGTGTCTCTGTACTGCTTCTTGAACCTTCGGACGAGTCTGGCCATGTTGATCTTGTATAGCTTGTAAAGACGTCGGATGGCCTTGTGCGCAGCTCCTTGTGCTGACCACTCTCTACAAGCACCAACATTCTTGAAACTGCAGTGTAGAACTTGTTTATCGACTCTGGTGGTGAAGTACAGCCTGGTGATGCTTTCGATGCGTTGTTCTTTATTTTTCTCATCCTTGGTGAGGTAGACGGGCGATCTTTTTAATCCGAGGCTCCACAACAGAACACAAAGAAGTCCTCTTCATCCTCCCGTCTGGCTGAAAGAAGCTTAAGACATCTAATGTATTTATGAAGAAAAGATCAGTTTATAGATTTATGAAAACAAATTTGTAGGAGTGGGGCGAAGAATGAGAATCCCTAATAAAGAGGTAAGAGGATAAATATATTACTAAGTATCCAATTTGGTTGGTTTTATTTAGAAAATAAGTTTTTGGGCAAAACGAGTATTCTAACTATGGCTTCGTCCTACAGTTGATATAGCTCTGATAACATCTCTGTCGAGACCCGAATATACAAATTCGGACTCTCTGTGTAAACTGCACTAATATAGGATTACGCAAGTGCACACAGTCAAACATAGATGTAGTCACAACCATACACACGCTAAAATAAAGGGAAACCTCCAATAATAATAAAACTCAAAGGTACGACCTTATGGCCAAGCTTACAATATCTTTAGCCAGAAGGGCTTAACAAATATAGGTGCGGAAATCCAAAATAAAGCGTAGCAGCCAATCGACATGCCCACAGGCTATCGAGTGGAGAACGAAGTCCTAATCCGTTAAGTCATTGAAGTACTCTCCTTCTAGAACCTCCTGCTGATAATACTCCTCCTCCTCAACTGAGCAACATAGACGTAAAGCCATGAGTACATTGGTACTCAGCAAGTCGTTTGTAACAAATGAATGCAATATAGTATACGAGGCTTACCAATGGAGGGTTGAAAGGTTAATTTGCATAAAATGATATTTGATAGTAAATACAAGTAATAGATTAAAAGTGGAATTTAAATAAAGCAATGATAAATAAGTAATCAAAGGAAATTAATAATCGTGGCACCAACCACGGTTCCATATCTCATTAAGTCAAATTAATTAATCACATGCGATGATAGACCCTTTTGTAAGCAGGCTAAGCATTCTATCGTACAACCCATGTGACATTTAGCATAGCATCACTAAATAATTTTCCAACCTATGGTAACAATGGCATCAAGGTACTCAAAGTATCAAGGGGGAATAATTCAATGTGAGACGGTAACTACCATATTCAAAGGTTTGTAATTAAATAGCAATGCAAGAATGAGTTCACGGTGGACCCAGTCCATGGAATAGTGCGCACAGAGGGGCGGTGCCAACGCGGTGGCCTAGGGCTGACATGGCAAGCTGAGGGGCTGACACGTGGCACATGCTGACGTGGCTGCTGACATGGCACCGTGGCTTGGTTTTGGCTAACATGGTACTGGTGTGGCAGGGCTCGAGTGCGGCGGCGGCGTGGCTAAATCCGACGGTGGAGGGATGTCCATGTGGCTGCATCTGGAACGGAGATTCAGATTTGGGGCGACGGCCATGATTGAACGGCGGGAACGCGGATTGTTGATGCGTGGCAGCGGACGCAGCGCTGGTTCGGCATACGGACCGAGGCAGGGACTCTCACCGGAGATGGCGACGGAGAGGGTTAGGGCAGCGGGGATGGAACGGCGGTGGCGCTCCGGTGGCTGGTGGGGACGCACGAACGTCGACATCAGCGTCGACGGGGCTGGCGGGTCACGGCGAGGGCGGTGAGGTGTTGGCGGCGGTGAGGTGTCGGTGGCGGCGCTTGGAGACGAGAGGCAGCGGTGGCGCAAGATGATGGAAGCGACGATGGCGGCAGTGGATATTAAGCACGCACTCCGAGGAGTTCGAGACGGGCACGGGCGACGGTAAAACCGGTTCGAAGACGATGAACGAGGATGCGAAGCACGGTAGATCGGACGACCAGGAGGCGAAGCGAGAACGGTGCGGACGCGCGAGGGCACACGGATGCACGCCGCGTGGTTCGGATCTGATGGCTTGGAGCGGGGCAGGGCCAGTGCGGCGCTAGGGTTAGGGCGGTCGATGGCGACGTGTGGCGGTGGAGAGGGATCGGGCGGCAGAGAGCAGGTGTGGGTGGTGGCGCAGGAGAGGGGGCAGATGGCCGACACGTGGGGAGGAGGTGGATCAGGCGGCGGAGGATTTTTCCTTTTTCCCCAAAATTCCAGAAATTCAAAATAGAGAGAAAGAAGCTCCAAAAAATAGCAGAAAAATCCTAACAATTCTCTAAAAATACCAGAAAATTCCTTGAGACCTGAGGAACTCAAATAAAATATTTTTAACTTATGTTAGAGTTTGTTTTAATCGTATTAAATCATTTTAAATTTTAAAAATTCATTTTAAGCTTGATTCAAATCCAGAAAATTTATTTTTGAAAACAGGACTTTATAAACTCTAGAAAAGTAGGATGTTACGTAGAGTTGCCAAACCTATTCTCATAGTGAGCCCAGATCTCGGGGTCAAGATCCTGTTTAAGGGGGAGAGGTTTGTAACATCTTGTTTTTAGAGCCTTTTTGAAGCTTTAAAATAAAATTCACTAATTGGATTTCTCTGAAATAAATTAAAGCTTAAAACAAATTGTTATTAATTAAAAAGCATTTAATATGATGAAAATAAACACTAACATGTGCTAAAAATATATTATTTGGGTTCCTTGTGTCTTAAGGGATTTTCTGGAATTTTCTGAGAATTTTTTAAATTTATTTGCTATTTTCTAGAGCTTCTTTTTTTATTTAAATTTCTGAAAAGGAAAATCATCTTAATCCCTGTGAACAGCCCAAACCTGCTTGACCGCTTGATAGCATTTTGCTGCGCATCAGCCATCTGGCTGTCCCGCTAGTCGACCGCCATGCGTCCGCCGGATCTCTTCGATGAGCCACGCATCAGCCATCAGGAAGTGCCAGTAGTGTGGATTTGTGCGTTCTCGCTCGTTGGTCCGATTCCCCTGTGATGAGGACATCACTTCTTCGGATACACACAACACTCCTCCACTTTACATTCAAGGACCAATCACTAGAGCTCGCGCCCGATAATTGAATTTACAGGTGAGCTCGTTCCTAAGTACTTCTTTTTGTTCATTTGAGAATCGATTGCTACCTAATGATTTACTTATGATTAGGAAACATGGAGAGGACCAGGAAGTACTTGGAGAAGGGCTAGGAGGCACACAAGTCCAGGAAGGGCAGTCGAATCATGTTGGAGGCCCAACTCAAGCCGACTTCGAATCCAATTCGGAGTCCAGGACCAAGCTGCACTAAAATGGACGCTCAGATCGTATCTGGACTCCGTTTTGGATGTTCTACATATGGATGGAAAGCTGAGAAGGCAACCTTTCCAATGGCTCTGGTCCCATATCAAAATTCTTTCTGTGTCAACGGGAATCGTCGAAACAATTGGGCATTCAGAATCTATCAGGGTGCTGCGCCACCGTCTTTTGGGCCATTCGGCCTGGTATCATGCTGAAGACCATTAGGGCGCGTCCAGGGGTCTTGCACGCCCCCCACTCCTCTATATCCAGCCGCCACCCCCACCCCTACCATTAGGGGGTGGGTTTTGCTTAGATTATTCTATCTTTGAACAGTTTCGCCGTTCATCGATTTGTGAGATCCCAACTTTCGAGTGCTAAATCAATACATCTACAATTCCATTGTGTTGTTCTGTGTTCTTGCTTGTGTTCTTCGATTCGCAGGCGAGGATTAGCCTTCTTGGCGAGGTCAACCGGGCTACGCACGGTTGATAACCTGAGGAGACGTGGTGCTGTGATTGCGGGGTTCGGTACGTGTTGTTCGGAAGCCGAATCGATTTGTGTCACGCCTCTACCAAATCGAACATATCTAGAACCTGTTGGAAGATCGGGACCCCGTTCCCATCAAGTGGTAATCAGAGTATCAGGTGTTCCTTCAGGTTCGAATTTACCCTACCTTTGTTGTTTTCGGTTTCATCCTAGAGTCCAAGAAAAAGCCCTACAAAAAAAATTGTAGTCATAGGTTGTTCCCTGTCCCAGATCTCGTTTAGCCTTTTGCACAATTTGATTTCAGAGTCCGTAGTGTTGAGTTTGTGTCCTTAGTCGAGTTGTGTTGCTGGTTTAGATCGTGTTTTGTTTTGGTTTGTCTTATGTCCGCTACCTTTCATACAAACCCTAGCCGTCAACTTTTGTTTTCCCACCCATACCGTAAGCCCCCCATCTGCTCCCCCCATCCACCGCCATCCTCTATGACAAAAGAAAAATTAGGGTTTCAGACCCAGAAAAAAAAGAGAAGAAAAGAAAAGAAAAGAGAAGAGAAGAAAAGAGATATTGATTTTGGTTAAAAAAACAAAGCAAAGAGTGCCCCTTCTGTCCGAAATTTCAAAGTTTATGTCGAGACCCGAATATGTAAATCCGGACTCCCTGTGTATTCTGCACTAGTCCCAGGATCATGCTAGTATACACAGTCAAACATAAATGTCATCACAACCCTATACACGATAAAATAAAGGAAAAACTCAAATATCAATAAATCTCAAAAGGTACGACCTTATGGTCACACTTACAATAGATTAGCCCAAAGGGCTTAACAAAAACTAGCAGCGAAAATCCAAAATAAAGCGTAGTGGCCAATCGACAAGCCCACCGGCTATCGATTGGAGAACGAAGCCTAATTCGCGAAGTCGTCAAAGTACTCTCCTTCTGGAACCTCCTACTGGTGATACTCCTCTTCGTCAACTGAGCAACATTAGGCATAAAGCCGTGAGTACATTGGTACTCGGCAAGTCGTTTGTAACAAATGAATGCAATATAGTATGCAAGGCTTACCAAAAGAAGGCTGAAAGGTTAATTTGCATAAATAACAGTTGAAGGTAAATACGGTAAGTAGATTGAAAGTAAACTTTAAGTAAAACAAAAATAAATAGATAATCAAAGGGATTGACATAACCACTTGCGGACATCCCATTCACAAGCTAAACCATCCACTTATGGACCTCCCATCCATAAGCTAAACCAACAGGGGATTAACCATCCACCGTCTAACAATAATCCACAAGTTTCCAGAAATAACTACCTCTCGTGTGAAATCACCAAGCATTGTCCATGACTGAGGACGCGGCTATTCGAATAGTTTGACACTCTGCAGAGGTCGTACAACTGTACCCACACGATGTGATTAGCCCCCTTGCGCCACATGGAAATCAGCAACCATGTTCATCACAATGGCAGAATTGAAATTGAAATATTACAAATTAATCAGCCAGGTCTATCCCATACTAGACATGTGGTTTACACGATTTAGCTCAGATCAATAGCGCACAAAGTTAAGTCCTTAACATTACCCGGGCGAGGCTACCACATCCCCCGAAGTGCACCTGCACTTCCCCCTCTACTGCACAATCACTCGCCCGAGTGCAAAACCAAGTTTGTATCTCCCTGCCAATGACACACCAATGCCACAGCACAAATTTTAATAAACGTGGCACCGACCACAGTTCTATATATCATTAAGTCAAATTAATAATTCACATGTGATGATGGAACCAATCGTAAATTAAGCACAGCTAAGTATCTAATCGTACCAACCCATGTGACAAATAATCTAGCATCACTAGTATGTTTCCCAACCTAGGGTGACAATGGTAAGATGATATTCCAAATTATCAAGGAGGGATAGATTTAATTGGGACGATAACTGCCAATACAAGGATTTGAATAAAAATAGCGATGCAATGTAATTTAAAACAAAATAATTAAATAATAGATTGCAAACTGGGTTCAACATGATCAAAGGACACGACTTGCATTGGTTATGCTCAGCGAGGTACCCTTGGTCTTCGGGCGTAGATCCTGCTCCTTCGGAATCTGAATCTAACGAGAGAAAAAGCGACCGAAATAAGAAAAACACATAAAATGATAAGCAAATGAACTCCAAAATTCATGAAACCAGAACCAAAAGCTAGAGCTCGATTTTAGATGAATTTAGAAAAAGAACGGGGTCAATCGGAGCTAGGACGGAGGAGAACGGGCTCTCGGAAAATAAACCCTAAAATTAAATCGGTAAATTCAGAAAAGCTACTGTACTGTGAACCCGGTCCACGGAATATTCGGTCCACGGTGAACCCGGTCCACCGAGCAGTGCAAGCGGTGGCGGCAGCTAGGGCTGATGTGGCACGCGTTGATGCAGCCACATGTCAGCTGACGTGGCGGCTGACGTGGCTGCCACGTGGCTCGGGTGGCGGGATTTGGCTGATGTGGCAGCTGACGTGGCGTGACACGTGGCTGCCACGTGGACATAGGGCTGACGTGGCATGACACAACCCATGTGACAAATAATCTAGCATCACTAGTATGTTTCCCAACTTAGGGTGACAATGGTAAGATGATATTCCAAATTATCAAGGAGGGATAGATTTAATTGGGACGATAACTGCCAATACAAGGATTTGAATAAAAATAGCGATGCAATGTAATTTAAAACAAAATAATTAAATAATAGATTGCAAACTGGGTTCAACATGATCAAAGGACACGACTTGCATTGGTTATGCTCAGCGAGGTACCCTTGGTCTTCGGGCGTAGATCCTGCTCCTTCGGAATCTGAATCTAACGAGAGAAAAAGCGACCGAAATAAGAAAAACACATAAAATGATAAGCAAATGAACTCCAAAATTCATGAAACCAGAACCAAAAGCTAGAGCTTGATTTTAGATGAATTTAGAAAAAGAACGGGGTCAATCGGAGCTAGGACGGAGGAGAACGGGCTCTCGGAAAATAAACCCTAAAATTAAATCGGTAAATTCAGAAAAGCTACTGTACTGTGAACCCGGTCCACGGAATATTCGGTCCACGGTGAACCCGGTCCACCGAGCAGTGCAAGCGGTGGCGGCGGCTAGGGCGATGTGGCGCGCGTTGATGCAGCCACATGTCAGCTGACGTGGCGGCTGACGTGGCTGCCACGTGGCTCGGGTGGCGGGATTTGGCTGATGTGGCAGCTGACGTGGCGTGACACGTGGCTGCCACGTGGACATAGGGCTGACGTGGCATGACATGTGTGTAGGGCTGACGTGGGTGGCTCGGGCGCGCGGCGGCGCGCGGGACGGACGGCTGAGGAGAGGCCATGCAGCATGATCTCACCCGTCGATCTTCGGATCTGATCGGACGGCTGAGGAGCGGCGCGGAGGTGGGAGTCGGCCGATGTCTCCATCGAAGAAGGTGTCTCGAGGTAGGGGTGCGTCGAACACGTAGATGGCTCCGTTTGCTCCGAAATCTCTGAAGATCTTCACTTCCACCCTCCAGCGTTCCTCGTCTCCATACATGCCAACATATCCACGGTAGAGGGGTGCAGGCGGAAGTTGAGCTCTTGCATGAGGTTGTCTGGAGATCGTCGTGAAGAGTCCGGCAAGGGTTCCATGGGAGGCGGGTGGGTTGCTCCATCTAAAATTTGGAAGGAGAGGAGTTAGTGTCGGTTTTGGTAAAGAGATTTGAGAAAAGGGAGAGATAATTTAAAAGGGGCATTTCTTATTAAAATATATCCTTAAAGCTGGTCTCTTGCTAAGGTCACGTCTTAGAGTCATTGTTGCTCTGATACCATTTCTGTCGGGACCCGGAACAACAACTCCGAGCCCCTCTGTGTAAATCGCACTATCCCAGGAAAAGCTAGTGCACACAGGTTTAACAGCAATGTATATCATGCAAAAATAACCACGAGATATTATTAAACGAAAATATGGCCTTAAGGCCAAGTCTTACAATAAGGCACAAGGCCAACAAAATAAACAAAAACAGCGGAAAGAAGGTAAAGGTGGCAGCACAGCCCATCCAGCCTCCCACAGGCGAATGACTGTAAGACGCGTCCTACTCGCTGAAGTAGTCCTCACCGTCGTAGTCGCCCTCGAAGTCTGGCAACAGATTTAGCAAGGTGAGTACAGAAGTACTCCCAAGGTAAGCAAGTAAATGCTTACGCAAGTTACACCAGGAAATATAACAGAGTTGATGCATGCATAAGGGATTTCAAAGGAAGCTTAATAGGGTAATGTGCGGAAAGCAATACTTGAATTTAAATACAATATCGTAAATACGAAAAGCTGAATTTTAATACAGTATATGAAACATTGCTTTTAACAAGTAATACCGTTAGTGTAGGCTCCAACCCACACTAACCTATCCACGGGAATCCACCCGGACCATTACCAAATCCAACGTTTGTTTTGCCAAAACCAAGTTTTATGAAAGTTCAAGTCTAATCTGTGAAGACTCTACTCAGCATGTCCATGACCGTGGACACGGCTATCCAGATAGTTTGTTACTCTGCAGAGGTGTACAGCTTTACCCACAAGACATTCCCTCTCACTTGAGCCATGCGATCAACACACTGCCTTAGGTGTGCGGCGGAGAGTTCATGACAAGGCTGTTCCGATGATTCATAGCCAACATAATCACGCCGCCACTAAGGTTTCACCACAACTCGAATCCACGAGTTGGAGCCCCTCTAGTGCCATGTGAGACTTCCCACACCTACGCGCGCTCACATTCAACCTATAGCGAGACTATTATTGGAACTTCACAAATTACTTAGCAGTCCGTCCCATACCGGACTTGTGGTAGTCTGGTGACTTCGTAAAATAATTCACGAAACGGTCCTTAAGTTGATTTAGGCTCAACCACATACCCCCGTGCACGATAATCAACCAGGTGTCACCAAACACGAGGCATACCGGCACCCACCACCTAACCATTAGCCTAAGTCCAAAACATGTTTTCTATTTTTATTTTTAAATAATTTCCGTAAAACCACCCTTGACTCACCGAAGTCAAGATATCAATTTTCAAAGTCCGTCATTTCATGTGAAAGATTGATCCCACCTAAAATTATACTAAGCCAAGCTAAGCATTGCTATAAAAATTTCTAGCCAATACTATAGTACTAACTAGTTTTCAGCTAGGGTGACAAGGTATATGAATTCAAGATTCAATTTGGCCATATACAAAGGATCATGGGTATATCTAAAATTCAAATCAAATTTGAATTACATTTGGATAAAGATACGCATGCATATACAGTAAAACAATATAAATAATTTAAAATATTAGGTTCAACATGGTCAAAGGTGTAACTTGCCTTGGTCGAAGTCCTGCTGCGATTCATCGAATTCAAACTCTCTGGAATCGTCAACATCTAACGAAATAATCACTTCAAAGCAAATTCAAAACAAAAATTCAAATGAAATCCAAATAACTTCCAAAAATTATAAAATAAACTGGGAGACAGAATTTTGAATTTTGGATGTGGGTCAACAATTTTTAAAAAGGAATTGAGGCTTTTAAAAGAAGTTGGAAGTTTTAATTTAAATTTAAACCTTGGAATTACAAAATATATTCAAATCAAATTTAAATAAATTTCAAATTTTCAAAATTATTCCAGAAATGGATAGATCATGATTTTAGAAAAATTTAGAAATTTGAATGGGTCAATTTGGAGTTAAAATGCAAAAGTTATAGCCTTCCAAAGTTTGAATTCAAAATAAAAGAAAAGGGTATTTTCTGGATTTATTTTTAAACCGAAAAGGATTTATGACGTCAGCACGAATTATTTTCTAAAGGAAATTATAGATTATGACGTCAGCCCTAGGATTAATATAATCGGGCGAGGTCGACAGTGGGGCCCGGTGTCATGGACCGAGTCCATGGACCCAAGGAAGGTGAGGTGGCGGCGGGCGTGCGGTGGCGGCGGCGTGGCGCCACGGGGCTGCCGCGTGATCGCGCGTGGTCGCCACGCGCGGCTTTATGCCGACGTGGCGGCGCAGCGCGTGCGGCGTGGCGGTGGCGGCGGCGTGGCGCCGGCGTGGCGCCGACCGCCGCCACTGCTGCCACGCCGCTGCCCACTCGGCCGACGGCCGTGGCTGGCCGGCGGCGCGCGCTCGAGGCCCGATGGTCGCGGAGCTCGATGGCGCGCGCCGCCGAGGCACCAAAATGAAGAGGAGGGTGCGGGGATCGCGCCGGTACCTTACGCGAGGCCGAGGATGACCGGAGAGGGAAATTGGCGGAGAGGCGGCGGTCGGAGAAGGCTTCACGGCGGCGGAGTAGCTCGGTGGTGCGTGCCGGGAGGTGGTCGCCGGTGTTCGCTGGGCACCGGCAAGGTCGGGAAGGCTTCGGCGGGGCGTGTGGGCTTGAGCCGCCGGAATCGCTTCGCCGAGTAGCCGGGCAGCGGAGGGAAATCGGGCGCAGGGGGGCTCCGGGGCTCAATGTTGTCAATTGGAGGCACGGAGAGCTGCGGTGTGGGTGGGGGAACCTCGGGGAGGTCCTTTTATAGGCGGAGAGAGGCGGTAACCGTCGCGCGCAACTCGCCGGATTTGGGGAATTAACGCGACGGTGAAGGAGGCGTGTCGGGGAATTAATGCACGCAACGGACGCGTGGAGGATCAATTGCGATCGGCGGTTGGCGCGGGCATCAATTGAGAGAAACCGAAGCTTTAAAAGCTTCGGTTTGCGGCAGCAATGGCGGCAGCGGGCGGAGATCGCGCGAGGAAGAAAGGAAAGGGGGCGGGGGAGACGGAGCTGACACGGAGGGCCCACCAGTCAGCGAGAGAGAAAAACGGAAAGAAATCGGGCGGTGGTTCGATTAGCGACGCGTGGCAGGAGGGGGGAATCGGGGTCGTCGGGTGATGCGCGAAGGGGTAAGTGAGGAGGTGCGGCTGAGATCCCATCCGGCAAGGGAGACTTGATCTGAGCCGTTGGGGTTTCGGGCGGAGGGTTAAGTGAACACGGACGGCCGGGATAGAATCCGACAACGACGAATGGTCCCGATCGAACCACGTGGCGGCAGGAGGGGATGTCGATGCTTGACACCTGGCGGCCGGGAGGGGTTTTTGGGATTTTCTTTCTTTTTGATTTTCCAGAAATGCTACTAAGCTTTAGAAAACTCAGAAAAATACCAAATAAATTTTGAAAAATCCAGAAAAATTCAGAGAACTATCTGGAGCTATTCTAGACTTAATAAAAATATTTCCCACTCATTTTAACAAGTATAATTTGCAAAGGTACAATTTGATTTTAAAGGTAAGGTTTTAATTCCTTCTAAAATCTAAAAAAATTTAATATAATCTCATATTTGACTTAAGGAAGCTGAAATACATTTGTTTTAACATTCAGTAATGCAATAAATTCATTTTTGACTTTTATAAATTAAAGTTTATAATTTTTCTCAAATCAGGACTTTAACATAACTCCAGAAAATCCAATAAACTCCAGATTTAATTTTCAATAAAGAAACAAAATTTTGGGATGTTACAGTAGGCCGGAGTCTTTGCCGCGTGGCGCAATGGGCATCGACAGTGAGGCGGCGGTGCTAGGGTTTGCGCGAGGGCGCGGGTGGGCAATGCGGATGCGCATCGCGTAGCGCGGGGAGGGCATCCAGCGGCGAGGAGCGAGCGCGCGGAGCGGCCAGGGCACACGCGGCGCGGTGAGGGCGAGCGGAGGAGATCGAGCGACTGCGGCGGCGACGCGTGGCAGGGAGAAGGATCGGACAGCTGAGGCTTTTCCATATTTTTATTTCTTTCTAGAAATTCAAATAAAAGAAAAAGAGCTCTAGAAAATAGCAAATAAATCCTAAAAATAACAAAAAAAATTCCTTGAGACACCAGGAATGCAAATAAAATATTTTCAGCAAATGTTGAAGTTTAATTTAATCATATTAAATCCTTTTAAAATTCTAAAAATTCAAATTAAGCTTTATTAATTCCAGAAAATTCCAAAAATTTATTTTTAAATTCCAGGTTTTAAAAATCCCCAAAAAAATCCGGATGTTACAGTTTATCAAACCTTTACCAAATCCAGTGAAATTTGGTGGAGTCTTTCTTGACACCTCCAAAAGCCTCCAAAAAAAATTTTGTGCAAGTTTGGCCACGGGATCAAAAGTTATAGCAGTTTGATTTGAGACCGAATCGAATTCAAATCCGTTTCCGACCCTCCTTCAGTAAAACGGGCATAACTTTTGCATACGGAGTCGGAATTCGACGTTCTTGTACTCGTTGGAAAGCTATCGACGGCGCGTATCGAATAAAAATGACCAACTTGTGGCAGTCACCATCCAAGACACCCAAAATCGGCCATCTTTAGCCCTGAAATCGCGTCGCAAGATTTCAGCTTTCTGTTTTTGGGGTTTTATTCGGCATTCCCTTCGGAATTTGGGGTTCGTCCAGTTGAAAAAGTTGTAGATCCGTTGAAACCTTTGAAACGAGTATATATAAGCCACATAAAACTCTGTCTTTTCATCTGTTAAGACTAGCTGTTGTATCTACTCAAACTAGAGGGTTGTTCGCGTTTTGCTGATACCGCTGTTTTGTGCTATCCTTCACGTGAATAGTCTTGTGCCCTTAGAAAGAAGTTTGAGTAGTGGGCTAGCGTGTCTCCTAGTACTTGTTGTGAGGCTCTCCTTTGCTTACATCAAGTCATTTTGATCATTGCATGTGCGTACATGCACTTTCTTGCATAGGGCTTGATTGGCTAGCTGATATAGGACACATTTAGACCAGCAACTAGGACCAGTGCTTTGGACATTTATTCAGCATTACTATCAGTTATTGATTTGTGTTCCACTAACATATTTGGCCTTCCAAGCTCCATATACATACTTCTGGACAACACAGTTTTGACCCTTGCAATCGCTGGATCACACTCTCCAGGTATCCTTTGCCTTGCTTTGGTAAGAACACTTGTAAGAGCTTGGTAAGCCACTTCCTTTGTGGGTTCCCACTGCCATTACTTTGTAGTTGATAGGGATAATCCTTTTGTTTTCTCTGTGTTTTCACTCACCATGGCAGGAGACGAAGGGGATGGGACACCGGTCGATTTCAACGAGTGTGTTAGTCGCGACCAGCTACAAGCTGCGCTCGACAAACAAAATGCTTCATTCACTGATCTCGGCACGCGAATGGACACCATCGTCGCCGCCATTGCCCAGTTGAACACCACAGAAGGCATTGAGCGGGTGGAGCGGCGGATGGCTGACCTCACTGGTCGGATGGACACATTGGAGGCACGCCTGCCACGTGTCAATGACGGCCATCATCTTGATGATGACATAGTGTATGATGCGGTTGGCAACATTGATCAGCGGGCGACACAAGATGCATGACTACGTCGGCGTCTTCAGCAAAACAGACATGGTATGGAAGGTAATAACCAGAACCGTCATGGTAACGATGACCCTTTTGCTAAAGTCAAGTTTACCATCCCATCTTTTTCTGGCCTTTATGATGCTGAAATATATCTTGATTGGGAGATGACGGTAGAGCAGAAGTTTAATTCTCACTTGGTTCCTGAACAATATAGAGTTAGACAAGCTACTAGTGAGTTTAAGGACTTTGCTATTATCTAGTGGAATGAACTGGGTACCATGCACTTACAACCTGATACATGGGAGCAGTTAAAAGAAGCTATGTGTAATCGTTTTGTTCCTCCCTCATATAAACGTGATTTGAGAAAAAAATTACAGCGCTTAGAACAAGGTGATAGTTCTGTTCAGGACTATTATGCTGAGCTACAAAAGGGTATGGTGCGTTGTGGGGTTGTTGAGGAAACGGAGGATAAGGTTTGTCGTTTCTACGGGGGGTTACGGCGTGAAATTCAGGATATTGTTGATTATAAAGATTTTAATACTGTCAATCAGTTGTTCCAGCTTGCTATGCTTGCAGAAAAAGAATTGTAGGGACGTAAGGAATCAGCGAAGGCAAGCACCAGACGACCCTCCTACACGCCGCGAACGACTACATCGACGGGACTGCCCAAGTCTTTTTAGAGTTTTCGTTCTCCTCCACCACCTGTGAACAAGATTGCTACAACGCCACCAAAGCCACCTTCCACGACACGCCCTGCAGATTCTACAAAAAATTCTTTCCAGGTCCCAGCCAAGAGTTCTTCCGTGGCTTCCACGGGCCGCTCCTCCGACATTCAGTGCCACCACTGCCATGGGCTTAGTCATGTGCAGAAGAATTGCCCTAGCCAACGGGCATACATCGCCACGGAAGATGGAGGCTACATCAGCACTTCGGATGTCAAGGAGGATGATGATGTTGCTGCTGCCTCGGACGACAATGGCGGTGGTAATGACAACCTGGTCCTTGGTGGGGCGTCCACATTGACGCTACGGAGCATCCTTGTGCAGTGAGTCCTCAGCACACAGGTACAACAACTCGATAAGCTTCAACGCCATAATTTGTTTCAGACTTTCTTTACAATCAAGAACCGGCGCGCATGTGTCATCATTGATGGAGGAAGCTGCAACAACTTAGTGAGTTCTGATTTGGTCAAGAAGCTTGGTTTGACCACGCGACCACATCCACATCCATACCGTATTCAGTGGTTAAATGACTCTAGAAAAGCTAAGGTAACACAAACATGCCAAGTCCATTTTTCCATTGGTGGTTATGCTAATCATGTTGATTGTGATGTGGTTCCCATGCAAGCATGTTCTCTTTTATTGGGTCGACCTTGGGAATTTGATAATGATGCTTTACACCATGGTAGTAGTAAGAAATACACTTTTATGCATAAGGGAAAGAAAATTACTTTACTGCCTTTGACCCCAGCTGAGATTATAGAGGCCGATAGGGAGAGAGCTGCTGCTGCTAATGATCCAAAGGAACATGATAAATCTGAAAACAGCAAGTAATCCATTTGAAAAATTCTGTTATGCTTACCACAAAATCAGACCTTGCTGAAATTGATGATGTTAATGATACACGCTATGCTTTTTTGTGCAAAGATGCTTTATTTTCTCCTAATAATATGCCTTGCACTTTACCTACTCCTGTCACTAACCTTTTGTAGGAGTTTAGAGATGTTTTCCCTGCTGAGATACCTCTAGGACTTCCACCTATTCGAGGGATTGAGCACCAGATTGACTTGATCCCTAGCGCGAGTTTGCCAAACCGTGCGGCGTACAGGACCAATCCCGAAGAGACTAAGGATATTCAGCGACAAGTCCAAGACCTTTTGGACCGTGGGTACGTACGTGAGAACCTTAGTCCTTGTGCTGTTCCTGTTCTTTTGGTTCCCAAAAAAGATGGTTCTTGACGTATGTGTGTAGATTGTAGAGCCATTAACAATATTACTATAAGGTATCGTCATCCTATTACTGGGCTAGACGACATGCTTGATGAGTTGTGTGGTGCTATAATTTTCACAAAGATTGACTTGCATAGTGGATACCACCAAATAATAATGAAACTTGGCGATGAATGGAAAACTGCTTTTAAAACTAAGTTGGGTTTGTATTAGTGGTTAGTCATACCTTTTGGTTTAACTAATGCACCTAGCACTTTCATGAGATTAATGAACGAGGTTTTATGTCCTTTCATTGGCAAATTTGTGGTCATTTACTTTGATGATATCTTGATTTATAACAAGTCAATGGATAAACATTTGAATTACTTACGTGCTATTTTTAATGCTTTGAGAGATGCACGTTTGTTTGGTAACCTTGAGAAGTGCACCTTTTGCACGGATCGAGTCTCTTTCTTGGCTATGTTGTGACTCCACAGGGAATTGAGGTTGATAGAGCCAAGGTGGAGGTGATATGGAGTTGGCCCACGCTCACGACAGTCTCCCAAGTGCGGAGTTTTCTTGGCCTTGCAGGATTTTTCGCCACTTTGTCAAGGAATTCAGCACCATTGCAACACCGTTGATTGAGTTGACAAAGAAGGGAGTCGTGTTCCATTGGGGGCCATCACAAAAGGAGTCCTTTAATCTTTTAAAGGACAAGCTTACACACGCACCATTGCTCCAACTTCTGGATTTTGGTAAGACTTTTGAGCTGGAATGTGATGCTAGCGGAATTGGTATTGGTGGTGTTTTGATGCAAGAAGGCAAACCTGTTGCCTACTTTAGTGAAAAATTGAATGGTCCTGCTCTTAATTATTTCACGTATGATAAAGAATTGTATGCTTTTATTCATTCTTTAGAGACGTGGCAACACTATTTATGGCCTAAAGAATTTATCATTCATTCCGATCATGAATCACTTAAGCATATTCGTAGTCAAACCAATTTGAATCGTAGACACGCTAAGTGGGTTGAATTTATTGAATCTTTCCCTTATGTCATTAAACACAAGAAAGGGAAGGATAATGTAATTGCTGATGCTATACCATGTTGTCTCAACCTGATTGTCGTATTTTTGGACTTGAAACCATTAAAGGACAATATGCTTTTGATGCTGATTTTAAGGATGTTTTGTTGCATTGTAAAGAGGGACAAGCATGGAATAAATTCATGATCAATGATGGGTTCTTGTTTAGAGCTAATCGCCTATGCATTCCAGTTGGATCCGTTCGTCTTTTGTTGTTGCAGGAAGCGCATGGAGGCGGTTTTATGGGACATTTTGGTGCTAAGAAGACAGAGGATGTTCTGGCCACACACTTCTTTTGGCCAAAGATGAGGTGAGATGTTGAGCGGTTTGTGGCTCGCTGCACTACATGTCAAAAAGCTAAGTCTCGCTTGAATCCACATGGTTTATATATGCCTCTTCCTATTCCTTCTATTCCGTGGGCAGATATTTCTATGGACTTTGTTTTAGGATTGCCCAGGACTAAGAGGGGGATGGATAGCATTTTTGTTGTTGTGGATTGTTTTTCTAAGATGGATCACTTTATACCATGTCATAAAACCGATGATGCCGTTCATATTGCTGACCTCTTTTTCAAAGAGATAGTTCGTTTGCATGGTATGCCTTCTACTATTGTTTCAGATCGTGATGCCAAGTTCTTGAGTCACTTTTGCCGTACTCTATGGAACAAGTTGGGTACAAAGTTGTTGTTCTCTACAACATGTCACCCACAAACTGATGGCCAAACCGAGGTGGTGAACCGCACATTGTCTACGATGTTGAGAGCTGTTTTGAAGAACAATTTGAAGCTGTGGGAAGAGTGTTTGCCGCATGTTGAGTTCGCATATAATCGAGCGGAACACTCCACCACCAAGGTAAGTCCTTTTCAGGTAGTGTATGGATTCAATCCTCGTGCCCCTATTGATATTTTACCTTTGCCTACTAGTGAGAGAGTTCATAATGATGCTAAGGAGCGTGCTGATTTTATTGTCAAAATGCATGAGACTACTAAGGCAAACATTGAAAAGATAAATGAAAAATATAGGATTGTTGGTAGTAAAGGTAGAAAGGAAGTTAAACTTGAACCGGGTGATTTTGTTTGGTTGCACTTGAGAAAGGATAGATTTCCTGAGTTACGAAAGTCAAAATTGATGCCTAGAGCTGCTGGCCCTTTTAAGATAGTTGAGAAGATAAATGATAATGCATATAAACTTGAGTTGCCTCCCGAGTTTGGGGTTAGTCCCACCTTTAACATTTCAGATTTGAAGCCATACTTGGGAGAAGAAGATGAGGCTGAGTTGAGGACAACTCCGCTTCAAGAGGGGGAGGATGATGAGGACATCACTTTTTCGGATACACACAACACTCCTCCACTTTACATTCAAGGACCAATCACTAGAGCTCGCGCCCGACAATTGAATTTACAGGTGAGCTCGTTCCTAAGTACTTCTTTTTGTTCATTTGAGAATCGATTGCTACCTAATGATTTACTTATGATTAGGAACCATGGAGAGGACCAGGAAGTACTTGGAGAAGGGCTAGGAGGTGCATATTGGAATAGGCGTAGGCTACGGAAGCAGAAAACAAAACTTTTCTACCGCGCACCCAAGAACATCATGCTAAGGAAGGATCATGGATCGTTACCACTTAGACGCCTTGCGCAGCGAAGAAGAATTGAAACCGATCCAATCTCGCGCGTCGAGGTAGTAGTGGAAGTAGCCGATCGTCCCGAACAGATCGTCTCCTCCACGCACGCCGATCAACATCGCAACGAGCAGCGCCTCCACCGGTATCCACACGTCCGGGTGGGCGCCCGATCGCGAGTGTACTAGCACTCGTGAGCAGCTAGGGTTTGGCTCGGGAGGTGGCGGCTAGGGTTTTGCTAGATGTTAACTGGGACGAATCCCCTCCGCCCTCGCCTCCATATATATAGACCTCCTCACGTGGGCCTCGTGGACCGAGGCCCAATAGGAGTCTATTCGGATCTCTATCCGAATTGAGCCCATATCCGAATCATATTCGAATTAGTGTTCCAACCCGTTAAGCGTGCGACCACAGCAGGTTCACGTATACTTGGTCGTGACCGGAAACGCCTTTCCGATTACCATGTTAATAGCGGCCTCTAGTAAGACATATTAACCCCAAAGTATATGTAAAGATCATATCGGCTGAACCCTGTAATGTTCTCTCATGTACGAATCCCTTTGCCTCACGATATGATTGAGCTCAAAGGCGAGACTGTGTCATCCTCTTAATAGCTCAATCACTCTCTCGATTCCGTGATGGATTATAAACTCGTGATTGACTCCTCAATCACCTTGGCATGGCCATGCACTTTCATAATCCATTACATCGAGGGCCCAGATATCTCTCCCATAAGGAGGGCAAATTCTATCTTGATCATTCACATCCCACTACATGTTTCATGGCAAACCCGAAGACTACTTTTATGACTACCCGATTCACGGAGTAGTGTTTAGTAGTCCCAAAATAAGCTACTACTCATGTTGGGAACCATGATGATCTCAAGTCTAAGGACTCTACATAAACACTACTTGAGACCAGCGATGACACATGGAATCTCTGCGGTGTCTCATGGCGAGTCTATCAACATATGTTCACTAACACATGTCCATATTATTGATTTGGTATCACCATACCATGATCCATGAGACATGATCATCAATCAATACATATGCTGATCTTTGTCTTTGAATCATATTTGTTCCTCATATGATATACGATCGGGGATCATTTAGAAATAGCAACATCTTAGTATTTAAGAGTCTCATGAATAAGTCACATACTCATTGATCAATAATGATGATGTCTATTCCAAGGAACAAAGTAATGTATCATAAACATAGTATGTGATATATACAACATCTCCATGTTGCCTCTAGGGCATATCACTATGATCTTCCACTTGCACTAGAGTCAACCATGTAGGTATCTAATACCCATTGCCTAGTGTGAGCCTCATGCTTTGGTGGGAAGCGGCTTTGTCAGCGGATCTGCAATGTTCAAATCCGTTTGTACTTTGCATATCTTCACATCGCCTCTCTCCACTATCTCGCGGATGAGATGAAATCGCCGTAAAATGTGCTTGGACTTCAGTGCGATCTAGGCTCTTTGGCTTGCGCAATGGCCCCACTATTGTCACAAGATGAGGTCCATTGGGCTGGAGGCACTAGCCATCACACCAAGCTCGAAATAAATTTCTTGATCCAAACAGCCTCTTTGGCGGCTTGAAGCTGCTATGTACTCGGCTTCGTTGTAGAATCGGCAACCGTCTGCTTGGAACTCTTCCACTTACCGCACCGCCATTCGAGCGAGAACACAAATCCAGTTGCGATCTAAAATCATCTTTGTCGGTTTGGAAGCTAGCATCGGTGTAACCATTTACAACGAGCTCTTCCTCACCTCCATAGACAAGGAACACATCTTTAGTTCTTCTCAAGTACTTCAAGATGTTCTTTACGACAATCCAAAGGACTTTCACTGGATCTCGATCGTATCTACTCGTAGCACTTAAAGCATCTGAAACATCGGGCGTGTACAAAGCATGGCATACATAATGGACCCAATAGCGAAGCATATGGAATCGCATTCATTTTATCCCGCTCATCGGTGTACTAGGACACCGATTCTTGCTAAGATTTATACCATGTGACATAGGTAGAAAACCTTTCTTGGAATCATGCATATTGAACCTTTTCAACACCTTGTCAATGTACGTATCTTGGCTTAATCCAATTAGCCTTTTGATCTATCTCTATAGATCTTGATGCCCAGAATATATCTGCCTCTCCTAAGTCTTTCATAGAGAAACTATTTTTAATGAAGACTTATGATTCGAGCAAAGGAATGTCATTTCCGATCGGTAATATGTCATCCACATATAAGACCGAAAATACGAGTGCGCTCCCACTAGCCTTTTGTAAACACAAGGCTCTTCTTCGTTCTTGATGAAACCAAACCCTTTGATTACTTCATCAAAACGAATGTTCCAACTCCGAGATGCTGCTTTAATCCATAAATGGATCTTTGGAGCTTGCATATCTTTCCAATCGATTGCGGATCGACAAAACACGTGGGCTGTGTCATGTACACATCCTCACTCAGATTTCCATTAAGGAAAGCTGTTTTGACATCCATTTGCCATATTTCATAGTCGAAATATGCAGCAATCGCTAGAATGATCGAATAGACTTTAGCATTGCGACGGGCGAAAAGTTTCATCATAATCAATACCTTGAATTTGTTTGAAACCTTTGGCCTGTCGCGCTTTATAGATGTGAACATTTCCATCTATGTCTATCTTTTCTTGAAAACCCATTTGCATTCAATGGTTTTAACACCATCAGTGGATCAACCAAGTTCCAAACTTGATTACTATGCATGGATTCAATTTGGATCTCATGGCTTCAAGCCATTTCTCGTAGTCTGGTCCCACCATTGCTTCTTCATAGGTCTTAGGCTCATCGTTGTCTAACAACAATATGTCCCGTTGTTGAGTAGTCAAGAACATGTACCTCTCGTGCACGCGTGACCTTCGACCTACGTGGTGCTGGTGTGTCCACAACAGTTTCTTCAACGCTTGTTCATCTGTTGTGGTTACGTAGGAGCTGAAACGTTATCGGTGTTTCTTGAATTTCTTCAAGTTGCACTTTGTGCTCCCACTATCCCTTCTTGAGAGAAACTCTTTCTCTAAGAAGACACCATGCCAAGGCGACAAACACTTTGCCTTCTCCTCGATTATAAAAGTAATATCCTTTTGTTTCCTTAGGATACCCGATAAAGAAGCATTTATCAGTTTAGGAGTGAGCTTATCAGATTGTAAACGTTTTACATAAGCCTCACATCCCCAAATCTTAAGAAAAGACAAGCTAGGGCGTTGTCTGTCCACATCTCATATGGTGTCTTTTCTCACGATTTTGATGGAACCTGTTTAGTGTGAATGCGGTTTGTTTCAAGAGCGTACCCCAAAAAGACAACGGAAGATCACTTTGGCTCATCATGGGCGCACCATATCTAATAAGGTGCGATTTCTCCGTTCGATACCCCATTCCATTGAGGTGTTCTGGCGAGTCAATTGTGGAACAATTCCACAATCCTTTAGATGATTGCCAAACTCATGGCTCAAATACTCGCCTCCACGATCGGATCGTAGAAACTTGATTGTCTTGCCTAAATGATTTTGCACTTCATTTTGGAATTCTTTGAACTTTTCAAAGGATTCGGACTTATGCTTCATCGGTAGATATACCCATATCTACTAAAGTCATCGATAAAAATTATGAAATCTGAAAACCACCTCTGTTTGTTAAGCTCATTGGTCCACATACATCGGTATGTACAAGTGCCAATAAGTCATTTGCCCGTTCACCTTGACCGGTGAAAGGTGCCTTTGTCATCTTGCCAAGTAAACAAGATTCGCATGTCTCTAATGATTCAAAATCAAATGAGTGCGAGAATACCATCTCTATGGAGCTTACGCATGCGTTTCTCATTTATGTGACCTAGCGGCGATGCCAAATAAGCGTGGGATTCAAATCATTGGACGTTGCCTCTTTGCATTAATGTTATAGACCGGTGACCCTTCAAGAGTAAGAACGTATAACCCATTCACCAATGGAGTATGACAATAGAACATATCTTTGAAATAAAGAGAACAACCATTGTCCATAGATTTAAAGTCATAACCTTCGCTTGCAAACATGAAGCGAAATAATGTTCTTTGAAAGAGATGGAACACAATAACAATTATTCAATTCCAAAACTAATCACGAAGGTAAAGACAATGGCATGGTGCCAACAGCTACCGCAGCAACTTTTGCTCCATTGCCAGCGCGAAGATCCACTTCGCTCCTCCTCAAACTTCTACTTCTTATTAGCCCCCGCAACGATTTGCAAATGTGAGCAACCGATCCGGTATCAAATACCCAAGAATCGGTTGATGAAGTAGCAAGATTGATCTCTATAACATTTATACAGGTGGAAGTCGTACTTCCCTTCTTCTTCTCAAGATCCTCCAAGTACTTTGGGCGGTTCCTTTTCCAATGTCACGATTGCTTACAGAGTAACAATCGCATCGAGATGAGCATCGCCCTTCTTGTCTTTCTTGGCCTTAGAACCGCTCGCGATCGCATCGGGAGCTTTCTTTCTTTTGACCGCGATTCTCTTGACATAGGGCTTGCCCTTGCCTTTCTGCATCATCATCACATGATTGCTGCTTTTCTTAATGCTTTCCTCGGCAGATTTTAGCATCCCATGCAACTCGGCCGGTCTTGTCCAGTTGTTCATGTGAAAGTTCATTATGAATGGCTCAAAGCTCGGGGAAGCGGCGGAGAATCACATCGATAGCCAACTCTTGGCTAAGGGAAAACCAAGCTTTTCGGACTCTCAATGTAGCCAATCATCTTAATCACATGAGGGTGGACGATTCCCTTCGCAAGCACTTGCACGCAAATAAGGACTTTGAAGTATTGAACCTCTCGGCCCTTGCTTGGTTCTCAAACATACCACGTAACCCCACAATGATATTGTAGGCATCTGTGTTCTCATATTGCTTCAAGCTCGAGAGGACATTGTGGCAAGCATGAGACAGCTCACATCAAGGCAATCATTCGTTTGCTTCTCATAAGCTCTCCGTGCAGCCATACTAGCATTATCGTGCAAGTCTTCGGGTAAGGAGACTCAAGGACATACTCCTTGCGCTCTTGCTTGAGAACAATTCTCAAGTTGCGATACCAATCCAAAAAGTTTGTTCCATTGAGTTTTCTTTCTCAAGAACAGATCGCAAATTAAAAATCTTGGATGCGGCGTTAGTGACATGATCTACAACACAAGAATATGCAAAGTTTAGCACTATGTTTATGTTCATCTTTTATTAAACTATTTAGCAAAAGACTCCCACTATGAGTTTTGCAACAAAAACTCCTCTAAGTTACATAGTGGGTAAAGATCCTCATTTCACTAATTCCTAGTGAGCTTTGGCATCACGGCTAGAAAACTAGTGACATGGGTAAGCAACACTTTGCTAATCACATCCCTATGTGACTCTACTTTGGGTGACATTAGTATGCCTCGGCCCCAATCTATGCCCCAAGGTCCAAAACTATTTTGATAACCTTGTTAAGTAAACCAAATGCTTCCGCATGTAGATGTCCGACATCTACCCCAAATGATGATGATAACCGATGGCACTCTACTTTGGTAGACCTACCATGCGGTGATCATTATCTTTGGTGCAACATATGGAAGGGCATTAACACCTAATTTTAAGAGGATTCTATCCTACCAAAGCAACATATCACATATATCATTGCATAAGAATAAGATAGATAACATCATAGATAAACACATTTAAGCGTGAAGTAGTATGGCCCAAAAATGGTGATATCCATCTCCAAGTAGGTGTAGACGATCTCCATCCTCCACATCACTCCTTTAGGCCACCATGCTTAAAAGCTTGTAACCTCAAAACTAGGCTACTACCTATAATAGCTAGAAATCGAAGATTACAAAGATAGATTCAAGCATTAAGGTCGACACGCAGTCGTTAAATACAATATATACAGCTAACAATAGCTGAAATAATCATGACACGCAGCCATGAGCAGATGTTACATGCATCACATACATCTCATACATTCAAATAAGCTATAGGGCCATACTATTCACATCATTCTCTGCAAAAACAAGTTAGGCGTAGAATTGCATTCTACCTAACGATGTGAACCCAAGGCGCTATACAAGGGGATACACGGCGGTCCCAAATTCGAGCCATTCAAAATGTCTCAATTTTCATTAGATCAATCATATTGATCATCGCGATTGGTATACTTGAGGAGACCACAACACAAGACCTCGATCTGTTGACTCGATCTACTGATTGTGCGCGCATTAGCCCGATGGTGATTCCAAATGTAGGGGCAAGTCGTGCGTACATCAAAGAAGGAGCACGAACTAATCTTTTTGGCCTTGTGATGCTATCAACTCATACCAATTTCAACCCCTTATGACCGATTGATCTCATCAACCCGTGCTACCTTATTTAAACTGTAATAGATCCAATCTACTACTATCGCATATCAACATATATGCGCTGATCCAGATGCAAACTAAGCAAGATGGCTCGATACCACTATTGGAATAGGCGTGAGGCTACGGAGGCGAAAAACAAAACTTTTCTACCGCGCACCCAAGAACATCATGCTAAGGAAGGATCATGGATCGTTACCACTTAGACGCCGCAGCGCGTGAAGAAGAATTGAAACCGATCCAATCTCACGCGTCGAGATAGTAGTGGAAGTAGCCGATCGTCCCGAACAGATCGTCTCCTCCACGCACGCCGATCAAGATCGCAACGAGCAGCGCCTCCACCGGTATCCACACGTCCGGGGCTGGGCGCCGATCGCGAGTGTACTAGCACTCGTGGCAGCTAGGGTTTGGCTCGGGAGGTGGCGGCTAGGGTTTTGCTAGATGTTAATCGGGACGAATCCCCTCCGCCCCTCGCCTCCATATATAGACCTCCTCACGTGGGCCTCGTGGACCGAGGCCCAATAGGAGTCTATTCGGATCTCTATCCGAATTGAGCCCATATCCGAATCATATTCGAATCGGTGTTCCAACCCGTTAAGCGTGCGACCACAGAGGTTCACGTATACTTGGTCGTGACCGAAACGCCTTTCTAGTTACCATGTTAATAGCGGCCTCTAGTAAGACATATTAACCCCAAAGTATATGTAAAGATCATATCATTGAACTGTAATGTTCTCTCATGTACGAATCCCTTTGCCTCACGATATAGATTGAGCTCAAGGCGAGACTGTGTCATCCTCTTAATAGCTCAATCACTCTCTCGATTCCGTGATGGATTATAAACTCGTGATTGACTCCTCAATCACCTTGGCATGGCCATGCACTTTCATAATCCATTACATCGAGGCCCAGAGATATCTCTCCCATAAGGAGGGCAAATTCTATCTTGATCATTCACATCCCACTACATGTTTCATGGCAAACCGAAGACTACTTTTATGACTACCCGATTCACGGAGTAGTGTTTAGTAGTCCCAAAATAAGCTACTACTCATGTTGGGAACCATGATGATCTCAAGTCTAAGGATTCTACATAAACACTACTTGAGACCAGCGATGACACATGGAATCTCTGCGGTGTCTCATGGCGAGTCTATCAACATATGTTCACTAACACATGTCCATATTATTGATTTGGTATCACCATACCATGATCCATGAGACATGATCATCAATCAATACATATGCTGATCTTTGTCTTTGAATCATATTTGTTCCTCATATGATATACGATCAGGGATCATTTAGAAATAGCAACATTTTAGTATTTAAGAGTCTCATGAATAAGTCACATACTCATTGATCAATAATGATGATGTTTATTCCAAGGAACAAAGTAATGTATCATAAACATAGTATGTGATATATACAACATCTCCATGTTGCCTCTAGGGCATATCACTAACAGGAAGGATCATGGATCGTTACCACTTAGACGCGCAGCGCAGCGGAAGAAGAATTGGAAACCGATCCAATCACGCGCGTCGAGGTAGTAGTGGAAGTAGTCGATCGTCCCGAACAGATCGTCTCCTCCACGCACGCCGATCAGCACTGCAACGAGCAGCGCCTCCACCGGTATCCACACGTCCGGGGCTGGAACGCCGTTCGCGAGTGTACTAGCACTCGTGAGCAGCTAGGGTTTGGCTCGGGAGGTGGCGGCTAGGGTTTTGCTAGATGTTAACAGGCACGAATCCCCTTAGCCCCTCGCATCCATATATATAGACCTCCTCACGTGGGCTTTGCGGACCAAAGCCCACTAGGAGTCTATTCAGATCTTTATCCGAGTTGAGCCCATATCCGAATCATATTCGAATCAGTGTTCCAACCCGTTAAGCGTGCGACCCTGTAGGTTCACGTATACTTGGTCGTGACCCGGAAACGCCTTCCGGTCACCACAGTTAATAGCGGCCTCTAGTAAGACATATTAACCCCAAAGTATATGTAAAGATCATATCATTTGAACTCGTAATGTTCTCTCATGTACGAATCCCTTTGCCTCACGATATAGATTGAGCTCAAGGCGAGACCTGTGTCATCCTCTTAATAGCTCAATCACTTTCTCGATTCCGTGATGGATTATAAACTTGTGATTGACTCCTCAATCACCTTGGCATGGCCATGCACTTTCATAATCCATTACATCGAGGGGCCCAGAGATATCTCTCCCATAAGGAGGGGCAAATTCTATCTTGATTATTCACATCCCACTACATGTTTCATGGCAAATCCGAAGACTACTTTTATGACTGCTCAGTTACGGAGTAGTGTTTAGTAGTCCCAAAATAAGCTACTACTCATGTTGGGAACCATGATGATCTCAAGTCTAAGGATTCTACATAAACACTACTCGAGACCAACTGATGACACATGGAATCTCTGCAGTTGTCTCATGGCGAGTCTATCCAACATATGTTCACTAACACATGTCCATATTATTGATTTGGTATCACCATACCATGATCCATGAGACATGATCATCAATCAATACATATATTGATCTTTGTCTTTGAATCATATTTATTCCTCATATGATATACGATCAGGGATCATTTAGAAATAGCAACATTTTAGTATTTAAGAGTCTCATGAATAAGTCACATACTCATTGATCGGTTGGTGCGGACTTCCACCGAGTGACCTGTTGCGTCGGTGTTCTTTGCAACCTGGCATCCATGCAAAGGTATGGGACACATTAGAATAGTAGAACGGTTGTAGTAAGAGCGAAGAGGTATAGTGTGCAGCAAGCGCCGGGGTTGTCTCGAGTCACTGGAGCAGAAGGGGCGCCCTTGCGGCACGGCTTGCGGGCGCGTGGTTGCGTGTTGAAGTGCCCAGGCCGAGGACGGTCTCAAGGCTGCGTCGCGGGGGCGAAGATCGCGTCGAGGGCGGAGTCGAAGTCGTCCCGCTGAGACGAAGACTTCGCGAAAGGCGGGTCGGTGGGCCCTTGGCGGTGTCACATGTGGCCTACGAGGGTGGAGACCCGGCCGGCGCAGCCATGCGCGCACGTGCAACCCCACGGGGATGCCGTACACGTGTAAGCGGCCGTCCTGCATCAGCTTCCTCCGGGTGCGCATCTCCGCGCGCGGGCGGCGCTTAGACCTCCGCCGATTGCGCTTCTGGACGCGTGAGCGACGCGTCGGCTTCCGGCGAGTGCGCTTCAGAGGGCCGCAGGGTCATCCGAGCCAGCTGAGATGATCTTTGATCTCGAAAATTGCAACAAATGCGGCGATCGCCGGTTGCCGTGCGTGCACAGGGGGAAGGAGGCCGCTGCGTTGTACTTGGTGCGGCACGCCTTGGGTGCCTCGAGCCGGCTGGCCCCCGCGTTGATTGGCGTAGACTGCACTTGAACGGACTGCTCCGCTAGCGCACCCCGCGCGGGTGCGTGTTGACGCCGGGGGCAGAACCGAGATTGCGTCGTGAAGCCGAAGATGCCGCCGAAGGCGACGCCAGGTGATGTTGCATAAATGCCCGAGCAGACACGCAGCGAGGTGCTATTGGCGCGCCGTGCTCTGCCAGGGCCCTTGGTGCGACCGCCGCTTGACCGGGCGTGGTGCGCACAGGTAGGTGCGCTGGTACGACGGCGATCGTGGGGTATAGGCGGTTCGCCTCCCAGCAGTTATGTTTATCAAGGGCGTGAGGAGCACAAGGGTATTAAGTACCCTTTGCATTAGGCCACTTGCCTTCTCATCCTCTTGTCTTCTAGCTCTCGATCACGCGTCCCAATCTCCTGGCCTCCTTGCTTCGTTGTACGTCCCAGAGTTCCAGAAGAACGATGGCCGCCGACGGGGCGCGCACGCGGACGGCTGACGACAGCGCCGTCTTCCAGCAGGCCTCGCCGCTCGAGGTGAAGTACACCCTCGAGGGGCGCTGCGCCGCGGCTGTGGACGAGTGGTGGACGGTGGTGAAGAGAGGAGGGGGGCCGTGCTCCCGCATCCTGGGCTCAACGCTGGTGACGGAAGAGACGATCCGTGGCCTTCTTCGTGAGGGGAAGCTGTCGGACCGCCGGGATGTGCGACTGCCCGTGGGCGACGAGGTCGAACCGCACCTCGACACATCGGAGGCGATCGTGTTCGTCGCCTACCTGGAGGCTGGGTTACGCATTCCGGCCGCCGGGCTTGTCGGGGACATCCTACGAGCCTTTGGGCTTGAGCTGACGCAGGTAACGCCGAATGTGATAGCCCGGCTTGCCGTGTATAGTTGGGCTGCACGCACGGAGGCGTGCTGGCCGACCGTGTCACTGTTCGCGTTTCTCTATGATGTCCAGTGCGCAGTGGAGGATCGGGGGCACGGGGCGCTGCCCGTCTTCGGCAGCGTCGATCTCGCGCTGCGCCCGCAGTGCCAGAAGATATTTTCCGCGGAGTCGAGTCGGGCCGAGTGGGGGCCAGGCTGGACAAGGCGATGGTTTTACCACCGCGTGGCGAGTGGTAGCGGCCTTGAGTGCTCGGAGCGACCAGTGGCGGTTAGCGCCATGCCCGGCGCGCCCCTAGATGCTGATGACGAGTGGATAGCACGGAGGCTTGCGGGGATCACCGCCTGGTTCAACATGCGCGACCTTGCTGAGGAGTTCGTCATGTACGGCGTGGCGTCGCTTGCTGCGGAGTGGCGCATTGCTCCTGGGAGGCTTCGGCGTGACAACGTCCGCCCCTCCGTGTCTTCGCTACCGAGGCCCTCCGGTCCGCGTAAGTCGTGTTGGAGTTGGCTTTCGTGCGGTATTCGTCGAGGCTGTTGTTTTTATAGTGTGCCCCCGTGCCCCTCGCAGGTACTTCCTTGGGGAACGCGGAGCGTGCGGTGGGTGCGTTCCTTAGACCGTACACAGCCAGGGAGCGGTTGAACCGCGTGTGCGAAGCCTTGGGTATTAGGGTGCCCGCACGCGTTGTTCCAGTTCCCAGCCCGCCCCACCGCGACGCCACGGGGGAGGGGGTACTAGCAGACACGGGATCCGGCTCGGTGGGTGATGCAGACTTGGAGGCTAGGGCAAGTGCTGCGCCGCCACCAGCCGATGTTGGAACGGAGCCATCGCTGGCGGAGGAGGCGGGGGCAAAGCCGTTGCCCGCGGCCATGGGACCTTCTTCTGCGGCAGTTTCTGAGGCGGGGCCGCCTTCCTACTCCCCAAAGGCGAAGCGACCCCGCATGCGGTCGCCTCTTCGCTCGTCTGGAGGTTTTGTTGTAGCGAGCCGGGTCAGAGCCCTATGGGACTCCGACTCCGACACCGAGTGCGTCGGTGCCCCCGCGGCCCCGATCAAGTCTGCGGCTGCCAGCGGCGAGGGCTTGGTGGAGCTGAGCTCCGACACCGAAGTTCCCCCGGTTGGCGAGGTGGGCAAGGATGCGGAGGTCCTTGTGGATTCGGGTGGGGCTGAAGGTAGACCTTCCTTAATTGTGACCTGCTAGATATTCGCAGAGCTGACCATCGTGTGCCTTTACAGCAGCAGTGTTCTCCGAGCACGGGCGGCCTGCGGAGCCCAAAGACGGCTTCTTGGGAGGGGCATCTGGCGCCAACGAGACTGTTGCTGCGGATGCCGCCCGTCGTCTAGCGGACTTCGTTCCTCGAGCAGAGGTGTTGGCGGCTTGGCGGGGGGCCGCCGATGATGCGGCCGTGAACTTAGATCGCGACGCTTTGCAAGTCGGCGGGCCTGACTTGCTTGAGGAGGTTCTTGAGGTGTCTCAACTGAGGGTAAGTGCCTGACCCCGAGCGGCCCGTAGCCTTCGGGGAGGTGTACTGATTGCTTCATTGTGTAGGCCTTCGCCCTCAGCCGGGCGCTACAGGCGGCCCATGCGCGGGAACGGGGGGCCTTGGAGGGCCGGCTGCGCACCGTTGAAGGGGCCCTTCACGCATCGGAGAAGGCGCATTCCGCTAAGGATGACCGCATGCGGCTCCTGGAAGCGAAACACGCGGCAGCTGTCTCATGCCGCGAAGCGTGTGGCCTCGACGCGGCAGGTGATGGTGGTGGAGCGTGACGGGCTGCTCCAGCAGGTTGCCTCACTGGAGGAAGAGAACGGCCGCCTCGCTGTGTCCCTGAGGGAGCGGGATGAGGCACTGGGTGCCGCCTCGGCAACGGCATGGGAGGCTATGCTGGCCCTGGAAGGTACCCTTGAGAATCTCGTTGCCGAGGTGCCGCCCCGCTCCTTCGGACCCGAGGAGCTTCCACGGACTCTTCGATGGATTGCGGAAGCAGCCGATCTCGCTCAGTCGGCTGCGACGTTCTCTGGCAATCACTGCTCCTACATGACTGCTTGCCTGGTATGCGCTCTTCTCCAACACCGAGGCTGCCGCCATGTCGATGAATTGGGCGACCAGCGGAGATACTGCCGGAGCCGTGGTGATGTTCGGCGCCCGTGCGCTCGCCCGCCAGCTTGATTTTTCACGAGCGGATCTGGGAGTACATCCGGGAGGCCGCAGCGAAGGTGGAGCTGCGGCGGAACATGTATGGCGAGGGGAACCTTGGCGAGTGGATTGACGAAGTTGCCCGGTGCGACGATGGCAGGGCCGACGGCTCAAAGCAGGTGTGACCCCGGGTTCTTGTACGCTTGGTGTGTGTTGTAACCTTGCGTACTCCCTGCCGCGAATGAATTACAAACTGCTTTGCTCCGTTGATCGATCTTGCCACTTTGCTTCGAGCAGCTGTTCGATGGGGACTTGCTGCTGGTTTCTGACGTTGTAACTCGGCGCCGCTTATGTCGCTGGTGGCGGGCCGAAGACTCACTTGACTTCTGGGCAAATCGACCCTCGGCGGGCGAGACTTCGGCGCGAAAGGTCGTCCCAGCGAAGCCAGACGAGTAGTGCCGGCCCGGCGGGTTTTGTAAGAACGTAGTGGCGGTGTGGTGGACAAGTCGGGAAATTTATCCTTGCTGTTGTTTTTGGATGCGTCTGCTTGGTGTCTTCTTCGTGGTGGGGTTGTTTGGTTAGCGCGCGCCGTAGGCGTGGAGGTGGGGCGTAGCTGTTGTAGACGCGCGAGCGCTCTGTTCCCTACCCTCCGAAGTGGTGGCAGCGAGGCTGGCGCCTGGTCGATGTAAACGCGCGAGCGCTCCATCCCCTACCCTCCGAAGTGGTGGCAGCGGAGCTGGCGCCTTAGTCGATGTAGACGCGTGCGGCGCCCGCCCCTACCCTCGGTAGTGGTGGTAGCGGAGCTGGCGCCTTAGTTGATGTAGACGCGCGAGCGCTCCGTCCCCTACCCTTCGAAGTGGTGGCAGCGGAGCTGGCGCCTTAGTCGATGTAGACGCATGAGCGCTCCGTCCCCTACCCTCCAAAGTGGTGGCAGTGGAGCTGGCGCCTTAGTCGATGTAGACGCGCGAGCGCTCCATCCCCTACCCTTCGAAGTGGTGGCAGCGAATCTGGCACCTTAGTCGATGTAGACGCGCGAGCGCTCCGTCCCCTATCGCTTGCGTTGGGCAGGACAGGGTACGCTTGAGGAGGGACTGGTACCTAGCCTCGTAGGTCCTGTTCCTGGTAGTCAATGGAGGACCTCACGGGTGGCACTGTTTCGCTATATTTTCGAGCGCCAATGGGACAGGTGAGGCAGGATCAACGGAGGTCCGCACATGGTGCTGTACGGCTGGAAGGGAGGTGTCTCTTGGCCGTCGTCCCTCGCTTCGGAGTGGGGCAACCTTGCCACACCACGTGCCCCTGAGACGTCAATGGGACACTTGAGCGTACTGTCCGCGGTCTTGCCTCTGGGGCTCTTTAAAAGGGGCGGGTGGCCGAGTGGAGCGGCACTCACCTTCCAGACATCGCACCCCATACTCATTTTGTTCGAACTTCGCTCAATAGTGTGGAGGGCTCCAGAACACGGCTGATGCCGCCTAGGCGGTCGCGGGGTCAGGTATCCCGCCCATGCGGGGGGATGCAACGCCATGATGTGTTTTCCCCTCGCCCGTGCGCCGAAGAGCTGCGGTTGGTGCGGGGTAGTGGGCAATTCACTTGTACTTCATCCAGGCCGCTCCTAGCTTCAGGAGTAGACTGTTACGGCGCGCCGGCGAGGGCTCGTCCCGCCCTGCTATCCCGTACAGGCGCTTGTTCTCTCTCCCGTCTCCTCCCCTAGCTAGTGGATGCTTGGGGGTGAGGAGAGGAGGGGGGCCATGGCGCTGCGGTGTCAGAGGAGCCACGCCGCCGAGGGCGGCGCCGCTCCTTTAGCTCGGGCGCAGCTCGTGGGAGCCACAGGCACTCTCCGTCTTGGGGCGCCAAGGGCGCGTTCGCCGGGAGCGTTTGGTTGCTCGGCCCTTCTGCGGAGGCGCTGGCCATCGAGCTCCTGCGCCGCCTGCTTGATCGGCATGCAGAAGTACGAAGCGCAGGCCCCACGTTCATCTCCTGCGCCTCGCTCCTGTACTCGCGGCCGCCCGTCCGTGCGGCTCGCACAATTTTCCGGGATCGCGCGGAGCCTCTGGAGTCCGTGCGCCATTGTGTGGGCTCCGGCAAGTGCGTGGGAATACCATCCACGTCTTATTTATACTCCGGAGAGTACGAGTGGTGATAATACCAGCGCGTGCGCGGGACGTCCGCGTCTTGTTTGGACTCAATAGAGTGCGCAGGGAAAACATCCGCGTCTTTGTTTGTACTCTGGAGAATACGTGGGGCTATCAACCACAACTTACTTAAATTCTGGAGGGTACGCCCTCGCGTGCGCGGAACGTCCGCGTCTTGTTTAGACTCAGTAGAGTGCGCAGGGAAATCATCCGCATCTTTGTTTGTACTCCAGAGAATGCGTGAGACTATCAATCACGACTTATTTAGGCACCGGAGGGTACGCCATCGCACGCGCGGAACGTCCGCGTCTTGTTTAGACTCAGTATAGTGCGCAGGGAAATCATCTGCGTCTTTGTTTGTACTCCGGAGAATGCGTGAGACTATCAATCACGACTTATTTAGGCTCCAGAGGGTACGCCATCGCGCGCGCGGGACATCCGCGTCTTGTTTATACTCAGTAGAGTGCATAGCGAAAACATCCGCGTCTTATTTATACTCCGCAGAGTGCGCGCGGGGGCATCCCCCCGCTGTGTCTTATTTATACTCCGTAGAGTGCGTGCGGAGGCGGACCTCGTCACTACGTCTTATTTATACTCCATAGAGTGCGTGCGGAGGCGGATCTCGACACTACGTCTTATTTATACTCCGTAGAGTGCGTGCGAAGGCGGACCTCGATGCAACGTCTTATTTATACTCCATAGAGTGCGTGTGGAGGCGGACCTCGACGCTACGTCTTATTTATATTCCGTAGAGTGCGTGCGGAGGCAGACCTCTGTGGAGTGCGTGTGCGGAGGTGAGTCTCCATGTGGTGCGCGGGCGGAGGTGGATCTCCGTGCGGTGCGTGGGAACATCAACCACGTCTTTATACTCCGGGGAGTACGCGTGGTGACAACACCAGCGCGTGCGCGGAATCCCGCATCTTGTTTATACTCGGTAGTGCGCAGGGAAAACATCCGTGTCTTATTTATACTCCGTGGAGTGCGTGCAGGGCGAGCCTCCGCACATTTGTAGTGGGGGGAGTCACGAATAGCCTCGCAAACGGCGAACTTTATTAGATTCCCGTTTGCGCAGGTGAGCGAGTACAAAAGGGGTTATGAACTAACCACAGGACTCGTTGTCGTGGTGATGAGATGCGAAGCCTCTTGTGCTTGGGCTGCCGCAGGGCGTGTACGGGTGCGCCTGACCTAAGAACCGCGTTGGGTTCCCACGCTTGGGCTTCGGGTTCCATGCTCCAGGTGCCGAGCCACGTGCTGATCGCCGAAGATGGTGATAACGCCTCGCAAGCCTGGAAGCTTCACACATAGGAAGCCATGGTGCGGTACTGCCCCGAAGGAGTTAAGAGTTGGTCGCCCCAAAATGGCGTTGTAGGGGTACTGCATATCAATGACATCAAAAGTGACGTCCTTGGTCGCCACGTTGTCATCCTGGCCGAAGGAGACCTGTAAACATATTTGACCCAACGCCAATAGGGGCTGACCTCCGAAGCCCTGCAACGGGATTCGTGAGGGGCCTAGGCGGCTCCAAGGGATCGCCATCTGGTCGAAGGCCTGTGCAAACAAGACGTTCGCGGAGCTGCCCCCATCAACCAGGACGCGCCGGACATCACACCCAGCGACCGCGACCTGGATGACTAGGGGATCCTGATGGGGGAACTCCACGCCTTCAACGTCGGCAGGCGTGAAGGTGATTGCGTGCTGCGCCCAATCTGGCGGCGCCTGAGCTGGGTATGCCGCCACGTGGTGTAGCCTCCGCACGTAGGCTTTGCGCTGTCGCGCCGAGGTAAACTCCAAGGAGGAACCGCCGGAGATGACATTGATGACCCTGCGCGGGGCGTCCTCAAGGGTATGAATCCGCAGGGGGCTTTCTTGGGGCTGCTGCACCTGAGCTTGTATCCGACGGAGGCCCTCCTGAGGCTGCGGCTCCTGATCGCAAATCCTCAGGGGGCCGTCCGGTGGCTGCTGAACGTGCGCTACGACGGGTGAGCGCGTCTGAGATCCCTGTCTCTAGCGACGCTTTGGCGAAGTGCTGCGATGGTGGTGCAGGAGCGGGTATCATGATTGCCTTAACCATGCACCTCGCACCACTGTGGGCGTTGTTGGTCGTCGTACTCCGCGCGAGCCCAACCATCGCGACCCTGGCCTCGGCCTCACCCCCGACCTCGTCGGGCCCGAGCCCCGCGGTTAGCAGGGGCGTTATCCTAGGAGCCGGCCTCAATGTCAAAGACGTACTGGGCTCATCGGGACGTCTGACGGACGCGCTGGGGCTTGTCGACCGGCATGCCCTTATGCCGGGAGGTGTCCTTCGACATCTCCTGTCGGCGCTTGCTCCGCAAGGAAGTTGCTTGCGATGGGTCGGCGTTCTTCGCGACGCTTCCCACTGGGTTGACGTCGGCTTCGTTGTCCTGGCACCGCTTCGCGTCTTCTTCCACCCGAGCATATTCCTCCATCTTGTCGAAGAGTTTCGCCACTGTCTTGATCGGCTTGCGCACGTTATATTCGGCCAGTGGCCCCGAGCGAAGACCCTGCACCGCTGCATTGATTATTGTTGTCTCGTTAACATCTTTGACCTAGCAGCAGACCTTCGTGAAGCGTTTGAAATACTCGCGGAGCCTTTCCGATGGTTGTTGCTTGATAGCGAAGAGTTGATCCGCGTCTACACGCTCGATGTAGTTCTCTTGGAAGTTGTTATAGAGGCGGTCGCGTACCTGCTCCCATGCGTATATGGAGTTCGGCTCTATGGTAAAGAACCATGAGAGTGTCACTCCCTGTAACGCGAGCGGGAGCCCTTTCGCCTAGGTGGTGTCGTCCCCGCCTGCCGCCTCAATGGTGGTCTCGTACACGCACACGAACTCTCGGGGGTCCGTGTCGCCTTTGTACGATGTAACGGAGCTGGGAAATTTGAAATCCTCCGGCCACGCTACTTGCTGCAGGCCCGGCGATAGCGGGATTCGGGTTCAGCGTCGTGAGCGGGCGCGGCCGAAGTTGGGGCGTCGCGGCTATCCGCCCTCTCGGGCACAGGTTCCGGCGCGACCACCGGTGGGGGCGGCTGACTCCGAGCCTCTTGCATGCTCCGTACTGCCCCCCTGAGATCCGCCAACTCCCGCTGGAGCGTGCTAAGGGCTAGCACCAGGGCATTCTCCGTGGCGGGCGTAGATGGGGCGACGGGCGCACCTGGTTGCGCAGTCGAGGTTGTCGCGGCCGCTGCTTGTGCTCTTAGGCTGCTCCTCCCATCCGCTTGGTGGAGTTCAGTGCCGATGGTGGGGCCCGTGTTGCCGGTGGGGCCGCTTGGCACTTTCGCACCGGGTGTAGAGGCGGTGGTCGCGCCTCGACGGTCGTCGAGGCTACCACTCCCTAGCACCCGGCCGGTGTCGTCAAGGTTACTTGTCGCGCCAATGGCGGGTTGGGGTGCAACGAGCGGGTTGGGGTCGATCGTCGCGCCAATGGCAGTGGGGTCGATGGCGTCGGTGGTGGCGGGGTCGAAGTCGTCGATGGTGGCAGGGTCAATGGCGTCGGAGTTAGCGGGGTCAATGGCGTCGGAGTTGGCGGGGTCGATGGCGTCGATGGTCGCGCCATGAGCATCGTCATTTTCTTCCCCGATCGTCGATGCCAAAGCTCTGGTGCTGACGCAGGGCCTCGCCGCGGCCGCTTCCTTCTTGCCGCCGATGACGAAGCTTTTTTCGGTGCCATCCTTCTTCTTGCGGTCTTGAGGTTTGCTTCCGTCGTCCCCACGGACGGCGCCAACTGTTGTGGCTACAGACCAAACAGAGAGAGAGTATGATAGTGGAGAGTTAAGTGAACTGTTGTAGGGTGGCCCCCACCTGAACCCAGCTAGCCTGTATCGATAGGTTGCGAAGCTGCGAGGAATCCTTGTAGGCTCTGTATAAAGTACATATATATACCATGCTTGGACAGACCAAGAGGTCATTCGCTCACCTAACTCCCCACTACCATACCTCTCTCTCTGTTTGGTCTGTAACCACAACAGCTTGGCGCCGTCCGTGGGGCGGGCGCGAGCGAAGCCTCGTGGATGGCACGGAAAAAGCTTCATCATCGGCGGCGACAAAGGAGGGAGCGGCGGGGCCCAGCGTCGGCACTGGGCCTTGGCGTTGGCGGCGCGCGCAAAACAACGAGATTCGTCGGCGGCGTCCTACCCGCCATCGTCGACGCGGGCGATCGACTCCTGCCCCACCATCGTCGACGCGGCGATCGACTCCTGCCCCGCCATCGTCGACGCGGCGATCGACTCCTACCCCGCCGTAAATCGACGCGGCGATCGACTCCTACCCCGCCGTCGTCGACGCGGCGATCGACTCCTACCCCGCCATCGCCGACGCGGCGATCGACGTCCTGCCCGCCTCGGCCGCACGGGTCAGGGCCAACGCCCTGCTGTCGGCGCTCGACACGCTCCGGCGCGAGTTGGCAGATCTTCGTGCAACCGTGTGGGCCATGCAAGAGCAACCGAGCCCGCCCAACCTGAGAACTATAGCACCGAGGAACGTTCGCAGCTGCCGCACCGCGTGCCCCTGCAGGTTCAGGTTATCAGCGTCATCTCTGGGGGTTCCTCGGTGGGGACCTCGCAGCGTTCACGACCCGGTGCAGCCTAGGGTGAGGTCACTTTTGCGCTTGCGGATGCTCGGGGCGTGGAGTTTCCCCACCACGACCCTCTGCTCATCCGCACGGGCATCGAGGGGTGCGATGTCAGGCGCGTCCTTATTGATGGAGGTAGCTCGGCGAATGTGCTTTTCGCGGAGGTTCTCGGCCGCATGGGGATTCCTCGCAGCCGACTGCGGCCATCAGGGACCCCGTTGTACGGCTTCGGGGGCCAGCAACTAGTCACCGTGGGCCAAATATGTCTCCGAGTTTCCTTTTTTCAAGGCAACAACGTCAGGAGCGAGGACGCCATATTCGATGTCGCGGACACCCCAAGCCCGTACAACGCCATTCTAGGCCGCCCCGCCCTTGTCTCCTTTGGAGCGGTCCCGCACTATGGCTTCTTGTGTTTGAAGCTCCTGGGCCCGCAGGGCGTCATCACCGTCCATGGTAGTCAGGACCTCGCCCGACGCTTGGAGCTTACGAGCCCCTGCCACACGATGCATATGCTCACCGGCAAGCTCAAGGCGGCCACCCCATCCGCCCCGGGATGGACCCCTAAGCCTCGACCGGAAGGCGGCATCAAAAGGGTCCCCCTCCGGGTCGACGGCCACGTCGTCTCCGTCGGCGAAAGCCTCCCTTCAGAGGTGGAGCAGCAATTACTTCAGGTCCTCCGGAACAACGTTGATATCTTCGCATGGTCCCCGGAGGACATCAAGAGAGTGCACCGCTCTCTCATCGAGCATGCTTTGGCGGTCCGTTCGGACGCTAAGCCGGTCAGGCAACGGCTTCGGCGTATGTCTGCCGACCGGCAACAAGTGGCCAAGGTGGAAGTAGCGAAGCTCATGCAGGCAGGGGTCATTCGCGAGGTCCAGCACCCAGAGTGGTTGGCCAACCCGGTATTGGTCAAGAAAGCCAGTGGTGCCTGGCGCATGTGCATCGACTTCACCGCCCTCAACAAGGCGTGCGGGATGACTACCCCTACCGGCGCATCGACTAACCGGTCGACGCCACGCCATTTGTGAACTCATGAGCTTCCTGAACGCCTAGTCCGGATATCATCAAATTCACATGGCCAAGGAAGACGAAGAAAAAACTAGCTTCATCACCCCGATAGGAACATACTGCTTTGTCAGGATGCCCTTCGGCTTGAAAAATGCTGGTGCAACTTTCACACGCCTCATTGCGCTGGCATTGACCTCCCAGTTGGGGAGAAATGTGGAGGCATACGTCGACGACGTGGTCGTCAAAACCAAGCAGTTGGCCGTTCATAGCCAGGACCTACAAGAGACCTTCAACAACCTCCGGAAGGCGGGCGTCAAGCTCAACCCGGACAAATGTGTATTTGGTGTGCGCGCCGGCAAGCTTCTGGGCTTCCTGGTGTCGGGGCGCGGCATACAGGCCAACCCTGACAAGATCGACGCGATCCTCGCTATGGAACCGCCCAAAACAACAAGGGAGGTTCAGCGACTCGCTGGCCGAATGGCTGCTTTGAGCCGATTTTTATCTCGAGCGGCGGAGCGGGGCCTGCCCTTCTTCAAAACCCTCCGCAGTTGTGATGGCTTTCGCTGGGACAGCGATTGCGCTAGCGCCTTCGACGACCTCAAGCGGCACCTCGCAAGTTTACCCACTCTGGTCGCCCCGGCACCAGAGGCTCCCCTCCTGCTTTACCTCGCCGCCTCGACAACAGCAGCCAGCGCCATCCTAGTCCTCGAAGAAGGCGCTCGTCAACGCCCCGTGTACTTCGTCTCCGAAGCCCTGCAAGGCGCCAAGACACGATACACGGAGCTTGAGAAGCTGGCTTACGCGCTGGTCATGGCCTCCAGGAAACTCCGACACTACTTTCTTGCCCATCCAATTACCGTGCCGTCCTCGTTCCCCCTGGCGGAAATGTTGCACAATAAAGAAGCCACAGGGCGCATCGGTAAGTGGGTAGCTGAGCTCGCCCCTTTTTCACTAACATATGCCTCGCGCACAGCAATCAAGTCCCAGATCCTGGCGGACTTCCTCGCGGAGTGGACCCCCTCGGCCCAGCACGTCCAGCAGCTAGAGGACCCGGTGTGGACGCTCCACACCGACGGAGCTTACGACGTCTCCGACGGAGCTTACTGTCTGTTGTACTCGGCTCGCCTTGCATTTCCCGCCACCAACAACACCGCCGAGTACGAGGCGCTCCTCTTTGGCCTCGCGAAGCTCAAAGCTTTGGGCGCGCGACGAGTCCTCGTGCGCACGGACTCACGGTTGGTGGCAGGCCAGGTGGACAAGTCGTACCAAGCGAAGGATCCCGACCTCGCCAAGTATCTCGCAGCGGTGCAAGCAAAGGAGCGGCACTTCTTGGGTGTCACCGTCAAGGCTATCCCCCGTGCGGAGAATGAGCAGGCTGACGCCCTCGCGAAGGCCGCCAGCCAGCAACTCCCCATCCCCGAAGGGGCGTTCTACGAAGTGCTACCCGCGGCGGCCATCGCGCAAGACAATCGCGACGCAGCCCTCGTCCACCAGATCGCTCCGCAGGCCGATTGGTGACAGCCTGTGTACGCTTTCTTGCAGGGCATCGCCGAGCCCGACGACCCCACGGAGCTCCGTCGCCTACAGTGCCGCGCTAGAGCCTTCCAGGTGCTTGACGGAGTTCTCTATAAGAGAGGGGTCTGCGCACCGCTTTTGCGATGCCTCGCGCGAGGAAGGCAAGCACCTCCTCGCGGAAATTCATGTAGGGCTCTGTGGCTCGCACCTGGCGCCAAGATCGCTCGTCGGTAAGGCATTCCGGCAGGGCTTCTACTGGCCAACCGCCATCGCTGATGCCCAAGACCTCGTGCACCGGTGTCAGGGCTACCAATGGATGGGCCGGGTCGTTCATTGACCCCCGGCTGAGCTTAACCCCATCCCCCCGTATGGCCGTTGGCGCGGTGGGGTGTCAACATAGTGGGCCCGCTTCCCCGCGCTCCAGGAGATTTGCGCTTCGTAGTGGTCACCCTGGAGTACTTCTCCCGATGGCCAGAGGCTGCGGCCCTGGCCAAGGTAACCTCGGCAGCCGTACAGCGATTTCTTTGGCAGAACATCATATGCCGCTTCGGGGTGCCCAGGGAGACCATCGCCGACAATGGCCTACAGTTTGACTCCTCTCAGTTCAAGGAGTTCTGCAGCGACATGGGCATCACGCTCCGGTTCGCCTCGGTCGCGCACCCACAATCTAACGGTGCGGTCGAGCGAGCAAATGGCGCCATCTCCGCTGGGATCAAAAAGCGCCTCGTTGGGCTGCCAAAAGGCACCTGGCCGGGCGAACTCCACAGCGTCCTCTGGTCCCTCCGCACGACGGTGACGCGCCCGACGGGGTTCACACCGTTCAAGCTCCTCTTTGGTACGCGGCCGTGGCGCTGAAGAGCTGCAGGCGGCTCACGGCGGTCCTCGCCTGGCGCCGCACGAGCGAGCGCCACCTCTCCCTCGACCTCCTTGACGGGGCCCGGGTGAATGCTAACCGGCACGTTGCAAAGTACGCACGGCAGATGGTCCGCATGCGCGCCCGCTCGGTGCATCCACGAGAATTCCAGCCGGGGGACCTTGTCCTCTGGCTGACGTTGCACGCAGACACGGTGGGCAAGCTGGAATCCAAGTGGGAGGGCCCGTAGATCGTTGCAGAGGCGTTGCAGCGAGGGGCTTACCGCCTCACCACACTCGAAGGGCAGGCGTTCCGTCACACGTGGAACGCGGACAGGTTGCGTAGGTACTACGTTTAACTGTACGCTTACTTGCCTACTGTAATGCACTCGCTCGTTCAGACGCGCGTTTAATAAAGTCGGTCCCACACTGACTATTCCATCCGCCTCCGCACGTACTCTACGGAGTATAAATAAGACGTAGCGAAGAGGTCCGCCTCCGCACGCACTCTACGGAGTATAAATAAGACGTAGCGAAGAGGTCGCCTCGCACGCACTCTCGGAGTATAAATAAGACGCAGCAGGGGACGCCTGCGCGCACTCTGAGTATAAACAAGACGCGGATGTTTTCCTGCGCACTCACGAGTATAAACAAGTCGCGGATGTCCGCGCGTTGGTGTACCCTCGGAGCTTACCTAAGGCGTGGTTGATTGTCCCACGCGCGCTCGGAGTACAAACTAGACGTGGATGTTTTCCTGCGCACTCTCACGAGTATAAACAAGTCACGGATGTCCCGCGCGCGCGTTGGCGTACCCTCCGGAGCTTACCTAAGATGTGGTTGATTGTCCCATGCACGCTCCGGAGTACAAACTAGACGTGGATGTTTTCCTGCGCTCTCACGAGTATAAACAAGTCGTGGATGTCCCGCGCGCGCTTGCGTACCCTCGAAGCTTACCTAAGGCGTGGTTGATTGTCCCACGACGCGCCGAGTACAAACTAGGCGTGGATGTTTTCCTGCGCACTCTCATCGAGTATAAACAAGTCGCGGATGTCCCGCGCGCGCGTTGGCGTACCCTCCGGAGCATACCTAAGTCGTGGTTGATCGTCCCACGCACGCTCCGGAGTACAAACTACAGGTGGACGTCTTCCGCACGCGTTCCAGGCCCAACCCCTGCTCGTCCTCAGCACCACACAGCGCACCAGAGGCTTGTCTCGTGCGCGGCGCGCCTTGCGTCTACTCCAACTAGGCGCCAGGCTCGCTGCCACCGCTCGAAGGGTAGGGGCGGAGCGCGCGTCTACTCCAACTGGCGCCACCCGCTCGCGCCACCGCTTCGAAGGCGGGGGCGGAGCGCGCGCGTCTACTTCCAACTAGGCGCCAGGCTCGCGCCACCGCCGGAAGAAGCGAGGACGGAGCGCGCGTCTACTCCAACTGGCGCCAGCTCCGCTGCCACCGCTTCGGAAGGGCAGGGGACGGAGCGCGCGCGTCTACTCCAACTAGGTGCCAGCTCCGCTGCCACCGCTTCGGAAGGGCAAGGGACGGAGTGCGCGCGTCTACTCCAACTAGGCGCCAGCTCCGCTGCCACCGGTTCGGAAGGGCAGGGGACGGAGCGCGCGCGTCTACTCCAACTAGGCGCCAGCTCCGCTGCTACCGCTTCGGAAGGGTAGGGGCCGGAGCGCGCGCGTCTACTCCAACCGGGTGCCAGCTCCGCTGCCACCGCTTTGGAAGGGTGGGGGACAGAGCGTGCGCGCGCGTCTACCTTGCGTATGTCATGTGTGTTGGCTTCCTCGCCGCCACTTCAACCACAGCGCATTATCACTAAAGTACAAGCAGGGACGACGGATAAAGAGACGCCAGAACCTCCCGTGATTAACGGTCAACTGCGCAAGCAGCGTACAAGCTATTAAGCACCCGGCAAAACGGCCCTTTATTCCCGCAGCAAAAAACAGTAGACAATGAAGGCCACAGTAGCGGCGCAACCACCGGCTCAAGCATCATCCTGAGGATCGGCGCCGTCATCGATACGACGACGAGCTTCCTCCAACCACTGAAGGAAGTCACCTTCCTGCAACAAGGTTCGCCGCAACAGCACCTTGGCCGCTTCCTCTCCAAGAGGGCTCCAGATCCGCTCGTAGAAGTTCTGGACGGCGGGCATGGTGGCCCGAATCGCGCTGGCACCAGACTCCCGTCCCGCCCGGTTAGGTTCGGGGCACCATTTCGCCACATGCTCGCATCCCCGAGCGTGGAGTATGGCAAGGGCGAGGCATGCACTGCCGAAGCCGCAATGGTCGCCAAAGGCTTTTGCACCTTGAAGCGCCAGGCCTGAGCCTTCCTCAATTCTCGCCAGCGACTGCGTCGCGTCCGCGGCGTCGTGCGTAACGACCGGCACAACCACGGAAAGGCCTCGGAGAGCCTCCTCCAAGGACCCCATGGCCCTCCACGTCGCCGCGGACGCGCCGTCCAGCGCCCGATCCCTCTCCTCCAGAGCCATGGTAAGCCGGGTTTTCTCCTCCTCCAGCACGCCGATTCGCTCAAGCAAGCCAGCGCGCTCCTCCACCGCGGCGAGTTGGCCTTCTTCGGCAGCATGTTGCGCCACCATCGCCGCCCGAACTTCCGCCTCCAGCAGACAAAGGCGCTCGTCCTTCACGGCGTGCGCCTGCGTCGGCAGCGCGATTGTTCCTCAGCGCCCTCGCTCGCGAGGCGCGCCTCATCAGGCCGCCCGAGGGCGACGCCTAATAGCGGCAACACATGCCCATTTAGCATGACCATAGTTAACAGCGTAATGACGGGCTCGGTGCTTACCTTCATCCCGCCGCGCCAACGCAAGGGCGAAAGATCCCACCGCCGCGGCAGCGAGCCCGTCGATCCAGCTTCCGTCCTCGCATTCCGCGCCCCGTCGAGCAGAGTGCCTGCAGCGGCGGGCGAACGGCTCGAAACGGCGAGCCTCGGGAGCCCCGTGACGGCGCCAGGCACTAGCGCCGCATCCTGCGCAGCGTCACCACCGCCTTCGCAGATGCCTCCACTGCTCGACCCTTGGAATCGCCCAGGTGACTTCCCCTCTCCTGATGTCGACGATGGCATGAGCGAGCAAATGGGGGACAGCCTCGCGAAGTCGTGGGGGGAAAAGGAGTTACGCCTACCTCCGTCACCCTCCACTAAAGCATGGAGAGGTGTCGGCTCAGCCCCCGCCTGGGAAGCGGTGGCCACCCCCTCGGTCGGAGCGGTCTCCTCGCCGAACCCCAGGTCCCCGCCAACCGCGCCCGCCACCATGAACTTCCCCCCATGCGAAGGCGACACCGTCGACGCCACTGGGAACCCGCGAGGCACACTCGACCGCCACGGTATTTCTTGTTGATCGAGCAGCAACACGTCCCACAACGACCGCGTGGGCGATAACGCCAAGCCTTCGCCGCCCCGCCACGCACAAGTGGGGCAGCGGCCGGTCCGCCGCCCGCCGGCGCGGCGACGGCGGTGCGAACCAAGTCTCGCCGGCCGCACGCAGCGCGCGTCTCACCTTCACCGACATCGCTGCCAAGGCCCCCCTCACCGCCGCCCATCACGATCGGCTGGGGCGGCGTGACCTCTGGCTGTCATGGTCTCGACCCACCGCCCGGTCACGCCGCCGCCCGCAGACACACCGCCACCACGATGGGCGGGCCAGAAACAGCAGCTTTCGATCGTGATCCTCGCCGCCGGGGAGACGCCCCCGTTTCGCCGGCCCCATCGCGACGGCAGACCGGACTCCCATCCGGCACTGCGCGTTCCGGAACAGCGAGGCCGAGGAGTTCGCACACCCGGTTTATTCGGCCTAGCCCCGCAGGCCCGGTCGCCGCCTCACGCAGGGCGTGCTCCTTCCGCGTATACGGCCCCAAGAAGACCTCGACAGCCTCCTCAGCCTCTTTCAACGAGAGCACTGCATGACAAGCGAGGTCTCATTCACAATATACTCATGTATGCGTATGCAGCACATACTTAAAACACATACCACGACTGGAGGTCTTCTGCAACGACGACACCGCTGGCCGGCTGCCGTCCGGCCGGATATCGCCTTTCCGGTATCGCCACTGCCCGAGGAGCGGAGACACCCCGTACATGGTGAATTCTTCGGCAAGATCGCGCATGTTAAACCGGAGGGCCACGCCGGCAAGTCTTCGCGCCTGCCACTCATCGTCGCTCCGCGATTCGGCCCGGGGCGCGCTTGAAAACTATCGGTGACCGACAATGCAATGCACTCTTCTTTGGGTGTCACACGGTAGTAGAACCACTGCCGCAGCCACCCTTCCCACTTCTCCTTCGTCGCGGAGCGGGACTACGTTCGCGAGCCCGACCTCACCACAGGCGAACACTCACGGTTGGACGGCGCCCCTCCTTCGACCTTCTTCTACCGGGCAACGCGCATCATGAAGCGAGGCGAGCAGGCTCGCGAGGATGACACCTTCCGCCTGCGCCCAAGCAAACACCGCCAAGCGAACTATGGCGTTCGGGGTCAACTGCGCCAATTCTAGTCCGTAAGCCTTCAGGACCTCACCAACAAATAGCGTCGACGGCATTCGGAGCCCAGCCTCGAAGAACGCGGAGAAGACAATTGCCGTCGCCCGCGGTGGGGCTCCACCTCGTCATGAGCCGGCAGGCGCGCTCCGTCGCACTCCGCTATCTTCTTCTCCCGCACTAGGGCTTCGAGCGTCTCCTCCGTTGCCAGGCTCCGCCCTAGTACCCCAGAACAAAGACCTTGCGCGCTCTCGGTCGCGTCGTATCGCTTGCGGACTTGCAGCGGCTTGCGAGCCACCAGGGAGAATGCCGCCGCTGGCAGCGTCGCGCTGATTCGGCCTGATGAGGCACTACCGCTGCGCCGGCGATCGGAATCTCCACCACTTGTCATTTTTTCCTCTCGCACGTAGGATCGCAGGAGCAGGAGGCGTGTGGATTTCGCGTGGCGGCACCAACCGACCAGACAAGCAAATGCGGGCGAAGGACCCGTCTGGGCGCCGGCCAAGAGCCTTTTATACAGGTCCTCCGCGTCCCCTGACCGGGAACGCAACCGGTCGGGCCGCATCGCTCCGACTCTCCCACGATCGGGGAGCGCAACTGTCGCGGGGCGAATCGACGCGTATCCCGCTCCTCTCGGGAACGTACGCAGCCCTGTCGTCGCCAGACTGCTGACATCCCACGACACGCCAACCATGCAATGCCGCGTGTCCCCTCCCTCGGGACCGTGCGTACGACGGCCGCAGCACGTCCCAGCACTCTTTAATGCTCCGTGCAATGGCCTCGGCCCAAGCGCGAGCCAACCTCATCGACTGGCACGTGGAAAGGCCTGCCCCACCCCGCATCAAGTGCGGTCTCTACGCCGTTCCCCGCACACCCAGCACCCCCGGCCCCGCAAGTTGGCCCCAGCAACAAACGTGGCCCCGAGGGCGGAGCGCTCCGACAACCACCCACGTGTCCACACCCTGCGTCCGAAGGATGCCCCTCCCATGGTTCCGGGAAGCGCAGCGCAAAGGCAGCTTCGCACCAGCGACGCCTTCCGCTCCGCAGCGCAGAAGCACCTTCGCATCAGCGACGCCTTCCGCTCCACAGCGCAGAGGCAGCTTCGCACCAGCGACGCCTTTCGCTCCGCAGCGCAGAGGACCTCTGCATCAACGACGCCTTCCACTCCGCATCGCAGAGGCAGCTTCGCACCAGCGACGCCTTTCGCTCCACAGAGCAGAAGCACCTCCGCATCAGCGACGTCTTCCGCTCCGCAGCGCAGAGGCAGCTTCGCACCAGCGACGCCTTTCGCTCCGCAGCGCAGAAGCACCTCTGCATCAGCGACGTCTTCCGCTCCGCAGCGCAGAAGCGGCTCCGCATCAGCGACACCTTCCGCTGCGCAGCGCACAAGCGGCTACGCATCAGCGACGCCTTCCGCTCCGCAGCGTAAAGGCAGCTTCGCACCAGCGACGCCTTCCGCTCCGCAGCGCAAAGGCAGCTTCGCACCAGCGACGCCTTTCGCTCCGCAGCGCAGAAGCACCTCCGCACCAGCGATGTCTTCCGCTCCGCAGCGCAGAAGCGGCTCCGCATCAGCGACGCCTTCCGCTCCGCAGGCGTAAAGCGGCCGCACGGCGACTCATACCTTTCCGCAGCGCGGCGCTCGCACCAGCGACGCCTTCCGCTCCGCAGCGTAAAGGCAGCTTCGCACCAGCGACGCCTTCCGCTCCGCAGCGCAAAGGCAGCTTCGCACCAGCGACGCCTTCCGCTCCGCAGCGCAGAAGCACCTCCGCATCAGGGACGCCTTCCGCTTCGCAGCGCGAAAACAGCTCCGCACCAGCCGAGGTCTTCGGCTCCACACCATAACGCGTCAACGCCGGCTCCGCTGCAGACCCCAACCCCCCGTCTCCAGGAAGCCAGACATACCTTCACGCAACAAACAACTCTCAACTACAACCACGCAACGTCACAGGCCACGGGGACGGAGGGGGCCAAAGGACTCGGCAACATGGCTTTGGCCTGTGAAGCCCATCCCCATGAGAGGCTCCTGTTGTAGGGTGGCCCCCACCTGAACCCAGCTAGCCTGTATCGATAGGTTGCGAAGCTGCGAGGTATCCTTGTAGGCTCTGTGTAAAGTACATATATATACCATTCTTGGACAGACCAAGAGGTCATTCGCTCACCTAACTCCCCACTACCATACCTCTCTCTCTGTTTGGTCTGTAACCACAACATGAACAAATGACCTCTTCTTTTCCCAAGGACTGGTCACATACATAAGTACTCTCCAATGGTACAGAGTGATATTACAATCGTAACCTTTCCCGGAGCCCCTCACCGAGGACAAGCTACGTCATTTACATGATTTACAACCTTCTCTGCAGGCTAGCTGGGTTTAGGTGGGGGCCACCCCTACAACACTTCCCTTTCCCTTTCCTCCTCTAACCTGCTCTCACCCAGCACGCCTTGTCGCCAGCGCCGCGACATGACCCGTGGTTTCCTTCTCTCTTCCCCGGCGCTAGCCTTCTTCATGTTAGCTTCACCACCCCTGGTTTTAGCTATCGCATTCGAGCCAGCTCGAGATGGCATCGGCATTGATATCCCACTACCTTAATGCTACCAGCGCTAGGCTTACGCATTCCCCTACCCAGCCCTGCCACCCCTTCACTCAGCTCCACCCCGGGGCCTCGCCGTCGCTAGCTCAAGTGCACCAAGTGGAGCCATTACCGCGCATGCCTTAACTCTTAGCCAATGCTCCCCACTTCATCTCCTCTTCTATAAATTCACGGTCAATTCCTGATTGCACCTCAAACATCTTTCCGCTCTAGCCTCCAAACTCAAATTCACTGCCGCTGAGAGCTATTTTGGCCGTCGCCGTCGCCAGCCCTCTCCAGAGTATTTCAAGAGGCATTAACTCTTCCCCTAAGCTTCTCTTACTCTCTTAACGCTTCCATGAGGCCTAATTGAACTCTTTTCCTCTGCACCTTGCCAGAGCCCATTTCTCCCACAACTTTAGCCATTTCCCCTCGTTGGCGACTCCGACCACCACCCAAAAATTCCATTCACCGGAAGCTTCCTCGCCATACGGTGAAGACAACCCTAGCACCAATTTGGAGTTCCGCTACCCTCTCTTCCGCGATATCGATCACCTACCTCCGCCATTCGAGCTCACCATTGCTAGCCTGCCTTAGGCCTCCCCAAACCCTGTTTCCTTTACCGTTGAGTTACTATCATTCCCTAGTAGCCCCCCTCTTGTTTATATTGAATTCCAGTTTTTTATATCGACCACTACACATCTCCCATGTTCCACCATAGCCCATGGCCGCTGCCGACCGCCACCACCAAATTTGTTGACAGGACTAGGCCCGAATATGTATTTAGGCCTAATCTTTCCATTTTTGTAATGCTTACATTCGGTCACCGCCCCTATCGCTAGCAACGAGCCCTTTCATTACCGACGAAAAGGGCGAGAACCCGGTGTTGACGAAGAAAGCCGTTCGGATAGTCCGAACATTCTTCCATAGACAATTGGATGGTTCGAATGACCCTTTGTTGATTGGATGGTTCGTGTCTCTTAGCAGTTTGAACATTTTTTAGAGCAATTGGACAGTTCGAACGACTCTTCATAAGATCGAATGGCTTTGCCCGTCTCAGCTATTCGGACGATCCGAACTTTCCCACAGAAGGTCGGATGGTCTGAAACACTGATTAGATGGCTACGCTCGTCTCGGCCATTCAGACGGTCCGAACTTTCCCATGGAAGGCCGGATGGTCCAAAATGTTGATTGGACTGTCCGAACACCCCAACCATTTGGACAATTTGAACTTAAACTACGTAGACCCACATGTCAGAGAGAGAACTCTCTCTCCTCTATTTATTTTGGGGGTTTTTCCAAAAAGCTCGTTCTCCCTCGTCGTAAACTGGAATTTAGTGAGACTTGTTTCTAAAATTCAAGCTCTTTTTATTTGTTGTTGTTTTGTTCAGTTTGTAATTCATTTGAATTTTATATGGATATTTATTTGTTCTCTTGTGTGTTTGTTTCCTTTTGACGTCTCCCTTCGAGTAGAGTTCGAGGATGCCCCCGACCCGCAAGTTGATGCTCCGCAAGACCCGCATGACCTCCCAACCTGAGACCTAAGCTTGTCAGTATTTTGATCATATGTTTCATTCAAATTATGTTTATTTAAACTTATTCAAAATGCATGCACTATTTCTTGTACAAACATATGTTATTGGTAAGTTAGCTATTACCCAGATTGTTAAATTAGCACTCTATAGCTACGATTTCTTTGGTAACTTCATATGCCCATAATCCTTGTCGCCATAGGTGCTATATCTAAACAGAAATAGTTATAAATATTAAGTAAAAGCCATGCTGGTTGAGTCAAAACCAGGGGAGTAGCTACCCTAAATATCATCCTTGAAACATAAAATCTTGTTTTGGGGCAGTCATGGGATGTAGATGACTGATACTTTGTTACAACTTATCTTATGCTTCTCAAAACCTTAAACTTGCTACACCGTCTAGGCGGATGGTAAGACGATAACTTATGGTTTGTGGTAAGCACCACCCAGACAAATTAAGGACTTAATCCTGTGATTTCCTCTTTGTGTAAAACAATACAACGACAAGAAGGCAAAGTGTAGGCATGGCTAATTAATTTGTATTGCCAGTAGGGGAAAGCGCTGTTGGAGTGACCCATGAGTCATGGTTCTGGTTTAAGCCGTCATAGACACGGGTCATGTTGTTGGTTTAAGCCATCATGTGGCACAAGAGGGGTTCTGGGTGGGGCGAATACAGCTTTCCCCTAGATGAAACCTTAGTGGGTGCAATCCTTCGCTAGATGCATTGTAAAGGTCATATGGTAATCCTTTTGATCCACATGTTGAAGGAAGCATGCGAAATATAGCAATTGGGTTGTCTCTTATGGGTAAAGATATACAATCTCTGTAGAGTAGAAACTGTTCGAACAGTCGTGCCCACGGTGAAGGGCAGACATGGGAACCTCCTCATGTTAGTTCTATTTCCAAACCTTTGCGGGTGGGAGAAAATAAACTGAAGGGATGTACTTCGATTCTAAATTTTCCTAGAGGGATGTATTCCAGCGATGTTAATTAAGGTGGATGTAATCTAATAATCAAAAGCTTTGGTATTGATGGATGGAACCATGTAACTGGTGGATGGAACCTACACTGCTATACTTATTGCATTAGTGAAGTATAAAGCAATTTTTGATGAAATGCTAGGTTGTAGGAATTTTTACTAATGGTATTTACAAACATGGCTTTATGCAAAATAAAAGAAACCGAGTCACCATTGATTAAGCCTTGCATCTTATATAATTGCATTTTGTATGTTGGCTCATGGAGCACGGTTGTGTGTGCTCACCCTTGCTCTCAACTCACCAGAATTTGAGAACCATGATCAATACGCCTTCTTCGAGATTCAAGACCACAACGGAGGCTAAGACGATGGCAACTAGACATATAACTTAGTAGCCTAGTCTCTCCTCACAGTCTAGTCGACCACACTAAATCTCTCCTCACAGTCTAATCGACCACACTAACTTATGAGTGGGTGCAATATTGGTTAGAGCCTAATCAATATCGGTTCCACTTAGGTTGTCCTAGTCGCTACCTGTCAAGAGATGTGCTTTTCAGTAACAACTTTGGCCTGACAGCCCCTTATGTAAAACTAATCCTAATGTGGATTATTTAAACTCTAGTATGTAATATTGTTATGATTTGTATCGTGTATGAGATGAATCGGTCATTTATCTGTGAAGCACTATCTACTGATCCAGGGAATAGTGTAGAGCAATCATAGAGGATTCGGATTTGCTAAAATTCAAGTCCGATAGGGCTGGTGTCAAAGCATACGACTGTAGGGTATCTTAGTTACATTGGTCATTATTAGACTAGAGTCCTATTTTAAATCTAAAGGAAAACTTTTTTTATAAAAATATAACTTACTACTTACTTCACTTACAATTCCTAGATCTTTACTCTTCTATACTCTCTTTATTATTTTATCTGATCTAACCACTTGTTTCAAAATTATAGATGGTTGTTTCATCTTCAACTGCCTCCTAGGACTTTCTATCTCATTCGGAAATAGAGGGAGAGTTTGAGGGGTTATTACGCCAGCTGCTGCAGTACTTCTACTACGATCGGTAGCCCATTTTCAGGGGGTGCATGATGTGGGTCTAGGACCTAGAGGTCTGGACCATGGAGGCCTTTCTCTACACCAGGGAGGGAGGAGTCGACCCCACATTGTCCCCACAGTCCACCCCAAGAGCCATTGCTCGGACGTTGTACAGGATGCGACCCAGTTTGCATCAGCCCGGCTGGTGCAGGTGCACGAGGTTGAGCTGGTACAGTTCTCGTTTTACTTTGTCCTGATCCTCCGCGCGAGTGGTCCCGAGCCTGACCCTCTGGACGCTTTGGTGGACAACCCGAGGCTGTCCCACCAGGTGTTGCTGACACGGGCCTTGGTCGACTCCTACAGTCAAGCGCTTCAAAAGATCGGCCAGCTCCGCGTGTTGCTGACGTCTAGCTACCAACACTCAGATACCCTTCGAATCCAGCTAGCTGGGATGGACACCGCCCTCGCCTTCTTCGAGTGGGAGTGGATCATCGCGGAGACCAAGCTTGAGCGCCCTCGATCTCAGGCAGAGTACACTGCAGTGTCGCTAACCTACACTCCATCATCGCCTATCCGAGTCCCAACACCACTACCATCGGCAGCAGCAACAGCACCAATGTTACCAACACTAGTACCAGTCCTGGTGTCAACCAATTGGATCCTACCCCTACTTGCCCCCACCGCTCGAGGCCCCGCATCGACCAGCTTCACAGGACCCCGCTCCTGGCTCACAGCTCATAAGAGCGTGCACCCACCCCCTGGTTTTTTAGTAACAGATGCCAGGGGACCCAGCAAGGGTCTCCGCCATTCTAGTTCACCGACTAGCTCCAGTTCCCCGCATCGACGATGACTCACACAAAGTTGGCCGTAGCCACTCCCGCTCCCCAGGGTGTTCCACCTATGGGGGTGACACCCTGAGCAAGAGTAGTTAGATAGGGTAGGTTAGGTGGTAGTGCTTGCTAGTCATATTTTGGGCCAAGCAAGCACTCTTTTGTTTATTTCTTTTGTACCATTCCCTAGACATTGTATGAATCGGGTCTTGACTCGGTAAAAGCCTATAAGCTTCACTCGAAGTCATGTAACCCCCTTTTGTAATGAATTAGTTTAAAGATCATGATTTTTATTGCATCGCTTGTCTGGTTTAATTGGATCTTTTGCTATGTCACTAGAGGGCTAGTGAACCCTCCTATATATATATATACACTTCCCTCCCTTTGTTTTAACATCCTATTTGGTTGTAGATGGCACCAAGGAGAGTCGTTGTTAGAGGCGAAGGCTGTGGAAGAGGTCAAGGTCATAGACAAAACTTGCCCCCTCCACCACCCGAGCCCCCAATGATGGCCCAAATTGTGGCCCAACAGACTCAAATACTTCATGTTATGTTGGCCAATCAGCAAGCAGGGTCAGCAAATAGAAGCTCCAAGTTGGCATACTTCCTAAGAACCTGACCCCTAACCTTTTTCTTCAGCCAATGAACCGTTGGAAGCAGAAGATTGGCTGCGCGATACAGAGAAGAAACTTCGCCTTTCCCACTGCACAAATGAAGATAAGGCTGACTTTGCCACCCACCAACTCAAGGACAACGCCGCAGCATGGTGGGAAAACTTCCTTGAGTTTCGCAGTAAGAACAAGTCTTCAGATGATGAGACTAAATAGGATGAAGAGGAGGAGGTAGCCGAGACTCCAGTGGAAGGAGCCCAACAAGGAGGGCAGTAAGAGCAAGTCAATGCAGCAACAGAAGAAGCAAAAGAAGAGAAAGAAGAGGAAGTAGCACCATCAAGAGCCACCATCTCGTGGGCCGAATTCAAGGACGTCTTCTGGCAGAATTTTGTGCCTACAAGGATAATGAGAATGAAAAAGAATGAGTTCTGAACCTTGAAGCAAGAGAATATGACAGATGAATTCGTAGCAGATGAAGCAGAGAAGATTGACCACTTCCTAGAAGGAATGCAAGAAGAAATGAGGGTGCTGCTACGACTATGGCACTGATCACGATGATAGCGAGGAGGAAACAGTTCGTCGGAGGATGATTGACTGCTTCCATTGGACTGATTCAACTCTACTTCTACTGTATTGCGCGATTGTGTTCACATCATTTTTTATCAATCTCTTTGACAACAATCAGTAGTATCCGGATGAAACCATTTCTCCCTTTGTTTCCGTATGTACATACTACCATTTGGTTTCAGAATATTTGATTTCGTATATACATACCTCCATTCAGTTTGAGGCCATTTAGTATCAGGCCATATATATACACCTAGGTTTCAGGCCATTTGTTTCATACGTACTTATTTCGATTCAGCTTGATGCCATTTAGTATCAGGCCATATACAAAAAACAATGCCAATTTCTTTCCATTAAGTTCTCATGATGGGGAGTATGCGTAAACCGATTATCTCAAATGGCAGACATCACCTAGGTTTCCATGGTACACAATGCAACTACTGCTACCATGAGGAGATGAGAGATTTACGGCACTAATTACTGTAGCCGGTACTGCACATGCATCTTTGTTGCACGTCTATATTTACAACGGGTTTCTGCCATCAAGGGTCTGTTTTGAACTCTTGGGAGTTATAGGTCAACCCAATAACCCAAGTGATCTATTGGTATTTTGAGATAGATGGACGGTAGATACCATGGGTGTAACTACACCTAGGTGTAGTGTGTGTGTCTATATATATATATATATATATATATATATATATATATATATATATATATATATATATATATATATATATATATATATATATATATATAGGAAAAATACTTTCTACACTCAGGTGTAATTACACCCACCTCGGTAGTCGTAGCTGAGGGCCGCGGAGATCCCGAGGAGAGGCAGTACGCTAAGACGCGTAGATCCCGAAAGCCTCTAACAAGTGAACCCGAAGTCGCGTGGCCGAGTAAGTCGTCAAGAGAGCGCAGTAAGTGGCATAAATCGTTGTCTGGGCTAGCTTGTTAGGAGTCTAGGTTGATCGCAATCAAGGGTTTACCCTGTCGTTGTCTGGAAACCGTCTTTCTAAGGCTGATCTTAATTGTGGGTTTAGCCCTGCCGTTGGTCCAAAAGAGTTCCTACCTATCCATTCTCCTTTATCTACGTATAAGATGTCTTGGTTAGCAAGGTCTCTAGGTGTAACTGACAAATCAGAAGCCTCTAGCGGTAACAATAGGTCTATCAAAACGATGTCAGTTAAGAATGCTTCGTCTGTTTGCTTTGAAGATTTAGAGCAAAGTATTGCAAACTGGAAAGTACCCAAAGTAAATATTAAGGATATATATCATATAGGCACGTTTGTTTTAAGGTCTGATTATTATATTAAAACTATAGAAAAATCCCTTTCTATTAGTTCCCTACATGAAACTTTGCACTCCTTTCTGAAAAGGAAATCAATCGTATAAAAGCAAAACCTCAGTATCATTATCTACATTTCGGTTTGGTTCAAGTTGCTATCCGATCCTTATCTCGAAAAGGTTTAAATACTTCTGTGTTGGCTTGTCTAAGAGATTGCAAAAATAAAAGATTTAATGATTCCCTGCTAGGAATGGTTGAAGCCAGTCTTAGTAATGGTCCAGTGTTCTTTAACACATTCCCCGACTTTTCTGTATCTCTTTCTGATCCAAATATCCACAAGGTCTTGTCTCTAAGCTTACAAACATCTGGCTTTGATCTTGAACCTGGAAGTGAAAACATTTCAGTAACCTATAGGATCTGTTTCAAAGCCATGACCACCTTAGCCCCTTGTGCAAAGCAAAATACGCCAAAAGGATTATCCACTCTCCTCCAAGCCAATCCTAGAAATCATATTATCACTCCAAAAACCTTGAATTGGGACAAGATAACCCTTCCTGAGAAGTGGATTCTTCCCCAAGCAATAGAACCAAAGATCACCCAGCAAGATAACATTTTCCTCAAAAAGAATGACCTTCGTTCAGTCTAGATCCTCTGTTAGTCTCGACAATAGACCTGTTTTAAAGCCAAACAAAATTGTCTATGCAACCTATGAGGATAATTCGTATGAGCCCTCAATCTCAGATTTTGAGATCAATGTTATAGAGGAAGTTGAAGAAAATCAAAGATTTGTGATCAATTCTGTCTATGAGATAGAGAAAGATCAAGAGTTTGAAATAGATAAGGACCTCCTTAAGAAAGAACTTGATCTTCCCAAAAATAAGGAAAAACTTGAAAGATATTACAAAAATGTAGACAATCCTTATATCAAAAGAATAAGAGAAGTTTGGTACAAAGACATGAAAGAGCAAAAAAGACATACCTTCTTCTTTGAATGGTATGAGAAGAGTCACAACAAATATTTTGAAGAGTTCTTCAAACCAAAGAAAAAACCACAGTCTGATTTGGAAGAATTAACGTCTGAATTAGAAAACCTCAAATCCGAACTAGAAAACCTCAAATCTGAATTACAAGCTCTCAAATCAGATCAAGAAAATCAAGCTCTCCAATCAGATCAAGAAAATTTGAATGTCATCAAAAAGGTTTCAAAAGATTGGAAGACTTCCAGTGGAAAGATTGAGGAATCTGTCCATCCGCCCTTCGAGTCTATCCAACTTCCAGAAAATGCTAAGTGAGAAAGTGTAAAAGCATCTCCAATAAAAAGTATTTCCAAAAACACTTTTGGTGAGCCTGTTCTAGTAGAACATGTGAGTCACCTGGTGGAACAGCAAAATTATGCAAACATATCGACTCTTGGACAGCAAACGGATCGCATCGAGAACATCCTTTTGGAAGGAGTCAAGACTGCCAAGCCTGAGGTAAAGATAAATTATCCCTTCAATTCGCAATATGAATCATCTAGTTCTCAGTCCATTGTTCCTTTGTTTACCCCACAAATAATAGGTTCCAACATAAAACTTGGGAAACAAAAGGCAATAGGATTATCCATATCCAAAGATCCGATTAGTGAGTTAACCAACAAACTGAATAGTTTGAAGGTAGCCAAAAACATCAATCAAATTTCTGATGAAGAAAATAATGATGAGATCAATAAGATCTTCAAATCTGCAACTCATACTGCTAGGACAAGAAATTATTATCCTAGACCAACCTTCGCTGATCTACAGTTTGAAGAGATGCCTCAGATCAGTAATATGACATACTTTAATGGCAAAGAAATTGTGGAATGGAATTTAGATGGATATACAGAATATCAAATCTTTACTCTTTGCCATCAAATGATTATGTATGCTAATGCTTGCATAGCTAGTGGTAATCCAGAAAGAGAAGCAGCCTTAATGATTGTTGTGGGATTCTCTGGTCAATTGAGAGGCTGGTGGGATCACTACTTGGATACTGATCAGAAGCAAGCAATTATTGATGCAGTCAAGATTGATGAAAATGGAAGCCCCATAGTCCAGGTAGATGTGCATGGAAATCCTATCGGTAACATTTCGGATGCCCTGACTACTTTGATTTACAACATAGTCTATCATTTTGCTGGAAATTATCAAGATGTCTATGAGAAAAATAGAGAACAATTGATAAATCTAAGGTGTAAGACTATGTCAGATTTTAGGTGGTACAAAGATACTTTTCTTTCAAAATTATATACACTACCTGATCCTAATCAAGAATTCTGGAAAGAAAAATATATATCTGGTCTACCTCCCTTATTTGCTGAAAAAGTTAGAAACTCTTTGAGAAAAGATGGACAAGGGAGTATAAATTATCAATATCTGGATATAGGAAAAATCACCCAAAAAATACAATTGGTAGGCGCTGAACTGTGTAATGACCTTAACATCAAAGAACAACTCAAAAGACAAAAGGCCATTGGAAAAAAGGAAATGGGAGATTTTTGCTATCAATTTGGCTTTGAAGACCCACATGAAAGAAAAAATAAAGCAAAGTATGTCAAAAGACTTAGGAAAAGTCATGTTCATAATAAGAAAGAGGCATACTACATCAAGAGAAAAAGACATAAAAAACCTCTTAAAAAGGAAAATCAGTCAAAAGAAATCGTATGCTATAAATGTGGTCTAAAAGGACATATAGCAAGCAGATGCTTGAAAGCCAAAGTTAAAAAGAAAATCCAAGCCTTATTAGAATCAGAAACTGAAGATATTAGAGAAAGATTAGGAGAAATCCTAAACAATATTGACAATGAATCCAGCTCTGGAAATGAATCTGAATCAGAAGTAAATCATTGCGAAAATAGTATATGTTCTTGTTGTGAGCAAGATGCCTCTGAAGATATCTCTGATGAAAATGTCCTAGTCCTCACGGACTTAGAACAATTCGTATTAGACACCTTTGGTACGGTGCAAAATCCAAGAGAAAAGGAAGCCATCTTGGAAAAATTCCTGTCAAGGATCAAAACCAATAAGGATAAGTTAGTCAAAGATATCCAACACAAGAAGTACTTCTCCATAGATGAAGTCTTTCGGAGAGTAGAAAATCATAAAAAGATGAACAAACAATTAGGATTAAATGATCTACTTCAAGAACAAAATTATGTGAAAGAAGAATTGCGAGATCTCAAAAGGAGAGTTCAAATATTGGAAATTCAAAAAACAAATCCAATCCTTCAAAATAATCAAGAAGAAGTTGCAAGTGAATCTGAAGAAAAATCAATCTCTCAAAATAATCAAGAAGGAGTTGTAGACTCAATAGAAACATATTTCAAGCAAAAATGGTACGTAGATATTACGTATGAACTTCCTGATGAATTTCGTTTCAAACACAAAACTCTAATTGACTCAGGAGCCGATGTAAATTGTATTCGGGAAGGAATCATCCCTTTCAAATATTTCCAAAAATCCACTCATAAAATCCATGGTGCTGATGGAAACCCTCTCGCGGTAAACTACAAAATTCCTGAAATAGATATTTGTATTTCTGGTGTTTGCATCAAGACTTCCTTTTTGCTTGTGAAAAATATAAACCAAGGAGTCATTTTAGGAACACCATTCTTATCAATAATTCGTCCTTTTCTTGTAACAAAAGATAGTATCAAATTCAATATTATGGGAGATGCGTCTCAGCGTACCGCCGCTCCTCGGGATCTCCGCGCCCTCGCCTCGACTCGCACCCCTCTCCCCGAGAAGATGGCTTGGGGAGCTCGGCCCACCGGATGGCTCTGATACCAGCAGGGGACCCAGGCGATGACTTAGGGATCTGGTCGCTACAATGGAGGATAGAATGGCTTCGGGTGTGCAGATGAAGGACAGAGTTAGGATGATATGCAGGGATGCGGAATGATATTGACAATGATATGCAGATATATTAAACAGAATGATATGCAGTATGATATTATACAATATGATATGCAAATAATATAAAGAACATAAATAGTAAATAAGAACTTAAACAGTAAGTAAGAACATAAATAGTAAAAGTAAGAACATATGCAGAACTGAATATAATACAGAATGGTAAAACAGGTGCACAAAGAAAGATAACTTAAGAACGTAAGTAAATAACAGAATGTAAGAACACAAAGAAAATAAAAATGAAGAATATATAGAACTTAGAGCATATATATATACTTATAGAACAGAAATAAAGAAGAACATAAACTTAGAACAGAATGTAAAGAACTTATATTATATATACATATAGAACAGAAATAAAGGACAGAAAGGAAATAAAGAAGAACGTAAATAAAGACTGAATGGTAAGAACACAAAGGAAATAAAACTTAGAATATATACTTATAACATAGAACAGAATGTAAGAACTGAAAGTAAAGGACAGAATAAAGAAGACATAATTAAAAACAGAATATAAAGAGATCTGAGAAGAAAATCGTTCTGGCGTTCATTCATATACCTTTGATAAACAGAAGGTGGAACCTTCTGATAAGTACACCAGAAACTAGATACAAGTTTTAGTTTTTACAAGCCTACACACTTATATTTTACAAGATTACACACTCTGACTCAAGGTTGAGTCTTTATTCTACAACTACTACCTATTTACATTGGAGTAGTGGAGTAGTGGAGAGGAAGTGGAGTATTTGGTGGAGATGAGGCCTTGAAGGCCTCAACTATGGTGCCACTAGTGGAGGAGCACTTGGTTAGAGCTTGAGTTCTTGTGAGCTTCACTCGTGTGGTGTGTGTTGTGGTGTGTTGTGTGTCCAGGCTTCATGCCCCTTATATAGGGGTGGCAGGTCTTCCGGATAAGCATGGACGTGGCCGCTCTCGAGGATAAGGATGGACGTGGCCACTCTTCAGGATAAGCATGGGTAGGGGTCCCCATGATGACGCCTTCTGGCCGTCGATATTATGCTTCATGATGGCTCTTTAGACTCTAAGAAGAATATTCGCTATGATTGCCAGACTTTATTCTGTCTGCAATAGTTCAGATTTCATCTACAATAGTAGATAGTACTTCCATTATTGTTCGGTGAATACTTTCTGTCAGGGAATATTCGGGACGAACAATTATGGGTCTTCATAGTCATCATCTACTATCATTGGTGCAGAGGATGTGCCTTCAACTTCGTCTGGTTGAATTGATTCATACCAATCTAGCATTCTTCGGTACTCTTGACGAATTAGCAAGTCTTCACCATAATCTGGCTTTATTAGGCGTCCAACACCTTTGTGTAGGATTCCATAATTTCCTCCGCAGAATATTTTCATGATCTTATTTTGGAAAACCATCTGGTAGGTGGTGTCTAGATAAATGCTGTCTTCGATTTCCATAGCTTCTTTAAACCATCGCCATTTATCATGGTTCATGTTGTGGGAGAAGAGTTCTTTTTGTTCTTCTGTTAGAATGCCAATTCTTCCGGATAGGAAGAAGAAGCTCCCTTTAAGAATATAGACATCATGCATTGCCGGCCTGATTGGTTGCTCAAATCTTGGAGGGGTAGAATAGAAAATAATCTTGTATCTTCCTCCGAGAAATGCCAATCTTTTACAAGCTTCTTTTATTGCAATACCGAGATCAGATAGAAGAATCTGATCTAGTGTGCCATATATGATATAGACTAATCCTTGGTCTATAATACTTTGGAGAGAAATATCTTTATGGGTATGTGTCTGTAAGTCTTTGAAGAGTTTGAGGTCTATTTCTGCCCTCAATATCATATATTTGTGGTGAGGCTGGATAATTATTCTCTCATCAAAGTGGAGGAGTGGAAATGTGTGAACATTGATTCTGATGCTAGGATTAATCTCTCTTCCCTCATATAGGTCAAGGAAGTATTTTTGGAGTTCTGTGAATATTCTCATTTGCCTCTCTTGGTATTTTTTCCAAATTAATTCTAAAATGTCTGGCCCTAGGCAGGACAATGTTTGCTGGGTTTTGAAGCTTAATCTGAAAGTGAGGATCTCATAAGTAATTTTGCTGAAGGGAACTCTCATAATGTTTTCCTCTCTTCTCTTTTGTTTTTTGTGGCTACATGCAGTATCGTGGTCTGGTTCTGATAATGCATTGGTTTTGATTTGTGGAAATGCTTTGAGTAGTTCTCTTATATCTATGCAGTTTGTGGATGCGTATATTTGTCTCTTGATAGAGTCATTGTTTGGCAAGCTTGTATTTAGGCTTGACATATTTGGTGATCTGATATCTAAATCTGATTTTTTTTTTGAATAATCTGATGGTCTCATTTCAAGACCTAAAATCTTTGAACCATCTGATGATACTTTTGAATCTATTGACGATCCCATACCAGGATCCAATATTTTTGAAGTATCTGGTGGCCTGATATTCAGACCTGATATTATTGATGATCTTATTGATCTGATACCCAGATCTAATACATCTGAATTGCCCGGTGATCTATTATCCAGATCCAATATCTTGGAATTTTTTGAAGATCTGTAATCTAATATCTTTGCTAATTTTTCTTTGATATGATAATCTGGATATATCAGTCCAGGAGCTCCTTTCGAGAGCTTATAATCTGATGGTTTTGCCCATTGTCCTTTGGGCATCATATGATTGAAGTAATAGGCCAGCCCATTTAATGCATGAGCCTTTTCTTTATTACTCTTCGCTTGCCAGAGTAAGTTGAGCAAACCTTGTTGTAATTCTGTAGAATGAAAATTATGATTGAAGCGCTCAGGATTCCCCTCCCGTAGTTGGGGTAATTTCCAAGAGCTCATCTGGGTAAACCAGTCATATCTTGACTGGGACATTGTTTCCCTGTGACAAAGCAGCTGGCCATGTTAGTTGATGATCATAAGATAAATCTTTACATATGGCCTTGCCTATATGATGTTGATCATGGAGAAACGTGCAACAAGATGTTTTGAAGTGCAACCAACAATCATATGTATTGTCTAACCAGCATTTTATTTCCTTGGATGATACTTTGTCAAGGCTATCAAGTTTTATGGCTTTTTGATCATGATATTCATGTAGCTTCCAACCATTTTCAGAATGGAGTGGACACTCATGCATGCACTTTCTTGACTTTAGATAATATTTCATGCACTTTCTTGGCTTTGGATGGTGCATTGCTTCATCCCCAAGTAGTGCTTTGAATACTAGCCTATAATGCCATGAGTAGCTAGACTTTGGAAGGTCAATGAGTCTGAAAATAGGAGCATGTGTATACCAATATGACATAGAATGACTCATATTATTGATAGCAAAGGGTTCATGGCAGTTTGTAGCATAACTTTGAGCATGTGTGTGCCAAGGTGACATGGAATGGCTTATATAATTGATGGCAAATGGTTCATGGCAGCTCATAGCATGGCTTTGATGGCTCCAACGTACATGATGGTGGCTTACAAGTTGAAACTTACCATGATCCTGAATTTTGGCTGATATTCTTTCAACCGAAATATTATTAACGACACTCTTTTTACCCGAGACGATATCAATAAGCTGACTTACCAGGGTTTCTTCGGGTTTAGAGCAGAAATTCAATTATATCTCATCTCCCATAATATTGAATTTGATACTATCTTTTGTTACAAGAAAAGGACGAATTATTGATAAGAATGGTGTTCCTAAAATGACTCCTTGGTTTAGATTTTTTACAAGCAAAAAGGAAGTCTTGGTGAAAACACCAGAAATACAAATATCTATTTCAGGAATTTTGTAGTTTACCGCGAGAGGGTTTCCATCAGCACCATGGATTTTATGAGTGGATTTTTGGAAATATTTGAAAGGGATGATTCCTTCCCAAATACAATTTACATCGGCTCCTGAGTCAATTAGAGTTTTGTGTTTGAAATGAAATTCATCAGGAAGTTCATACGTAATATCTACGTACCATTTTTGCTTGAAATAAGTTTCTATTGAGTCTACAACTCCTTGATTATTTTGAGAGGTTGATTCTTCTGCAGATTCATTTGCTACTTCTTCTTGATTATTTCGAAGGATTGGCTTTGAATGTTGAATTTCCAATATTTGAATTCTCCTTCTGAGGTCTCGCAATTCTTCTTTCATATAATTTTGTTCTTGAAGAAGATCATTTAATTCTACTTGTTTGTTCATCTTCTTATGATTTTCTACTCTCCGAAAGACTTCATCTCTGGAGAAGTACTTCTTGTGTTGGATATCTTTGACTAACTTTTCCTTATTGGTTTTGATCCTTGATAGGAATTTTTCCAAGATGGCCTCCTTTTCTCTTGGATTTTGCACCGTATCAAAGGTGTCTAATACAAATTGTTCTAAGTCCGTGAGGACTAGTACATTTTCATCAGAGATATCTTCAGAGGCATCTTGCTCACAACAAGAACATATACTATTCTCACAATGATTTACTTCTGATTCAGATTCATTTCCAGAGCTAAATTCATTGTCAATATTGTTTAGGATTTCTCCTAATCTTTCTCTAATATCTTCAGTTTCTGATTCTAATAGGGCTTGGATTTCTTTTTTAACTTTGGCTTTCAAGCATCTGCTTGCTATATGTCCTTTTAGACCACATTTATAGCATACGATTTCTTTTGACTGATTTTCCTTTTTAAGAGGTTTTTTGTGTCTTTTCCTCTTGATGTAGTATGCCTCCTTCTTATTATGAACATGACTTTTCTTAAGTCTTTTGACATACTTTGCTTTATTTCTTCTTTCATGTGGGTCTTCAAAGCCAACTTGGTAGCAAAAATCTCCCATTTCCTTTTTTCCAATAGCCTTTTGTTTTTTAAGTTGTTCCTTGATTTTAAGGTCATTACACAGTTCAGCGCCTACCAATTGTATTTTTTGGGTGATTTTGCCTATATCTAGATATTGATAATTTATACTCCTTTGTCCTTCTTTTCTCAAAGAGTTTCTAACTTTCTCAGCAAATAAGGGAGGTAGACCAGATATATATTTTTCTTTCCAGAATTCTTGATTAGGATCAGGTAGTGTATATAATTTTGAAAGAAAAGTATCCTTGTACCACCTAAAATCTGACATAGTCTTACACCTTAGATTTATCAATTGTTCTCTATTTTTCTCATAGATATCTTGATAATTTTCAGCAAAATGATAGACTATGTTGTAAATCAAAGTAGTCAGGGCATCCGAAATGTTACCGATAGGATTTCCATGCACATCTACCCGGACTATGGGGCTTCCATTTTCATCAATCTTGACTGCATCAATAATTGCTTGCTTCTGATCAGTATCCAAGTAGTGATCCCACCAGCCTCTCAATTGACCAGAGAATCCCACAACAATCATTGAGGCCGCTTCTCTTTCTGGATTACCACTAGCTATGCAAGTATTAGCATACATAATCATTTGATGGCAAAGGGTAAATATTTGATATTCTGTGTATCCATCTAAATTCCATTCCACAATTTCTTTGCCATTAAAGTATGTCATATTACTGATCTGAGGCATCTCTTCGAACTGTAGATCAGCGAATGTTGGTCTAGGATAATAATTTCTTGTCCTAGCAGTATAAGTAGCAGATTTGAAGATCTTATTGATCTCATCATTATTTTCTTCATCAAAGATTTGATTGACATTTTCTGCTACCTTCAAATTATTCAGTTTGTTGGTTAACTCACTAACCAGATCTTTGGATATGGATGATCCTATTGCCTTTTGTTTCCCAAGTTTTATGTTGGAACCAATTATTTGTGGGGTAAACAAAGGAACAATGGACTGAGAACTAGATGATTCATATTGCGAATTGAAGGGATAATTTATCTTTACCTCAGGCTTGGCAGTCTTGACACCTTCCAAGAGGATGTTCTCGATGCGATCCGTTTGCTGTCCAAGAGTCTGTAAAGATATGTTTGCATAATTTTGTTGTTCCACTAGGTGACTCACATGTTCTACTCGAACAGGCTCACCAAAAGTGTTTTTGGAAATATTTTTTATTGGAGATGCTTTTACGCTTTCTCCCTTAGCATTCTCTGGTAGTTGGATAGACTCAAAGGGCGGATGGACAGATTCCTCAATCTTTCCACCGGAAGTCTTCCAATCTTTGAAACCTTTTTGATGACATTCAAATTTTCTTGATCTGATTTGAGAGCTTGCAATTCAAATTTCAGTTTTTCTAAATCAAACCTTAATTGCTTTTTTGATTTGAGAGTTTCTAGTTCGGATTTGAGGTTTTCTAATCCAGACGTTAATTCTTCCAAATCAGACTGTGGTTTTTTCTTTGGTTTGAAGAACTCTTCAAAATATTTGATGTGGCTTTTCTCATACCATTCAAAGAAGAAGATATGTCTTTTTTGCTTTTTCATTTCTTTGCACCAAACTTCTCTTATTCTTTTGATATAAAGATTGTCTACATTTTTGTAATATCTTTCAAGTTTTTCCTTATTTTTGGGAAGATCAAGTTCTTTCTTAAGGAGGTCCTTATCTATTTCAAACTCTTGATCTTCTTCTATGTCATAGACAGAACTGATCTCAAATCTTTGATTTTCTTCAACTTCCTCTATAATATTGACTTCAAAATCTGAGATTGAGGGCTCATACGAATTATCCTCATAGGTTGCATAGACAATTTTGTTTGGCTTTAAAACAGGTCTATTATCAAGACTAACAGAGGATCTAGACTGAACGAAGGTCATTCTTTTTGAGGAAAATGTTATCTCAACATCTCCATCAGGTGTTTTAGCCAAGGATTCTACTTCATTATGTTGGGTGATCTTTGGTTCTATTGCTTGGGGAAGAATCCACTTCTCAGGAAGGGTTATCTTGTCCCAATTCAAGGTTTTTGGAGTGATAATATGATTTCTGGAATTGGCTTGGAGGAGAGTGGATAATCCTTTTGGCGTATTTTGCTTTGCACAAGGGGCTAAGGTGGTCATGGCTTTGAAACAGATCCTATAGGTTACTGAAATGTTTTCACTTCCAGGTTCAAGATCAAAGCCAGATGTTTATAAGCTTAGAGATAAGACCTTGTGGATATTTGGATCAGAAAGAGATACAGAAAAGTCTGGGAATGTGTTAAAGAACACTGGACCATTACTAAGACTGGCCTCAACCATTCCTAGCAGGGAATCATTGAATCTTTTATTTCTGCAATCTCTTAGACAAGCCAACACAGAAGTATTTAAACCTTTTCGAGATAAGGATTGGATAGCAACTTGAACCAAACCGAAATGTAGATAATGATACTGAGGCTTTGCTTTTATACGATTGATTTCCTTTTCAGAAAGGAGATGCAAGGTTTCATGCAAGGAACTAATAGAAAGAAATTTTTCTATAGTTTTAATATAATAATCAGACCTTAAAGCAAACGTGCCTATATGATATATATCCTTAATATTTACTTTGGGTACTTTCCAGTTTGCAATACTTTGCTCTAAATCTTCAAAGCAAACAAACGAAGCATTCTTAACTGACATTGTTTTGATAGACCTATTGTTACCGCTAGAGGCTTCTGATTTGTCAGTTACACCTAGAGACCTTGCTAACCAAGACATCTTATACGTAGAAAAAGGAGAATGGATAGGTAGGAACTCTTTTGGACCAACGGCAGGGCAAATCCCACAATTAAGATCAGCCTTAGATAGACGGTTTCCAGACAACGACAGGGTAAACCCTTGATTGCGATCAACCTAGACTCCTAACAAGCTAGCCTAGACAACGATTTATGCCACTTACTACGCTCTCTTGACGACTTACTCGGCCACGCGACTTCGGGTTCACTTGTTAGAGGCTTTCGGGATCTACGCGTCTCAGCGTACCGCCGCTCCTCGGGATCTCCGCGGCCCTCAGCTACGAGTACCGCACCCGGGTGTAATTACACCCACCTCTCATATACAATCTAAACGAACTTAAAATACTCCTTTATCACTTTGGATATACTCATATATTAATTATAAGATACTTCAATATGAACCACATAAAAAAATTGCAATGGAGTCCCTAGTTTTTAGCGTATTTTGTAAATACCTTCATATACGCATATAAAAAGGAGTATGTCAAAAAAATCTACATACCACCTCTGAAAAATTGTTCATACCACCTAGATGATCTTATATATATATATATATATATATATATATGAAGCATCTTTTCTACACCCGGGTGTAATTACACCCTATATCGTATCTCATACGGTAGGAAGTATCTCATGTAACGGAGGGTATGTATGTACAGTATACGAGTATTTAAGATCATCTAGGTGGTATGAACAATTTTTCAGTGGTAGTATGTAGATTTTTTTGACATACTCCTTTTTATGTGCGTATATGAAGGTATTTACAAAATACGTTAAAAACTATGGACTTTCTTGCAATTTTTTCATGTGGTTCACATTGAAGTATCTTATAATTAATATATGAGTATATCCAAAGTGATAAATGAGTATTTTAAGTTCATTTAGGTGGTATATTAGAGGTGAGTGTAATTATACTCGGGTGTAGAAAGTATTTTTCCTATATATATATATATATATATATATATATATATATATATATATATATATGTTGATAACTCAATCTCACTTACTCTAGCTCTGTGGTATAATACTATTGTTTGCGAATGTGTTTTACAAACAGTTGAACCTAATGCATCAATCCTTATAACATATGACTATATTTTACAAATGTGTTTTGTAAATAGTTGAACTCCATGCATCTATTTCTTGTGGTATAATCTAAGTTTGCAAATATATTTTACAAATTATTGGAGGTTATGCATTATCCCTTAGCATGGTCTAAAATTGCTTGTTGCTATTTTCTTGGACTTAGACCATAGTAGTGACTCTTTGGAAGTTTTTATGCTTTTTGCATTGATCTAATGTATTTAAGATCATACAAATAAATGGGTTGTGTAACCTTCTAAATAAGCCTTCCATAGAGTCCAAGATCACTCAATTTTAACATCGGAGTCAAAAGTTATGACTTTTTTCTGAGTGTCGTCTGAGCTACCACAAGTGGAATTGATATGTTTGATTTAATTTGTGGAGCCGATCCAATTCATTTGAGCTTACCTCAACATGGACTAGGGAAACAGGTAAGTCTTCGAACACCACAATAAAAAGAAATTGTGCCATTGGTTTGTTCTCTTGTTTTCTATCTACATTCAAGCAATTTATATTCATAGAATTAAATTGATTGTTTGTCACCCTAGGATTGTAAATCTTTGACATAGACTTAGGTTGTTGGTGCACTAAGTACAAGTAGTTGATTTAGACCTTAATTGAGAAAAACCTTTTGATTTACACTTTCACATATAAACATCTACTTTGGCCAAAAAAAAATTAAAACTACCTATTCACCCCCCCTCTAGTGGGCCTCCTCGATCTTACAACCTCACGCATGGCAGGAGCATTGAAGGAGCTCCGCAGCATCGAGCCTTACACACCATGACCTCATCCCATCACCATGACATCATCACATCACCAGCTTGCCCTCTGTCTCGCTCTCACATGCTCTCTCCCTTGCTCCCAAAGCTAACCCATGGCTCACACAACTCTCTCTCATCTCCCCTCTATTTAAGCCCCCTTCACACATAAAAACCCTCACCCAAACTCCTCGTTGTCCCCCCTAAGCTCCCGCGCCCTCTTCGTTCTCAGAGAGAAAGGATTTGGTCTTCTTCCTCAGGTTTAGTCGTAAGCTTTACCATCCAATTCCTCACCTATCCATGCCTATTTGCCCTTAGGAAGGCCGAAGCCGTCGACCACGCTACTATGCGCAACACTGCCGCTGACCTCGCCATGTGTTCCCTTCACTCAGGTGAGCTTCGGCCAAAGCCATCATGCCCTTAGTGTTTGCCTTGACCTTCCAGTGCTAATGTGCCCTTTGAATTACCTTATCGTGGCCTAGAGCCACCGGGACACGCTCATCTTCTCCAATGCCAACTAGACTCCTCACCATCACCATTATCATGCCTCGTCCAAAATTACTGTAAGCCGCTCTGCTCCCATGCAGTTCAGCTCAAAGCCGAACTAGTATGCTAGCCATTGGACACTAGAACCAACCACAATACCCTAGCCTCACTTGACCTTTCCTCATCATCGTCGGCCATCGTGGATTGCACAACACGTCATGTAAAACCCCCCGAGCATGATTCCTTTATATTTGCCTAGCTCATAGAGCATGAACCTACCTTTAATTTGAGATGTTAGGGTAGGATTTAGAGAATTCATAGTTGCCGCCCATGCTGGCACCACCTTGCTCAACACTAGCCCCCTTCAACAACCCTAGGTCCTGGAGTTGTGCCCCAAAAACTTTAGGCATCCCCCTAGACCCATTGCACGCTTGGTTCAACCCTATCTGTAAAGGAATTCGTGTAGGCTACGGAAGCAGAAAACAAAACTTTTCTACCGCGCACCCAAGAACATCATGCTAAGGAAGGATCATGGATCGTTACCACTTAGACGCAGCGCAATGCGAAGAAGAATTGGAAACCGATCCAATCACGCCGTCGAGGTAGTAGTGGAAGTAGCCGATCGTCCCGAACAGATCGTCTCTCCACGCACGCCGATCAAGATCGCAACGAGCGCGCCTCCACCGTATCCACACGTCCGGGTCGAACGCCGATCGCGAGTGTACTAGCACTCGTGAGCGCTAAGGTTTGGCTCGGGAGGTGGCGGCTAGGGTTTTGCTAGATGTTAACAGGACGAATCCTCCGCCCCTCGCCTCCATATATATAGACCTCCTCACGTGGGCCTCGTGGACCGCGGCCCAATAGGAGTCTATTCGGATCTCTATCCGAATTGAGCCCATATCCGAATCATATTCGAATTAGTGTTCCAACCCGTTAAGCGTGCGACCCTGTAGGTTCACGTATACTTGGTCGTGACCCGGAAACGCCTTTCCGGTTACCATGTTAATAGCGGCCTCTAGTAGACATATTAACCCCAAAGTATATGTAAAGATCATATCGGCTGAACCTGTAATGTTCTCTCATGTACGAATCCCTTTGCCTCACGATATAGATTGAGCTTAAGGCGAGACCTGTGTCATCCTCTTAATAGCTCAATCACTCTCTCGATTCCGTGATGGATTATAAACTCGTGATTGACTCCTCAATCACCTTGGCATGGCCATGCACTTTCATAATCCATTACATCGAGGGGCCCAGAGATATCTCTCCCATAAGGAGGGGCAATTTCTATCTTGATCATTCACATCCCACTACATGTTTATTGGCAAACCCGAAGACTACTTTTATGACTACCCAGTTACGGAGTAGTGTTTAGTAGTCCCAAAATAAGCTACTACTCATGTTGGGAACCATGATGATCTCAAGTCTAAGGACTCTACATAAACACTACTTGAGACCAACTGATGACACATGGAATCTCTGCAATGTCTCATGGCAGGTCTATCTAACATATGTTCACTAACACATGTCCATATTATTGATTTGGTATCACCATACCATGATCCATGAGACATGATCATCAATCAATACATATGCTGATCTTTGTCTTTGAATCATATTTGTTCCTCATATAATATACGATCAGGGATCATTTAGAAATAGCAACATCTTAGTATTTAAGAGTCTCATGAATAAGTCACATACTCATTGATCAATAATGATGATGTCTATTCCAAGGAACAAAGTAATGTATCATAAAATAGTATGTGATATATACAACATCTCCATGTTGCCTCTAGGGCATATCACTAACAATCTGGGCCTCTATATCATTGCCATCATCTCGCTACCCAGTGCCGCTGCTCACCAATGGTTAGGCACCGTTGCAGTGCACCTCGCCAAGAGTTTCCCCCACCAATAGCTAGATCCTGGCAGGCACAACCCATTTGCCCCTTAGCTGAGCACGCGACCCCTTCCTCACTGCCGGTGAGCACTCCAAGAAGCTTCGCCGTGAGCTTATCCACTTGCTATATTCGGTCTTACTAACTAGTGGGCCTCGCAGATAAGATAATTAAGTAATTTTGTTAACTGTTAATTATGTAATTAGTGTTAGTATGACATGTGGGCCATGTGTATTTAGAAAACCTAATTAACTCTGGTTAAAACATGTGAGTCATTGACATGTGGACCCCACACCCTTAAAACCACCATGTAGACCCAATTCGTGGACCCACTACAAAGGCATGCATGGCATTGGTAAGAGAAGAGCTCAAGGAGAAAGATGGCACATAGTTTGAACAAGGAAGCTCACCAGGGCGGCAATGGCACTATTGGATCGTATGGCGCAATTAGATGGGGGTGAATGATTGCCTCTGCTTTTTTACACTTCGAAAAAGAAATCTCAAAGTAGAAGAAAGCAATCTCGATTTCCGTACATTGATTATGACCACTTGTTCGATTGCTCGCTACGATCACCTTAGCACGTGATCAAAGATGCCCTCTATTTGCAAGGTTCAACCGCTTGATCTCTTTGACCGCTCGAAAACAAGAACCCGATGCTTAGCATTGCATGTAGTTGTACGTTTCAGCTGCTCTGGCAATCACCAGAAATCTTCAACACACAACGAACCAGATTGATTCAAGATGTTCTTTATTGTTGAATTTCCGTAGATTTACAGAGTGCTCTCACAAGCATCCCTAAAAACCCTAGCACAAAAAGCTTTCTCCAAGCCACTCACCAAAAATACGTAGCCTCTACCTGCTTTTATATGCTAGTACCATAAGTCATATCCGACTCAAACACGAACACGAGATCCTATCTCTTCCTCAAATCAAGGGACCCGAAACCCTTCCAAACACGGATTTTTCAATCTCTAAACTTCCTGTTATGGACTCCTTTCATAATGTTTCCGATCATATCACGTGATGAAGCCTCTAGGATCGCACCTCCCGTATCTTCCACGACCACCAACCAGGTCATCCACGATGAACAACTAGGTCAACCATGATCATACGACTTCTCGCTATCCAAAAAGCCGCCTTAAATCCTTGAATATGACTGCTATCACAATGAGTACTCGAAAATCACAAGTACTTAGCAAATCCCATCACTTCGTTCAAAACACTCGGGAATAACATGCATGGCTACTGAGTTCAAAACCAACAAGTACTAACTACTAAGTACCAATCACATACCACAAACCTTCGACAACCAATTGTAATACCTACGACAACCTATCACTGACCACGGTCACGAAACCATGATTATCTTGTACTGAGTCCTTCCGACTTCTGAGTACCAAACCATTCTGACTACCGAGTACTGTTCACCGATCATCGAGTACCTAACTGATACTAAAGCACCAACCACCAATCACCGACCATCATGCACAGCTAGTCATACCGCTGGCCTAATACGAGTACTCAAAGTACTAGAAGATCATAAGAAATGAGGCACATGTACCAGCCATGAAATCTATGAGTACCAACCATAAAGCCTTCGACTACCGAAGGCAACGATAGCAGACTGCAAAGTTTACAACTACGAAAACAAGACTACGAATTCTATAACAGTCCACAATGTCTACGACCATCAATTAGGAAAATCTTCAACTATCAAGTACCAACCAGTAAAGCCTACGACCATTGAAAAGTACTGTAGCTACCACCATGAAGAAGTATTGTAGCTACGACCTTCGACCAGTTGAATGTTACTAACGACTGGTTCATTGTTTGAGATTGAAATCTACGATTATCTACCGTGGTCGAAGCTAGTCGTGGTCGAAGTCGGATGTGGTCAAAGCCAAACATGGTCAGAGTCAGACGTGGTCAAAGCCGAACATGGTCGAAGACTGCCGTGGTCAAAGTCATTGGCTCCTCCGATGCCACTCAAAAGCCATCTGATACTTTGATGTTACTTGAAAGCCGTTCGATGTCACATAGTAGATCGAATTGGTCCGAATATCCTTGAAACGGAGCATTGCCCAATCTCTGTCTTTATTCGACAGCCGTCCGATGTTACTTCAGCGATCAGACTGGTCCGAACATCGTTGAAGCAGAGTGTTATCAGATATCCGTCGCTACTCGACTATTGTCTAATGCCACTTAACCGATTGGACTGGTCCGAACATCATTGAAGTAGAGCATCATCCGATGTCCATCGCTACTCGACAGTCGTCCAATGCCACTTAACCACTGAACCCAAAACTATTCACAGCAGAACAAAAAACCACTTGGAGAAGAAAATAGCCACTCGATTTTGAAACATTCGACTGCAATCGACTAAAACTTTCACAAATGCAAAATCCAAAACAATCCAAATGTCAATTATTCATCATCACTTTATTCACAACCATTCATATGGTCTAACGATCTCCCTCTTGATGAATACATTGACAATACCTCAAAATCTCTCAAATGAATTGCATTTTGAAATAAAAGCAAAATTTACAAATCTCAGCAAACACTCGGCAAAACTCATACAACACCCCTCAACACAAGAGTATTAAATTTCTCCAATTTATTCCCAGTTCCTCTCCCCCTTTCTCTAATTTCTCCTCTTTGACAATGAAATCATCAAGGATTCCAAAGAAAGGATAAGTCTAAAAATGAGCAAAGAAAGTAAACATCTAGAAGCTTTGAGGATTATCCAAATCATTAATTTAAGAGCGTACACAAGCCTTCGTTTTGAGTAGAGCTCTCTAGATCATATAAAATCATATGTCATATAACACTGTCAAAACTTGTCCTTAACATGATTAAGCAATTTATATCAATGACAGATATATCAACAATGATCAAACCAATTATAAAGCGCACAATGAGATATCACAATAAAAAGAGCAAGCCTAAAAGTGAAGCAAACTCTAAGTCCACGTGAGTTAGCAGTCTCATACAGCACCCTATTGTTGTACACTCAAATCTTTAAGCATGTGGCATGCTTGTAGCATATTTCTTTTCATGAAGATAAATATGTAGCAATTTTTTATTAAATGGTGGCATGCTTGAAGCATACTTCTTTTGATTTATGCACTTTTTGTGTTTCTCTTTTATTTAACCATGGCATGCTTGAACCATACATCTTTTCAACTTACCTATTTCTTATTATTTTATAATAACATACCAATTGAATGATCATAAAGAGATTGCAATATGAAACATACTAACCACATAGCCAAGACTTAAAATAAGACACACAATTAAGTTAATCTTTTTAGATGAACATCGCAAAGTGCTATCTACAATCCATCTAGTCAATGTCTTTAGCCATGTCATGTTTTAGTTCAAGTATAGCAATTTAATTATAACCAATCATGATCAAAACTATACAACATATGAGTAAATATGATAAAATGAGTTCTACAACTCATTTGATTTCAATGGCTTGGATTTGATGAATTGTTTGTCAAGAATAATAAACAAAGCTTCCAAAAATTTAAAGACCAAGCCCCCCCTCAGAATAATCCCATAGGATGCAATACACCTAACTCACTTCTTAGCCAAGCAAAATGAGAAGAATAAAGAGGTTTAGTAAAAATATCAGTAACATGTAAATCAAACTCAATGAAGTGCAAAACAACATCTCCCCTTTCCACGTGGTCTTTAAGAAAATAACAGGGAATATTAATGTGTTTAGTTCTTGAATGTCGCACAGAATTTTTAGCAATACTAATTGCACTAGTGTTATCATAGTAAAGTAGAACACTATCCAAGTTTAAACAAAAATCCTTAAGAGTAACTATCATCCAAAGCAATTGAGAGCAACAAGAAGCAGCAACTATATATTCAACCTTAGCTATTGAAAGTGCAACAGACACCTGTTTCCTAAACACCCATCAGATAAGGGATGTGCCTAAAAAGTGACATGTGCCAAAAGTACTCTTCCTATCAATTCTATAACCTCTAAAATCCGCATCTAAAAAAGCTCTAAGGGCAAGACAAGAGAAAGAAGAGTACCATAAATCAAATTGCAAAGTTAACTGAAGATACCTGAAGATTCCCTTTATGGTTTGACGATGTGAAGCAAGTGGGGAAGCTTGAAAGCGAGCACACAAACATATAGCAACGTGTATGTCTAGCCTTGAAGTAGTAAGATACAAAAGAAAGCCAATTATACTTCTGTATTCTCTTTGATTAACAGGCTCTCCATCTTTGTTAGGATCCAACACAGTCGTTGATCCCATGGGTGTAGACATTGGTTTGATTTTCCCTATGTCAAAATGATGTATTAGATCCTTGGTGTACTTAGTCTGATGAACAAAGGTACCCACTTTGATTGCTTGATTTGAAAGCCTAAGAAGAATGTGAGCTCTCCTATCATGCTCATCTCGAATTCTCTACTCATGGTATCTAAAAACTTAGAAACAAGGTATGAGAAGAACCACCAATTATGATATCATCTATATAAATCTGAACAAGTAAAAGATCATTGCCATGCTTAAAAATAGAGTCGTACCATGCTCTGGGTGCTTGTTTTAGACCATATAAAACTTTAGACAATTTGAAAACATGGTTAGGAAACATAGGATTGTCAAAACCAGATGGTTGTTTAACATACACCTCCTCCTCTATATAACTATTAAGAAAGGCACTTTTTACATCCATTTGATACAGTTGAAAACCATTGGATGTGGCAAGTGCTAATAGAATTCTAATGGCTTTTAATCGAGCTACAGGTGCAAAATTTTCACCAAAGTCAAGACCTTCTACCTGGGTGAATCCTTAAGCTACAAGTCTAGCTTTATTTCTAACAACAACCACATCCTCACTTTCTTTATTCTTAAAAACACATTTGGTTCCAATAATATTATGACCATGAGGAGGTGAAACTAATGTCTAGACCATGTTCTACTTAAAATTTTCTAATTCCTCATGCATGGCATTAATCCAAGACTCAACAGATAAAGCATGACTTACATCTTAGGGTTCAAAAGACGAGACAAACACAGAATAAGCATACAAGGCATTGGAGTTATACCTGCTACGAAGAACTCTCTCATTTAACTCACTAATCATTTGATCTGGGGGTGATGTCGTTGAATATGCAAGGGTGCTTGTGTAGTAGTCATAGAAGTAATCGTAGATGTAGTCGTAGTACTCGTTGTGGCATCTGATTTCTGTGTGATTGTATGAGTCATCGTAGAAGAAGTTATAGTAGACGAGGGAGCCTCTTCCTCATGCGTGATTATGGAAATGGTCGTAGAAGTAACGGTCTGACTTGGAAAACCCTTGACGTCATCATCGGAGTTGTAGAAAATGTCATCAAGTGCGTCAAAGGTCTATATCCCTGCATTGTTAGGTCTGGTATCTAGACTAGCCTCATCAAACATGACTTCGTAGGTCTCAACAATTTTATTAGTTTCTAAGTTGAGTACCCAATAACCCCGTGTGAACTGAGTATCCAAGAAAGATGCCATCTGAGGATCTAGATTCAAATTTGTCAAGATTGCCATATTTAAGGATGGAGCATTGACAACCAAACACCCTAAAGTGAGAGATATTAGGGGTACGGCCAAAACAAAACTCATAAGAAGTCTTATGCAACTTAGCACGTAAGAACACTCTATTTGAAATATAGTAGGCAGTCAGAACAGGTTCAGCCCAAAACTTCTTAGGAGTAGAATGTTCATTTAGCATTGTTCTACCCATGTCGACCATTGTACCATTCTTGTGTTCGACCACACCATTCTGTTGTTACACTCAAGCTGATGAAAATTGATGGTCTATACCCTTTTTGGTACAAAATGAAGCAAATGATGTGTTCTTGAATTCCGTTCCATTATCACTTCTAATTTCTCTAAGTGCTCCTGATAAATTATTAGCAAATCTAAGAGTTAACTCTCTAAAGTGACAAAAAGCTTCGTCCTTAGATGCCGATTCATCCTTAGATGCCATAAAATAGACCCAAGAGTATCTAAAATAATCATCAACAATAACAAGAACATACCATATACCTCTAATCAAGTGAACTCTAGATGGCCATACAATGTCTATGTGCAATAATTGATTTGGATAGTCAATCATAACTCGCAAGAGTGGAGGATGAGCCGATGCAACCATCTTACCATGTCAATAGGGCGAATAAACCAGATCCATTGACTTTTCAATCTTAAAACTAGAAATTCCTCTAACAAGATTCAAATTACTGAGCTGAGCAAGATGATTAAAGCCAATGTAACCTAGTCTACGGTGCCAAAAAAACAAATCCTTAGAGTTTGATGACATAAGACACCTAACACCAGAGGACGCTGAGTATGAAAAAAACACCCTTAAACAAGCGACCAACTCGACTTATTTTGCAAACAAGATCACCAGATGAATCTAAGATACACCAAGAATGTTTTTAAAGTTCATCTCAAGATTATCGTCTACCAATTGTAAAACAGAAAGCAAATTATAACTTAACTTACTAACGAGAGCAACATCTTTTCAGATGAACTTGTCATTGACGTGCACGATGCCTTTCACAAGAATTCGTTCTTGAGAGTTGTCCCCAAATGTAATCATCTCATCACCAGAGGCTTGAGTGAGGGAGGAGAACCATCGTGAATCAGAGTCATGTGGCGAGAGCAATCGAAGTTGATTAACTATATGTTCTCCTTTCTCTTGTGACAAGCCTATAGAGCATAGACAGTCGTCAGTATCTTAGTATTGGGTTAGCCAATAGAGATTTAGGTATCCAGTACTGACATACTTGACAAATAGGAGCAAAATCATGCACTGATAAAGATTTAAGTGAAGTATTAGCATTTGACAAATTCTAACCAGTCTATTGCTGAAAAGCATGTTCACCCATGGGGAGGTCTGACCGTCTCAGCAGAGCTTGTCTGACAGCAGATCGGTCGAACTGCATGGAAGATACTGGTCGAAAGTGATCAAACTGATCATGTGAAACTGATCTGGTCATTGACTGGTCTGAACGACCAAAAACCTTTATTGAAAGTTTCTTGAGGAGCTAGTCTGATGGCGAGAGACTACTGGTCGAAAATATTGTTCGACCACTCTGGTCCGACCTTGAGAGCCAACTAGTCAAGTGCTTGGACCATCCACACTGATTCGACCACTGGAAGTAGCTGGTCGAAAACACTTCTTTATCCTGTCTTTCTTCTTTGCTTTGCTTTTCTAAAGCAAAATTGAAGCATGTGACCGTTTTTTACCACAATGAGTGCATTCATACTTGACTTGATGAGTGGTTGTATCAGCCGACTTAATACACTCGGTTCAGTAGAGTATTCTTTTGCAAAACCAGCAAATCTAAAAATTACTTGTTTTCGTTTTGATTCTGCTTTCAATTTTCCTAGTTCGAGTACCTTGACCACTTTAGAAGAATTATTCTTAACATGCCCAATGAAATTAAATCCTAGACTATGATTTTTTTACACTAGTTTTTGACTTCTTTAGAATCATATTCAAATTCTTCTTTTCAAAAGAACATCTCTCTAAAGTGTTTTTAAGGTACTTATTTTCTTCAAGCAGTGTGAGACATGATGAGCACTTAACAGATTCATCTTTAATCTTCTTAGAAGTATTAGATTGAACTAGTTTTCCCTTTTCAGTAAAATCTTTAAGTTGTTTAGTCAATGCTTCAATCTCAGTATTAAGCTTAGGACAATTAGAGTAAAAAGTAGTCTCATGATAAAGCATATGTTGAATAGACTCTTGAGATGGATTAAGCTTAGCCTAAAGTAGATCACACTTAGAGCATGCTTTAGATTGAGTAGAAAAACTAGACTTGAACTTTTCAATCTCATTTCTTGCAAGTTTTAGCTTTTCATCATAAGAGTTATGTGCTAATTTTAATTCATCAAGTTTAGCAGTTACATTACGAAATTTAACCAAGGTTTTTGCATTAATATTTCTTGTAGACTCTAATTCAGAATGTAAAACTTAACACGACTCACAAGACTCATCATTAGGGAGAGAATCTTTAAGTCTATGAATTTCATAATTTAAGTTCTCAACAATAAGATCATGATTCTTAATTTTCTTTTTATATTTCTTGAGCTCCTCTGTCAATCTAAGCACAACACTAGATAAGTCGGTATAAGAAGTTTTTACCTCATCTGGATCGTTGTAGAGATCATCACTATCAAATTCCTCACTGTTTGCCACAAAGCACATTCCGGTGATGTCTACCTCCTTTGCCTTCTTGTCATTATCTTCCCCATTACTTGTAGAGTTAACATCACTTAAATCAATCTCCTGAAGCGCTGAAAGTACCTTGTTGACCACCTTGCAATAGTTATGTTTTTAGCTTGAGGCAGTCTTGAACCGAGGTTGAGAGTTGATGCCTTGTTGTCTTTGACCTCCTTACTCTTAAGTTTGGGGCAGTTAAACTTAATATGGTTAAGTTCACCACATTCATAGCATCTGATAGGACCTCCTCTCCACCTCAATCTGACATTGTTGGTCGCTTTGGTCACACTGTTGGAGAGAAGTACGAGTTGCTCTTCTAGTATCTTCTCCAACTGTTCATCCAAAATCAAGTAGAAGGCAAATAACCCTCGGCCCAACCCATGCACCCGCGTCGCTTCCCCGCCACCTGATCCTCGCTCGCTGCCACGCGTCGGCTATCCCCAACAGCCGCCACGTCCGCCCGCGCTTGCCCTAGCCGCCGCACCCGCGTCGCTTCCCTGCCGCCTGATCCCTTCCGCACTGTCACGCGTCACGCATGTTTTAAATCACCGCCTCCCCTCACCCAGCGTCGCCTCCTCGCCACCGTTCCTTGCCTTTACGTTGAGCGCCACCGTCGTAGTCACACGCGCCAGCACCATCGTCACCGAGAACCCTCGCCGATGTCCTTGCCTGAGCCGCCGTCGCACATCACCACCCCGATGTCGGAGTTCCCACCGCCGCCGCACCCCACATCGGTAAGATCGCCGTTGGAACCCACCGTTGTCCTCACCCGTCACCAGGACCACTCCGCCGCGCGCCATGGTCACCGGAGCCCTTCCGCAACCACGCTCGCCGGACTCCGCACCCCCGCTCCGCCCCTCGGTCGTCGTGCCCGTGTCAGACGCATCCGCGTCGCGTGCCTCGGTCTGCGTGCCAACCCCGCGCCGCGTCTGCTCGCGTCCGCGCCGCGACGCTTCGCAAATCGCGCTGCCACACGTCGCCCATCCAACGGCCTGAGCCTCACATCCCTGCGGTTGTTTCGATGTGAATCTACGGTCGAGATGCCGCCACGCGTCAAAACCTCGGCCGTCAGATCCCGCCACCGCCGCCGCACCCGAGTAGTCCGCGTCAGCCCTAGCCACGTCAGCTGCCACGTCAGCCCTAGTGCCACGTCAGCACCACGTGGCCATGCCACATCAGTGCCACATCAGCAAAATCCAACCCCCGAGTGCCACGTCAGCAGTGCCATGTGTTAGCACCCCGGCGTGCCACGTCAGCCCTAACCTGTCGCATCAGTAGCCCTTTACACTATTCCGTAGACTGGGTCCACCGTGGACTTGCTTTTTCGTGCACCGGGTTCACAACATAGTAGATTTGCCGATTTTTCATAATTTCCTTTAGATTAAATTTTCCGAGAGCCCGTTTTCCTCCGTCCTAGCTCCGATTGACCCCCTTTTTTCTAAATTCATCTAAAATCAAGCTCTAGCTTTTGGTTCTTGTTTCAAGGTTTTTAGAGTTCATTTGCTTATTATTGTATGTGATTTTGTTGTTTCGGTCGTTTTATTTCTCGTTAGATTCCGATTCCGGATGAGCAGGAGCGATGCTAGAAGACCCCGAGTACCTCACTGAGCATAACCAAGGCAAGTCATAACCTTTAATCATGTTAAACCCAGTTTGCAATCTATTATTTAATTATTTTGTTTTACTTTATCCTACATCGTTATTTTAATACAAACCTTTGTACTGGTAGTTATCGTTTCAAATTGAATAATTCCTCCTTGTTATTTTGAATGCCATGATGCCATTGTCATTATAGGTTGAGAAATTTATTAGCGATGCTATGCTAGATGTCACCTAGGTTGTACAACTAGAATGCTTAGTCTCGCTTAATTTACGAAAGGGTTTATCATCGCATGTGAATATTTGACTTAACTTAATGAAATATGGAACCGTGGTTGGTGCCACATTTATTAAAATTTGTGCCATGACATTGGAGTGTCATTGGCGTGATTATACAAACTTGGTTTTTCACTCGGGCGAGTGATCGTGCAGTATAGGGGGAAGTGCAAGTTCACTTCGTGAGATGTGGCAGTCTCGTCCGGGAAGGTTTAAAGACTTAACTTTGTGCGCCATTGATCTGAGTTTTATTGTGCAAACTACATGTCTAGTATTGGATAGACCTGGTTGATTAATTTGGGATGTTTCAATTTCAATCTCGCCATGGTGATGAACATGGTTGCTGATTTCTATGTGACGTAAGGGGGGTGTGATGTGAAACCCTAGCGGACGGGATTGAGTTAGAATTGAACTTTGTAAAGGCTTTGTTGTGATTTCCTTAGGCCAAGGCTAATCACATCGTGTGGGTACAGTTGTGCAACCTCTGCAGAGTGTAAAATTATTTGAAAAGCCATGTCCTCGGTCATGGATAATGCTCGGTGATTTCACACGAGGGTTAGTGATTTCATTTAAACTTGTGATTTATGGGTAGAAAGTGAACGGGCAGTTCACTGTTGTTTTAGTTTTTGGATGGGAGGTTCACAAGTGGTTTAATTTCAATTCTGTTGATTATTTATTTATTATTGTTTTTCTTTAAAGTTCGCTTTCAATCTATTATTATGTTTACTTCAAAATGTCATCTTTATGCAAATTAACTTTTCAGCCCTCCATTGATAAGTCTTGCATATTATATTGCATTCATTTGTTACAAACAACTTACTAAGTTCCAATGTACTCACGGCTTTATGCCTATGTTACTCAGTTGAGGAGGAGGAGTATTACCAGCAGGAGGTATCAGGGGGAGAGTACTTTGACGACTTCACGGATTAGGACTTCGCTCTCCAGTCGATTGCCTGTGGACATGTCGATGGACTATTACGCTTATTTTTTGTATTTTCACTGCTAGTTTTGTTAAGCCCTTCAGGCTAGTGATATTGTAAGCTTAACCATAAGGTTGTACTTTGAATATTTATCGATATTTGAGGTTCTCTTTATTTTAACGTGTATATGGTTGTGATTACATCTATATTTGGCTGTGTACACTAGCGTGATCCTGGACTGGTGTAGTTTACACAGAGAGTCCGAATTTGCATATTCAAGTCTCGACAGTCAACGACGAGAAGAAAAGGAAGAGAAGAAGGCACAGTTTAGGAAAGGCAGTTCCACATGGAGGAAGCCGAAAAGGAGTAGGCGGCCTGGTTGAGGATGGCTCATGGGATGGATTTGGGCCAAAACAAGGTTGGCTGGGCTGTTACGGCCTAAGAGCAAGAAATCGGATTTTTATTTCTTTTAATAGTTGTTTAAATTCAGAAATCAAGTTTTAATTTATAAAACTAGTAAACTAACTTAGAAATTTTTGGAAATTTTTTGGAGAGGCAGTTTAGATTATCTAGAACTCACATAAATTATTCTCATGTTTAGGTCAGGTTTTCATTATTTACATAAAATCATTTTTAGCCATTGAAAATTAAGGAAAAACTTTTCTTTAATGCAAAAAATTTAAAAAAATGCATGGAAACATAGAAGCGATGATTTTGAAAATAATTATATACTTTTTAAAATTTTGGGACATTACAATGCACTTGTGCATATATTTTTGGTTTGTGTATCAAATGAACATAAAACTTTCAAAAAAAAATTCTAGATGTGATCTATAAATTGTGTTGTATCACTCTTCAAGTTTTGAAGTTCAAACATAAAGTATGTTAGAAGAATCAGAAAAGATAAATTTGTTGTGAATAATAACATTTGTCATTTTTTCTTTTTTGTTTTTGATTTATCATTTGTGCACCAGATATCTTCCCCTTATCTTCACTACTCAATTTACAGTGCCCAACAAAAAGAATAACTTGTGTTTACTAAAACATCTGCCATTACTGCGTGGAACATTACAACTTATGTGTTGAACATTTTTTACCCAGAGGAAATTTTTAGGTGGGACACAATTGATAAACTAGTAGAATATTCAAATCAAATGCATGAAATATTTTATTTTGCTTACCGGAACATCTGACCACACCTTGATGAATTCTACTCGTCCTTAATAATGGAATAATCAATTTCGTAAAACTTTAACTTCTCTTCTATGGAACATCTCGTACCTACCCATTTCATTCCAAGTTATTCATTTTTCCACAAAAGAAAGCAAAAAACATCATCAATGAACTGTTTGAATATTCAAACAAAATGCGGGAAACATTAAGTTTCCTCATATAGAAGATCCGGCACCCACCCATTTCATCCTCCTAACTTTCCACTTCCTGAAAAAAAAAAGAAAATTTGTGGAACAACATACACGAACTATTAGAACATTCTGATCAAATGCTCGGAACATTAAGTTTTGTCTCATGGAACATTGGCTCCCACCCATTTTGTTCCACTTTCCACTTTCCCAAAATAAAAAAATTATGAAACAATGTCAAAACTGTTGGAACATTTGGATCAAATTCATGGGACATTATGTTTTCTTGTATGGAACATCTGCCATCCACCGGTTTCATTTCCCTTATCCTTCCACTTTCCCGCAAAAATCAAGAATAGCATAAAAAGGATGTGGCTAGCATGAAATCAAACTAAAAAAAATACAACAAATCAAGTATGAAGTATTAATGGTAAATTTGTATAGTGCAAACAAAAAAACAAATTGAAGAAAAAAAACAGAATTAGTGGCACGTTTCATGAACAGCATACATTTGAATCAAATAAGCCCCCACACAAGTTACTTTCATGCATATGAGATGGTTCATGCCAAGCAAAACCTTGTGTGATATGGAAGTTGCGTGGTATGTGGTTACTAGCCGCGCAAGCAGCACCTATCACCTTCGGTGCAAAGCCTCCTCACTATCGTAGCCACCCTCTTCAATGTCCTCATTCCTCCCTTCTCTCTCACACACGAAGATCTCTATAAATGGAGAAGTATTTGGTCGGTGAGATGAGATGAAATTGGACAAAATTTAATGATGGTTCACGCTCTATGCATAGAACAATGTGTTTGGACGGTGAGATGAGATAGTATTGGACATAATTTGAGAATGCTTCATGCTCTATGAATAGAGCAGTGTGTTTGAACTGTGAGATGAGAAAGGATTGGGCAGAATTTAAGGGTGGTTCATGCGTTTGTGTTGTCGGACGGAAAGTCTTCCGGGATCCATCTGGACGGCGCGTGGGCTATACGATGTTTTCTGGCGGACGAGATAACGAGATCGCCCAGGCTCTCGCCGGGATTGTCACGTGAGCGCACGTGACACTGGATATGGGATTCATTCGGTCACACCACCTACACGGCTACACCCATTAGTCCCGTCTCCTCCCCTCTCCTCTCCTCGAGCTCTCTCATCCAGGCGATGGCGCCCAGCGAGTGAGCGGAACGTGTCGCCCAGCCGACGGCGAGCGCGCGAGGAGGGCCGGCGAGACAGGTGACCGAGCGAGGAGCACCTCGGCGAGAGGCCGGCCGACGGCAACAGCGACGGGATCCCTGCCTCCGCTTCTGCATCTCACTTCCATCACGGATTTCTTCCTCTCCCTCACCTTGGTTGTGTCTTCCTCGCCCAAACGTGAAGGTATGGAACCCGAATCGCTGAAATTACTAGATTATGTAGTTGATCTGCAATGGATGTTGGTAGATCTTGCTCTTGCACATGAGCATTGCTATTCATGGTTATTCCCCATTGCTGTTGATGATCCCAAGTCCGGCGGGTTCTCATGCTCTGCGCGTTAGGTTTTCCCTCTCCCCATGTCGCATCTACCCGTTGGAAATTAGCTATTTAAGGTCATGTCTAGCAATTTTTACTTGGATTTAGCGAGTGTTCAACCGAACAGATCTGGTCCTTGTGTGTAATTTTTAGCTGCTGTTTTGTGTAAAAGACATAGATACGGTCTATGTTTTCTTGTTATTAGTTCAGAATCATCTAGATCTTGTACCTCCACTAATTTTGTGCCTGCTGTTAGTTCGGGGTCATATATATCTTGTTCATGTACTAATTATTTTGCTGGCCGTTAGTTCAAAGTCACCTTGTACCTGTACTAATTTGTTGCTTGCTGTTAGTCTTAGATCACCTAGATCTGATACATGCACCGTACTTTTTCTTGATGATAGGGTTATATCACCTAGAACTAGTTCATCTTTACATAATTTCTAGTTGATTTGTGTGTTTATGACCTCGTTACATTTTACTGCTACCTATTGAAATGTAAGTTTGGTTGGTAGGAAAACAAATAGCATGACTCTTTGTTACTCCAAGCTTCCATGCTAATTTTCACATGTATGTACCAGATGCTAGTTGATATTGTTACCTTTATCTCATGTTAAGCTCCCCGCCTACTTAGAAGCTGATGCTGTTCAATTTTTTTGCAAGCTTATGCTGTGGTTGCCTAGCTTGTGAATGCATCCTTGATTTGTTGTGCTCTCATACTTTTTAGACATTCAAGATTCTTTGCATATTTCTTGTAGCTTCTGATATATGGCATATTTATTTGATTTCTAATCCTTTAACATGATATGGCTGATGCATTAATTTCTGAGCGTATTATCCAAGGTTGATGATGATATGCCACTGGAGGAGCATCCTTAGGATGTGGCAGCCGTGGCATACATCCATATATTGGCTGTATAAATGTGATTGCAATAACAAAGTGTCAACACCATTCTGGTGGCTGGTATAGTTTGGCTATTGGAATGGGGCATTGTTTTTTAACATATAGTTAAACATATATTTAGTTATATGCATTATAAAATGTTTAAAATATTCAAATATCTGCTCATAAATATACAAATAGTTTTAAGGTATTCCTGCTTCAGTCTTTACAAAACGTTCGTACTGCAGTTCTTGGATGAAAAATGCTACGCCTTCAGATGGTTTCTAATCTTTTATGCAACCTACATGTGGGGCAATGTTCTGGATGGTCCACATTTTGTGAGTGATTGATACAACAGTAAATGTGGAAAATGAAAGGAATTCGTGACCAGGAAGCTTTTCCCTTTATTTATGCAAGAGGACAAGGATAATTTGGTTTGGTGGGCCCAATGTTGCGGTTTGGGAAGCGTGAAACTTCCAGAGGGAGGTTGCAAGATGTATCTGAACCGTCCAAGGCCAAAGATCTACAACCACGAATGCCTGGATTTGCCAGTCATATGGATAGTTGGGTGGAGCCACCAAGGGTTTCTCAATGTGGGATTAGGCAAAACAATGGCTCATAAAACATGTGTGACATAAGTGAAATTGAATGGTATTAGCTTCATGGTTCTAAAATTAGGTGTACTATGGTATTAGCTTCATGGTTCTAAAATTAGGTGTACTCGGCCGAGTACTCGCCTGAGTACTAGGACTAGGTCCCTTCACTGAGTACGAGCACTCAAAAACGAGTACATAACCAGTTTTACCGGTATAACCGGGTGAGTAATCAACTAACAGACCGTGTACTTACCCGAGTGGCCTGTTCGGTGTAATGAAGGCATGAAGCCCACGGTCAAATTTAATTAAACCCACAACAACACAGTCCAACAGAGGAAGCCCACAGCTTATAGCACTTGCAGTGGCACACACGCCCGAGGGCGGCATCTAGCGACAACGCGAGAAGGAACCCTAGGCGCGGGAGGGTGGCGGCTGCTGCTGCTGCTACATCTCCTTCCTCCAACGGTAGGCTCCCCTACTGTGGCTCCTCCCTCCGAGCACCAAGAGATATGGACGCAAATAGTATATACATCAGAACAATAGCATCAGATGTGGCTTTGATTGTACGTGAACATACAATGACATATATAAATCTGTTATTTAAATAGAAAAACCGGTTATAAGGCCGAGTACAAGGCTGATTACTGTATAATCACTACAAGGTGAGGTGACCGAGTGAGTATCGGTTACCGAGTTTTAGAACCTTGATTAGCTTGGATAATATGCTTAGAAGAGGGGGAACTTCTCTTTTTAGGTTAGCTTCTTTTCTTTTGTACCAAAAATGAGAAGTTCCCCCCTCTTCTTTGCAATAATGTTATAGCAACCATTTGTGGAGTATATGACTAAAATCAAAGCTATGGTACAGCTCAAACCCCAATTCCCGCATTTTCCAAATTAGAAACAATAATAATGATAGCTAGCTGCCACGACTAATTAGATCTATACATATTTGTATGTTTATACATATTTCCTTATATTCGCCTCCATGCTTGCATGCAACAAATCAAGCATCCAGTCCCACATACGACATCAGATTAAATGAATTCCATGCAGTAATCCTGCTGAAATATATACCCATAATCACCAAACTAAATGACAATATGCTTATTTCCCGGCTTCTTCCCACATTTGCCCCCCAACTCAGCAAAAAGCATTCTTGACTTCACCTCGAACTAAGCCAAGAGATAATTGATACACTTAGGGCTGAATCTTTGGTTGTTTTTAAAACAATTGGATGGAGTAGCTTCCCAGGATTCGATTCCTTGCAACAAAACCAGAACAACCAAACCAGATCAAAGCAAAATGAATAAAAGCAAGTTAGGGTTTCCGTACCAACAAAGAAATCAGTTTGGGGGATCTCTGCTCCACGCTGATCCAGAGGGATGAGAGAGTTTGAGGCAAGAGGCCGTTTGGCGCTGTCACAAATATTGAGGGTTTGGCCTGTGGCGGCAGATTTGGGGAAGGCATTTTATGGTGAGAGATGGTGTGAGAGGAACGGGCTGGGGAGCCGGGAGATGAGATTGGGAGGGGCAATATGGTAAATAAAAGATGGAACAGGAGTTGAATTTTCTTCTTCTTTTTTTCAATTTAACCTAGTTATCATCCATTTCGTTGACCGAATTAGAATTGTGCCGATATTTTTGGCTCAAAATAAACTGCTTTGTCTTCTGTTTATCCATTAAATTTTGTGGTGTTACTACCATTGGGATATTTCAAATAATTTGCTGGTTCTTTCAAATACTGCTGAGTGTTGATGTAATTTGTGTGTTATGGCCGTATAGGCCCGTGCATGGAGGGACAGCAGCAACATCCCACATAACTAGGAGATGGCACGATTTGGTTGTTAGCTTGTCTAGTCATTGATGTTATCTTATCTAGTCATTAGTTAATAACTTATTATCCAAGATTTGGTTGTTGGGTTGTTAGTGGCAGCAGCATATAAGCCAGCCGTGTGGTCATTGTTAGGCAAGCAAAGAATTCACTCTCATCTCTAGTCTGCCTCCTTTCCAACCACGCCGACACTGCCCAGCTATTCTTTCAGCGGTGTTTACCCTCTATGAAAACAAGACCATAACAGTGTGTAACATTTTTTTTCTTTTTTCTCTCTCTAAATTGTAGATTTTGAGTGAAGGGTTTTCTTTTGTTAATCACTAATAATGTTATTTTTTTATAGAAACAATCAAGTTTTCTTCTATTTTGTCTAGTTTCATTTTCTATTTATTTGCATTCATTCAGTTAAAGCTGCAATCGTTTATTGTGGGCAGAGTTATCCAGTATGCATTGATGTGTTTAATTGAAATCTTTTAGCTAGTATAATTAATCATGCCCTTTTCGGTAGGAGCACTTCAGGGTCCAAAATTGGTCATTGGGGGAATTCTATTTGAATTCATGTGTTTAATTGAAATCTTTACGCGTAAGGTCATCCCTCTCTGTAGCGGTAGTTCGGGGCCAAACTGTTCACTAGGAAAATATCATTTCATTCCATGTGTTTAATTGAAATATTTTATCTATGATGATCCTTTTCTGTAGGAGCAGCTTGTTAAGGGTATTTGGGTCTTTTTTCATTGTATTAGGGTTTGTGTCTCGTACTATATATATGCCCTATGGGCTATTGCAATATATATGACACTCTCGGGGATGGCCACCTTGGCCCCTCCAGCGAAGGCCTTCCCTGCGTCACGCCGTTGCCAGGCACGGCACAGACTTGGCACAGATCCGGCTTCGACATGCCTGGATCTGGCGGCACTCTTTGTTGCCGACTTCGCTACCAAGCCACAGCACTAGCACTACCAACAGGCCATTCGCACCGACCCCTCTTTGGAACTTGGCGCCACAGATTCCATCCGGGCCACGCCGCTGCCGCTGTCCTCTTCTTGGATTGCCGTGCCAGCCTATCTCGGGCCACGCCGCCGCCGCTCCTCTTGGCCATCTTCGGCCGTCGTGGCCTGGGATCCGGCCGACCTCCCTGCCCTTTCTCGGCCGCGTCACGTTGGGCCGCTGTGCCTTGAATCTGGCTAGCCTCCGCGCCTCCTGACGCCCGTGCACCTCTGCCGCTCTCCGTTGGATCTAGCCGGATCCGATCGACTCCATTGCAGCCTCGCCCTGCCGCATGTGGAAGATGGCGTCCTAGTTGGAGTCTGGCCCGAATCTAGCCTCCCCGAGGTCACCATCATCAGATCTCGCCGCCTCAAGCCCGATCCTCGTCGCCGTGCCGTTGCTGGATCTTACCGCCTCCGTCGGATCCCGCCTCAAGCCGCACTAGCCTGTCCTGTGGCTGCCGCTGTCGGATCCCGCCGCCCTTGGGAGCCGCCTCTCTCGGATCCGACTACCGCTGGCCTCCCGCGCCTCCGCCTCAGCTCTTGGTCGCGACCGCTACCACTTCGACCGGTCTCCACGTCGTGGATGCACTGGGATTCGGTTCCATTGTGCGGAGGCCAGGAGGTGGACAGGAATGGTGTTTATCATGATGAGCTAGTTTTGGTGGATGGAGATGAGTAATGGGTGCACAATGGCGAGGTGCTTCAAGATGAGCTCCTAACTAGGTGCTTCGAGCGGGAATTGTACAAGGATTGTGCCACACCGACCGCTTTGTTCTGTGTCCTCTTTGGCATCTCTGCCTTTTGGTTTAGGTAGATCGTTGGATCTACAATCCGAGGACTATGGTATCTCCTTGGTTTACTGCCATTCTTAGTATATCGACTCTTTTTTCTTTTAAGTCTTCTGTTGCGTCCATCCAAATCCGTAACATCTAATTTTTAAGTTCGTCAAAGCCGTGCGGGTCCACAAAATCTTTGTCAGTCAGCCAGTTGCTTTGCTAGCCACGATCCATTCTCTTAGATGAGTGTGGCCCTCTCATTCCTTTCGTATAGCCGCAGTTGTCGTTCTTCTCTTTGAGCCGTTGCAGATCGTAGAAGTCTTTATGATGCTATCGCTTCTCTTTGAGCCGTCGTTCTGAGCTTCTAAAACTGCCGCACTTCTTCGGCACTGCACCTCCGCTGTGCTTCTTGTGCACTACGCTGCCGCTGCTATCTTGGGTTTCGATCTGCGCTGCCATGATTATATCTATCCCTCTTCGCTTGATTTAACAGCTCTCTCTACTTGTGTCATCTTCCATATCCTCTTCGTCATGTTACCGCGGTCGACTTTGCTCCCTCTTACTTCTACCTTCTCGCCTCTGTACTTTATGTTTTATAGACTGCGCATGATTTTGGATAGGAGATGATCATTCCGACACAAATTTTCCAAGAGCTGCACGCTATAACGTCTTCAAGATACGAATTTTGGAATTTTCCTATTTTAGTGTCAACCTTTCTCAAATGTAATGTTATTGCGTACACCTTACATTTGAGAGGGGTGTTAAGGGTGTTTAGGTCTTGTTCCATTGTATTAGAATTTGTGTCTTGTACTATATATATGCCCTATAGGCTATTGCAACACATAAGCTTCCTTCATATTTACACAGTTCAGAGTCAAAATTTGTCGCTGGGAAAATACATTCAATTTTACTTGCATTTGTCTTAAACACCAAATGTTTGCAGCTCATTTCATTATGTCTGAATTTTAATATTGAAGTTGTCACTATTGATTTATACTTTTTTTTTAAAGAAACGGCAGGATGAATTGATTCATACTTTTATCCTGGCTACAAAGCTTACAGCTAGTTTTGATGGTGTCTCAGATACGTTTGGTTCATCCAATTTTTTTTATACAAAGGTTCACCCAAACTTCTGTAGTGTCTTCCGCGTAGAGTGAATGATACGTTCATATGAATACACAATATGCAAATTTCATGCAGCAACGATTCTTATACACAATTTATAATTCTTTTCTGCATTCTATGTTAGCTCTTGAATTTTACTTTCAAATTATCAGTGCACACATTATTCAAATTCTTTACGAACATTTTTTTTGTACTATTTACCAGGATAGACTACCGAGTCTTTGCTATGGACCGACAAGGAAGGGACGACCATGTAAGATATATTGGAATATGCTCCTGGCAGTCTTTCCTAAAGTGTTATCCTGATTATTTTCGTAGTTATGATGTATAATAACGATGCAGGAAGGGGTCAACGTTGTTGGGTTTGAAGTCCCAGCATCACCAGAATCAAGCTACAATAACACTGTTCCTGGAAATGAAGATGAAGCTCGAGAGCCCCCGTTGGTTCCCCCTCATCTACAGCATACTTTATTGAGCTTCCCACCAAGCCAAGATAACTCAAGCAGCCTTCCTCCACCCCAAAACGTGGTACTCAACCACCTCTACATAGAAAAGGAGAACTCAAGATCCGTTGTTGCTCTGGGGATTACACATCGTTTCAGGGCAAAGTTCGTGACAGTTGTGCTTTACAAGTCAGTACAGAGGCTGTAGGGTGTGAGCATCTGTGTACCTGTGTTACTGCTTCCATTTCAGTTGTGCAGGAATGCTCACAATGCACCCTTGGGTTGTGGTCCTACCAAACAAATAGAACTCCCCTGTTGTAGCCCTGCGAAAACAGAAGAAAAACCTGGACTGCCCATCATTTTCAAATGATTTAGTCCTGTACTTAATTGTCCGTTGGTCGTGATGATGATGATGGTCCAGTTGAATGAATGGCACGAGCAAAAACTGTGCGGACTTGGAATGCGTTCTCAGCCAATTGGACTGTGGGTTCGTCGATTGGTTCACACGATTTATCTTTATTTCTTGCTGCAATAATTTTTGTCTTTAGCCTTGCCACGGTAAGGTAATTGTAGTATAAACTGTATCGACTATCGAGTTTAGCTGTACCGATTAAAATCATGTACGATTATTTTTCTATATATACTGTCTTTTATGAACAAATTAAAATTTAAAAATTACAGTTATAAACCATAAGCTTCAGTCTAAAACACTTTTAAGTCCTAGACACGGTGACTGGTGGCACGGTGAACATCTGACCCAAGGTGGTGTTGCTACCTAGGAAGAAGATGGAGGACCAACAACGATATGACAAGGACGACAAAGATATGACAAGGACGACTAACTGATGAGGTGGATTGGTGACAGAGACAACAAGAGATCGGAATCGGGTAGGGAAATTGGGAAAGAAGCCAATTGGAGCTCGGAGGGCAGCTGGAGATCGACAGAAGTGTGCAGCGCGATTCCGATGTAGGGGCGGAGCGTGAGAAGCGTGGGGCGATATTTTGAACTATGGTTCAGTTGCTAATCGTAGCATAAGCTGCCGGTGTGGCACCATATCTCTTTACCTGATTGGTAGAATTTAATCTCATCAACTACATGTTTGGTAGATTATCTGTGCATTTACCCTACGATTTTCGTGATTTGAACATCTGACTTGGGGGTTGTAAATCTTATAATTATACGATTGTTCTCGGTCTCTAGTAGCAAAAGCTATGACCCAATTCTGAACGACCGTGATGGCACGAACAGATCTTTTTAATCCGGTGGTTGGGCAGCTGGCTCTTCCCGTCCCTCCCCTGTTCCAATTCTCTAGTCGCTTTCGCCTCGCATGCAGCCGTCCAGGGCCCACCTGCCATCGTCACGGCGGACGGGCGAATCCACTGCAAATTCCGCCCAGCATTGCGTCAGTGGAGAGCGCACCGCCCCGCCCCCACCCAAACCTGCGCCCCCCAGCTGCCGACAGTGGCAACTTGCAGCGGGATAGGACCACTCAAAAAAAAAAAAAAACTTGCAGCGGGATCGGGAGTCCTTGTGTAACCATTCTTTTTAAATCTTTTTAAAAAAAGTGATCCAAACGTCTCAACAGTACCTGTCAAGTGTTGGATACTAGTAGGCTACACTAACGTAAAATAAAATTTTCTATCACGTAAACCAGGAAGTTATATGAGTAAGAGATCATAAATCATTACTACTAGACGCACAGTGCAACGGAAGTAGAGTTCAAGCAGCCGATTCAATAAAAAACGTGTTGATGTAGTGGAAGCAATCGATTGTTTTCCGGTTAACCGTCTCCTCGCAATTGCCCCGATCAGCGCCGCAGTCGTAGCAGCGCCTTTACCGAGATCCACATGTCCAAAGATGGAACACTTTGCGTTGACGTGTTAGCACCAGCGCACACGGCAGTGATTATGAGAGGTGGTGGCTAGGGTTTCGATAGATGCGTTTTGGGATGCCTCCCTCAGCCCCCGCTCCTCATCTTATATAGCCTTCAATCGGATCTGCCATACCTGGGCCGTCCTTGGCCCGGCCCAGCCCAAACCGCCCCCATAAAAGGCTAGGAGGAGGAGGAGAAATCGATTTACTCCTCCCCCCGAGCCAGTCTCCCAAACACCGCATCCTGCGCCGCCAGCACCGTCACTCCACCGGGTTGTTGTCGTTCCTCCGTCCGAGCCTCGCCGTGGCCGTCCCCCTGCTGCTGCCGCTCGCCTCCGTCCTCCATGTGCGTTGTCGCCACTCCCTCGACCGCATCCCGCCGTCTCCTCTCCACCCTACAGCTGCCGCTCCTGCTACTTCCGCTCGTCGCCGCCGCCTTCTCCGCGCGCGTCCCGCCGGCGCTACCGACCGTTGCTCTTGCCCTGCGCTTCACCTCCCCACCCTGATACCCGCTGCCACTCCACGAGTACGGTGGGCTGGCCGGCCGAAAGAAGGGACGAGAAGGGGGGTGGCCATCCGAGCAAGTGAGGAAAGAGAGGGGGAGCCGCCGGTTGGAGAGAGGAGGAGGAAGGGAGGAGGAAGCTGACCGCGTGAGGAGAAAGGGAAGGGAAGAAAAGAGGAAGGGAGGAGGAAGCCGCCGGCTATGGAAGGAAAAAGGAAAAAGAAAAGAGAGGGGAAGAAAAGAAGAAAAAGGGGAGTGCCAGATCTAGTCCAGGAATGACAAATCGTGCCCTGATCTAGTGTCGGGGTTAGGGTAATGCCTCAAAACCCTCGCCCTGTTTATTCATCGATGCTAGCGTAAGTTAATACATCAATTACTAGGATTGATCTAGGTAATCATTAGAATATCGCTGGTTAATATGAATGCTTGGACGGTGAAATCAGTGCGGCCACTGTTGATTTGGTTGATCTGTGGCCGGAGAGGAAAAAAAGAAGAATGAATGGTGAGAGGTGTTGCTCCTAGCGAGTACTAGAGTAGTAGTAGCATAGGGAAAAAAATTGGTTAGTAGAGGATGTGTCCTTTCGGCCTAAAAGCGAGTGAACAGAGGTTGTGTAGAATCCGATCCGTGAGTATATTTGACGATATCGCCAAATTCTTGGATCGGCTTGGCACTAGGGCAATGGGAGGTTGCCTGGTGGGATAGGATTTGGCTATATTGGGTTATACGCAAGAGCGACGTCTTTTGCTTGTATAGGCATGTATTGCATTAGCAATATGTTGAGGTGGGTTGATGTTTGTTCACGTGACGGTTTGAATTTGGTGCTGTCTACGCATCGTCTACAAGAATAATCAAGCAAGTGCATGGTAAAATAGTGGATTGGGATGAATGCCTGGTATTTGCTTCATATTCTGTGCTTTATGTCATTTTATAAAATGATATCTTTGATTGCCTCTTGATTATACCATGACAAGATATGCTTATGGTTGATGGTCGTGCTGAAAATAGTGTTGCATCATGCTGCACACTTGTACTAAAGATCTACGTTGCATAGACATATCGTGGTGGTGGGTTAAAGACCTACTTCGGTAGGCACTCCACAGGAGTGGAGTCTGTGGCCCGCATGAAAAAGGACGGGGCACGAGTGGGTCACCGACGGGTGAGCACTCAGCTTTACCGGTAAGAGCTCAGGTTGCATGTGGACATGGCATTGCTTTACTGTGAATGTTGAAAGGATGTTACATCATTTCCATTTATCTTGACATAAGTTGCATGAGCCAAGCCAGTGACAAAGTCATGTAACTATTCCGGTGAGGTCGGTGAGAAAGATACATAACTAGTCCGGAGTGCTCACGAGAAAGACCTACTGAGGTAGACACTCCACGGGAGTGGAGTTTGTGGCCCGCATGAAAAAAGGGCGGGACCCGAGTGGGCCATCGACGGGTGGACACTTAGCTTTACCGATATGAGCTCGGGGTTGCATGTGGACATGGTATTGCATTGCATGAAAGAAAGTGGTGAAGAAGGACCGTAAACAGAGTTTATGTGGTAGTTTTGCATGATAAGTGTTTTACTGACAGTACAGGGATTGTGTTTTACCAAGATAATTGAATTGTTTTTATTGTCACTATTATTTTATTATGTACTTGCTGAGTCTTTGGACTCACCCTTGCCTTGTTGATTTTTTTAGGTAATTGTTGAAGGCGACATGCACGGGCGGGGCTAGCACAGTTACTCTACATACAACAAGAATCATTTGATCTTGTTTAGCACATGAGTTTCTTATGATAGTTCACATAATTATTCCTTTGTTTATGCGCTTAGAATCAAGTCTTTGTCTTTTGCCGATTGTTTGATATTTAAATAAAGGAGTCGTTGCGCAAGACTAGCGGCAAAAGTTGAAATTGATAGCAGCATAGAGTAGGTGGTAGCACTTTGGGCTCAGGGAATGGGCCAGGGTGTTACAGTTGGTATCAGAGCTGGCATTAGGTCTGTGGTAGATAACTTGGTAACATATGTTGTTTAAGTATTAAAACTTGATTTAGACCCAATGGTTAAATTAAAACTTGACACACTCTAGTGCACAATTGGGTGGAATTGGGCAAAGCATTGCATTTACGTTCTCGCAAGTCATGTTGTTGATTTGCATTGTTTTGAGATAAATGCTTAAGAGTTGTTGGCAGATTGATGAATTTGCCACTAGTGGGTCTAAATGGATAATGCTATGATTGCATCGCTTGGCGATGTGAAAGAGGCAAAGACCATGGCCGCTGAAGTGGCCAGGTCGTTCTGCCGTCTGAGGTATAGGGTTGGTGATGGGTTGTTCATAAGAAGTTTTGTCCTAAATTATGGATAAGTAAGTATCCTTGGGTTAATGAATTTTTGAGTTCGGTAAAAACTCTATAGTGGGGAGTGCCTTAGCAAGTTCAATATTCGGTGGGAGTCTTGATCTTGCGAATGTTTGGGTAACTTGTGTAATGAGGCCTAATGTCTTATCCTGAGAAGACAATATTCAATAGTGACTGAAGTGATTGGTTAGGGTCAAATGAGAGGTTGTGATTAAAGTAACAGGCTGGTAGAGTATGGAATTCTCGAGTGTGAGAACCCAGAAGAGTAATTGATTTTAGTTATGCTATAGGATTGAAGTTGATTTGAATTCAATGAGAATTTATTATTTACATGAGAAGTAGCAGCGTAAGGCAGATCCACTTCTGCTTAATAGTTGGATTTGAAAAGAAATTGGCGAATTAGTAGGCCATTAAGGCGACTGAGATTGTTGAACCACCTCGAATAATTGATTATTGCCATCACGACCTATGGTATAGAAGGTTCTAATAGTTGTAATTTTATAACTCCATTAGAATTGGTTGTGAGGACTAGAATAGGAGTCTTAAAGTTGGGAAATTTGCTAGTTAAGTTATGTGGAGAAGAACCATTGTACAGTCATGTGACTTGGATTTCGAATGATGAAGTTAATAAAGTTTTAGTGAGGTTTGGTAGCAATCTCTAAACACAAGTTGGTGAAGTTGTTCCGCATGTGTAGGAAATTGTTGAGCATGCTTACAGAGGTAGGAGAGATGGATCCTATGCTTAAGACATTAGCAAATATAGGTCACGGGAGTACATATATTGTGTGCAGAAATCTAGGTGATTGATTATCCTCAAATAGTTGAGTTGGTGGATTTTAAATAGTGCCCTCGAATCAGGTGCTTACGGGGTTATTTATTGATAGTGGATATTTTGATCAAAGGGCTTTTTCTGCACCATGTGGTATATGTGCTCGATATTTATTATGACGGTGTTATTTTGTTAGTAAAGTGGCAGAGTTCGATGAGTTATAGAGTAAATATGAAGGAATAAAGTGTCTGGTGAGCTAGGAAATAAGGATGGGGGAAACCTTGGAAAGGTTTATGACGGAATATTGAAAATCAGATATTCTGGTTTTAGCAAATTGATGTTTGCTGATTTGTGTAAGCAATACTGGAGGTATTGGCTTATCGTTGTTTTACGTTAAAGAATTTTGATTGATTTTCATGGATGGCATTTAGAAGAAATTCTTTGTGTTGACATATGTTGTCATTCGGAGTTCATGACTTCAGAGGAGGTCATGTTCGGTTTTCTAGTGATAATGAGTACTTGGTGTGGTAGGAGATGTCCATAATTTATAATTGATATATGTGGTTGCGTCTTGAGTGTTACATGACTTTCCCCATTTCTGCATATGAGATTTCCCGGATGAGTGGTCCGTGGCGCTCCCGAACACGTAAGTTTCGGGCGTACCCAGGAATGAAGTCCTGGATGTACTCAGGAGTAAGTCCTGAGCGTTTCTAAAATACGTAATTTGGGTTGTTTTGAGTTGGAGTCTAAAGTGTGTCCGGACGCGTCAACTAGGGTAATATAGGATTTGGACTTTGTTGCAACTTCCTGTTTCTTGGTGTTAATTGCCTAATATTTGTGCTGTGATATGATGCCATGATCGGAGGGAATGGGTCCCCCGTTAACGCGTTGCATCATTGGGAGAGTGAATCTTGTTTCGTGGGAATGAGTGCTGAACTTATTCCAAAAGTCTTGTTTTCATGGAAAAAAAGAAAACGATTGAAACTTCGGGTTGGTTCCTGGATGCACGAATTTTCTAACCCTTTTGACTGTTGAAAGATTTCTAAAGGATTGGCACCCTTTATTCTTGAAATGAATATTAAAATTAGTAACGTAAAGTTTTGTTAAGCATAAATATATAGTGGGGATGGTGGATATGATTAGTGAGGTGGTTGCAAAGAATTATGTAGCCAATATCATATAGGTTGATTTTATGCTATAATCTTTTGTGGGAAATTGATTGAGAATAAAAGTCAACCTTAGGGGTAAAATCGATTGTGTTGTGGCAACCGGTAGCGTCTAGGGCGAATGGTGGTGATTGATGTCACAATTAAGCTAGTGAATTTTGGGTAGAGTTGAGGTTGTGAGATTTTGATGAAAGAGTTTCTCTAAAGTATGTGTCGTGTGGTGAATATCATCACTGGGTGTTGATGTTTTGGATTGCTTGATTCCTATGACAAGGATCGGAGATGTTAATATTATCGGAATCGTTGGAGGAGTATTCGGAACTTTGGCGTTTGAGCCTCGATTTGTTGAAAGTTATTGGAGGCTAAAAGATTGGGAAAAAGTTGAAGTATTGCTATTGAAGGGTTTATGTACCCGATGCTAAGTCCCAATGGAACTTACCTCATTTTGTGCATGTGAGAAAATGGAGAATTGATGTGTGATTTGATATCTACCGTGTTTGGTGATCATTCATTGAGGAAGTAGTCAAAGGATTATGTTAACCATTGTTGGAGTTCATTGTAAAACAAATAAAGTGTGAGCTAAAACCCTAGGGAATAAGGGTGTTGGAGAGAATGAAGTGATAGGATCTAAAGCGGATCTTTGGAGCATGTGGAGTTTTGCTTGGGTACTTTGGGAGTCGTGTACTAAAGCTTCCCCAAATTCGTGTGGACATTGCCCCGAAAAAAAATTGAATTGGTTTCGTAGTTCCTAGATTGATATTGGAAGGATGTATTGTTGTAATGACAATCTAATGAGCTTTTGGGATGATTTGGTATGTGGAATAGTGAGATTCTATCATCCTTGATAAGGGAGTTAGTGGAAACTTTATTTGCAAGCTTAATCACGTGGATGTGTGATTGATGTGGATCTCTAAGGGACACAAAATAAGACATCTTTCGTGTTATCACCCAAAATAACTGGTCGATGTTTACTATATTATTTAGGGTTCCCCTTATTTGGGGAATTTGTTCTGGTCCACTTTAAAAGAAAGTGGATTAATTAAGAAGTTGCAGGGTTCCCACGATTCGTATGTGGTTTATGTGGTTTTTCGTTAGGGCATTACCTGTTTCCCCTGAGAGTGTACTTCATTTCTTTGAAAAGAAGGGCTGATTTGGGGAATGGAATTGTGCTGCATGTCATATGTGGCATAGAGTTGTTTATTAGGATGAGAATCGATTTCCTGTCTGGTTTTCACTCCCTGAGCGGATTCATTATGATGGAGCGATCTTTCTGTGGGGAAATGACTTCCCAACTATTTTGGGCAAAGGATTGTGGGTGAATGGTTGATCCTAGGATCGGATTTACTTTTATGAGACCTTGCTTGGTAGAAGTGAGTCGATTTAATGAATGTTATGTGATACTTCTCTTTTAAAAGAGAAGAGCTCTCTTTGTTGTGGACAAAAGGAGCGTGGTCTCTCTTGTGCAAGCAAGGAGAGATTTTCTTAGGGGATAAGGAATTTTCTTATGCTGAGATATGAGATACTAATGGTGGTTAGTGTGCGTTGGTCGTATTAGACCGAGCATAAGATAATGTGGGAAATGGAGTCTCGCATGTGCAAGAAGTACCCGGGATTGCTCTCCACTGGTGAGTTAGAGTGGTTTTACTTAGCTTGTTCTGTTTTGTTTTGTGTAATCTGTCGAGTGCCAGAATTCGGGGTTGAATTCTGTTAAGGGGGGTAGAATGTCATACCTGGGCCGTCCTCGGCCCGGCCTAGCCCAAATCGTCCCCATAAAAGGCTAGGAGGAGGAGGAGAAATCGATGTACTCCTCCCCCCGAGCCAGTCTCCCAAACACCGTATCCTGCGCCGCTGCCCCAACCGCCAGCACCGTCACTCCACCAGGCTGTCACCGTTCCTCCGTCCGAGCCTCGCCGTGACCGTCCCCCTGCTGCTGCCGCTCGCCTCCACCCTCCATGTGCGCTGTCGCCACTTCCCCGGCCGCATCCCGCCGCCTCCTCTCCACCCTGCAGTTGCCGCTGCTGCTACTTCCGCTCGTCACCGTCGCCTTCTCCGCGCGCGTGCCGTCGTCACCGATCAGCCGCCAGCGCTGCCAACCAATCCTCTTACCCTGCGCTTCGCCTCCCCACCTTACACCCGCCGCCACTCCACGAGTATGGTGGGATAGAGGAGGAGGAGGGGAGGAGGAAGCTGACCGCGTGAGGAGAAAGGGAAGGGAAGAAAAGAGGACGGGAGGAGGAAGCCGCCGGCTATGGAAGGAAAAAGGAAAAAGAAAAGAGAGGGGAAGAAAAGAAGAAAAAGGGGAGTGTCAGATCTAGTCCAGGAATGACAAATCGTGCCCTGATCTAGTGTCAGGGTTAGGGTAATGCCTCGAAACCCTCTCCCTGTTTACTCATCGATGCTAGCGTAAGTTAATACATCAATTACTAGGATTGATCTAGGTAATCATTCGAATACCGCTGGTTAATATGAATGCCTGGACGGTGAAATCAGTGCGGCCACTGTTGATTTGGTTGATCTGTGGTGGGAGAGGAAAAAAAGAAGAATGAATGGTGAGAGGTGTTGCTCCTAGCGAGTACTAGAGTAGTAGTAGCATAGGGAAAAAGATTGGTTAGTAGAGGATGTGTCCTTTCGGCCTAAAAGCGAGTGAACAGAGGTTGTGTAGAATTCGATCCGTGAGTATATTTGACGATATCGCCAAATTCTCGGATCGGCTTGGCACTAGGGCAATGGGATGTTGCCTCGTGGGATAGGATTTGGCTATATTGGGTTATACGCAAGAGTGACGTCTTTTGCTTGTATAGGCATGTATTGCATTAGCAATGTGTTGAGGTGGGTTGATGTTTGTTCACGTGATAGTTTGAATTTTGTGCTGTCTACGCATCGTCTACAAGAATAATCAAGCAAGTGCATGGTAAAATAGTGGATTGGGATGAATGCCTGGTATTTGCTTCATATTCTGTGCTTTATGTCATTTTATAAAATGATATCTTTGATTGCCTCTTGATTATACCATGACAAGATATGCTTATGGTTGATGGTCGTGCTGAAAATAGTGTTGCATCATGCTGCACACTTGTACTAAAGATCTACATTTCGTAGACATATCGTGGTGGTGGGTTAAAGACCTACTTCGGTAAGCACTCCACGGGAGTGGAGTCTGTGGCCCGCATGAAAAAGGACGGGGCACGAGTGGGTCACTGACGGGTGAGCACTCAGCTTTATCGGTAAGAGCTCAGGTTGCATGTGGACATGGCATTGCTTTACTGTGAATGTTGAAAGGATGTTACATCATTTCCATTTATCTTGACATGAGTTGCATGAGCCAAGTCGGAGACAAAGTCATGTAACTATTCCGGTGAGGTCGGTGAGAAAGATACATAACTAGTCCGGAGTGCTCTCGAGAAAGACCTACTGAGGTAGGCGCTCCACGGGTGTGGAGTTTGTAGCCCGCATGAAAAAGGGTGGGACCCGAGTGGGCCATCGACGGGTGGACACTCAGCTTTACCGGTATGAGCTCGGGGTTGCATGTGGACATGGTATTACATTGCATGGAAGAAAGTGGTGAAGAAGGACCGTACACAGAGTTTATGTGGTAGTTTTGCAAGATAAGTGTTTTACTAACAGTACAGGGATTGTGTTTTACCAAGATAATTGAATTGTTTTTATTGTCGCTATTATTTTATTATGTACTTGCTGAGTCTTCGGACTCACACTTGCCTTGTTGATTTTTTTAGGTAATTGTTGAAGGCGACATGCACGGGCGGGGCTAGCACAGTTACTCTACATACAACAAGAATCATTTGACCTTGTTTAGCGCATGAGTTTCTTTTGATAGTTCGCGTAATTGTTCCTTTGTTTATGCGCTTAGAATCAAGTCTTTGTCTTTTGCCGATTGTTTGATATTTAAATAAAGGAGTCGTTGCGCAAGACTAGCGGCAAAAGTTGAAATTGATAGCAGCATAGAGTAGGTGGTAGCACTTTGGGCTCAGGGAAAGGGCCGGGGTGTTACGGGATCCTTATCCGATACGAGTAGAGATCGTATTCCACTTGGAGGTATCATTCGAATCGTTATCGTTTCAGCCCATTAAGTGTGTGACTATGTAGGTTCATGTATGTTTGGCCATAGGCCGAAAACTCACTTTTGATCTGTAAGTCGGTAGCGATCCCTAGCAGGACATTACGACTCTCAAACATATGTAAAGATCATATCGGACGAACCTATATAGTGCTTTTGTACTGATCCTTTTGCCTCATGATACTAGATCGAACTCAAAGCGAGAAGCATTCCATCCAATGATAGCTCGATCCTTCCTTCAAATTTGTTGTGGATTACTTAGTTATGATTGACTCCTCAACCACATTCGGTATAGCTATGCACTTTCTTAATCCAACCACATCTAGAAGCCCAGAGATATTTCTCCTGTTTTATAGGAGGGGTAAATTCTATCTCGATCATTTATATTCCTCCGCATGTTTCATTGTAAACCCGAAAGTTACCTTTATGACTACCTAATCACGGAGTAGTGTTTGGTAACGCCTAAATAAACTATTATACATGTAGGAAACAATGACGATCTTAAGTTTAAGGATCCTACATACACTATATATGAGATCAACTGATGAAACTTAAGAATATATAATAATTCCTACAGTATCTTATGGTGGGTCAATCAGATATCATGTTCTCTAACATATGTCCACATTATTGATTTGATATCATATATCTATGATCCGTGAAACATGATTATCAATCAATATATGTGGTTATCTGTAAATCATAATTATCCTACATAATGATATAAGATCAGAGATAATTTAGAATAACATCAAAATATAAATAAAGAGTTCTACGAACAAGTCACATACTTGTTGATCAATATGAAAGACATTTATTCAAGAGACAAAATAATATATTATTTAAAAGATCATAAATATATAAGTGATACAATCATCTCCATGATTGCCTCTAAGCCATATCACTAACAATTTTCCACTTGCATTAGAGTCAATTATAGAAGTACCTAATACCCATAGCTCTTGTGTGCGTCTCATGTTTTGGCTGTAGAAGAGAATTTATCAACGGATTAGCAATATTTAAATTCGTGTGCACTTTACATATCTTAACATCACCTCTATCTACAATCTCACGAATGAGATGAAAACATCGAAGTATGTGCTTAGTTTTTTAATGTGATCTAGGCTCCTCGGGTTACGCAATGGCTCTACTATTATCACAATAGAGATTCCTTAGACTAGAAGTACTAGAGACCACACCCAGCTCAGAGATGAATTTATTTATCCAATCAGCCTCCTTTGCAGCTTCGGAAGCCACATTGTACTCAGCTTCCGTTGTAGAATTGGCAATCGTCACTTGCTTGAAACCTTTCCAGCTCACTACACCTTCATTAAGACAGAACACAAACCCAGACTGTGATCGAAAATCATCTTTATTGATTTGGAAACTAGCATCAGTGTAGCCATTTACGACTAGCTCTTCCTCACCTTCATAAATAAGGAACACATTCTTAGTCCTTCTCAAGTATTTTAGAATGTTATTTATAGCTATCCGATGACCACCTGTATCTGACTGATATCTGCTCGTAACACTTAGAGCATATGACACACCTGGGTGTGTGTAAAGTATGGCATATATGATAGACCTAATTGTTGAAGCATGTAGAATCTTACTCATCCGGTCTCACTCATCTGGTGTCGAAGGATACTGAGTCTTGCTAAGACTAATACCATGTGACATAAGCAAGAAACCCTTCTTGGAATTCTACATATTGAACTGCGTCAACACTTTGTCATTGTACGTATCTTGGTTTAATCCAATTAGTTTTTTAGTTCTATCACTATAGATCTTTATGACCAAAATATATACTGCCTCTCCTAAGTCTTTCATAGAGAAACTATTTCTTAATGAAGACTTGACAGATTCAAGCATAGAAATATCATCGCTGATCAATAATATATCATCGACATACAGAACCAGAAAATCAAGTGCGCTCCCACTAGCCTTTTTGTAAACACAAGGCTTTTCTTCATTCTAGATGAAGCCAAACCCTTTGACTACCTTATCAAAATAAATGTTCCAACTCTGAAAAACTTGCTTCAGTTCATAGATAGATCTCGGAAATTTACATATCTTCCTAACATTTTGAGAATCGACAAAACTCTCAGGTTGTGTCATGTACACATATTTACTTAGGTTTCCATTTAGGAAAGACGTTTTAACATCCATCTACCATATTTCATAATTGAAATATACAGTAATAGCTAGAATGATTTGGACAAACTTAAGCATAGCAACGGGCGAGAAGGTATCATCATACTAAACACCTTGAATTTGTTTAAAACCCTTCACCACCAATTGTACCTTATGGATATGAATATTTTCATCCATGTCTATCTTTTTCTTAAAAACCCACTTACACTTAATGGTTTTTACACCATCGGGAGGATCAACCAAGCTCTAAACTTGATTATCATACATGGATTGAATTTCGGATCTCATGGCTCCAAGCCATTTCTCAGAGTTTAAGTCCATCATCGTTTCCTTATAAGTCTTAGACTCATAATTGTCTAACAATAAAAAGTCATATCGATACCTTATCGGCAATTGACATGGCCTTTCAGATATATGTAGGGCTGATGCCTCTTCCACACTTTCTATAATATCTTATACACTCCGTAGAGGTTCAATAGGAGTTGAAACATTTTCTCATGTCTCTTAAATTTCTTTGAGTCTCACCGTGCTCCTACTAACTCCTTTTGAGAGAAACTCTTTCTCCAAAAAGACACTATTTCGAGCAATAAACACTTTATTCTTATCCCTTTTATAAAATTAATATCCTTTAGTTTCCTTTGGATACCCCACAAAGAAGCATTTATCGGATTTAGGTGTGAGTTTGTCTGACGTCAAGCATTTTACATATACATCACATCACCATATTTTAAGAAAAGACAACCTAGGACGCTTCCCAATCCATTCTCAGATGGTGTCTTTTCTACGGTTTTTGATGAAGCCCTATTTAATGTGAACGCAGCTGTTTCTAGAGGATACCCCTAAAAAGACAATGGCAGATCAGATTGTGTTGAGACCCAAATATATCAATCCGGACTTTCTATGTATACCGCACTAGTCCAGAATCACGCTAGTGCACACAGTGTAACATAGATAAAATATTGACCATATGTACTTTAAATAAAGGAAAAGATTCAAATATTAATAATTATCAGAGTACGACCTTATATCCAATCTTACAATTAATAGCCTTAAGGGCTTGAGAAATTAGCAGCGAAAAACAAAATTAAGCCCAGTAGCCATTCGACATGCCCACAGACAATCGACTAGAAAGCGAAGTCTTAATCCGCAAAATAGTCAAAGTATCCTCCTTTAGGTATCTCCTGCTAATATGGCTCTTCCTCTTCAACTGAGAAACAATGGCATAAAACCGTGAGTACATTAGTACTCAGCAAGGTTATTTTGTAGAATATAATAATTTAAAGTAAATACAACAAATAGATTGAAAGCGAATATTTAGGGAAAACTATATTGAATCAATAATCAAAGGAATTATATAAACCACAAGTGAACAGGCCATTCACTCTAATGAATCGCACGTGAACCAACCATTCACGTAATGAACCACTAGGGAACTAACTATTCACTTTCCATAGCTCGCCCAGCCAAAATTTTAGAAAACATATCTACCCCTCGTGTGAAATCACTAAGCATTGTCCATAATCGGGGACACGACTATTCGAATAGTTTTACACTTTGCAGAGGTTGCACAACTGTACCCATACGATGTGATCATCCTCACGTTAAAGAAAATCACAACAAGAATTTTACAATGTTCAACCTCAACTCAATCCTGTCCACTAGGGTTTCGACTCACAACCCCCTTGCGCCTCATGGAAATCAACAACCATGTTCATCACAATTGCGAGATTAAAATTAAAATATCACAAATTAATCAGCCAGATTTATCCCATACTAGACATGTAATTTGCATGGTAAGGCTTAGATCCATAGCGTACAAAGTTAAGTCCTTAGACATTACTCAAGCAAGACTTCCACATCCCTCAAAGTGAATCCACACTTCTCCATTTACTGCACGATCACTCGCTCAAGCAAAAACTACTTTTGTATAACGAACACCAATGACAAACCAATGTCATGGCACACAAATTTTATAACTATGGCACCAACCACAATTCCATATCTCATTAATTCAAAATTAATTAACTGATCTCATGTGATGATGAACCCATGAGATTATAAGCATGGCTAAACAAATTAATCATGCAACCCATGTGACAACTAGTATTGCATCACTAAATAAAATTTCCATCATAATGTGACAATTGTATCATGACATCCAAATTGTAAAAGGAGTGATTGTCGGGACCCGAAACAACAACTCCAAGTCCCTCTGTGTAAATCACACTATCCCAGGAAAAGCTAATGCACACAGGGTTACAGTAATGTATATCACGCAAAAATCACCATAGAATAGTATTAAACAAAGGTACGGCTTTATGGCCAAGTCTTACAATAAGATGGCACAAGGCCAACTGAAAATAAAAGCATCGAAAAAACAATAAAGGTAGCAGATCAGCCCATCCAACCTCCCACATGCGAATGACTGTAAGACGCATCCTACTCGCTGAAGTAGTCCTCACCGTCGTAGTCGCCGCCAAAGTCTGGCAACAGATTTTAGCAAGGTGAGCACATAAAGTATTCTCAAGGTAAGCACATTAAGTGCTTACGCAAGTTACATCAGGAATTTTAACAGAGTAGATGCATGCATAGGGATAACAAAGGAAGGCTTAACAAGTTATTTGTGCGAAAAGCAGTACTTGAATTGTAAATACAATATTGGAAGTATAAAAGCTGAATTTTAATACAATATACGAAACAATATTTGAACAAGTAAATCCGTTAGTGTAGGCTCCGACCCACACTAACCTAACCACGGGAATCCACCCGGACCATTATAAAACCACTGTTGTTTTGCCTAAAAACCAAGTTTTATAAAATTAAGTCTAATCTGTGAAGACTCTACGCAGCATGTTCATGACCGTGAACACAGCTATCCAGGATAGGTTTTTACTTTGCAGAGGTGTACAACTTTACCTACAAGACATTCCCTCTCACTTGAGCCACGCGATAAACACACTGCCTTAGGTGTGCGGTGGAGAGTTCATGACAAGGCTGTTCCGATGATCCATAGCCAAAATAATCACGCCGCCATTAAGGTTTCACCACAACTCGAATCCACGAGTTGGAGCCCCCTCTGGTGCCATATGAGACTTCTCGCGGCCTACGCCACGCTCACATTCAGCCTATAGCGAAACTATATTTGGAACTTCATAAATTACTTAGCCAGGTCCATCCCATATCGGACTTGTGGTAGTACGAAGTGACTTCGTAAAATGATTCACAGAAACGGTCCTTAAGTTGATTTAGGCTCAATCCTCATACCCACATGCACGACAATCAACCAAGCGTCACCAAACACGAGGCATGCCGGCACCCACCACCTAACCATTAGCCTAAGTCCAAATCATAAGTTTCTATTTTCATTTTTAAACAATTTTCATAAACCATCCTTGACTCACCGAAGTCAAGATATCAATTTTCAAAGTCTGTCATTTCATGTGAAAGATTGATCCCACCTAAAATTATACTAAGCCAGGCTAAGCATTTCTCTAAAATTTTCTAGTCAATATTAGGGTACCAACTAGTTTTTAGCTAAGGTGACAAGGTATATGAATTCGGGATTCAAAAGGGCTATAACCAAAGGATCATGGTCATAGCTAAAGTTTAAACTGAATTTAAACTATATTTGAATAAAAGTACGCATGCATATACAGTAAAACAATATAATTAAACTTAAAATAATAGGGTCAACATGGTCAAAGTCCTGATGGAAATCGTCGTCGAAATCGAACTCTCCGGAATTGTCAAAATCTAACGTAAAGAACCAATTCAAAATAAATTCAAAAACAAAATTCAATAAAATTCAAAATTTCAAAAGGAGGCCAGAAATGGATAGTTCATGATTTTAGAAAAAATTTGAACGGGTCAATTTGGAGTTAAAATGAAAAAGTTATAGCCTTCCAAGGTTTTAATACATTTAAAAAGAAAACACCCAATTTCTGGAATTATTTCTAAACCGAAAAGCATTTATGATGTCAGCATGAATTATTTTCCTAAAGGAAAACTTGAATTATGACATTAGCTCGGAATTACATTTTTGGGTGAATTATTTTTATACAGGAAATTGGGTTTATTGCGTCAGCATGACGTCAGCCCTGGAATTATTAAAATCGTGCGTGAGACTGACAGGTGGCACCGGTCTACGGTGGATCTGGTCCACGGACCGGGCGATGCTGAGGTGGCACTCGGGCGCAGGGGAGCGAGGTGGAGCTGGCGTGGTAGGCCTGGTGCGGACGTGGCGTCTGCGTGGCAGCCACGTCGGCTACCACATCAGCGCGGTCAGCTGACGTGGCGGGCCGGCCGGCGGTGGCGCACGGGGACCGAGGATTGCTGGCGATCCGGTGAGCGGCGGCGTCGGCCGAAGGTACCAAAATGTAGAGGGGAGTGAGGGGAGTCCACCGGTACCTTGCACGGTTAACGGGGACGGCCGGAGCGGATGAACGGCGGAGAGGGGCGTGTTAGTGATATGCCCTAGAGGCAACATGGAGATGTTGTATATATCACATACTATGTTTATGATACATTACTTTGTTCCTTGGAATAGACATCATCATTATTGATCAATGAGTATGTGACTTATTCATGAGACTCTTAAATACTAAGATGTTGCTATTTCTAAATGATCCCTGATCGTATATCATATGAGGAACAAATATGATTCAAAGACAAAGATCAGCATATGTATTGATTGATGATCATGTCTCATGGATCATGGTATGGTGATACCAAATCAATAATATGGACATGTGTTAGTGAACATATGTTGGATAGACTCGCCATGAGACAACGCAGAGATTCCATGTGTCATCGCTTGGTCTCAAGTAGTGTTTATGTAGAATCCTTAGACTTGAGATCATCATGGTTCCCAACATGAGTAGTAGCTTATTTTGGGACTACTAAACACTACTCCGTAACTGGGTAGTCATAAAAGTAGTCTTCGGATTTGCCATGAAACATGTAGTGGGATGTGAATGATCAAGATGGAATTTGCCCTCCTTATGGGAGAGATATCTCGGCCCTCGATGTAATGGATTATGAAAGTGCATGGCCATGCCAAGGTGATTGAGGAGTCAATCACAAGTTTATAATCCATCACGGAATCGAGAGAGTGATTGAGCTATTAAGAGGATGACACAGGTCTCGCCTTGAGCTCAATCTATATCGTGAGGCAAAGGGATTCGTACATGAGAGAACATTACAGAGTTCAGTGATATGATCTTTACATATACTTTGGGGTTAATATGTCTTACTAGAGGCCGCTATTAACAGGGTGACCGGAAAGGCGTTTCCGGGTCACGACCAAGTATACGTGAACCTACAGGGTCGCACGCTTAACGGGTTGGAACACTGATTCAAATATGATTTGGATATGGGCTCAATTCGGATAAAGATCCGAATAGACTCCTAATGGGCCTTGGTCCGCAAGGCCCACGTGAGGAGGTCTATATATATGGAGGCGAGGGGCTGAGGGGATTCGTCCCAGTTAATATCTAGCAAAACCCTAGCCGCCACCTCCCGAGCCAAACCCTAGCTGCTCACGAGTGCTAGTACACTCGCGATCGGCGTTCGGCCGGGACGTGTGGATACCGGTGGAGGCGCTGCTCGTTGCGATCTTGATCGGCGTGCGTGGAGAGACGATCTGTTCGGGACGATCGGCTACTTCCACTACTACCTCGACGCGTGATTGGATCGGTTTCAATTCTTCTTCCATTGCGCTGCGGCGTCTAAGTGGTAACGATCCGTGATCCTTCCTTAGCATGATGTTCTTGGGTGCGCGGTAGAAAAGTTTTATTTTCTGCTTCCGTAGCCTACGCGTATTCCTTTAGTGGTATCAGAGCCATCTTGCTTAGTTTGCAATCTGGATCAGCGCATATGTTGATATGCGATAGTAGTAGATTGGATCTACTACAGTCTAAATCAGGTAGCACGGGTTGATGAGATCAATCGGTCATAAGGGGTTGAAATAGGTATGAGTTGATAGCATCATAAGGCCAAAAAGATTAGTTCGTGCTCCTTCTTTGATGTACGCGCGACTTGCCCCTACCGGCTGGAATCACCATCGGGGCTAATCACTGCGCACAATCGATGGATCGAGCCAACAGATCGAGGTCTTGTGTTGTGGTCTCCTCAAGTATACCGATCGCGATGATCAATATGATTGATCTAATGAAAATTGAGACATTTTGAATGGCTCGGATTTGGGACCGCCGTGTGTATCCCCCCCTTGTATAGCGTATTGGGTTCATATCGTTAGGTAGAATGCGATTCTGCGTCTAACTTGTTTTTGCAGAGAATGATGTGAATAGTATGGCCCTATAGCTTATTTGAATGTATGAGATGTATGTGATGCATGTAACATTCGTTCATGGCCTGCGTGTCATGATTATTTCAGCTATTGTTAGCTGTATATATTGTATTTAACGACCTGCGTGTCGACCTTAATGCTTGAATCTATCTTTGTAATCTTCGATTTCTAGCTATTATAGGTAGTAGTCTAGTTTTGAGGTTACAAGCTTTTAAGTATGGTGGCCTAAAGGAGTGATGTGGAGGATGGAGATCGTCTACACCTACTTGGAGATGGATATCACCATTTTTGGGCCATACTACTTCACAGTTAAATGTGTTTATCTATGATGTTATCTATCTTATTCTTATGCAATGATATATGTGATATGTTGCTTTGGTAGGATAGAATCCCTCTTAAAATTAGGTGTTAATGCCCTTCCATATGCTGCACCAAAAGATAATGATCACCGCATGGTAGGTCTACCAAAATAGAGTGCCATCGGTTATCATCATCATTTGGGGTAGATGTCGGACATCTACATGCGGAAGCATTTGGTTTACTTAACAAGGTTATCAAAATAGTTTTGGACCTTGGGGCATAGATTGGGGCCGAGGCATACTGATGTCACCCAAAGTAGAGTCACATAGGGATGTGATTAGCAAGGTGTTGCTTACCCATGTCACTAGTTTTCTAGCCGTGATGCCAAAGCTCACTAGGAATTAGTGAAATGAGGATCTTTACCCACTATGTAACTTAGAGAGAGTTTTTGTTGCAAAACTCATAGTGGGAGTCTTTTGCTAAATAGTTTAATAAAAGATGAACATAAACATAGTGCTAAACTTTGCATATTCTTATGTTGTAGATCATGTCAGCTAACGCCGCATCCAGTACTTTTAATTTGCGATCTGTTCTTGAGAAAGAAAAACTCAATGGAACAAACTTTTGGATTGGTATCGCAACTTGAGAATTGTTCTCAAGCAAGAGCGCAAGGAGTATGTCCTTGAGTCTCCTTACCCAAGACTTGCTGATAATGCTACTGTGGCTGCACGGAGAGCTTATGAGAAGCAAACGAATGATTGCCTTGATGTGAGCTGTCTCATGCTTGCCACAATGTCCTCTCGAGCTTGAAGCAATATGAGAACACAGATGCCTACAATATCATTGTGGGGTTACGTGGTATGTTTGAGAACCAAGCAAGGGCCGAGAGGTTCAATACTTCAAAGTCCTTATTTGCGTGCGAGCTTGCGAGAGGGAATCCGTCACCCTCATGTGATTAAGATGATTGGCTACATTGAGAGTCCGGAAAGCTTGGTTTTCCCTTAGCCAAGAGTTGGCTCGATGTGATTCTCGATCGCTTCCCGAGCTTTGAGCCATTCATAATGAACTTTCACATGAACAACCTGGACAAGACCCTGGCTGAGTTGCATGGGATGCTAAAATCTACCGAGGAAAGCATTAAGAAAAGCAGCAATCATGTGATGATGATGCAGAAAGGCAAGGGCAAGCCCTATGTCAAGAGAATCGCGGTCAAAAGAAAGAAAGCTCCTGATGCGATCGCGAGCAGTTCTAAGGCCAAGAAAGACAAGAAGGGCGATGCTCATCCTGATGCAGATTGTTACTACTGTAAGCCATCAGGACATTGGAAAAGGAACTGCCCAAAGTACTTGGAGGATCTTGAGAAGAAGAAGGGAAGTACGACTTCCACTCCAGGTATAAATGTTATAGAGATCAATCTTGCTACTTCATCAACTGATTCTTGGGTATTTGATACCGGATCGGTTGCTCACATTTGCAAATCGTTGCAGGGGCTAATAAGAAGTAGAAGTTTGAGGAGGAGCGAAGTGGATCTTCGCGTTGGCAATGGAGCAAAAGTTGCTGCGGTAGCTGTTGGCACCATGCCATTGTCTTTACCTTCAGGATTAGTTTTGAAATTGAATAATTGTTATTGTGTTCCATCTCTTTCAAAGAACATTATTTCTGCTTCATGTTTGCAAGCAGAAGGTTATGACTTTAAATCTATGGACAATGGTTGTTCTCTTTATTTCAAAGATATGTTCTATTGTCATACTCCATTGGTGAATGGGTTATACGTTCTTACTCTTGAAGGGTCACCGGTCTATAACATTAATGCAAAGAGGCAACGTCCAATGATTTGAATCCCACGCTTATTTGGCACTCGCCGCTAGGTCACATAAATGAGAAACGCATGCAGAAGCTCCATAGAGATGGTATTCTGCACTCATTTGATTTTGAATCATTAGAGACATGCGAATCTTGTTTACTTGGTAAGATGACAAAGGCACCTTTCACCGGTCAAGGTGAACGGGCAAATGACTTATTGGCACTCGTACATACTGATGTATGTGGACCAATGAGCTTAACAGCCAGAGGTGGTTTTCGATTTTCATAACTTTTATCGATGACTTTAGTAGATATGGGTATATCTACGATGAAGCATAAGTCCAATCCTTTGAAAAGTTCAAGGAATTCCAAAATGAAGTGCAAAATCATTTAGGCAAGACAATCAAGTTTCTACGATCTGATCGTGGAGGCGAGTATTTGAGCCATGAGTTTGGCAATCATCTAAAGGATTGTGGAATTGTTCCACAATTGACTCCGCCAGAACACCTCAATGGGAATGGGGTATCCGAACGGAGAAATCGCACCTTATTAGATATGGTGCGCTCCATGATGAGCCAAAGTGATCTTCCGTTGTCTTTTTGAAGGTACGCTCTTGAAACAACCGCGTTCACACTAAACAGGGTTCCATCAAAATCAGTAGAAAAGACACCATATGAGATGTGGACAGGACAACGTCCTACCTTGTCTTTTCTTAAGATTTGGGGATGTGAGGCTTATGTAAAACGTTTACAATCTGATAAGCTCACTCCTAAATCTGATAAATGCTTCTTTATCGGGTATCCTAAGGAAACAAAAGGATATTATTTTTATAATCAAGGAGAAGGCAAAGTGTTTGTCGCCCGGCATGGTGTCTTCTTAGAGAAAAAGTTTCTCTCAAGAAGGGATAGTGGGAGCACAGTGCAACTTGAAGAAATTCAAGAAATACCTGATAACGTTTCAGCTCCTACAGAACCACAACAGGATGAACAAACTGTTGAAGAACCTGTTGTGGACACACCAGCACCACATAGGTCAGAAAGGTCACGTCGTGCACCTGAGAGGTACATGTTCTTGACTACTCAACAAAGGGACATTTTGTTGTTAGACAACGATGAGCCTAAGACCTATGAAGAAGCGATGGTGGGACCAGACTCTGAGAAATGGCTTGAAGCCATGAGATCCGAAATTGAATCCATGCACAGTAATCAAGTTTGGAACTTGGTTGATCCACCTGATGGTGTTAAAACCATTGAGTGCAAATGGATTTTCAAGAAAAAGATAGACATTGATGGAAATGTTCACATCTATAAAGCGCGATTGGTGGCCAAAGGTTTCAAACAAATTCAAGGTGTTGATTATGATGAAACTTTTTCGCCAGTCGCAATGCTAAAGTCTATTCGGATCATTCTAGCGATTGCTGCATATTTCGACTATGAAATATGGCAAATGGATGTCAAAACAGCTTTCCTTAATTGAAATCTGAGTGAGGATGTGTACATGACACAGCCCATGGGTTTTGTCGATTCGCAATCAGTTGGAAAAATATGCAAGCTCCAAAGATCCATTTATGGATTAAAGCAGGCATCTCGGAGTTGGAACATTCGTTTTGATGAAGTAATCAAAGGGTTTGGTTTCATCAAGAACGAAGAAGAGCCTTGTGTTTACAAAAAGGCTAGTGGGAGCGCACTCGTATTTCTGGTCTTATATGTGGATGACATATTACTGATCGGAAATGACATTCATTTGCTCGAATCTGTTAAGTCTTCATTAAAAAATAGTTTCTCTATGAAAGACTTAGGAGAGGCAGCATATATTCTGGGCATCAAGATCTACAGAGATAGATCAAAAATGCTAATTGGATTAAGCCAAGATACGTACATTGACAAGGTGTTGAAAAGGTTCAACATGCATGATTCCAAGAAAGGTTTTCTACCTATGTCACATGGTATAAATCTTAGCAAGAATCAGTGTCCTAGTACACCTGATGAGCTGGATAAAATGAATGCGATTCCATATGCTTCGGCTATTGGGTCCATTATGTATGCCATGCTTTGTACACGTCCGCATGTTTCAGATGCTTTAAGTGCTACGAGTAGATACGATCGATCCGGTGAAAGTCACCGGATTGCCGTAAAGAACATCTTGAAGTACTTGAGAAGAACTAAAGATGTGTTCCTTGTCTATGGAGGTGAGGAAGAGCTCGTTGTAAATGGTTACACCGATGCTAGCTTCCAAACCGACAAAGATGATTTTAGATCGCAATCTGGATTTGTGTTCGCTTGAATGGCGGTGCGGTAAGTCGGAAGAGTTCCAAGCGCAGACGGTTGCTGATTCTACAACGTAGCCGAGTACATAGCAGCTTCAAGCCGCCAAAGAGGTGTTAGGATCAAGAAATTTATTTCGAGCTTGGTGTGATGGCTAGTGCCTCCAGCCCAATGGACCTTCTTCAGACAATAGTGGGGCCATTGCACAAGCCAAGGAGCCTAGATCGCACTGTAAGTCCAAGCACATTTTACGGCGATTTCATCTCATCCGCGAGATAGTGGAGAGAGGCGATGTGAAGATATGCAAAGTACAAACGGATTTGAACATTGTAGATCCGTTGACAAAGCCGCTTCCCCAGCCAAAGCATGAGGCTCACACTAGGGCAATGGGTATTAGATACCTACATGGTTGACTCTAGTGCAAGTGGGAGATCATAGTGATATGCCCTAGAGGAAACATGGAGATGTTGTATATATCACATACTATGTTTATGATACATTACTTTGTTCCTTGGAATAGACATCATCATTATTGATCAATGAGTATGTGACTTATTCATGAGACTCTTAAATACTAAGATGTTGCTATTTCTAAATGATCCCTGATCGTATATCATATGAGGAACAAATATGATTCAAAGATAAAGATCAGCATATGTATTGATTGATGATCATGTCTCATGGATCATGGTATGGTGATACCAAATCAATAATATGGACATGTGTTAGTGAACATATATTGGATAGACCTGCCATGAGACACTGCAGAGATTCCATGTGTCATCAATTGGTCTCAAGTAGTGTTTATGTAGAATCCTTAGACTTGAGATCATCATGGTTCCCAACATGAGTAGTAGCTTATTTTGGGACTACTAAACACTACTCCAGAATCGGGTAGTCATAAAAGTAGTCTTGGATTTGCCATGAAACATGTAGTGGGATGTGAATGATCAAGATGGAATTTGCCCCTCCTTATGGGAGAGATATCTCTGGGCCCCTCGATGTAATGGATTATGAAAGTGCGTGGCCATGCCAAGGTGATTGAGGAGTCAAGCGCGGCGACGGGTTGATCAAACGGTCGCGGAGGCGACACGCGGCGAGATCTGGATCTTCGATCCAGATCTGGGGCGACGGCGGGGATTGAGCGGCGCGGGCGCGGGCGACGGGCGGATCGCCGACGCGCGTGGCGTGGCGCGTCGCGCGTCGCGGGCGCGGGCGGAGCGAGGCGCAGGGCGGCGCGTGGTCGGGCGTGGGGACCGGATCGGCGACAGCGTGTTCAGCGCGCCGCGCGAAATGTCGCGCGGGCGCGGGCGCGCGGGGGTGCGCGGCGGCCTAGGCGAGGTGAGAGAGCGGAGGCGAGGGCGGCGGCGACGGGTGCACGTGAACCGAGGGACGAACGCGATATTTATCACGCGAACCGAGACAACCCGATCGGTTACGGCACGGGGCAAAACGCGGGTTTGGTTTGGACGGTCAGGATGCGGCCGCGTAGCACGAACGCGAATCCGATGGCTGAGGGCACGGGTGGGATTAGGGTTAGGTTCGCGCGGCGCGGGAGCGGGCGGCCGGGATGGAGCCACGCAGCGGCGGCGTCGGACGGCGGCGGGCGCCACCACGCGCTACCCCAGCCGCCACGTGGCGGGTGGCGCGATCGTGCGGTGGAGGCAAGCGCGGGAGCGGTCGCGCGGGCGCGAGCAGATCCTTGCCGCGTGGCGGATCCAACGGCGCGGGGCAGGCGGCGCTAGGGTTCGGCGCGAGCTCGAGAGGCGCGACGCGGATGTGCGACAGCGTGGAGGTGGGGCGGGATCCGGCGCCGAGAGGAGGCGGGCGCGGGAGAGGCGGGCGGCGCGATCTTGGACGCGTGGCGGAGAAGGATCGGATCACGAGGTTTTTCCCCAATTTTATTTCTTTCCAGAAATTCAAATAAATTTCCACAAGCTCTAGAAAATAGCAAATAAATCCCAAAAATTCACCAAAAATACCAGAAAATCCCTTGTGACCTGAAGAACACAAATAAAATATTTTTAACTTATGTTAATGTTTATTTTACTCAGATTAAATCATTTTTAAATTCTGAAATTCATTTGAAGCTTATTTGAATTCCAGAAAATTTCTTGTGACTTAAAGAACTTAATTAAAATATTTTCAGATAATGTTGAAGTATAATTTAATCATATTAAATTATTTAAAACTTTTGAAAATTCAATTTAAACTTTATTTAAATTCAAAAAAATTCCAGGAATTTATTTTTAAATTCAAGGTTTTAAAAATCCCTAAAAATCAGGATGTTACATCGGGGCCGTAGGGTGCTGTGCGAAGGGGTAAGTGAACAAGGACGGTCACGATTTTATTCGGCAACGGGGATTCAATCTAGGCCGTGGAGGTGTGGGATGAAGGGTTAAGTGGCCACGAACGCGTGAGATCAAATCCGGCTACAGCGGACGACAAGGATCGCTCCACGTGTCGGCCAGAGAGAGGGAAGGTGGGCGAAGCGGTAAGTGAGTTTGGGCGGTGGGGAATGAATCTTGCGGTGAGTTCGATGCTTGACACGCGTCGGCCGGAGGAGAGGTTTTAGGATTTTAATTTCTTTTTGATTTCCAGAAATGATATTAAGCTTTAGAATACTAAGAAAAATACCAAATAAAATTTGAAAGTTCCAGAAAAATTTAGAGAACCTCATGGAACTATTTTAGACTTAATATAAATATTTTCAACCCATTTTGATAACTGAATTTTACAAAAGCACAAATTTGACTTTAGGAAAATGAAATACATTTATTTTAACTTTCGTGAAATGAAATAAATTCCTTTTGGCCTTTATAAAATAGAAATTTTAATTTTCTCAATTCAGGGCTTTGGAATAAAATCCAAGAAACTACAATAAATTCCAGAAAACACTTTAATAAAGGAATAAAAATTTTGGGATGTTACAAATCTACCCCGCTTAAAAGAAATCTCACGCACGAGAGTTGCACTGGCTAGCAAAAGAGATGGGGATGGTTGGCTTTCAAATCCTCTTCTCGTTCCTAGGTGGTGGCTTCGTCTTCGGTGTGGTTACTCCACTGAACCTTACAGAACCTGATAGTCTTCCTTCTGGTCTGACGTTCTGCGGTCTCGAGGATCTTGATCGGATGCTCCTGATAGGTGAGGTCATCTTGAAGATCCAAGGTTTCTAAAGCAGCTTGCTCTGCGGATACTCGAAGGCACTTCTTCAGCTGAGAGACATGGAAGACGTTGTGTACTGCTGACATGCTTGGCGGCAAGTCCAACTGATAGGCGACTTCACCTCTTCGGTTCAGAATCTTGAAAGGTCCCACATATCTCGGTGCTAGTTTTCCTCTGACTTGAAACCTTTTAACTCCTCTGAGTGGGGACACTCTGAGATAGACGTAGTCCCCGACCTCAAAGGTCAAATCTCGACAGCGGTTGTCCGCATAACTCTTCTGTTGAGATTGAGCTATTTTTAGTCTGTCTCTGATCCTTCTGATTTTATCTTTGGCGTCTTGAAGCAAATTCAGTCCAGCTTTTTGAGGTTCTCCTTGCTGTTCCCACAGCAAGGGTGTCCTGCATTTTCGGCCGTAGAAGGCTTCGAAAGGTGCCATCTGGAGACTGGCCTGGTAGCTATTATTGTACGAGAACTCTGCATAGGGCAATGAACGGTCCTAGCTGCTCCCAAAATCTAGAGTACAAGCTCTTAGCATATCCTCGAGTATCAGGTTCGAGCTCAATTTTAAATGAATTTAGGAAAAAAAGGGGTCAATCGAAGTTAGGATAGAAGAGAATAGACTCTTGGAAAAATCTAATATAAAGAAAATACTAGAAATTTAGAAATTCTATTGTGCTGTGAACTCAGTGCACGAAAAGGCTAGTCAACGGTAGACTCAACTCATGGAACAACGTGCACACGACTGAGTATGCTAGCATGGCGGATTATGGCTGACACGGCGGACATGTGGCTGACAGGTGGCAGGTATGTCTGATGTGGCACTTGAGATGGCTTGGGAGCTGATGTGGCACTAACGTGGCTGACACATAGTGACACATCGGATTTAGGGCTGAGGTGGTTGCTGAGGTGGTGATGACTCGGTTAGGCTGACTTGGCAGATGTAACATCCTGTTTTTTAGCCTTTTCAAAAGTTTTGCAATAAAAATGAATTTATGGAATTTTTTGGAATTTAATAAAGCTTAAATTGAATTTCTAGAAATTAAAAAGGATTTAATATGATTAAAATAAACATCAACATGAGCTAAAAATATTTTATTTGGATTCCTTGTCTCTCTAGAATTTTTCTGGAATTTTTTGTGAATTTTTTGGATTTATTTGCTATTTTCTAGAGCTCCTTTTATTTTAATTGAATTTCTAAAAAAGAAAAGTCGAAGGAAATTCTTGTGAACATTACTAGGTCCGGCCCAATACTGTTCATCCAGCCCGTCACCGCGCCGACCGCCCGATCCCACCTCGGCCACACGTTGGCCATCCACTTCCCCGCACCTCGCCCTCGCTTGCAGCCGTCCGATCATCCACATGTCGCGATCTCGCTCGACGTCTCTAATCCGAGCTCTCGCCGCCACCACCCGCGCATGTTTTTCAGCATTCGTTCCCAAGTCGGTTTCCCCCTCGATTCACGTGCATAAAACGACGCTGCCCTTGCCTCCTCCTCTCAACCGAGCTGTTGCCCCCACCGCCTTCTCTCACCTGACCTCAACGCCATCTTTGTCGTGCACCATCGCCACCATCCTCGCTGCAGCCGTCGTTGCCATTGCCTCTCACCCCGTGTGCCGACCGTCGATGGGGTCGCCATCTCTCCGCTCTGCCGATTAGCGCCGCCGCCTCCCGTGTCCCTTCCACCCCTTGCTAGTGAACCCATAGCTGACCCGAGCCCACCGTCGCCGAATTCGCCGCTGACCCGAGCCCCGCCGTCGCAGAACCCGTCGCCACCCACGCGCCTGACCGCACAGACCACGTTGCACTGCCCCTTGGGCCGCGTGCCGCGCCCACGCTCAGATCCGACAGTCCCCGTTCCCCATCACCACCGTCGATCTAGATCTAGTGCCACGTGTTAGTGCCACATGTTAGTGCCACGTCAGCCCTAGTCGTCATGTTAGCACCACCCCTGTGCACTATTCCGTGAGCCGAGTTCACCGTGAACCCACCTTTTAGTGCACTGAGTCCATAACACAGTAACTTTTCTGAATTTCCAGTATTTTCTTTAGATTTAATTTTCTGAGAGCCTGTTCTCCTCTGTCCTAGCTCCGATTGACCTTGTTCTTTTTTTTTCTAAATTTATCTAAAATTGAGCTCTACCTTTTGGTTCTAGTTTCAAGGTTTTTGGAGTTCATTTGAACTTTATTTAATTTTATTTTTGTTGTTCGGTCGTTTTATCTCTCTTAGATCCTGATTTCGGAGAAGCAGGAGCGCCGTCAGAAGACCCAGAGTTCCTCACTAAGCCAAACCAAGGCAAGTCGTGTTCTTTGTTTATGTTAAACCTAGTTTTTAATCTATTATTTAATTATTTTATTTTAAATTATCTTTCATCGCTATTTTATTATAAACCTTTCTACTTGGTAGTTATCGTCCCAATTTAAATAATTCCTCCTTGATAATTTGAATATCATGATTCCCTTGTCACAATAGGTTGGGAAATTAATTAGTGATACCATACTAGATGTCACATGGGAAGTATGAGTTATATGCTTAGCCATGCTTATAGTTCGATAGGTTAATTATCACATGTGACTAATTTGTTAATTTGACTTAATGAGATATGGAACCATGATTGGTGCCACAATTATAAAATTTGTACCATGACATTGGTGTGTCACCGGTGTTGGTTATACAAAACTAGTTTTCACTTGGGCGAGTGATCGTGCAGTAAAGATAGGCAAGTGTGTATTCACTCCTAGGGATAAGGAAGTCTCGCCTGAGTAATATTAATGACTTAACTTTGTGCGCTATTGATCTGACCTTTATCGTGCAAACCATATGTCTAGTATGGGATTGACCTGGCTAATTAATTTGGAATATTTCAATTTCAATCTCGCCATTGTGATGAATATGGTTGCTGATTTCCATGGGGCGCAAGGGAGGTGTGATGCGAAACCCTAGCGGGCGGGATTGAGTTGAGGTTGAACATTGGAAAGGCCTTGTTGTGATTTCCTTGGTACGAGGCTAATCACATCGTGTGGGTACAGTTGTGCAACCTCTGCAGAATGTAAAATTATTCGAATAGTCGTGTCCTCGGTTATGGACAATGCTCGGTAACTTCACACGAGGGGTAGAATTTTCATAAAACGTGGATTGGTTATTGTTGAAAGGTGAACGGTTAGTTCACTATTGGTTATTTTGTGGATGGGAGGTTCACAACTGATTTAATTCAATTCTGTTGATTAATTATTTACTATTGTTTTTTCTCAAAGTTCACTTTCAATCTATCTATCATATTTCTTTTAAAGTATCACTTTATGCAAATTAACCTTTCAGCTATCCATTGGTAAGCCTTGCATATTATATTGCATTCATTTGTTACAAACAAGTTGTTGAGTACCAATGTACTCACGACTTCATGCCCACTATTGCTCAGTTGAGGAAGAGGAGCTCTACCAATAGGAGATACCAGAGGGAGGATACTTCATCGATTTTGTGGATTAGGACTTCGCTCCCTAATCGATTGCCTGTGGGCATGTCGAATGGCTTCCATGTTTACTTCTGTTTTTCGCTGCTAGATTTTCAGCCCTTCGGGCTAATAATTTGTAAGCTTGGTCGTAAGGCCATACTTTGACAATTATTAATATTTGAGTTTTTCCTTTTTATTAACGTGTGTATAGTCAATATTTCATTTATGTTAAACTGTGTGCACTAGCGTGATCCTGGACTAGTGCAGTATACACAAAGAGTACGGATTTGCATATTCGGTCTCGACAGTAGATTGATGCAGTGATTGGATGGTTCGAGAAAAGATTCGATAGTCTAGATGCGTGGAAAGGTACAGACTGTCCGAATGAGGGTAACGATCGAACGGTCCATCATCGATTGAACGGTTGAGGGGGCAGAGATATTCAGATTGTCTGAACAATAACATTGATCGGATGGTCTAACGATGATCAGACGACTGAGGAGGCGAAGGGACGTGCAAGCGCGGGTGTGAGGCGACGTGGTCGGTGCGCGATTCGATGCAACGCTTCGGCTGGCCAAATGGTCATGAGTGCACGACGGGAAAGGTGGCGGCCCATAGGGATCGAGTGACGAGGTAGCGACAGGGCTCACTGACAGACTGTGGTCGTCGGCAATGATGGCTCGCTGAACGGCGATGTGGAGTAGAGTTGTGCATCGGCGACAACGGAGGTGAAGCAACTGCGCTGGAGGCAAAGGTGAAGACGGCGGCTCGGGATAATGACAAGAACGCTCGGCGTGCGGCTGCAGGGTGTAGGAACCAAGAGAGAGGTGTCAGCCTTTTATGCACTGACGACGATAGAGTCTAACTCGGTCACAGCTCAGAGTCATGGGCAGGTCCACACGATGAGGTGGAAACAAACATGGACGACGAAGATAAGAGTTCTGATCATAGACGATGAATAGTAGGTAAGACGACGGATAAACAATGCGTGGCTCGGAGAGCAAACAGACGGCTGAGACTACACGACACAGATAAATAGTGTGGTTAGGTTCGAACCGGGTGAACGATAAGGCTGATCAGATGGTCTAAAACTGATCAGATGATCCGAATGGATTCAAACGTTTGGATGGTCGAAACGTGAACTTTGATTGAACGGATAGGGACGCATAGCGTGTGGTGGAAGGCTGACGTGTGGCACAGCGGTGGGGAAGTGGTTGGCCCAGATGAATAGTGTTCGGTGCGGCCCAGCACTATTTTGGGATTTTAGTGATTTTTCAATTTCAGAAATTGGAAGGAAAAGAAATAAACTCTAGAAAGTGGCAAATAAATCCAGAAAAACATAGAAAATTCCTTGACACACAAGGAGCCCAAATAAAATATTTTCAGCATATATTAATATTTATTTTATTCATATTAAATTCTTTTAATTAATAAAATTTTATTTTAAGCTTGTATTTATTCCAGAAAATTTAAATGGTGAATTTTGTTGAAAAAAACTTCAAAAAGGCTCTAAAAATCAAGATATTACAGATTGTCTCATCATAGACCGAACCATATCTAACAATGTCCGATTTTGTCGTTCAGATACCCTATTCTATTGAGGTGTTCCTGACGGAGTTAGCTGTGGAACAATTCCACATTGCTTTAGATGATCACCAAACACATGGCTCAAATATTCACCTCCATGATCTGATCATAGGGCTCTAATTGTTTTACCAAGTTGATTTTGTACTTTATTCTAAAATCATTTGAACTTTTTAAATGATTCAGATTTATGCTTCATCAAGTAGATGTATCCATATTACTAAAGTCATCGGTAAAAGTTATGAAATACTAAAAACCACCTCTAGCCATTGAGCTCTCTCACTTAAACCAGTGAAAGGTGTCTTAGTCATTTTGTCAAGTAAATAGACTTGCATATTTCAAATGATTCAAAATTAAATGAGTTTAGAAGACCATCTTTATGGAGTTTCACCACGCGCTTCTCATTTATGTGACCCAAATGACAATAACAAATATAAATGGGATTCAAATCTTTAGACTGAAGCCACTTAGCATTGATGTTGTAAATAAACACATTCTCAAGATTTAAAACATATAATCCATTTATCAATGGAGCATGATCATAAAGCGTGTCATTCAAATAAATTGAACAATAATTGTTCTTTATTCTGAACTCATAACCTTCTGCTCTTAAACATGAAGTAGAAATAAAGTTTTTGCTTAAGGCAGGAATATAATAACAATTATTTAATTCCAAAATTAATCCTAAGAGTAAAGATAATGGTAAAGTGAAACAGCCAACACGCGAATATCAACCTCGCCTCTTGCTAAACTCCTACTTCTTGTTAGCCTCTATATCGAATTACAAATATGAGCAACCGATCCAGTATCAAATACCCAAGAACTAACATAAAAAGTAGTAAGATTTATTTCTATAACATTTATACCTGAAGTAGAAGTCTTACTTTCCTTCTTCTTTTGCAGTTCTACCAAATACTTCTTGCAGTTCTCTTTCAATATCCAGTCCCTTGGAAATGGTAGCAAATGGCATTAGGTGCAGCAGCAATCTTGAGTTTCTGAAGTTTAGATTTGATACTCGAGATCTCATCTTAAGTTTTGCTTATGCCCTTTCTTTTGCTTAAAGCCTTATGATTCTTCCTTTTGAAGTTGGTATTCTTTTGAACCATCATCACGTGATTAGAGCTTTTCTTAATGCTCTCCTTTGCTGACTTGAGCATCCCATACAACTTAGTCATTTACTTCTCCATGTCATTCATATGAAAGTTCAAAATGACTGGTTCAAAGCTCAGAGAGAGTGACTAGAGAATCACATTAGTAGACAACTTTTGGCTAAGGAAAAAAATAAGCTTTTTCAAACTCTTAATATATCCAATCATCTTGATCACATGAGGGCTGACTGAACTTCCTTTGGCTAACTTGCACACAAACAATGAATTAGAGGTGTTATACCTTTTAGCCCTTGCCTGGTTCTTAAACATGCCTTTAAGACTCACAATCATATTGTAGACATCCGTGTTCTTATATTGCTTCTAAAGCTCAGAGTTTATGGTAGCAAGCATGAGACAGCTAACATCAAGTGAGTCATTGTAATATTTCTCATACTCATTCTTTTGTGCATGAGTAGCATCTTCAGCTGGTTCATCTAGATATGGAACCTCTAGAACATATTTCTTCTTTTCTTGCTTAAGAACAATTATCAAGTGGTGATACCAGTTAATGAAGTGTGTTCTATTTAGTTTTTCTTTCTCAAGAATAGATTGCAAATTAAAATTGGGTGTGGAGGAAGTAAATGGTGGCATTGTCTACAACATAAAAATTATATGCAAAAATTCAGCACTATATTTATGTGAAATCTTCTATTAAACAATTTAACAAAAGATACTCCTACTATATGTTTAAAATCATGTACCCTCTAATAACATATAGTGAATCAAGATACATATTTTACTAAGTCTTAGTGAGCTTTGGTATCACTGCTAGAAACTTAGCGACATAGGTAAGCAACCCCTTACTAATTACATCACATACAATTCTAGTTCGTTGAGTGACTCCATGCTTGAACGTCACCTGCCCATTTGAATCCTGCAAAGAATAAATGGCAAATTAGTACAGTTCTTGAATGAACTTAGGAAGCTTGTGCTCCCTCTTGAATGTTTCAATGCGAACAAGCTCAAATTCCAAATTATTCTCAAAGAAGCATGTCAGAACACTAAAAACATCGGTTTGATGTTGGCCTTGCGTACGTACCGTGGCGCTGAAGGCGACGTTGGCCTTGCGGCCATTGAAGAGGATGGTCCTGGAGGGGAAGGCATTGGCGGCGAGGCGCCCGATGAGGGCGTTGAGCATCATGGACTTGCTAGAGCCAGAAGGCCCCATGAGCGTCGTAATGGAGAGGGGTGGAGGCAGGCAGTGGGTTTGGAGAGAGGAGGGGCGAAGGCGGCATGGGAGGGGAATCAGGGAAGACTGGGGTGGCTCGGGGTTGCAAACTCCTCGTCATCGCCGTACTCGATGGGAGGGGCAGCGGTGCCCTTCTCGCTGTTGCTGGGGGCGGTGACGAGCAGGCCGAGGCGGCATGGGCGCTCAGGAGGCAGCGGCGTCGGGGGAGGCCGAGGAGGCTGGGGCAGCGTCGGTGGAGGGTGGCGGCCACGAGAAGGGAGGCGGCGTGGAGGGGCAGCGCGAGAAGGGAGGCGTGGAGGGGTCACAGCGGTGGAGGGGCAGCGCTAGAAGGGAGGCGACGTGGAGGGGTCACGACATTCGGGGGAGCTAGGGTTAGAGCACGGACCAACTCGCACAAAGATGTCAATGTGTGGGGGTTTTGTGAAAGAATGCTTAAGTGAGGTGGGAGGATCCCACCCTCCATGATCCGAGCCATACAGTGCAGATCTGATGGCTGTGGAGAAGTTTTAGCACTTTAGCACTGAATATAGGTTTAGCACTAGATATGCTCCCATATATATATACTAGTAAGGTGCCCGTGCGTTGCAACGAAAAACCAAATAAAAGTGATGGATACTATCAAATATGATCTCAAACTGAATAATAAACATCAGCTTTTTCTTACGTCATTATGTATTAAACAAAACATACATGTTCATACTCGTAAATAAATCAAAAATATATACAGAAATGATAGTAAACAAGAAGTGTCATGTATCACAAATTCACAATCAGTTGGCAGGAACAAGCATTTACCTTGGCACGTTGCATCTAATCACAATCAAGCAGATATGAAGGAAAAGTACCCTCTTGAACATCATCATTGACCTTTTGTCGAGAAGTTGACTCATCATGCATTTTCAGGCTGCAAAGAAACAATTGACAATAAGGCCCCATAAATGCGATCGCAACCAAAAAGGCGAATCTACATCGCAAGGAAAACTTAATTTTCATGTTCACATCCCCTACTCCATAATTGTTTGAGAGTCTTGTTTGCTAGAAAGAGTTGTGTGCTACGTCGCGCCAAGTGGATTTATACAAAATGATCGGAAGACAAAATACGATAAATAATGCAAAAGCATGCTGATATGTGTGGATCAATTTTACTATCTCGATTTAGCGACGATCGATTCCGACCAGTAAATAAATGAAAACAATCAAGATTATCAATTTATCATACCTCTTCAACTTTCCTTTGTTCTCTTTTCAACCGATTCTTCATAGCCGGTTTTGCTACACTTAATGGTGTGCGGTGCTTCTTAATGGCTCATTGCGTATAACGAATGCATTGAGATATTGAAATGTTTCAGGTTAGGCTAAGAGGTAAAAAAGATTACCTTTCCACCCAATTCAACTACTTTACGGTTCTCTATTTGCTTCCGCTCCTTCCATGTAGAGCCACCTATAAAATTAGCATCAGGTGAATGTTTGTACAACAATAAATCCTAACAATCAAAATTAAGATTTTTAAGGAGAGATGGAATACATATCCTTTTATTCTAGTCTTTTAAAAAAATGTAAAAGTGAAATGCTGAATACCAAAACCACATATATTAAACGAAGTTAACTGATATAATTTAATTGACAAATGTTTTACTTCTATTTCCTCAAGGATGTAAGAGGAGCCATTCCGAAGCATGTCCAGTGTCCACTCGCAGCTGATACAGCTTGTGCCTAAACACCAAGCAGAACCTGGAACAATTGAAAAGGTCTGCATTATAAAGCAATTAATGACAGGTAGATATGTTATATTATCATACAAAGGCATGTACATTCAAGAACTCCAAAAGCACATGCAAACATCAAGCTAACAATTCCGCACATATTCTCTTTAACTTGTAGCATGCTCATTCTAAGCAAACAATACACTAATCCAAGAATGTCTGTATTGAATCAAACTTAAGAGATAATATTGAGCGTCCCACTTTAAGAGCACAAAGAAAGTGAACTAAACATGTTTAATTCTCCCAAATATTTCTACATATTAAATTTCTGATAAGTAGTTATATTTCAGCTCTGCACCACAATAGCATGGATGCATTAAAACCAATGTATTCCTCCACCCAAATCTTAGCATTCATGCAAAAAACTAAGCAACTGAGCCAAACACTAAAAAACACTAATGAAGCCTAAAAACAAGGTTTCCCTGATCCAATAGCCCATTTGGTGGCGGCGCACCTCACTGTGGGCATATAACTCGGAGTTTAAAAGATTTTTGCTTCAGCAAGACATGTCTCAAATTTGAGGATTATTTTTTTTGTTCGCCTCAGAAGTGATTAAGTTAGGTGGGTTATTGCATTTGCAGATAACATCAAAACAATAGAAGATGTGTTAGGCAATGCTGATAATCTAACATTGCACAAAAGATCCATATTGAGCGCCTGATAGGAGGACACATTTAAGGTATGTGAAGCAAGGTAGGTTTACATAATGAAACTCAACGACATCAGCCAAATATTGCATGTGATTTTGCAAAACATGAACCAGTCTGCTGCTTTCAAACATATGCTTTACCAAACAGACTAATGCATGATGGTTGAAATCCAACAAGCAAACACTTTCTCAACAAACTCCTTCACCAGCATCTGCAAACATCCAAGCAACAACAAAACTAAACACAACCCCCAAACACTTTCGAGATATCTTAGCCAAACCGACAACTCTACATGCTTATACAACAGCAAATCAACCTTCCCAACCTGCGGACACATTAGAACACAGTAAACAGAGCATCTCCACAGCTTATCCTACCATTCACAAACCCACAGCAAATCTCTACCACCTTCACTATCGAAACCCACGTACGTATCAATAATCCATTGTAAATAACAGAACATCAACACATCCGAAAACCGACATTTGCCAAACCAATCCCTCTCACTTAGCTCCCACTACACAAAAACCCAAACCCTAATCCGCCGAATCAGCGGTCACCAAACCAAGAAACAACCAAAAGGGGGGATCTGACTGCAACTCACAGCGTCTGGGCATCGGTGGCGAGGCCGGAGAGGCCGATGTAGAGCTTGTCGTGGATCTTGAACACCCTCTGGAAATCGGTCGCGACGGTCTGCAGCTGCACGCCCGCCCACCTCCGGTCCATCGGCAATAGCGGCGATTCTTCCCCACCATCGCCACCACGGCGGCGCCATTGTACTCGAAGATCTGCGAGCCGCGCGGGCCAAATCATCAGAAAATTGAGATCTGAGGCGAGGGGAAGGTTTGGGGCGCGGGGTGTTTGGGGACTCACCGACATGGCCGTAGTTGCGAGTTCGTAGACGAGGTCGAGGCGGAGGCGTCGAGGTCGAGGAGGAGCACCAGTTGGGCCGCCATGGGTGGGGTGGGGGATCACCACTTGGAGGACGAAGGCGCGGCCCATGGCGGCGTCGGCGAGTCGGTCCTCCAGGTGCCGCACCTCCCCGGCGAACACCACCAACGGGAAGGTCTCGATCGTCTTGAGCACCGCTTCCAGCTCCTCCTGGCTCGGCTACTCGGGGAGTTGCAGCGCCTTCTTCGTCTTCCAGCTGTCCATTGTTCACCTCCGCGCCGCCGCCGGCTTCTTATCCGACGCCACTGTCGGGAACGAAGTCTTCGAAGCCGCGGAGGGAGGGGAGGATGCGGCGGCGCGTGGGGTTGTGGGAGGAGGGGAGGAGGCGCCCGGGGGGCTGGAGGTGGAGGCGGCGGCGCTTGGGAGGGAGAAGGGGAGGAGGCGGCGGCGCGGGGTGGGGAGGGGGAGGAGGCGGGGGACGGCGGAGGGAGAGTGAGGCGGTGGCGCAGGGTGGGGAGGGGAAGGAGGCGGGGGGCAGCGGAGGGAGAGCGAGGCGGGGGAGAGCGAGGGGAGGCGGGGGCGGCAGCGGCGCGGGGTGGGAGGGGGGGACGCCGCGGGCCGCGGGAGAGCGAGGGGAGGGGGCGGCGGGAGGAAGAGCGAGGAGGAGGCGGGGGCGGGGGGAAGAGCGAGGGGTAGGCGTGGGGCGGAGGGGTGATGTTGGGATTTTAGGGTTTAATCAGATCGTGTGGCTGAGAAGAGAGGAGAAAGATCGAATAGTTAAGAAGTGAGGGAGGGTGAACGTGACGGCAACCACCAACTCCTTCTTTTAAATAGTAAAGATATATATATATATATATATATATATATATATATATATCAAAAGAAATAGTGCATTATCAACTATGTCTCGCAAGTTATCATCCCTATGGGGTCTACAAATGTCATGAGTATGCACGTAAGTTACGTTATATACCCTAGGGCCCAAAATCGTCAATACCCACAAGAATAGTCCTATTCACACATAAGAACAACATTATACTTTCATTCTCACTTCGTCCAAAGTGGTTAACTTGGTTGTACTACTTTTTGGACCTTCAAGACATTATGTACCGCTATACAATCCAAACTTCTAATGTGGGACAATCCTAGTACTTCTACTCATGAGTCACTCCGGCCATATGTATGGGTCGCGGTGTTGCATAAGTATGCCATTTAAACTGTAATTTTATAAAACTACTAACAACCAATGGTTAACCAATAAGATTTTTCACTATACGTTTATTATTCAGGTACCTCTATCTAGACTCAAGGAAAATCAAGTTTGGGGTACTCGTTGTGACATAAGATAGTCCAATAATGTCAAAACGGCTGTAATGAGTTATACATCACCCTTATGTGTTAGACAGGTGCAGACAATACTGTCTTAGATAATTACAGATAATTCATAATGTCCACCGAAACTTCAGTAAAGACTTGGTCAGTTAACTTTGAAGTCGCAATGAGTTCGATGGAACTACAAAGGGGGTGTTCAAATGGTGTTGGCTCGTAGCTTTTTACTGTAGCTAGTTTATTTTTTATTATATCTGAGTTAACTTATTTGGCATAATTAAATTTAAAAAAAATAAAAATAGAAAAAAATATTAGCCTATTACGGACAATGCAAAGAAATAGAGGGAAATAAAAGACAAAAAACCCAAAATATAAAAAAAAAACTAAACAAGACAAAATTAATGAATAGTGAAAAAGCAGAAGCCAGAAGTCGAAAACTAAATTGAGCGATGCCAAAGTTTAACATCAAACTACATATGTCATAATCTAACAACAACAGAAAATTGTGGTCCTACGCCAAATTTAGAAATATTTTTTTATAGGGAGTTTTGGAAATATTTATTTATTATATATATTTGGTTTGCTGAGGGACTTCAAAACCTTTTTTTCCCCTTAAACTGCCCTTAGGTAAATCATTGTTTACTTCATTGCAGGATTCTGCCGGTGATTGGCAGGTGTATTTTGTGCTTAACGGTGCTGCCATATCAATGAATTCCTTTCCAAAATCTTTAATACCCAAGCTGTCTCATACACCCGTGGATATTTTTGTTGATGGCTTTGTCAGATACAATGAAGGGCAAGCGCACCCCTAAGATGGGGAGTGGGATAAATAATCCAGATGAAAATGCTGCATCCGTGGGGCATCTCAGGGCCTATTTTTTTTTATGGTTGTGGCTTATAATTTTTGACTAAATTTTTTAAATTTTGGCAATTTATGACATAGATTATAGAGAGAGATACCCACATATGATTTTAGTCAGTATAGATGATAGACTTTTATTGTGAACTATAATTAACTTGTAGATCTCGTCTTAAAAAAATATCCTGTTTCAAAGTTAGATACTATAATAAAAACTAAAAGCCATCCAAAAAAACCCCAAAGAACATGTCCTCAAACTTGTTGATTGTCGGAACCGGAATTAGCCATTCCGAATCCTTTGTGATTCCACCGTATTATTTCTTGGATCAGTAGATAGTGCTCACACATACATCACTGTATATCAAAAACATATTATGCGGAAGCGTAGCTTATACAATAATACCTTACACATGGGCCGATGTGGCCGAAAACAAAGAATGCAGCAGTGAAAACTTCACATAGGTGGGACCCTCAGGACTTGCCCATAAACAGCTAACTGGGGTTTCATGACCTAGTTCTTGGCCTCCTTGAATACCAGATCTGTCGACCCTTTTTGAAGCATTGTAGGGTCTCTCTCCTTTTTCCTGACTGACTGGATGGTAGTAATTAAGCAAGAGTGAGTACAATCGTACTCAACCAGCCACCACACAGAATGCAATAGTAATACATGCAAGGCTATGAAAGGAAGGCTTGAGGTTTTTTTAGTTGCTAAAGCATTGTTTGGAAAGTACATTTAAAAGGGAGTCTTCTTGCTCTTAAAGGTGAGCAAATTATTATTATTATTATTATTTTGTTTGTTAAAATAATATGGTTATGAGCAAGAGTGAGGCAAGGGGATCTCACCTGTGGTGACGGCTTGGCCGGAGAGGTGCCGAGGTGAGCCAGCGACGAGAGCTTGGGGCGGTGGCGGGTGGCTCACGTGGGGAGGTCACGCCGGCGGGGAAGAAAATCAGCTGGCATTTGGGGAAGGGTGAGGGTGGCAAGGAGCTACTCCCGCCGTGAGGAATTGTTGAGAGATCGGCTGTGGGGAAGATGGCGGCAATGGAGGTTGTTTTGGTTGGAGGCGAGGAAGAAAGGCCATGTGGTGAATTTCAACGACCAGGCTTCAATTAATCAAGGGGATAGGTTGAGGAGGTCGGGGAGCATGCCATGACGTCGACAGTTTGTGGGAGCAGTGGCTAGAGCGGTGGGATTTTCACAATGCACACCAGCGGCTTGAGCATGAAGGATCGAAAATGGCAACAGAGGGGGGTGAATGGTGCCTTTTAAAAATTACCCCGAGTATTCACACAAAAATCTTCTTCTCCAATAGCATTAGTAGCTACAAAGCAAGAAAATCAAGGAAAGATAGCAGCTCTTCCTCAGGCCAAAAAGCAAAAAACAATTGAGAGATTGCTGGAACCAAAACTACTAAAGATACAGAAATCAATACATCTCAGGTAGAATAAAGCTCAAATGGATACAAAGAGATGAATGATTACATAGGGAGGTTTCCACAGCCACTCCATACATTCTCGTTCCCAGAGGCAACGCACACCAAAACATAGAGAAAAACCCGAGTGACTTCCGAAAAACCTCTCCCAGCACTCGAGCTCTACCTCTCTATTTATAGCATTCAGTAACCGGGGGAAGAACCCATTAACTCCACCTAACACCGGGTTTTACACACGTGCACACTCGCGACAACCCGTTAACACCGACAAGACACAGCTGCTTTACCCACTGACACCAATGGCTTCATTGCTTTGCCCATTAGCGCCAACTACTCCGATGCTTTGTCATTCAGACCTTCCAGGAACCTTTCCTGCTTGGCTTCATCTGTAGCCACATCTTCTGGCGCATATCGTGCTAGCTAGTTGAACTTCTGCAGATACTCATTCACTGAGTGGCTTCCTTGTCGAAGGGCTTGGAATTCCTTCTTCTTCAGGGTCATGGTGCCAGTGGGGATGTAAGCTTTGCGGAAGCTCTGCACAAACTCGTTCCAGGTCACAGCCTGAGGGTTGGCATGCGAGGCAGTGAAGGTGTCCCACCATTTGGACGCGGGTCCGTTCAACTGATGAGATGCGAATAGGACTCGCTCCCAATCGGTGCACTGAAGGATGTCTAGCTTCTTGCCGATCAACTTCAGCCAGTCATCGGCGTCCATGGGCTCTGCACTGTTGACAAAAGTTGGTGTCTTGATCCTTAGGAACTCTGACAAGCGATTGGGATGAGCTTTAGATGGCGGCTGATGAAATTGATGAGCCAGGTTGTTGATAGTCTGAGCGAGTAGCTGGATCAGCTGATTCTGGTTTGCCATCAACTGAGCCCAATCTAGTCCTGCTGCTGGCAGAGGCGGAGGGATGGGAGCAGACTGGCTTTCCTGAGCTCTGGGGTTGGCATTGTCGTTCAGGTTCCTCCTTGTGTTCACCATCTGCCGAAGCCTTCCGATTTAGAGAAAAGAGAGAGAACTAGAAGGAGGGTCTCATGTAACAATCCCACAATCAAGCACGCAGAAAGCAATGAATAAGAGCCAATAAAAACTTCTTTTATTTTATTATAATAACCTTGAGGCTGCTAATAAGGGACTGCAGCTCACAAGTAGCATTTCTAAGACTTAAACTTATGGCTTCCTAAACACTGGTGCTACGCTTAAGTCTCTTCGGGGGTGGCTCTAAGGTAGTGGAGTCCTCATCCTCGGCACGATAGTTGGCCAATTCTTCCTCTCTTGCACGGAGCTTCTGGACCGCGATGTTCAACTCATACAAGGTGGTATGGTACGCATAGTCCATGGACTTAGTGAACTCCACTTGCTAAATTAGACGGGGGTTACTCTTGTACTCTGTGGATGAGAAGTGACTGCTGGCACTGACAGGGATCTTCATGGGGTACTAGCGGAAGTCAGTGCGTTGAAGCTCTAGTGCGTAGATGTCCCTTAGTTGTTGAATTGCTTCAAAAGTGGCATCTTGGACGCCGGAAAGGAAAGTCTCTCGAGGGATAGGGGTGTCAAATGTGTGCAGTGCTACTTGATCCCCGAAGTTGGCGAAGATCCAAACTTCGACCCTCCAATGTTCTTGGTCTCCATATAGGCCCAAGTATCCTTTGTAGAGGGGACGAGGTCAGAGGTTCAACTCTCATATGAGGCTATAAAGGCAATCCGCTAGGTGTCTGGCGAGGGTTCCATGGAAGACGCGGGTAGGTTGCTCCATCTAAAATTTTGAAAACAAGAGGAGAATCAGTAAACAATTTTTGGCATAGGAACATAGTTGAGTGGGGAGGAGCATTTTGAAAATATATCTATTTATAAAAAATACATCCTTAAAGATGGTTCCTTCCATCTATGGTCACGGCTTAGGGTCATTAATGCTCTGATACCATCTCTGTCGGGACCCGGAACAACAACTCCAAGTCCCTCTGTGGGGCGCTTGCGTGGTCGGGCGTGGCACCCGACTTGCGCCCACCGAAGCACGGAAAAGCTGGTGGTGCGGTCGGCGAGGTGCGAGGTAGCCCGAGACGGCGGCGATTGCTCGCCGAAGACGATCGAGGCCGGCGGAGAAGAAAAGGGCGCGGGGAGGTTTTGAGGCACAAACACCCAAATTGAAGGGCAAGGGAGAGGCGGTGTGGGGAGAGAGTGCTCGGGGAGGGCTTTTTATAGGTCGAGGGGCGGTGGATGGGTCGAATAGCTTCACCAGAATTAGGGCTACCATTACTAGCTTCCAATCGGCGGGAATGGGCATTAAATCCGAAGGGTAACGACAGGGATTGAATGCACGTGAATGGGAGAGAACTTACAGTCGTTAATGGCGGAATGAAATGATCGGGAGGCGCAAATAACGGAGCTCGGCGGGCCGGTAATGGCGGCGGTGTCGGCGGGCCGAGGAAGAAAAAGGGGCGGGGAAGACGGCTCTGTCAAATGGGCCTCACCTGTCGGCGAGAGAAAAAGAAAGGAAAGGAAGAGGGCAGTCGTTGGATTGGTGACAAGTGGCAAGGAGGGGTGATCAGGGCCGCTAGACTCCGAGCGGAGAGGTAAGTGACAGTGGACGGTCAAGATTTGATCCAGTAATAGGGATAAAATTAGAGTCGATCGAGTGAGGGCCGAAGGGGTAAGTGGCTGTGTGCGGTGGGGATTCAATCCAGCAACAGCACGTGATCCAGATTAAGCCACGCGTCGGCTCGAGGTGAGGGAAAGGCGGGTGAAGTGGTAAGTTAAGGGGAGCGGCGGGGATTAGATTGGGAAGGGAGGTGGCCGGTCCGATGTGCGACAAGTGTCGGCTGGAGAGGAGAGGAAGGCGGGGAGGGGGTTTAAGTGAGAGTGCACGGCTCGGATTAAATCCGGTGGGCGGGATTGAACCCGAAGGCGACAATTGTCAGCCCGGGAGGTTTTATGATTTAATTTTCCTTTTTGATTTTCAGAAATACTTAGAAGGCTTTAAAATACTCGAAAAAATACCAAATAAATTTTAAAAATTCTAGAAAAATTCAGAGAATCATCTGGAACCTTACTAGACTTAATAAAAATATTTGCAACCCATTTTAATATTTAGATTTTGCAAAAACAAAATTGAACTTTAAAAGGAGAGTTTTTAATTTCCAGAAAATCCTGAAAATTTTCATAAATACAGAAATGACTTAGGAAAATGAAATGCACTTATTTTGACTTTTATAAAATAAAATACTTTAATTTCTCACAACCAGTCTTGAAATAAAATCCAAAAAAATTCAATGAAATTCCAGTAAAATACTTAAAAAGGAAAATAAAATTTGGGATGTTACATAGCCACAGGCAAGCGACTGGGGGTAAATGAGCGTGATAGTAATTATCTAAGACTAGATAATAAATGTGCACACATCATCATTGAGTCTATTCACCTAGGACCTGAACATGATAACGTCTTCTAATTCGGATTTCTCCTTGCTCAATTCAGCACTAAGCCTTGTGACATCGGATTGCATGGATAAAGCATAAATCAATGTAGCATTCACACTCTTGGCCACATCAAGGGGTTTGTTCCGATGGACGGGCTGTTCGGGTGTGAAGCCTGAAAAGTGCTGCCACTAGGGCGCTGTTCGGGTGCTGGGGCCTACAGCTAGGGGTGAAAACGGGTTGAATTCGGTCGGATATTGCTTATTCCATATCCTATCCTATATTTTTTCTCGGATTCGGAGTCAGATACGAATAGTGCTGGATACGAATACGAATCCGGATAGTATCGGTCATAGATACAGAACGAATACGGAATAGATGCGAATATGATAACGAATATCTCGTCGGATATTACGTAGGAATACAAAAGGCATATATAGTAGGCGCATGACATCCAGTCATCCACCGTGAACCAAATACTCACAGGCACATAGTCACATACTCACATGTGCTTCATTTTAATCACATATAGCAGGCTAGAAATGAATCAAATACCCACTGATCACATAGCTCGTTTCGCAAGAAAGCAATTTTATCACACGCTTAATCTCTCTCCTCTCCCCATTCCACTACTCGGCCGACAGTCCCCTGGCCACTCGTCCTCCCTCTTCTCTCTCCACCTTATCCTCATCCCCATTCTTTTCTTTCTTCCCCAAAGTCCTCTCTCTCTCCTTACTTCTCTTCCTCCCCACATTTCCACCAGATCTAGCTGCTTCCCCCGCACCTGCTCTTGGCGCCGCTCCACCCTGGCCTCCCTGCACTCTACACTAGCCCCTGCTCCATGCGCTGCCGCCTCTGCGCCCCTTCTGCACCGCGCCGCCCTTGCCTGGCTCCTCCGCCGCTTCTCTCCTCCATCACTCTTGCCCCGCTGCTCTCTCTCTCTCCACCTCCCCCTCGACGTCGCCGTCGCTATCTCTCTCTCCGCCTCTTCCTCGGTGCCGCCGCCGCTCTCTCTCTTGCCTCTCCCTCAGCACCGTTGCCGCTGTCGGCCCCTTGGTGCCGCGTTGTCGGCGCCTCGGTGCCGTGTCGCCCTGGCTCCGCTACACCTCACCGGCGCCTCCACCTACGGCTCCAGCTCGGCCGCCACACCGCTAGCCCTCACACTGCCAATCTGCTTGATGGCGTGCCGCTGGCTCCACCTCTGGTTCCGCCGCTGCCAGCACCTCTCCCGGGCCTCATGCGCCACCCTCTGTGCGCCATTGCTTCAAGGCTCCCTCTACCCCGCCTCCTCTGCCATTATCCGACAAAATTTTGGATATATCTGTATCCGTCGGATAGTTCTTTTCTGAATCCGAATACGTATCTGAAAACAACTATCTGAATTTGACTCCAAATCCGATAATTATCCGATATGACTATCTGAATCTGATCTGACTCGGATTCGGCGATCGGTCGGTCGGGAAATATCCGATACATTTTCACCCCTACCTACAGCCTTGAGAAGGGAGGGTTGCTAAAGCGCTTTTGGACGAATCTCCCTTGAGGCTGCTGTACCGCTTGCTTTTGCTTGCTGATAGCTTCCGAATTCTTTCTTTCATTTTCCAGGATCAGTGTTTTGTTCACCAGTTGATGGAAACTGGAGAAGTCCTAGACGATCAGTTGTACCCTCAAATCCTCATGCATGCCCTCGAAGAACCTATCTATCTTCGCTTCCTCTTCTACCACGTCTTTTGGAGCACAACAGGTGAGTTTGTTGAACATGGTGAGGTACTCGTTGACCGACATGCTTCCCTATTTTAGGGTACACAACTCATTTTTCTTCATCTTCATTACCCCTGCTGGAACAAAGTTAGCTTTGAAGGCTGTCTTGAACTCCCTCCATGGGATGGCCTGCGGGGCTTGTCGGGCTTGGTTAGCTAGGTTGGCTTGATTTGCTTCTCCTTATACCCATGCTTCACCTCCGGCTTCTCCTTCAGAGTCATCATCGGTCTTGGCACTTTCATTGTCTCGAGCGAACAGGTAGTTCTCCCACCAGGCTGCTACTACTCCCCTGAGCTAGTGGGTGGTGAAGATTACTCGATCTTCCTTAGTAAATTTAGCAAGTCGTAGCTTCCTTTTAGTGTCTTGAAGCTAGTCTTCAGCCTCAAGGGGTTCATTGGTGCAGGAGAAGGTCAGAGGTTGAGTCCTTAAGAAGTCTACCAGTTTTGAATTTTAGTTACTAGCACTGGCTTGTTGGCTGGTGTAGATAGCTTGCAGAATCTAGGTTTGTTGTGCCATGAACTGCACCATGGTGGGGTTGACCGGCGGGGGTGGAAGATCGACTCCTTGACCCCTGGCCTCTACCCTGGCCCGCAAGCGGGGTTCCTTGGTTGGCATCTACTCCAGCCTGCATTGATCGGCACTAGCTTGAGCTCGAGTGACTCTCTGAGCGGCCATTTGAAGGTACCATTTTTTGTCTATTAGCTCCTAGTGTTAAGTAAGTTGGTTATTAGTCCACAACAATCACACAAGAACTAACTAAAATAAGATAAATGATAAAACACATTTTGATACAAGGCCTATGTTTGGCCACATAACATTCATAGATAAAGGGATACACGACTCAGCTTACATAGCACTTAGCCTAGGCTGAGCGTTGTAATTGCAATATAACACTTATGGCACATAACATCCATAGCTACCGTACTAGCTCCTACCACAACTTCTTATAATTACAGAGGGTTTGTGCTTGCTCTCTTCATACAATTCCTAGCAAGCACTGTACTAAACTACCTACTACTCCATGAAGCTGGCTCCTGGGCAGGAGGGACTGTAATCAAGAGACTGAGAGCGGGATCGGCTGCCACTGAAGTCCGATGAATTTGAACGAGAGCAGGAGTGGCTGCGACCATGGCGGGTCCCTCCAAGGGTGATGGTCATCCGTGGACCCGGGGGTCGCACGCTCTTGCGAGAGGTGAGCCTTGTGCGGGGCCCATCAGCCTATGGCTAGGGCGGAGTAGGGTCCATGGTGACAATGGCAAGTGCAGCAGGAGTTGGAGCAAGAATCACTGCTGCAACCGTCGTACGCTGTAGCTCAGCGAGGGCGGTGGCCTTCTCCTTCTCCACCTCTGTGAGTGCCTTCCCGCATTTGGCAAGATACTCCTGAAGTGCCTCTACATGGCTGTAGCTAGCGAGTAGAAGCTGGTGAATGTCAGTGATCACCGGTGCTGCGGTGTAAGTGGCCCCCATAGCCCTGGTGAGGTGCACCTGATGTGTGAGCATTGTATTATCTTCTACTTCTGGGATGAAGGTGTCATTGTGGTTGGCTCCATCCTAGCGGGATGGGAAGTAGAAGAATGGAGACTTCAACAGTGCAGGTCCAAGAATGTCGCATAGCCGAGCAGCGGCTAGGTGAGCAGCGTCCTGAAGAGCGGTGGATGCGGTGCTCCTCCTATGCAGACTCCTGAAGATATGAGGTGGCTCACTTTCGTCTAGTGCATAAATGAAGACCTCCATGATCCAAGATTCTCTAGCTCCTTTTGCGGCCTTGTGTCCCCGGTACATAGGCTGATCCTTGTATCCCAGATAGTGCAGCAACTTGTGCAGGATACTCGCGAAGTCCCCCTCATACAGCCCAAGGGTGAAGTAGCCCCACGTACCATCAACTGTACCTTCGGCCATCTATAGGTTAAGACATTAATGTTAGTATCTTTTAACATCAAGGAAAGGAGGGTGAGATCAAATCTAAGAAGGGTAAGAAAAGAAGTAATACACTATGCTTTTAGAAATACCCTTTTACCAATTTATAAGATTAGGTCCTAGGACTATATCTAGTGACCCTCGTAAGGCTTTACCCTACAGTCATATGCTCTGATACCATGCTGCCCGACCCAGGGTTTTGCCATCTAAAATCCTCTGTGATTCTATCACACTATTCCTGGATCAATAGATAGTACTCACAGATACATTGCTATCTCAAGTCATATATCGCACAAAATAGATCAAACTAAAGTATTACATATCAGAGTTTAGAATACACAACGTCGGGTGACAGTTTTACATAAGGGCCATTCAGACCAAATATTTACAATACAAAAGATAACAGTGGAAAGTATAAACAAAAGTAGAACCATTAGCCACAGGCAAGCGACTGGGGGTAAATAGGTGTAACAAATATTATCTAAGACTAGATAATAGATCTGCACATATCACCATCAAGTTTATTCACCTAGGACCCAAACTTGATAACGTCTTCTAATTCCCTTCATCGGCTCTACCTTCTGTGGTAGGTGCATCTTTATATGCATAGCGATCTTGGTTTCCTAGTTTTTGGTAATACGAGAGTGAGCACCAACCATCATACTCCGCGAGTCAATACACAGGATGCAATTAATTAACATGCATGGCTTACCAAAGGTAGGCTGTGTTTGTTTTATTTGCCATAACTGCTTTTGAGAAATAGGGTATATAGAAAACTTGCTGTGACCTAGCAGTTGAACTAAAACATGTTATTTGAATCAAAGAGTGTAATAATAGTATCTATATGCTAACCTTTCAATGTTATAACCACCTATCTTACCACTATGATGACACCAGGACAATATCAAATAAGGGCTTCCTGTAGCCCGCAATTTTCCAGTACTACCATCAAAGTTTTTGAAATAGAACAATATCTGGTTAAGTTCCCATGCCCACCCATGACCATAGGTACAGCTATTCGAATAATTTTTATTCTGTAGATTTTGTACACTTTACCCCACAAGAGACAACCATCCTATTTTACTGGCACGATTCCTTAGTCATGCAGATGAGGAGGTCATCACAATAAACTTTCAAAATACCTCACTCCTTGTGTCATCTCATCCATATGGGCTGCTCCCACACGAGGTGGATCCCATAAGTTGTCCGAGATGCCTACACAACGACTAGCTATAGTGGGACTACAACTTCCCCCAACGACTAACACAACTGACAGACCTCACCCTTCCCTTGGTGTCCCAACAAGCCAAAACATATTTTGCACTTGTACTACCCCTCTCCCCCACTAATGATATGACTTCTAGGGTCCAGTAAGTTTGCTAATCCAAATTGTACTTTACAGACTTGTGGGTGCATTTGTTTTGCATAAGAGGTTATGACAAGATTCTATCCTTAGGGTTATCTAGACGGTTCAATCCCCAAACCACATATTCTCGTGCATCCACTACACTGGCCCCTCTTACCATTCACCCAGATAAATAAACATGTTGGGGGCTTTTGGAAACATGAAATATCCATGTCAAAGTATACCAACCATTCTCATCCCTGACTTCCCAAATCAGTTTCTCAAGACTGAAAGTGATGCTTGGGGCATTTTGGTGCCCTCCGAGTTTCTAAGCATGGCGTGTAATTATAGACTTACTTTCAAAGCTTATCATCACAAATTTTCATGTGGTGATAAGGTGATGTGACGATGGCCCGATCTTCCGAGAGGTACTGATAAGTCGATTGTAGAGAACTCGACGTTGATGATCCAAAGGCTCCGACCAAAATAGATCGATCCCCTCGCAATCACTACACCACTGCTCCGTTGGTTATCAACCGTGCCGAACGCGGTTGACCTCGCCAAGAAGGCTATCTCCTACAAGTGAACCGAGCACACAAGCAAGAGATTAAAATATGCAATCTGAAATTGTATTGCAAATAAAGATTAAGTTCACAAGTTGGGGTTCCTCAACCGGACGTGCGATGAGACTGCTAAGCAGAATAAACTCTTAAGAAAAACCCGAGGAAAACTAAAGGGGGGCGACCTCCTTAAATAGGAGTGGGGGAGGCCGCACTTATCTAACAAAAGGGGGTGTGGTACTATTCATGGTTACTGTTCACGTGAACAGTACGTCCATGATTAGTGCCGGCCCAAATAGTCTAAGCGTGATTACAAGGCCCAAGACCCACTTTGACTCGGACTCGAAAAGTGACGTCATTTGTTTTGCAGTTTCTGATCAGCTCAGGTGGAATTTCGAGGTCAGGCAAGGTTCATCTGAAAGTAGACTCCAATATATTTCCAACAAGTACTCACGGGCCCTGAGAAACCTTATGGATCAAAAGTTATGGCCGTTTGAAGTAGGTGCTGTCAAGCAGTCCGAATCTGAGCCGAACTCGCGAATGAGTTGGATTGCGCTCGATAGTTCCACTTCTACACTTGAGCTCGCGTGGTTCTTCTCCATGGTTCCTAAGAACAAGAAAATCACAAGTCTTAGGAAGTATCAAATTCTCAGCGGAAATATTATTGACTCCTAAAAACGAGTTTACCTGATAGTTGAGTTGATGAGCACGTGCCCGAGTGATTGGACCTTGCCCATCATTCATGGAAGCAGTAAGAGCAGTGTTCATATCAGTAGAAGTAATGTCCTCATCATAAGGCTCACATGTTCATAATGTCTCAAGGGAATGTAGTACTAACAAGTTTAATAGTGGGAATGTAGCTCGTACTGTAAAACAATAATAGATTTGCATATAAAATATTAGCATATAATTTGATAATTTAAATAGAAATAACTTACTAAAAATGTAGGTTCAACATGATCAAAGTATTGATTCGCCTTGGTCATAGTTGGCTTGGTCTTGCGGGTCTTAACTTGCTTTAGCTTCGGCCTCCACTTCCTGAGCTTCATATGCTAGTTCACGTTGCTCAAAAATTCAGATAAAGAAAATCAACAAAACAAATAAAGTCATATATAGGAATTCAAATGAGCTCCAAAATTCATGGTTTTGGTTACATTAGATAGATCTTGAATTTAGATGAATTTAAAATTTTATTTCATCAAATTTGGAGTTAGTAAGAATAAGTTATGCCTATTTAAAGTCTCTGTTTGAAATTAATCCAAAAATAAGGGAGGAGAGAGATCTCTCGCTGATAGGTGGGCCTCGTTAAGTTCAGACCGGTCCAAACATTTGAGAGAGTTTGGACCATCCGAACGACTGGGACGCGTGAGCCGTCCGATCGATGAGGGACCGTCCGATCACCTGAGTGGGTTCTGACCATCCGAACGGCTAGAACGCGCGAGCCGTTCGATCCACGATGGATCGTCTGATCGAGTGGGAAGGTTTGGATAGTCCGAATGGCTTGGATGCGTGAGCCATCCGATCAGCGATTGACTGCTCATATTTGTTTGGGAAGGATCGGACTGTTCGAACGGCTGAGACGTGTGCATCGTTCAATCAGCCGAGGAGTCATTTGGACTGTCCGATCGTTCAAAGGTGAATGTTCGGACTGTCCGAACGGCCACCTTCGTTAACACAGAGCTCCCACTCTCTTTGTCCAGCAACAAAAGGGCTCACTACCGGTGATAGAGGCGACAATCAGACATGAGGTTTTCAAAAATGGAATGCTCATGCCTGAATGCACGTCTGGGCTTTGTCCTACCGACCGATTTGATGGTGGTGGCGGTCGGCGACGACCAATGGCAGTGGCAGAACAGGGGAGGGGCGGCCCTGAATGCACGCCGCACTAGAGTCCAATTGGCTAGCAGGGGAGAATCTAAGTGTGGACAGGAGGCTACCTCGAGGGTTGGCGCAGCTTAGGATTGGCTATAGTAGTCTGACGGCATAAGACGGCAATGGGCAGTGGAGGTGCACGGTGTCGTCGAGGCACTAGAGTCAATAAGTCTGGCCGAGGGTGGGGATGGTGTCGTCTTGCTCCAAGGATGCTCCAACTCGACGAAATTTGCTTGATGTAGCTTCAATCGGTAGTTCTCCTATCGACCGCTGTTGGGGAAGAAGGTGTCGTCGGCCCTTCTGCGGGCAGCTACGAGGAAATTCCTCATGGCGGGAGGGAGAGAGCGGTGGTATGATGAGGATGGAGGCTTGGGCAAGGCTTTACAGCTGGCGGAGAGGGCTGGCCACTTGAGGGGTGATTGGACGGGTCACGGCAGACAGCGTAGCATCGGCATGGCTACATGAACTGGTGATTCAAGCTCGCATCATGATAGTAATGCACTGTAGGGAGTGGTTGTCACACGGCAGCAAGGCGCGGCTGAAAGGCATGGGCTACGGAGGATGGCTGGCGTAGGGCATGGTGTGAGAATGACAATGTGATGAAAAGCAGGGCACACACTGTGGCTGACGGTGGTGGATGTGGCGTCGAGTCACAGCGGGGCAGATGGCAGGTCACAGCGGCGAGGGAGCGCCCTTTGGCTGACCCAAGCAGCATGGCGCGGCGGTCCGAGCGGCATCTCATTGACCTTCTTCTGAGCGGCGGGTCAAAAGGAGGAGGTCAGATGCGACGGCTTTCCTGTGGTGATGTAGGAGTAGAGATATGGCTGCGCAGGCGGTCAACAGTAGCATAGGAGAAGGGGAGCACGCCAGTGACCGTCGGTCGTAGCGGTGAGGCACGGTAGGGAGGAGGGCTGTCGCTGCTAGGCTAGTAGAGGAAAAATTTTACCATGGCAAAGTATGACAGAGAAAAAAGAAAGGGAGCCAGGTTGGCTTGGCCAGGCCGAAAGGCTAGAAATTTTTTGGGCTAGGCCCATTTCCTACTTTTTTTTGCTAATCCTCAATTATTCAACTTCTCATATTCAAAATTTTCATTAGCCCATGTCTCTTTGTTGTTTAATTTACAACCATATTCCTAGTAAGTTCTCCTACCCTAATTGCCATATCATCTTTTCATATTTATTTTTTATTTTCAATTTAACTTCCACTAATTGTACTTTCCTTTTTGAGTTAGATTTTTATTATTTTTATTTATTGAAACCTTAACCAAGAATCAAGAAAATACAACAAGATCAAATTACAAAGAGAATAACTCCAAAAGATTTTTGTAATTACACATTTTTCAGGATCCAAACTTTTAGGATGTCATAGCTCTCTACTATTTTGCTCCTTCCTAACACCACATTCCCATTCCCCCTCCACCTTCATCACCCGGCTGCCAATTCCCACCTGGAACCACCGTCGCGGCCCAAACTTCCCTCATGCCTCCCCTCCTCCTTCCTGTGCCACCCCTCCTTCTCTGTGTAGCCTCTCCTCCACCTCCGCACCACCACCACCTCCAGCCTCCATCCATCCCACCGCTCGGCGCCACCTTACATCCTGCCTCTCCCTGTGCCGCACGTCGCTGCCTCAACCCCCCTGGCCAGCGGTGACCGTCAAGCGCACAATGACAAAGGAGGGTGTGATGCGTGCAGTGGCGGAGGCATGCATGAGTGGGCCGTGACTGCGACACACATGGCGATGGAAGGAGGGAGGTGAGAGCGACCATGAGCGGCAAAGAACAGAGTGTGGTTGCCGGTGGCCAAGTCCGACGTAGTCGGGGCATGGAGAGGTGTCGACCACGCCAAGTGTGTCCACCGGCCCATCATCCCTATACCTTGCACATGCTTAGCTATGACATCCACACCAACCTCCTCCCCCGCCTCTTCTTCTGACTCGATCTCCTCAGGTCCGCTGGGTTACTGATGAAATGGCTCAATAGGACTTTTTTGCTTGATTCCTTTTAAGTTTATTCCATGACTTGCTCCACCAGGTCCACTTGGAGTCATACTTGAACAGCCTCAAGAGCAGCCTGAATGTTGCCTCCATCATAGAGGTACTGATTGCTCAAAGGAAGTGGAATTTTGCTTATTGGTCTTAGATTATATGGCATGCTTAGCTAATGAGATGCTTTATATTAGGTTCCTCCTGTGACCCTTATTCCTAATTGGCTTCTATAGCAAAAGCTACTGCACCAGTTCCAGAAGCAGGTGATGTCTTGTGATTTGGTTCTCTACTTCTTAAGAACCCAGCTACATAATTTCAGTATATGATAAGCTAGTTTTCTTTCATTAGGTGGGCGGGTCCATTCTATCAGCCTAGCTTGCACTTGAGAGAGGATGGACAATTAATGTTGATGGAGGGTTTCACTATTATTTGGATAAATGAAGGTTGAATTTTTTAAATAATCTATTTTTTATTCAAAATTACAAAAATACACCTGTGCCTAAATTTTTTTGTAGGAATGGCCTCTAGTTGCTCAACCGTTGGACGATTGGACCATGTCACCCAACAGCCGCGTGACATGCAGGTAGTCAGTGGACGTTAGGTGACATAATTGCAGTCGTCGAATGGTTGAGCGACTAGACCCTGTCACCCAACCGTTGGGTGACTGGAGGTCCAGTCTCCCAACCATTGAGCGACTGAAGGTCCAGTCTCCCGACCGTTCAATGACTAGATGGCTTTTATAATCGGTTGCTCAACCGAGGCCCCATTCCATCCACCGACGCTGACTGAAAGAAAAAAGAGAAGGGGAAAGAAAGAAGAAGAGAGGAGAGAATAGGGAGAAGGGGAGGAGAGGTTCTGCTACTTCTGTGAGGTAAACTTTTTTCATGTTTTAGTCAATATTTTTGTATAAAATAAATAGTTTGTTTAGTGCAAAATTAGGATCCGTAGAAAATTATAGTTGTAGAAAAGAATAGTATAACTTTAGTATGAACTAAATAGTTATAGAAAATTTACTCAATATAGTTATAAAAAATTACCATCCATAGAAAATTATGGTTGTAGAAAATTTAGTCAACATTATAGTTACAAAAAATTTAGTCAATATAGTTGTAGAAAATTAGCATATGTAGAAAATTCTAGTTGTAGAAACTTTAGTCAATATTTTTGTATGAAGTAAACAATTTTCTTTGTGCAAAATATTATTATATAACATTTATGATTAATTAGGAATGAATTTACTGTTGTTGAAAATTCACACGTACCGTTAGAACTGGTATATTGGCATTTAAATCAGCATATCATGTAAATTCTCGATGCCTATTAGGAATTATTTACAATAGGAGAGAGCTCGAGCAGCGAGAGAAGAACAGCGTCGGTGTGCATAAGAGCAGATAGGGAGTTGATGCGTATTGGGGTGAAGGAAATAGAGCGGTATCAGTGTGAATAAGGAGGGGTTACGCTATAAGAGTAGTACAGTTGTTCATGATAGATAAATGGTCGTAGAAATGTAAATTACAATATAACAGTAGTTCCATAATATGGAATACGATTTAACTAGTTGCAACATTGAAAATATTTGCAGGTAGACATCAGCAATACCAATACTCACTACATTGAAAGTGCGTTATGGTGTCGTCACCGTTCATGAAGGTTCAAATGGTGTTGACTTGCGTAGTTTTGCGTAAGCCACTCTGGTACACCTAGATGACGAGAATGCTCAAATCAGAGATGTGATGCACTGGCTTATTCATAGCTTCTTATTGGACCCTGAGGTGTGTAGTGTCATCATACAAGGGCTTTGGAGTCGGTCTCCCACACACATTAGATAAGAGTTGAGAAGATTGATGTGCACTACTGTATGGAAGGGTTTTGTGGAAGGTTGTGGATGCTGTGGATATGAGTGCATGCTACTTGTGCAATCATGCCCAAAAGAAGATGTACAAGGCCTTGCCGACGGCTATCATCTAGCTGGTGGGAGCGACTCAAGCACCCATCATGTTGGTCAAGAGGAGGACCTGCAGGCTGCTGTCATGGAGGTTGTGGAGGATGTTGCTGTCAAGGGCTTTGTGGTAGATGCAAGAGAAGAATATCGGTCACCACATTCTGACCCTATAGGGATAGCTGATGAAGGGAGCATGTGGAGCACATAGTGTATCAAATAGAGAGCGATGACCTGATGGCCTGGGCTGAAGAGGAAGTTGTACATGAGGACAACGAGAACAATTCCGATGAGGACGAAGCTCCCATCCCACAGGAATGGAACAAGTTTGACGCTGAGGGTGTTGCTACGCATGATGAGCACGAATCACCGTGGGAGTACCAAGGCATAGAGATTTAGTTGCACTCAATGTTTGCTGACAAAGCATTGTTACAGGATGCCATTAAGTTGTGGGCCCTGTCCATATAGTGGACGTTTCGGGTTGTCAAATCTAGCTATGAGTAGTACACTGTGAAGTGCTAGCAGGCCAGTTGTCCTTGGAGGGTGCACGCATGTAGACTAAAATATGAGACTCACTAGATTGTCTCAAAGGTGAAGCCGCACTCCTGCATTCTTGGCAGTGTTTTCCCGAGGCATCGTCGCCTAACATCTGCCTTCATAGCCAATCTGGTGCCGTAGACAGGTATGTACTCTCCCTTGCGATTAATTTCTTTGTATTATGGATTATCCTATCTAACGGCTGTTGTTCCCTATAGGTACAATTCGCGCACGTACAAGTCACACGGGCGTTTGTGCCCTTTGTGGAGCAGTTCGACATACTCCCATGAGGCACTAGAGAGCCGCACTCCTGACAGACTATCCTTGCTGAGTTGGCACAACCAGGCTTACTGGTTGATGCGGAGGAAGCTCAACTTTGATGTCTTCGTTGAGGACTACACGGTACATCGTGTGACATGCCAGTTCGGCCTACGCCAAGTCGTTCCAGTACCAGTCAGGCGGCCTGTGCCCGACAACGTCCACGCATGAGTTACTGGCGCAGATGTCTCTCCTTTTACTTCCATTTAGTTGCATGACTTCTAACATAATGTTACATCTTGTAGGCACTCTAGGAAGATAGTCAACTACAGCTGGACTGGACAGCGAAGATAGAGGCGTGGATAGGCCAGTGGGAGGGTGTGCTATAGGAGTGTGTGTAGGAGGCCAACCCCTACGACCATAGAGCATACGACGAGTACCTTCGCTAGTACTCACAAGGGCTGCTGCAGCACGGGAAGAACAAGCGGAGTGTGGTAGGAGGCAACCTCCCCGAAAGAGAAGCCCCCGTGCCTCCAACCCAAAGCCGTACCTGGACGTTCCCATCGAGCGTTTGCCACAAGACCCTCCCGTGGGGGAGACGCCCTCCTCTACTAGTAAAGGGACGCATGAAAGTTCTTCAAGTTCTAGGAGTGATTGAGCTTGGGCATGCGTTACTGGAGTTACGGTAACTACGTCTGAGAGTTACAATACATTCCCATATCAGTTCTCTTGTATGCCACACACTAACAAGCTCTCCTCTCTTCCTGTAGTCTCCGAATCCACTATGTGCCTACCGCAAATGAATCGACTAGGAGATCCACCCGCATGACCAGTGGACTCCAGACTGCGAGAAGTGAGAGGCCTGGACGGCACGGGAGAGGATGGAGAAGCGGTGCTGCAGTGAAGAATGAAGCGAGCATATCTGACAAGAGAGGCAAACTCACCTAGAGGCATGTAGGCATAGGGAGTGGGAAGCTCATGAGAAGGAATGTGATAAAAAGTGCGAATTGACGGCCAAGGCCATGGCCGATGGCAAGGACTACAATGCCGAGATCGGGAGGAAGGGCAAATGGATGCAGTCAACGCAGTAGTTTGACACTCTTCGTCCATATCTCCCATGTATTTCTAATTCTCTAAAGGCATGAGTGTACCATTCTTGGTTCGTTAGTCTGCGTGCCATATAACCCCGTTGTCTAATGAATAGTCGTGTTGTTTTCCATACATCATTTATCCGAAGTTCTCCTCCATGTATGAATTCTAGTTGCAACGTAATATCACTTACCTTCGTATTTACCAATCGTTGTTATCTCAATCGTCCTCACAAAATTTCTTATACTACAACAATACACAACGATCGCAAACTATTATTATGAATCTAACAGATTTCGTACCATTCATAATCTAAGAAAATCATAAATGGATCAACCAACATTGTTTGCCCTTTTTTAAAAAAAAATAAATATAACATACAAACAAAATTTGATAAATATTACCTACTTACAACAATTGTCATTTACCCCATGCACAGTCAGGGGGGAGGCAATTGCATAAAAATTGAGTGCTAATGGCAGTCGCCCAACAGTTGGATGACAGGTTGCTGTCACCCAACGGTTCAGCGATAGGATCCAGTCGCCCAACCATTGGGTGACTGGAGCCTGTTGCCCAACTATCCACCTATTGCCTACGTGTCACTCGACCGTTGGACGGCAGGCTTCAGTCGCCCAACGGTTGGGCGACTGGATGCTATTCCTATAAAAAACATTTACGTGCATGTATATTTTTCTAATTTCAAATAAAAAATAGATTATTTTAAAAAATTCAGCGAAGGGTACAGATTTTGTGCATACACTGACACTACTACAGAAATCATCATCACAGACGGTTCAAAAACGTCATTACAAACGGTTTTCTAAACCGTCTGAATTTATGGGTCAGTGATAATCAAAGGTTATCACAGATGATTTATGAGCCGTCTGTGATAAATACAATATAGACGGTGTGTAACTAGAACCGTCTGTGAAAAACACTATCACAGACGGTTCTAGTTTAGAACCGTCTGTGATGTGTGAGTATCATAGACGGTTTGTGTTTAGAACCGTCTGTGGTAGTGAATCACAGACGGTTTATACTACAAAACCATCTATGATAATTCATTCAGTACCTAAATTTTTTTTTCTATTTTTCAGTTATCCTCAGGAAATGTTAGCTATGCCTTTTGGAAACAAGCAAAAACAAGCAAATACGATATCAAACATAGTAGAGAATATTTTATTTCCATTACAATCCACCATTACAACATCACAAGATTACAATCCACTATTACAATCCACTAATACAACGAGTTGGCTGACCTGGTATGTGACCTTCAAATCGTCTACACTCGCTTCCATCAGGTCGATCGAGGAGGAGTCTAGAGAGATTTTGAGTGTATAAAGGGTAGGGGATGGGTTCAGGTAAGTATTTATAGGGGAGGGAGAGGTGGGACGATCTGTGGGGTGTGGGTTGGTCGGTTTCTATTGGCTGGAATTGGGTTGGAGAGAATTGATGGGCTCAGCGGTCAGAGACCAATTTATCACAAACGATTCTTGATAAGAACCGTCTATAAAAGCATCACAGACGGTTCTTATTAAGAACCGTCTGTGATATTGGCTATATATATACCGATACAATATAAACAACTAGTCTCAACATATGAAATAACAAAGTTTTGTATGGCTTATATATACCCATTTGAAAGGTTTCGACGATATCTACAACTTTCCAGTTAAGACAAACCCCAAATTTCGAAGGGAAGATCAAAAATTTTGGCAAAAACAAAAATAAAAACTTGTGATTCAACTTTGAGGCTAAAGATGGCCGATTTTGAGGGTCTTTAAGGGTGACTGGCGCGAGCCGGTTTGTTTTTTGGATCGAGCTCATTGTTAGCTTTCCAACGAGTACAAGAACGTCGAAAACGAACACCGTATGCAAAAGTTATGCCGTTTTGCTGAAGGTGTGTCAAAACGGAATCCTACTCGAATTCAAGTAGGAAATTATAAAATTTTAGGGATATGCGAGGCGGAAAACATATCACAGACACTACAAACCATTTGTGATAATGAAGTTATCACAGACGGTTTGTATTACAAACCGTATGTGAAGTTGAACCGTCTATGATATTGCAGGAATATCATAGATAGTTCTTAATAAGAACCATCTGTGATAACTTCACAGACGGTTCTTACCTAGAACCGTCTATGATTTCATTTAATACTGGCAGTTTTTATAAACCGTCTGTGATGAGACGTCTAATATAAACTTTTTTGTAGTAGTGTGATATTTCTCTCTGCATTCTGTATCTGTTTAAATATTTCAAGGTGAGAAACCCTTCACTGATAGACTCATAGTATTGTAACCCTTCACTTATAATATGTAAATATGACATTAATATTTAATGTAAATTGAGGTGCTCATTAGTTTTAGATCAGTGTTTATGCCTGTCGCAAGCAAAATTTCCTGTTAACCTATTAACAGAATTTATGTCCTGCTAGATATAAAGATGAAAGAGAATTCGTGATACTAACAGTCAGAATTGTCTCATGCCTCACATTATAGTGTTTTACTACTATGTATTATCTTCTATATATGAACATTGTACCCAATGTTTAACCTTATCAGCTTGCTTGATTTTGTTAGTGCCGTTATTATAGTTAGACAAAATGAGGAACCACATCTACCATTATGGTTGATTTTTAATATAATCGTTGTTTAGACTGTCCAATAATGTTCAATGTTTATGTTGTGTCTGGCAGAATGGTGGAATTAACCGAACCCTTTATTCTATTGATGCAGCCAACTATAGGATGTGGGGAATAAAATTGACTGCAATCAAGCTGCCTCAAATAGGTGTTATTCTTGCTTTCTAGTATGTGCGCTAGCATCATCCACACATCAATTTTAACCTACTTTTTTTCAGTCCAATCAATAAGTGGAAAGATTAGATACTTTTGTTATATTGATGCTACTAAAAATTTTACATTGATATATGGAAATGCCTCTTTTAATTCTTTTGGAATACCATGGTGCATTGTTGTCTTCAGAATCTGTTTATATGATTTCTGAACTGTTGATTTTGATATGTTGTTATTTTACAACCGTAGCTGCAAAATCCATCCTACGTGGCCAATAGAACAGGTTAACTATTGTTATTGATGCAGATTTCATAAGAACAACAAGCAGTTTTTTTACTGCGGTGCAATGCGATACCATCAATGTTAAACTGTTAAGTCATAAATATATTGTATGGTCTAATATTTTTCTGTAGTTTTGATATATATGAACCGAAGTAAGTCTCACTTAAAAGAATTTTCTCACTGTTGCGGTGTGGCCTTCCCATCAAGGAATATTTGTTTTAATTTGCCAATACCAAGGATCATGCTTCCTAATTTATGCATGCAAGAGATAATATTTAAGAAATACCACATGTTCACAATGTCTACTTTGTGAACATGTGGTACTTACTATAGTAGACATTGTTTTATAGCTGTTTATTCTACCTAAAATAGTTGTATTAGGATAGCTCCCTCATGAGGATACCATTATGACCTTTCAAGAAAATAGGAATGAGTTGCAAAAAAAATTGTCCGTCCATTCTTTTAATATACTCTGTCAGGTTACTTCTGAATAGTTCTGTTTTTCACAGATAAGGATCCCACTTTATTATGATTCAGATATTTCTTTGTGCTCAAGAAAAATTTGGTGAGTACAAACAGAATAGCATTGTAACCTTTTTTTACTTATAGTGCTTCAATTAGGCTTTTCTTATGTGCGTTGTACGCTGTCCGCTCTTTCTAAAACCATTTGTCAAAGACATCAAAGTTGTGAATACCTAGATAGATACTCTTGGGCTGGAGCCATTTTGCATGCTAGGGTCATATGAAAGGGAGTGAAGTACTGGTGTTAATAGGCTTAGTGTAACCTTCGCTTTGCTCTAGCAGTTGGTATATCTTTGTTATTGATAGTACAAATATGCAGCGGTGCAAGTAATCTCTGTACAGGGTGGTCTATTTTTCATCTCTGAAATACTTTTAGCTGATTTCTTCCTTACATATTGAAACATAAAAAATGAACACAATTTCTTATTAGCTTGTGATGTGTGGGGATCTAGGCGATGTCTTTGGGTTGGCATAGTTTTCTTTTTGAGGAAAGTGTGCCAACATTGCATGATGTAGGCGAGTGCCTCAACAAGTGGCCCTGAACGACATACCTGCCCTACTGTACTGCAACTACCCTCCGTCGATCCTACGGTAAGCACGTGCTGTTAGCAATTAGAAATTTGGTTCTACACTTTCTCAGTTCGTTCATCTCATTTTTCCTCTTCTTTTGGGAAAGTGTCTACAAGCCAGTAAGGTATGAGGAGATTCACATCCAAAGTTCACTCATGCTCACACTACTACAAAACAGGCTATACTGGACGGGTAAATCACAGACGGTTCATACGGAACCGTCTGTGCTTAACTATCACAGACGGTTCATACTACCACCCGGCTGTGATACTGTCAAAGATGGTTATTAACATGACCCATCTGTGATAATTAAGACATCACAGATGGTTCGTGTTAATAACCGTCTGTGAAAGCTTACAGACGGTTTGTTATACGAACCGTCTGTGATAATAGAGACATCACAGACGATTTGTATGAATAATCGTCTGTACCTTCACAGACGGTTATTCATACAAACCGTCTGTGATGTCTCTATTATCACAGACGGTTCGTATAACAAACCGTCTTTGATATTAATTGTCACAGACGGTTCATGTTAATAACCGTATGTGATAAATTGCACTATTAATACTTGGACAGTGTCGACACAGATCTGTCTTTATTGCGCTACATCGGTGGAGCAAGGCGGCCGGCTTTAGGGAGATTGGGGGTGAAAATATATCGCCGTCTTCTTAGTGATCTAATCAGAGGTTAGTACTCAATTACTTGTAATTATGCTTATATACATGTTTTTGTAATGGAAGGCTAGAGATGATAATTTATATGCTATGTGGTTGCGGTAATAATCATTTTTGTCAACCATTTGTTACTTGTGTAGTTAGCGTAAATGGATCGAAGCTGGATGTACATTGAGAACCGTGTGAGTGAAGAGTACATTATTGGCGTGTCTGTTTTTAGAAGAGCGGCCGAGCTGGATATGTTAAAGAAGGGGATAAAATATATGTACTGTCCATGTATTGATTGTGATAATCTCAAGATGTTTAGCAACTCAGCGCAGATCGAAGCTCACTTGATTCGAAGGGGTTTCAAAAAAAAGGTACAAATGTTGGACTAGTCACGGTAAAGAGAAGTGTACACAAGAAGCTGGTAGTTATGACATAGTCGATGGGGACAACGATATGCCAGTTGTGGACTGTACTTTTGATCATGAGGCCGCGGATGGATCGCAGGATGACAATCTGGATCAGATGTTACGTGATGCAGAAGGGAACTACAGTGAGAGAGAGTTTGGTAAATTCGAGGGCTTGATGGAGGACTCGGAGAAACCTTTGTTCTCGGGATGCAAGCCGCAATACACGAGGTTGTCATCAGTTTTAGAACTACTGAAATTGAAGGCAAGCAATGGTTGGTCCGACAAGAATTTCACGGTATTGTTAGGTCTCCTAGTGGACATGCTTCCAAAAGGAAATGTATTGCCGAGAACCACCTACCAATCCAAGAAGATTCTTTGTCCATTAGGAATGGAAGTAGAAAGAATATATACATGTCCGAATGATTGTATCCTGTACCGTAAAGAGTATGCTAGCTTAAATGTTTTTCCGGTGTGCAAAGCATCCCGATACAAGCGTAAAAATGATTTTGATGATGGAAAGGGCATCGAGGTGAAGCAAGGACCTCCTGCTAAGGTGTTGTGGTATCTTCCTGTAATCCCCCATTTGAAGCGTTTATTTACAAACCGCAAGGATGCAAGATTGATGCGTTGGCACTTGGAGCAGCGTAAGAAAGACGGAATGATAAGACATGTTGCTGATTCTACCCAGTGGAGGAACATCGATAGGATGTTTGTAGATTTCGGTGTGGAACCGAGAAATATAAGGTTTGGGTTGAGTACAGATGGAATGAATTCTTTTGGTAGCATGAGCAGCTGACATAGCACCTGGCCTGTGACTCTATGCATGTACAACCTTCCTCCTTGGCTGTGTATGAAGCGGAAGTATATTTTGATGTCACTACTTATCCAAGGGCCGAAGCAACCTAGCAACGATATTGATGTGTTCCTAGCACCATTGGTAGAAGATCTTGCAATACTGTGGAACGAATGGGTTATTTGCAAAAACCGTCTGTAATGTAAGTTATCACAGACGGCTCGAGAGCCGTCTGTGATAACCACCTATTATCACTGACACATAAAAACAGACAGTTCAAAAACTGTCTGTGATGACGGTTCCGAACCGTCTGTGATAGGCCTGTTTGTAGCAGTGTCATCTGTTTTCCAAGGTTCCAAGGTATTCTATGTTAAACCTTTTTTACCATAACTATGCCTAATAAAAGCATTTGATTTTCATGGTCACAATTGCTACAGTTATCAGCAAATGCCCGAGCTAAAAGATGTAAGGTTTTATTCATATTATTCCCGTATGTTTTCACCTTGAATTGGTAGTGTCTAATATTGTCGTAATGTTTTCATGTTGTTAAATATAGTTCGCCTTCCGAGCACACACTCAAATTCGACCGACGCAACATAGTGCACAACCATTTCTAGTTTTATGTGTCATACCTAGCGCAATGGAAGCCTAGCCCGGCCCAGCCCATATCCAAGTGCTATATAAGAGAGAGAGACGGGAGGAGGCAAAACTCGATTTGCTCTTCCCCTCCCCCGAGCTCTCGTTGCTTTTGCCAGCTGCTGCGTCTGCCCTACGCGCACGCCTTGCTGTTGCCTTCTCCCCGCGCCTCGCTGTCACCCCTTCCCTTCGCACGAGCGTCGCCGTTGACGAACCGCCGGCGCTGCCGCTCCGGCCACACCTCGCCATCCCAGCCCCTACTGCTTGCGCACGTAGCCGCTGCCTAGCGTCGTCTCCACTCGTGCGCCTCCACTGGGCGCTCCACTTGCGTGTGCACCGGCCGTGAGGGAGAGAGGAGAGGGGAGGCTCGCTGGAGTGAGGAAGGAAGAGAGGGAGGGGAATGGGCCGCCAACGTGAGGAGAAAGGGAGAGGAAGGAGCCGGCATGGGAGGAGAAGAGGGAGGCGCCGGTGTGAGAAAAAAGAAGAAAAGAGAGGGGAGCGGCTAGGTGAGAAACAAAGAAAGAAAAAGAGAGAGAGAGGAAGAAAGAAAGAAGAGAAGGTGCGGCCGGTGAAGGAAAAGAGGAGAGAGAAAAGGAAAAGAAAAAAAGAAAGAGAAGGAAAAGAAAAAGAAAAAGAAAGAGAAGGAAAGAAAAGAAAGGGAAGGAAAAAAAGAGAGAGGAAAGAGAGAAAAAAAGAAGGGGGAAATCTGATCCAGCATCGGATCCATCAGATCCAGCCGGAGAGTGACAGACCATGCCCTGATCCAATCGTCGGGGTTAGGGAAACAGTTCGAAACCCCTTTTTCATTTAATTACTAATCTTCGCATAGATTAATTTGCCGATTAAACTCCGGAACATCAGGAAGGTGTCGGTGAGAGGGAGATTTGGCTGTACTAGATTTATGCGTAAGAGCGACATTATTTGCTCGTATGTGTGTGTACAGTGTTAGCAATGAATTGAAAAGATTGTGCTTGTTCAAGTGGCGGTTTGAGCTCGGTGCTATTCGCGCATCATCCGTTAGGCTGACAAGCAAGTGCATGGTAGAACAGTACAGTGTGGTTGATGATTGCTATTCATATTTTCACGCCATGATTTACAGTATTTATAGGCTGAGATACATAATTTACAGTGTTTATAGGCTGAGATACAGGATTATCAGTTAGGTGAATACTGATGAGTGTAATTTTAATTAAGTGTCAATAGTGGAAGCATGTGCATCACGTATTGCACTCATACACAGTGAAATAGGGCCTACTTCGGTAGAGACTCCACGGAAGTGAAGGTGGAACCCTCGTTTGAAAGAGAGCGAGGTAAATGAGTGGTCCATCGACGGATAGACACTCCGCTATACCGGTATAAGCTACAGTTACAGATGCATCGTATGGCACTGCATTGCATGAAAATGAAATAGACGCGACAGACAATGATACAGTTACAGACAGATTGATTTACAGTTCACAATAGATTTACAAATTATAGTAGATTAGATTTACAGTTTACAGTAGATTTACATATTATAGTAGGATTGGATTTACAGTTTACAGTAGATTGATTTACAGTTTACAGTAGAATTACAGATTACAGTAGATTGATTTACAATTTATAGTAGAATTATAGATTACAGTGGATTGATTTACAGTTTACAGTAGAATTGCATATTACAGTAGATAGATTTACAATTTACGTTAGAATTACATATTACAGTAGATTGATTTACAGTTTACAGTCGTAGAATTGGTTTACAGTTTACAGATATGGATTGATGTACTGCTTTGTTATGTGTTTGCTGAGTCTTTTGACTCACCCTTACTTTGTGATTTTTTTAGGGTGATCTGGAAGGGCGGCATGCATAGAATGGGAGTAGTTCCTTTTGCACTGCACATATGCAATAACGGCTTAGTCCTGCACTGAGCGTTATGTTTAAACTTTTGTTAAGTTTGTGTAAATTTTAGTTACAGTATGTATCAGGTGAACAAGTTCTCCTGTTAATACAGCTTCTGTGCATTAACTCTGTTATGGTGCGTTTTTGTGATATAGTAACAGTGTGGTGGTAGTATCTTGGACTCTGTAGAGGATCGGGGTATTATATTACGCAAGCTTGGCAAAATTTCCTGATATTGAGATTCTGTAACTTTTTGCTTTTTCATCAGTAGTTCCCTGTGGTTGGAATATAAGAAAAACTGACGGGTGGTGTGCATGTTTCTGTTTGACGGCACTGCTCGTGCCTACTTCACCTGCTCCATACTATACGCATTTAAGACTATGTGAGTGACAAGAGGTGGCCATACCTTGCCAACCCATTGGTAGTCCAACTTGCAAGACAATCACTATTTATGATGAGGCCGAGGGTATAAACCATACTGTGAGCGTTATTATTGCAATTAAGGCTCATTTTGCGGTTGTTGTGATGTGTTATGCTATGCTTATTTGGTTATTTTTTAAGCTGGTGAGAAGACGGGTGGGTTCTTTTGGGGTGTAGTTTTAACATTTGGTTTATGGATTTTGAATTCTGGTTGTTTGTGAGGGACAGTACGAAGAGAAAAAAAAGTCATATGCGATTTTAGCCGGTACAATTGAATTCGGTATAGTGTCTACTACAATTTATCTATAGACCTCGTCTTAAAAAGATGCACCGTTTTAAAATAAGTTACTATAGCAGACAATCAAAAAAGCCAAAACTGCAGCCCTCTTAAACCTAGCCCAAGTTATGAAAAGTTAAGTATTCTGTTTGGTAAATCAGATTAATGTTAGATAACATTTGTTATCCTATGGTTATCCCTTGACATTTCATATCATATGTTTTGAAACACAATAATACATCTATTGCAACTTGTAGTATAAAAAAGTTAGCTAAGCACCTAAATATCTAAAAACGGCTCAACCAAATGAGGTTATCATAATCCACAGCAATGCCAAAGGAGCCTAACACATGCTTTTAATTTCTGTGACTACAAATTGTGGGATGAAGTATTTCTTTTGGTTCTGTACGTTGATTCGGATATGTAATACCAAAGGGAGCAAATATCCTGTGAAAATGGGAACCCTTTATGCCTGTACTACAAAAAATGTGAAACTTCGGACAATTGGATAGTGACAAATTTTTGCAACCTCTTTTGAATTCATATTCCAGAGGCAGCACATAACTTTAGCAAACATGATCCTCCGGGTGTTGCGGTCACAAAACATCACCCAGATCCGTGGGATCCCTCTAACTTACGTTCCATCTAGGAAATAAAGTTTGTATGAACTATGAAACCTAGAGCGCAGGCTGACATGTAGGCCCACTCACAGAAAATAAGATGGGGTCAGCTAGGCTTCTTCCATCGCCATGTTCAACTAGCTCAATGTCATGTAAACCTGCTTGTTGGATACAATAGATGCCAAGGAAAAAGAACACTGGAGGGAACATACGTACTGCTTACAAAAAACACGTCGTGGTATATTTGTCCCACCAAGGCACAGGTACTCCCATTTTCTTGCAGGGAGTATGACGTGCACATGCCAATTTAAGGCCCACTCAATAACAAGTCTAGCATGCGACTCGGAATTTCCAGACCGAGATAGTCGCCCAACCACAAACTCCGAGAAAACCTGCTTGCACCGGCAAGGATGGCGCACCAACAAGCGGATCACAAGGATCGTTTTTCCAAACCCAATCAAGGAATCCACATGAACAAAGAGGGCAAAACAGATGGTAAGCATTTTCTCCTCTCATGGTCTAGATATCGCCTCTCAGTACCCCATTTAGAAACCAAAAAAGATTATCAAAGAACATCAGAGAACATACTAAGAGCTACTGTAATCAGGACTCAGGAATATTTGATGAACTTGTTAGCTTTCCAGATAAAAGAACAAAATATGTACAGTTGTACACAGTGAAAAGATAAAACGTGATGTATATTTTCTCTACTCGGTTCTCATTGCACAGCTTAGTTAAATTTAGTTCCACGGTTTCATCGTTCCAAGCATAGATGGCAAGTAACATATTAGCAGAGATGGCGAGTAACATATTTACACATTGCTTCAGACCTCAAGCTCGTCAGGTACTTCTTCATCTGTTGCCGAAACAATCTCTTTTGTTACGCTCGTAGCTGAGTTGGCATTCTCATTGTTTCTATCTGGCTGGAACTCTCTTTGCGTTATCTTTTCTCTTATCATCACCATTAGAGATTCTCGGGCATCTTTGTTTTCAGCAAGGTAGCATTTGATAGCATCCTTGCCATGGAAATTTTGCCCATTCATGTGATAGATCACTCCTGATTTTGTTATAAATTTGTGATTGCAGCCTAATTCAATAATCTCCGATTCACGACTCAGGCCCTTGCCAAATTCGAGCTCAAGCTGTACAATCTTAAATGGAGGAGCATGTTTGTTTTTCACAATCTTAACCTGAATTTGCGTGCCAACAACCTGTTGAGTGGGAGCTGAAATGGTGTTAGCAAATAGCAACAAAGAAACGGAATTGATGGTTCTAGAATGAGATATAAACAATCATGCCACGAGCCCATGAGAGCTTCATGAGTGGACTCAATCTTAGTGACTAAGAATGAAGTTTTATAATATACATTCAAAATACTCCAATAACATTTGCTGGATATTCATCTTTGAGTGAAGTCAATCTTGTTGGCCAGAACTATGTGGGGGTACAAGTTCACAGGAAAAGAACATTTACCAAATTGAATGTACTTCTGCTACCATGGTAAAATTTTCAGTCAAAGAACATCAGAGAACATACTAAGAGCTACTGTAATCAGGACTCAGGAATATTCTAAAAAAAATTGAATGTACTTCTAAACTTACTCCATCTATATATAAAATTTTAAATTCAAATTTAGTCTATTTGTATGCACACGTAAAGACACACAAATAGACTTTTGCATCTAATTACTCTCACCTATAATATATCACCTAAACAAATTTGCAATACTCCTTTATCACTTTAGATATACTCGTATACTAATTATAAAATACTCCAACGTGAACAATACGAAAAAATTGAAAGGGAGTCTATAGTTCTTAGCGTATTTTGTAAATACCTTCGTATACGTACATAAAACGAAGTATGCCTGAAAAATTGTATATACCACCTAGATGGTCTTAAATACTTATAAACTACACGTACATACCCTCCGTTATGCGAGATACGACAAAGGAAGTAACTATACCTAGGAGTAGAAAAGAGGCTTCATACACACACACGTGGTATGTACAGTTTTTTTGAACTACCCCTTTTTGTGTACGAACATGAAGGTATTAACAAAATATGCTAAAAATCATGTGTTTTCTTACAATTTTTTCATGTGGTTGGCATTGAAGTATCTTAGAATTAATATACGAGTATACCTAAGGTTATAAAGAAGTATGTTAATTTCGTTTACATGGTATATTATAGATAGGAGTAACTACACCAGAGAGTATAATGTATTTTTTCATATATATATATATATAAAATTAATATACGAGTATACCTAAGGTTATAAAGAAGTATGTTAATTTCGTTTACATGGTATATTATAGATAGGAGTAACTACACATGGGAGTATAATGTATTTTTTCATATATATATATATATATATATATATATATATATATATATATATATATATATATATATATATATATATATATGGAGAGAAAGCCTATTCCGTAGTTTCAAGAGTACATACTCCCACTTTCAATATACCACTTAAACGAATATTTTATACCTCTTTATCACTTTCGGTATACTTAAATAGTAATTCTAAGATATTGTAATGCGACTTGTTGAAAAATTTTCATTGTAACCCTTTATTTTTTTGCTGCATACACTTTTCCATGTATAAAAGGAATATATATACGCAAATTATGCTTTAAAAGTGATTTTTTCTGAAATTTTTTATGGAACTCACTTTGGAGTATTTTATAATCATTAAGAAGCGGGAGTATGTACTCCTACGAATATGGAACTATATATATATATATATATATATATATATATATATATATATATATATATATATATGCCAACATATCTTATATACTCAAGCTTGGGGTGCACTCACAGGTGCACAACTAAAAGTCACTTAAAATTTCAAGAAAATTTCTACATGTATTTCATGGTTTACTCCACCTATGTATAAAATTATAAGTTCAAATTCATTCTGTGTGAAGAACAGTAAAAAAAGAAAATTTGAACAAATTTGAACTCTTAACATTTGTCAGATTTCTCTTTTTTGTTACCGCTTACATATATTGAATCTAAACTTTATATTTTATGCATAGTTAAAGTTTAGAAGTACATACAGAAATTTTCTCATAGATTTTTGTGACTTTTTTTTAGTTGGGGTGCACATCAGCTTAAGTGCATAGGATATGTTGTATATATGTGTGTGTAGGAAAATTCAACCAACTCACATTGCAGTATCTTAGAATTAGTATTTAAATATACTGAAAGTGATAAAGAGGAATAAAATAATTGTTTAAATAGTATATTAAAAGTGGGAATATGTACTCCCAGGAGAACGAAAAAGGCTTTCTAAATATATATGATACTCCAATGCAACTTGGTTGAAAATTTTTCATTATATATATATATATTAAAAGCACTTTCTTATGATTATGATTTGTAGCTATGACCAAAGTATTGTAAAAGAAATTAACGGTGAAAGCTCAATCTTCGAGACCGCACCAAGTCAAACAACGCCTTACATTTTTCTACGGAGAGAGTACCCAACAACGTATAATTAATATCATTGTGATGCTTTTACCTCTTCAGACTTTTTGATAAGCCCAATCCTTTTGATGTTCAAGCGGACAGAAGCATAAAATTTTAAGGCGTTTCCTCCACAAGTTACTTCTGCTGGTGCTCCAAATCCACTAAATGTGCTTAGTTTTGATCTTACCTGTACACATACCAAGACATACCCAGAAATAATTACTGGCTGTTACTTACCTCCAAACAAACATCACAAGTGAACTAAGTGATAGTGCTAAACAAATTAGGTTCGATTGGAACTAAGTATTGAGCATAATACACCCTGCAGATGCCAATCAAAATCAAATCACATCCAGGAGACAACTCTACTAAAATATTTCCTAGCCTATTAACACATGGTTCGCTAATAATTTAAGTTCTTTATTTTTCTTGTTCATTACACTAACTGTTAAAACATATTGTCACGACTGATGACACCACTGGCCTATTAGAATGCAAAATTGCATGTTCTTAATAATGGTAAGGACTGAAATAATTATTTTAAAGATTATTTTTAGTAAAAGAGATGCATGATTTTATCATTCTTGACGTCCAAAAATGGAGTAGCGCCAGAATATATCTTTCTAATTTCTAAATAGAGTGGACCAGATGTCTGTAGAGTGTAGAATGTTAAAGAGAAACATAGAACAAAATTCAAATGGTGCATTTGGAACCATTGAATACTAATCGAGGTTAGTATCCAAGATTACAAAGCAAATTTCTTAAACATAACTAGAAGCATGCAAAGTGCATTTGAAAAGAATATACTACAAACTGTTTTCTCATCCAGATTCTAGAAGCTTGCACCACCAATATCAGACAGAATGCAAACCTGATTAACAAACAGCAAGATTGTCCTGGACCGAGAAAGAGAATGGCTCAACTTGCGAAGCGCTTGACTCATAAGCCTTGCTTGAAGTGCAACATGTGCATCACCCATCTCACCATCCAGTTCAGTTTTCGGAACAAGAGCTGCTACCTGTACGTATAGTTATGTTGCACAGTGTTAGCAGTAACCAAAATGTAACCAGAACAACCGTTATAAAACAGTTCTATTATGGAGAGTGCAGCATAAAAGAAATATTGGTATGTTGAACAACATTCTGGAGTATGAATTATCACATGTATAATAAAAGAGCATTGAAGTTATCAAATTAAGTACAGCAATTTGTAAATCGTATATTTTAATTGTTTTATTTTAAGATAAAGCTCTCATGAGCATAACCACAATATTATCAGTATCTTTTAAGCTCTGGAGCGCCAGGAAGCCGGAGGGCAGAAGCAAAGCATGGAGATAGCTGAAGGTACTAACTTTCTACGTACACTATCCACAACCACGACATCAATGGAACCGCTTCGAATTAGGATGTCAGCAAGGCCAAGGGCCTGTTCACCACAGTCTGGCTGAGACAGTAGCAGGCGTTCTGCCTTCACACCTATAGACTCTGCTAAGGCTGGATCCAGAGCATGCTCAGCATCTATAAAAGCACAATATCCTGAAAGAATCAAAAACAAATTAATAAAAATCAAAGGATCACATAGAGGAGATATCCTCACAGCGTATGTGAATATTAAAATCTGGAGGCAGCACCCCTCTTTTGGAAAAAAGAACTTGTTTACACCACTGAATAATAGGTGATCTTTTATTGTGCCAGTGAATTATTGCCACTTTCTTTTTTAAACTGAAACTTAAGCCCATTGTGAATAAGTGGTAAAACAGCAATAGCATATTCCAAATACCCAAATTTTCTGGGCCGAATGAACAATTTGCACTTTTCCTTTTCACAGCTAATTGCTTGGTCAGGGCAGAGTGATCAAGGTCGGCTCTGATAAAAGAAATCAAAGGACAATAAAACAATAGAAAGGTGATGGCAATTTTCTCAACTAAATATAGATATCCACAATTAACCTAATTCCTGATGATATTACAACAAAAAGGACTTTAGTACTAACACCATTCTGGGCTTTGTCCTACATGAGTACACGGCTAACCCTGAATCCATTGAATTTAGCCCTTTTGCTTTGCCTACCATTTTATTGATAGTTTTGAAGTCAAAGGTACAACTCCAAGCTCTGTGTGGTGTTAGTCATGGAAGATAACGCTAAGGACTTGGGCATTAGCCGCAGTACTCATTCTAGTACCTCTTTTTCTGAATAACAAATATACTTCATCTGAAAAAAGAATGTACTCCTGTTTTTAGAATTCAAAATTAGTACACTGACATCTTAATTCGCTTTTTGTATTGCTCTTGCTTTTATGGAGGCCAAGGCATGTAATTCACAAGCAACTGATTGGATGCAGGTACATGACTTACCTCCATTCTTCTGTGCTTCAGCTACGACATGAAGTGCTAAAGTTGTTTTCCCTGAAGCCTCTGGGCCGTAAATTTCAACAACCCTTCCCTGCTCATAAAGGTAAAAGTAAACAGAGTGAACAAAACAATGAACAACATGAGCACAAAAGTTAAACCATATATATGACTAAAATGAAATTAATTCAGAATTTATCAGTTAACCAATAATGAAAGAACTTAGACTAACAAACATGTACATATCCTTTTCTAGCCAAGCACGGCTTTAAATTAACATGCTTCTCTGTGTGTGCTTTGACTTACATCCTAAATGAGGTCCAGCTTCCTGTGCGATTCCTAGTGTAAGACCAAGCAGCTTCAAACAAGCTGTTGTACTGGAATTACCGGCCAAAAATCCAATTTCATTTGACATGCTAGTTCTTGTGATGAATAGGTCAGTACACTGGCAAGTCATGCACTAATTAAGGCCTGTATCCTGTCCTGGATACCACAATAATTCAATTACGTAGTCAAAATAAATCATAACACTAACTGACCTTTGGAAGCCCACCAATTCCTAAAGCTATGTCCAATGCAAAGGATCCAGTAGATATGACAGGAACTTCTTTAGGACCATAAGAGCGATTTAGCCACATAATTGACTCCTCCCCAAATGCAGATGTAATTTGGTCCAGAGCTTGTTGCAGCGCAAAGTCTTTTTGCTTAACAGTTGGTTCACTGTAACCATCTTCATCTGATTTTGACTGTTCTCCCCCTAACAAGTATCAGTGAGCAAATCCTGATTGAAATAATCAATAAATTCACCACCCAAACTTGACAAATGAGATCAGCATTATTATTCTCAAACAGAATGCTCGGGTTACATGGATCCAGAAGCAAATAACAAGATGTATCATGCAAAATTTTCCAGAATATGGAAACCAATAACAAACATCAGTACTGAAAAGCAGACATAAAGAAGTATGTAACAAACCAGCACTATTTCCACCTTCTAGAGACATCATACAGCAAGTAAAATTATCTCCAAAGCATTTGGAGATGAAAATTATCCCTTCAAGACGTACTGAATTGACCCAATTGTTTTCCTCTTTTCCCTATTAGCTAAAGCCTAAATAGCATCTTACCGCAGATACTTACAGAACAACTCAATTCTTTCTCCTGGGTACAGGTCAGTAAAATCTGAAGAGAATTTTCCTTTGATACTAACAGCATAATTCTGCTCTTTCTCCTATACACATAGCATCTTCTATATTCAAGGAATGCTGCAAAAGTGCATCCAAAGTACTATCTAATGCAAAACGTTGTTTACAATAGCTATCCTAATATCATGATGCACATACGTATTACAGGTGGATAATGCTCTGCAAGGTATCACTTTAGAATTATGACACAACTTTAGAAAGGAAATGGCAGACATTTGCACACCTACTGCTGAGAAGCTCTGCAACTGAATTGTAGGTGATAAATTTTGATTGCAGCATCCCTGAAAAAACAAAAAGAAAAAAGACGATAATTGCGATTGGGTGTGGCACTAGCTGTCTATCAATCGTTGCTAAGCTGTTCACAAATTAGCCAATTTGGTATAACTACGTTTGCCCCACTTTCGCAAAAATAAAACAGAGCATGATCGTAATTAGGCAAGCGCTACTTCTTTGATTCTGTTATAACCATGAATCGTGATACTAATATATCATAAGGACTTCTAAAAGAAAACAATGGTCAGGACCTTAAAGGACCTCAAGTAATGGACAAGGCATGGTCATCATTATAAATTCATTACTGCAGGCAAGGATTCAAAACCAATTACAGAAACAACCTCGAGCATCTGTTGGTTCTGATTCCTGGTCAATTACTGATTTTTCCTGCCAAAATACCTCACCAAAACCTTGATTCAAAAGTGGTTACCAGCTGGTAAATGCCGAGAATTTACCGGTTCGCGGTGCATACTGAACAAAATTACTAAATTATGTGAAAGTTATTGATACAAATATGTGCACGTTATTTGATACAACACAAAGCCTTGACCGCAAATATACACATATAAAGTAAAAAAAATCAAAAGCAAGCACCATATTTAAATTAGAAATTGAGATTTCAAAGTTATTTGTTCTTTCAGACAGAGATTTCTCTTGGTAATCACGGAGATATGCAATTACTAGCAATAACTGGCCGGTTACCATTGGTTTTTTTATCAATAAGCATTGTCCTCAGGTTCAATAACATTTAAGATATCCATGTCTTCTACAGGCTTGTGATTGTTTTTGTCTTTGCAGAACCAAAGAAGCCCACCAAATTAAGATGACTTTCCCTTTTGCAGAACCAATAATAATTAACATAATCAAGTATCCAAGAAAAATTCAGAAAAATGAAAATCCAAAAAAATATATGATTAACATGAATCAAAGAGAATTGATTGCTTAGGAATTTTAGAAAACGGAAGGTAACTTCAGGAATCAGGATCAACCACAATGACAATTCGAGAACTGTCATAATCTTGTTTCAGATATAATTTGTAAGGAGTACGTTGAAATGGGAAATCTACATAACTCAAGACAAGGCTCAACATGATCGTCAAGCCTACAAGTGAGCGAGACCCCAGAATCCTAATCCACGCTCGGCCTTTCGGTTCGTTATTTTCAAGGTTGAAAACGCATGGTTCGCTGCTCCCAAGCATGTGCCACCGATTTCAATCCACGCAGAAAAAAGGCAGGCACGGTACGTATGGCAAACCAATACTACGCCAAAACCCTATCGGAACCCTCTCCAATTGAGGATCTCTCGAATTCCAAGAACTACCACCAGGGTAGAATCCCATCCACTCCACTCTCACTAATCCGAACCGAACAAGCACACACAAGAACCGAATCGAATCGGCTCGGTTCGGTACCTTGATCAGGGTTTGGAACAACAATAGACAAGGGCGGAGCTTGAGTGAAAGGCGGGGGAGACGAACCAGGGCGGAGGAAGAGGAGGAGGGGGGCGGACGGAGGAGGCGGTGGAGGAGGGGCTGGGCGCGCCGGAGGAGGATCCTCGCCATGGTTCCCCTGTTCTGTGCTGTGTCGGCTGGAGCTCCAACAGTGGTACACGACACGAACCATGGGAGATGGGGCTGTGCCGCTATGGTCACGAACGTGGGTCCACTGGTACTTGGGCTTTCAGGGCTTGACAATCAATTGGGCCCAAGGGCTGGCTCGTGGCCCATTCTATTCGAGAGGGGCAGACTACCGTCATCAAATAGATTCTGTTTTTGGCTTTTAGAAATCAGTTTTTGAATGTATAGCTTCTCAAATTGGTTTTAAGCTATTTGTAGAAATTACTGTAGAGTCTACTTTTAAAAAAAATAGCTTCTTAACACGAATATCACCTACTCCCTCAATCTCTCTCATAATCAGTCAAAAACTAAAAACCACAACACATTTAAACAGGACCTACACAAGGAGAGATGTAACAGTTGGGAAAGGCATCGAATAAAAAAAAATAGCCAAAGGCATTGGCGTCCTCTAGTTTTTCCCATTCCCTATCTATATCTATGCTTTCAGAATATAATTTCTCTTTCATGTCTCCATTTCTCAAAAAACACTTGTTTCTATTGTATCCTGAAGCTAGTACCTAACATTATAGTATCAAAGCTAGTTGCCATTTGTTAGGATATGAGTAGCCTATATTAACACAAATTAAAATTTTCTATCACGTAAATCAGAAAACCATGTGAGTAAGAGATCATAGATTATTACCACTAGATACGCAGTGCAGCGAAAATAGAATTGAAGCAGCCGATTCAATGAAGAACGCATCGATGTAGTGGAAATAGTCGATCATTCTCTAGCTAACCGTCTCCTTCTCACGAAAATCCCGGTCAGTGCCACAGTCGTAATAGCGTCTCTACCGAGATCCACACGTCTAGAGATAGAACATCATGCGTCAGCGTGCTAGCACCAGCGTGTATGATAGGGATTATGAGATGTGATAGCTAGGATTTTGATGGGTGTGTTTCATGATGCCTCCCTTAGTCCCTGCAACTCTCTTTATATAACCTCCAATCGGATCCTTATCCGATACGAGTAGAGATTATATCCTAGTCAAATACTATCATCTGAACCTTTATCGTTCCAGCCCATTAAACGTATGACCCAGTAAGTTCATGTATATTTGGCCCTAGGTCGAATACTTTTTTTGGTCTATAAGTCGGTAGCGATCGCTAGCAAGATATAACGACTTCCAAACATACATAAAGATCATATCGGACGAACTTATATAGTACTTTTGTACCAAGCCCTTTTACCTCATGATATCAGATCGAACACAAAGCAAGAAGCGTGTCATTCTATGATAGCTCGATTCTTCAATCGAAGCTGTAGTAGATTACTCAGCAGTGATTGATTCCTTAACCACATTCGGCATGGTCATGCACTTCTTTAATCCAACCACATCGAGGGGTCCACAGATATCTCTCCTGTTATATAGGAGGGGTAAATTCTATCTTGATTGCTCATATTCCTCTGTATATTTCATAGTACACTCGAAAGCTACCTTTATGACCACCTAGTCACGAAGTAGTATTTGGTAATATCTAATTAAATTATTTCGCATGTAGAAAATAATGACGATATCAGATCTAAGAATCCTACATACACTATATATAAGACCAACTAATGACACTTAAGAATATAACAATTTCTACAGTGTTTCATAGCGGGTCAATCCAACATCATATTCTCTAACATATGTCTACATTATTGATTTGATATCCTATATCCATGATCCATAAAACATGATAATCAATCAATACATGTGCTGATCTGTAAATCATAACTATCCCACATAATGATATAAGATAAGGGATAATTTAGAATAACATCAAAATATAAATAAAGAGTTCCACGAACAAATTACATCCTTATTGATCAATATGAATGACATTTTTTCAAGCGACAAAAAACATATTATTCAAAAGATCGTAAACATAGAAGTGATACAATCATCTCCATGATTGTCTCTAGGGCATATCACTAACACCCACCACATGTTCGATGAAATATCGAGTCACCAGGTGCAGCCATGGGTGGCGTGCTTCACGTCATCGTGTCACATATGCTCTATCTGGTGACTGAGGATATCCTGAGGATGTGCTCCATCAAATCCTTGACTCTTTGGGTGTTGTAGAGAAGATGCTAGTGTTGGAGAGGAAAATCTTGAGATATCATAAAGGAGTCAAATCTTTTATACCATTATCTAGATGACTACTTCAAATCATAAAGAGATTTTTTTCAATTTGCAAGCAAAATTCTCTTTTCCCAAAATGACAAAACCTTCCGGTTGCTCCATATAAATATCTTCTTCTAATTCCCCATGTAAGAATGCAGTTTTCACGTCTAATTGTTCAAGCTCATAGTCATACATAGCCACAATGCTGAGTAAAGTGCGAATAGAACTATGCTTCACAACAGAGAAAAAACATCTATGAAATCAATACCTGGAATTTGATTGTATCCTTTAGCAACTAACCTTGCTTTGTACCTAACTTCTTCGGTTGATGAAACGTCTTCTTTTTTCTTAAAGATCCATTTGCAGCGAATAGATTTCTTCTCAATTGGCAACTTGATCAGCTCCCAAGTGCCATTCTTGTCAAAAGATTTCATCTCATCGTGCATGGTAGCTATCCATCTTTCTGAATCACTAGAAGAGATTGCTTTCTGAATAAGATGAAAGTTCTGCAGTACCTTCAATTTCTTCTGTCATATTTAGACAATAAGCCACAAAGTTGGCTTCTTCAATCAATCTTTTAGGAGGTTGAATGTTCCTCCTTTTTCTATTAACTACAATTGAACGTTGTGTTGGTGGCGCAACAATAGAAACTTCTGAAATATTTTTCTTGTTGATTTCTGGTGTAGATCCTGAATCAATAATATGCTCTACTTGTATGCTTGATTGTTTCTCAACGGAAACATTAATAGATGGTTTATCATGCAACATAGCATACTCATCAAAAGTAACATATCTGCTAATAATCACCTTTTTAGTTTCAAGACTCCATAATTTATATCTTTTCACACCAGTTTTATAACCAAGAAAAATGCACTTAATTGCTCTAGGTTCTAATTTACCAATGTTGACACGAGCATAAGCAGGACAACTAAATATTCTTAAGTTTGAATAATCTGCTAGAGAGTCAGACCATACCTTAATAGGAGTCTTCTTATCAATAGCATAATTTGGTGACCAATTAATTAAATAACAAGCAGTGGAAGCGGCTTCAGCCCAATAACTCTTTGATAATCCAGAGTTTGATAATATGCAACGTACCTTCTCCATAATGGTTATGTTCATACGTTCGGCCACACCGTTCTGTTGAGGAGTGCTTGGAACTGTATAGTGTCTCACAATACATTCGGACTTGCATAAAGCTTCAAATTCTCCTGAACAAAACTCCAAGCCATTGTCGGTACGAAGTTTCCTGACATGCTTGCCAGTTTGTCTCTCAATCATAATCCTCCACTTCTTGAATGTGTTGAATACATCCGATTTATGCTTAATGAAATATGCCCAAACTTTTCTTGAGTAATCATCAATAATAGTCAACATGTAACTTGTACCTCCAAGTGATGGAACGCGGGATTCTCCACACAAATCAGAGTGAATATAATCCAATATGCCTTTTATAGAGTGAGTCGCAGTGCTGAATTTCACCCTCTTTTGCTTGCCGAAGACACAATATTCACAAAACTTCAACTTATCGATATTTTTACCATAAAAAAAATTATCTTTTGCATAATTCCATCATTTCAGCTTCACTCATATGCCCCAGATGCATATGCCAAAGATTAGTAGCATCAGAATCGAATGATTTATTTGAGACAATAGCAACATTCCTTGAAATTGTAGTGCTTCATATATGATATAAGTTGGCAGGTTTCATATCACCTTCCATCATAATAAGAAAACCTTTGGTGACCTTTAGAACTCCACCTCCACCAAAATAATTGTACTCTTTAGCATTAAGAGTACTCAATTAGATAAGATTTCTCTTTAAATTTAGAATATGACGAACATCCGACAAAGTTCTGATGGTGCCATCAAATATCTTGCTCTGGATAGAACCAATACTTACAACCTTGCATGGTGTATTATCACCCATCAACATGGATCCACTTGGTTCGGGCTCATGTGGAAAGTGCAGGCTTAATCAAGAATCCATTTATTGTCGATTTTGCAATTACCGGCAAAGACAACGAGAACATCTTCATGAGAACCTTCTTTGGTGACAACAGTGGCTCTAGCTTCATTCTCTTGTTGATCCTTCTTGAAATTATTATTCCTCTTCTCCTTGTTCTGCAACTTTCAGCACTCGGATATATCATGACCATCCTTCTTGCAATACCTGCATGACTTCCAGTTCTTGCATTTAGATCTGCCTCTGTATCTACTTTTACTTTTGCCACTTGAATTGTCGTTTGAACTCTTCTCATATTACTTGCCGCGGACAGACAAACCTTCTACATACGTACTTGAATTTCCACCGGGAACCATAAGTTTCATCTTTTCTTTAGTATGCAGATCTTCATAAAGTTCACTGAGAGTAAGAGTATCTCGACTATATAGAATAGTATCTCTAAAAGTAGAGTACGAATTGGACAGAGAATATAACAAAATAAGACACAAATCTTCATCATCATATTTTACCTCTGTAGATTCGAGGTCAGTAACAACTTTCTTGAAAATTGTGAGGTGGTTCAGCAATAAGGCTCCCTCCGCCATCTTGTGTGAATAAAGCTTCTGTTTCAAATGCATCTTGCTGGTCAGATCCTTGGTCATACAAATCTTCTCCAGCTTCAGCCATAATGTGGCGGTAGATGTCTCCTTCATAATCTCCTGTAAAATATTATTTGATAGATGAAGATGAATTTGAGATAAGGCCTTATGATCTTTACGTTGCTTCTCATCGGTGGATAGTGTCGTTGGCATCTTGTCGATCCCCAAAAGAGCATCATCAAAATCAAACTGTGATAAAACAGTTCGCATCTTGACTTGCCATAGAGAAAATCTTGTGTCATAATCTAATAGCGGAATGTCACACTTCAAAGTCGCCATACAGAAGAAAACAAAAAAATTTGCTAGTATGAAACCTTGCAAAAATCTAGCAGTCAAAAAATTCTGGTACACTTTCATGTGCATGTAGCAAATCTCAGTTGGAAATCACCAAAAGGCTTACCAACCGACAGCACCTTTGCTTTTGCGCTTGAAGCCTATTGCTTCTTGCCTTGTCTTTACGTGCTGTTGCTTCAGCGCTTGGTGATTTCTTTCTTCTCTCTCCAAGCTTGTTTTATTCTTGCATGCGCTGCTCCTTGGTGCGTTGGACTTTTGCTCTGTAGCTTTCACTTGTTGCTTCACTTTCTATCGCCCGTGAATTGTTACGCCTCGGTTGCTGCTGCGGACGGCGTGCGAGGGATAGCTTGGACTGAGGCGACGAAAAATGAGGCTTTTTTCTTTTCTGCTGCTTCTCTGTGCGATGCTGCAATTTAATGGTGCTGTTATGAGCTAGGCTCCTTACGCTGCCTCAAAGATGAATTAGACGCCAACTCGGAGAAGCACCTCAAGTTTGATGTGACTTGCGATGATGCTTGGAGATGAAATCCTTAGAGACAGAGATGCGAAGAAGTCTCGAATTCGGTGATTTGGTGATGCCAATTTTTCTCTCTCTCTCGAATTTACAATGCTATAAACTCCTATGCTCTGATACCACTTGTTTTAAATAATACACAGAAAAATAAAGACAAGAGACATAGATTTTTACGTGCAAAACCCTTGTGAGAAAAATCACGGGTGCTTGAAGGCAAATTACTATAATGAGGAGAGATTATAATGGAGCGCTTCTCTTGGGGCTTGCTCTTCCTATAGACTACTAAGGTACATGTATAGTGCGGAGAAAAAGAGTTCCACACAGAGAGAAAACCGAATCAGAGTCGGTTGATACAGATTGATACCACGTATGATACAAACTGTGTATATACCTGCCATACCATATCTGGCATGAGACGATAAAGTGTCCTAGACGGACACGGTACGGATTCGGATCACCCTTTTTCAACAGTTATCATGTCACAGCCCTCCAGGTAAAATATCATGAGTCTTATACTTTCTAGTGAAGGCTAGTGAAGTGTTTTTGTATGTACTGTTTGTCTTGTGAGCTCCTTGAGGAATCAAACTCACAGCACGTCATCCAGTGTGTGACTGTCCCATTGAAGTCGGATAATCTGAGCCACTGATTTACAGAAAGGGTGGTACATGTTATGTTGTGTCAGCAAGACAGCAACACGTGTACCCCACAATGTGTTATACGTGACAGTTTATCCACCATCGGCTATTTTAAAAGAGCGCAAGGAAATGCACACACTCTAACACCACAAGAGTAGAAGGCAAACGCACACACTCTTAACACCGCTCGCATATGGCTGGCTGTTAATCGCCTGTTCTTCACAGCACATTGGCTTATACTAGTCATCTTGCACGTGAACTTCACTTCAAACAAAGTAGAAATGTAGAAAGCAATATCATATACGTAATTAACATCACGTGCAAAAGTACGAACGACTTTTCAAGTAGGATGTTCACAAATTAATAGATAAATCTCATCATGACAAAATTCCAGCAATTTGAGATATGGTACCCCACTTAATCTGGAGTAAACCTCAATCCATTTTTGCAATTGAGAAGCATCATAAGCATTGTTGTGGCTATAGACCAAACAGAGAGAGAGGTGTATGGTAGTGGAGAGTTAGGTGAGCAAATGTCCTCTTGGGTCTTTTCCAAGGTTTGGTCGTAATATATATATGTTCCCTCGTAAGGAGCGTCTTTACCATCGTAACCTTACACCGAACCTCCTTTCGAGGGCAAACTACATCATTTACATGTTTATAACCTTCTCAACAGGCTAGCTGGGTTTAGGTGGGGGCCACCCTTACAATAGGAGCCTCTCATGGTGAAGGGCTTCACAGGCCAAAGCCATGTTGCCGAGTCCTTTGGCCCCCTCCGTCCCCACGGCCTGTGACCTACCGTAAATAAAAGGGGTAGTAGCGTAATAACGACGCGCATCGGTGGGGCGTCGAAATCGTCTACGGCCTCGGAGCTATCCCTGGCAGTGCAAATTTGTCGGCGAGGCCATGCTGCGGAGCCGAGGGTGTCGAGCATGCTAGGAGTGGCGTCGAGGCTCCGCTTGGCGCGGGGCGGAGCAGGCCTCCCCGCGCAATACTGTGTTGGTGAGGTGAGCCCTCGCTCAGTCCGGAGTCAGCCCGCGGAGTGCTGAAAAGACTGGGCGGTCTGCTTCGATCGTACACACGGTCCCGAGGGAGGGGTACACGCGGCGCCGCATGGTTGGTGCGTCGTGGGATGTCAGCGGTCGCACGACCGCAAGCCCGCGTCTGTTCCCAAGACAGACGGGACACGTGGCGAGCCAACTCGTCGTCGGTTGCCCTTCCCGATCGTGGGGAGGCAAATCGACGAGGCTCCCGCCGGTTGCGTCCCCGATCGTGGGGAGCTGGAGGGTCTTCATAAAGCGCTATTCACCGGCACGCGGATACGTCCCTCGCCCGCGCACCTTTGTCCGTCTGCTCTTTTCGTGCTGTGTGAAATCCACACGTCTCCTGCGCCATCAACCCTCCACTTGGGAAGAAGGATGGCGAGCCACAGAGATTCTGGTCGTCGACTTAGCAGCAGCGCTTCGTCGAGCCAACGCGGTGTGACGCCACCACCGATAGAGGTCTCCCTGGTCGCTCGCAAGCCGTTGCAGGCCCGCAAGCGGTATGACGCCATGCAGAGCTCGCAAGGGCACTACTCCGGGGTGCTAGGGCGGAGCCATGCTACAAAGGACACAATCGAGGCCCTCATGCAGGAGAAGAAGATAGAGGAGCGCGCAGGAGCTCGTCTTCCTGCGCGCGATGAAGTAGAACCTCACCCTGAGGAGTCAAAGGCAATTGGCTTCGCCGCATTTTTTGAGACTGGGCTCCGAATGCCCTCGACACTCTTCGTCGATGAGGTCTTGGAGGCTTACGGATTGGAGTTGGTGCAGCTGACCCCGAACGCGATAGTTCGCTTGGCGGTGTTCGCCTGGGCGGTCCGAGTGGAAGGTGCTCATCCCCGTGCGAGTTTGTTCACCCTTCTCCATGATGCACGCTGTCAGCCGAAGAAGGTTGGAGGAGGGACGCTGTCCAATTTTGGTAGCGTCCACTTCGTGGTGAGGTCGGGCTGCGCGAAGCTGATCCCCGCTCTGGCGACACAGGAGAAATGGGAGCCTGGCTGGATGCGGCAGTGGTTCTACTACCGCGTGACGCCTACCAAAGAACCTTCGTGCCGGGTCGACCAATAGCGCTCGATCGCGTCCGGTTGGAGCCACGGAGCGACGATCGACAGCAGGCGTGGAGACTCGTCGGTATCGCCCTCCGGTTCAATATGCGCGATCTCGCCGAGGAGTTCACAATGTACGGGGTGTCGCCTCTCTCCGGCCGGTGGAGGTATGAACGAGACCGCACGGCGCAGATGGCGTTAAGCCTCGGTGTCTTCAGCAGCCACCCCCGATCGTGGTAGGTACCTCGACCGTGTACTGTGTATGCATATGTAACTATTTTGTGAACGGAGCCACACTTCGCGTGCAGTGCTCTCATTGGAAGACGCGGAGCACGCCGTTGAGGCCTTCCTGGGGCTGTACACGCAGAAGGAGCACGCCCTGCGCGAAGCTGCGACCGAGCCTGCGAAGCTGGGGCGGATAAATCGGGTGTGCGAGGTGCTAGGCCTTGTCGTACCGGAGCGCCCGGTGCCGGTGCGGAGTTCGCCCCGTCGCCGTGATCGCACCGGCGAGGCGGGGGCATCTCCCCAGCGACGGAGGGCTCCGTCCAGAGCCGCTGTCTCTAACCCGTCCGCCGGCCTAGCGACAGTCGCCGCTGGCCCGGACGACGTGTCAGGTGGCGGGTCCGAGCATGCCAGCTCGGGGGGTCACACTGCCCCGAGCGAGGACTTAGGCGGGGCGGGCCTTGGCAGCGACGTCGTCAAGGACGAGGCGGTGTCGCCTGTACTGGCCGGCGAGGACCTACCTCCCGTACCCTCGTCACCCGTGGTGGTTGCCACGGACCTTCTGCCTGCTCCATCTCATACAACTGGAGCGGCGGAGTGCTCGTCGTCGTCGCCTACTACGGCCGTCACGGATTTGCCACCCGCCCCAGCCGTTGCAGGTACTGGAGCGGCCGAGGGTGCGTCGCCTGAATCTCCACAGGCAAAGCGCCGCCGGGTGCGATCGCCTTCGCGCGTGGGACAATTTCATGTGGCAGGCGCAGTCGGCGGGGGTCTAGGGTCTGACTGGGAAGCCACTCCGACCGAGGAGGGAGTCATCGCTTCCCGGGCAGGGGTTGAGCCAACATCTCCCCATGCCATAGTGGAAGGTGGCGGAGGTAGGCGTAATTCCTTTTCTCCCAGTGACTTCGCGAAGCTGTCTCCGATTTGCTCGCTCATGCCATCGTCGGCATCCGGAGAAGGGAAGTCGCCCGGTGCGGCCAAGGATCGAGCAGCGACGGTGCTTGCGAGGTTGGCGGTGCCATTGCGCAAAACACAGTGTGGGCACCTGATGCTGTCGCAAGGCCCCCAAAGCTCGCCGTGTCTGACTTCGTCCCGCATCTGGAGGCGCTTCGCGCCATTGACGGAGCCGCGGAGTGCGGTGACAGCAAGCTGGATCGACGAGCGCTGTCGTCGTGCGGGGGGATCTTCTTGCACTCGCACTGGGCGCCGCGGGAATGAAGGTAATTGCCTGAGCCCGCCATCGACATCGGTTACTGTGTGCATGCTAACTAGTCATGTCCTCCTGCTGTTAGACGGTTGCCATTGGCCGGGCGCTGGATGAGGCGCGCATTCGCGAGCGGAGGGTGCTGGAGGAACAGCTTCGCGCTACCGACGAGGCTCACGCCACGAAGGACGAACGCATTTGCGTATTAGAGGCGAAAGTTCACGCAGCGGCGGCGGCGCAACGTGCTACCGAAGAGGCCTAGCGTGCCGCAGCAGAGGAGCGTGCTGGCTTGCTTGGGCAAATCGGTGCACTGGAGGAGGAGAAAGCCCAGCTTATCATGGCCCTGGAGGAGAGGAACCAGGCTCTGGGCGACGCGTCTGCAGCGGCGTGGAGGGCCATGGGGTCATTGGAAGGGGCCCTCCGGGACCTTTCCGTCGTCATGCTGGACCTTACCCACAACACAGCGGATGTGGCACAGTCGCTGGCACAGATTGAGGAGGGCTCGAGCTTGGCGCTCCGCGGTGCCAATGTCTTCGGTGATCACTGCGGCTTCGCCAGCGCCTACCTCGCCTTTGCCACGCTCCACGGCCAGGGATGTGAGCACGTGAACGAGCTAGTTGCTCCCAATCTGAGTGTGCCGACCGGAGCTGGGATATTGTCCGGTGCAGTCCGTACCACCATGCCCGCCGTCTAGAACTTCTACGAGCGGATCTGGGGCTACCTTGGAGAGGAAGCGGCCAAAGTCCTGTTGCGACGGACGTTACACTGGGAAGGTAATTTCCTTCAGTGGTTGGAGGCTCGTCGGTAAGAACGAGACGGCCCCTGCTCGCGTGCCGGACACGTGGTTGTGACGTAACTTTTGCTTCTTTTTTTTGTATGAAAGAAAGGACCGTTCCGCCAAGTACTCCATAGCTGTATGCTACTTGTACAATTGATTGTTAATATGACGGAGGCTGGCGCCTTTCGGTTGTCTTCGGTTGTGCTGACGGTAATAGAGCCTTGTGGGCGAAGAGTGGTGGCAACGGAGCTGGCGTCTAGTCGAAGTAGACGCGATCGCGCACCGTCCCCTTCCCCTCGAAGTGGTGGCAACGAAGTAGACGCGCGAGCGCTCCGTCCCCTACCCTTCAAAGTGGTGGCAGCGGAGCTGACGCCTAGTCGAAGTAGACGCGCGAGCGCTCCGTCCCCTACCCTTCGAAGTGGTGGCAGCGGAGCTGACGCCTAGTCGAAGTAGACGCGCGAGCGCTCCGTCCCATACCCTTCGAAGTGGTGGCAGCGGAGTAGACGCGCGAGCGCTCCGTCCCCCACCCTTCGAAGTGGTGGTAGCAAAGCTAGCGCTCTGGTCGGCGTACGCGTCGCGCGCCCGTCCCCACCTTCCGATGCGGTGGCGGCGGGCCGGCGTCTAGTCGGGTAGACGCGCGAGCGCCCGTCCCCACCCTTCAAGTGGTGGAAGCGGGTGGCGCCTGGTCGGCGAGAGACGCGCGAGTGCTCCGCCCCCATCCTTCAAAGTGGTGGCAGCGGAGCTGGCGCCTAGTCGAAGTAGACGCGCGAGCGCTCCGTCCCCTACCCTTCAAAGTGGTCGCAGCGGAGCTGGCGCCTAGTCGAAGCAGACGCGCGAGCGCTCCGTCCCCCACCCTTCGAAGTGGTCGCAGCGGAGCTGGCGCCTAGTCGAAGTAGACGCGCGAGTGCTACGTCCCCTACCCTTCGAAGTGGTGACAGCGGAGCTGGCGCCAAGTCAAAGTAGACGCGCAAGCGCTCCCTCCCCCACCCTTCGAAGTGGTGGTAGCGGAGCTGGCGCCTGGTCGAAGTAGACACGCGAGCTTTCCGTCCCCTACCCTTCGAAGTGGTGGCGGCGGACTGGCGCCTAGTCGAAGTAGACGCGCGAGCGCTCCGTCCCCCACCCTTCAAAGTGGTGGCAGCGGAGTTAGCGCCTAGTCGAAGTAAACGCGCGAGCGCTCCGTCCCCACCTTCGGCGGTGGCAGCGGGCCGGCACCTAGTCGGGCGAGACGCGTGAGCGCCCGTCCCCACCTTCGGCGGTGGCAGCGGAGCTAGCACCTAGTCGAAGTAGACGCGCAAGCGCTCCATCCCCCACCCTTCAAAGTGGTGGCAGCGGAGCTGGCGCCTAGTTGATGTAGACGCACGAGCGCTCTCCGCCTTGCCTGCACTCCGCGGGAATGCATGGGGACGAGCGTCTGGTGCGCTGTATTCTGCTGGGCGCGTGCAGAGGCAAGGCCCGTCAGCGCTGTGTTTACACTCAACAGAGTGCGCGAGGAGAGCATCGACGTCTAGTTTGTACTCCGGAGCGTGCGTGGGACTATCAGCCACGACTTAGTTAGGCTCCGGAGGGTACGCCAACGTGCGCGCGGGACAGCCACGTCTTGTTTATACTCAGTGGAGTGCGCAGGGAAAACATCCGCGTCTTTGTTTGTACTCCGGAGAATGCGCAGGACTATCAACCACGACTTAGTTAGGCTCTGGAGGGTACACCAACGCGCGCACGGGACATCTGCGTCTTGTTTATACTTAGTAGAGTGCGTAGGGAAAACATCCGTGTCTTATTTATACTCCGCAGAGTGCGCGCGGGGGCGTCCCCCCGCTGCGTCTTATTTATACTCCGTAGAGTGCGTGCGGAGGTGGACCTCGACGCAACGTCTTATTTATACTCCGTAGAGTGCATGCGGAGGCAGACCTCGACGCTACGTCTTATTTATACTCCGTAGAGTGCGTGCGGAGGCGGACCTCGACGCTACATCTTATTTATACTCCGTAGAGTGCGTGCGGAGGCAGACCTCGACGCTACGTCTTATTTATACTCCGTAGAGTGCGTGCGGAGGCGGACCTCGACGTCTCCGTGGAGTGTGTCCGGAGGCGGAACTCCGTGAGGTGCGTGTGCGGAGGCGGAACTCCGTGAGGTGCGTGTGCGGAGGTGAATCTCCGTGCAGTGCGTGTGCGGAGGTGAATCTCCGTGCAGCGGAGGTGAATCTCCGTGCAGTACGTGTGCGGAGGTGAATCTCCGTGCAGTGCGTGTGCGGAGGTGAATCTCCGTGCAGTGTGTGTGCGGAGGTGAATCTCTGTGCAGTGCGTGGGAACATCGACCACGTCTTTATACTCCGGAGAGTACACGCGGTAGTAACACCGACGCGTGCGCGGAACTCCGCGTCTTGTTTATACTCAGTAGAGTGCGCAGGGAAAACATCCGCGTCTTTGTTTGTACTCCGGAGCGTGCGCAAGACTATCAACCACGACTTAGTTAGGCTCCGGAGGGTACGCCAACGCGTGCGTGGGACATCCGCGTCTTGTTTATACTCAGTAGAGTGCGCAGGGAAAACGTTTTTAGTGGGGGGTCGCGAATAGCTTCGCAAACGGCGAACTTTATTAAATTCTCGTTTGCGCGGGTGAGCGAGTACAAAAGGTCTGGGACTGACCATTGGACTCGTTGCCGCGACGATGAGGTGCGGAGCCTCTGCTGCTTCCTGGTGGCCTTTATTGGCCTAAACATAGTACCTCCGGAATCTGTCCGCATTCCATGTATGGCGGAGCGTCTGCCCTTCAAGCGTGGCGAGGTGGTAAGCTCCCCGCTGCAATGCTGCCGCGACGATGTACGAGCCTTCCCATTTGGACTCCAGCTTGCCGACTGTGTCTGCGCAGAGCGCCATCCTCGGTTCTGACGTTATTGCCCTGACAAAAGGAGACTTGGAGACATACCTGGCCCAATGTACTTAGCGATTGGCCCCCAAAACCGTGCAGCGGGGTCCTCGATGGCTGTAGTCGACATCGAGGAATTCCCATGCGGTCGAGGGCCTCCGCGAAAAGCACGTCGCCGAACTACCTCTGTCAACGAGGATGCGCCTGACGTCACATCCTGCGATGTCAGCTCGGATGAGCAAAGGGTCTTGGTGGGGAAATCCCACGCCCCGGGCGTCGGCAGGCGCGAAGGTGACTTCGCCCTGAGCTACTCCCGGCCTTGGCTGCTGCGAGACTCCCGACGAGGAACCTCCGGAGATGACATTGATAATTTGAACCTGCGGGGGCGTTCTCTGTGGCTGCTGCGGACGGGTCCTTGGTGCGATGGCCGTCAGGACCTGCAGGCTCCAAGCCTCTTGCATGGCCCGCACGGTCTCGCGGAGATCCGCCAGCTCCCGCTGGAGCGTATGGAGGGCCGCCAGCAGGGAGCTCTTCGCTACCGGCGTGGTCAAAGTGAGCGGCACACCCGTTCACGCTGGCCTGACAGCCGTGATCGGTGCTTGCGCCGCCGAGCTACTCGCTACGTCGGTGTGGTGGATTCCCGCGTCGCAAACTCGGTCCGCATGACTGGCGGGGCCGCTTAGGGCTCCTGTACCGGGAGTGAAGATGGTGACCATGCCTCCGTAGACGCTGACGCTATCTCCCTGCTCCGCCCGGCCGGTGCTGTGGTAGTTGGCGGGGCTGGAGTCGACGTCGGGGATGGCGGGGTTGGAGTCGACGTCGGCGATGGCGGGGTTGGAGTCGACGTCGGCAATGGCGGGGTTGGAGTCGACCGCTGCGCCGGCGTTGGCGGGGCTAGAGTCGACGTCGGCGATGGCGGGGTTGAAGTCGACCGCTGCGCCGACGTTGGCGGGGCTGGAGTCGACCGCTGATGCCGACGCCTTGGTGCTGACGATGACGCGGGGCCTCGTTGCGACCCCTTTCCTCCTCTTCATCGCCGATGATATTGGTGCCATCCTTCCTGAGATCTTGAGGCTTGCTTCCGTCGTCCCCACGGATGGCGCCAACTGTTGTGGCTACAGACCAAACAGAGAGAGAGGTGTATGGTAGTGGAGAGTTAGGTGAGCAAATATCCTCTTGGGTCTTTCCCAAGGGCTGGTCGTAATATATATGCGTTCCCTCGTAAGGAGCGTCTTTACCATCATAACCTTACATCGAGCCTCCTTTCGAGGGCAAGCTACGTCATTTACATGTTTATAAACTTCTCAACAGGCTAGCTAGGTTTAGGTGGAGGTCACCCCTACAACAAGCATATATCACAGAAATTGCATCTCACTCTAAACATAAAAAAGATACATTCATGGAAAATTTTTGAACCGTTAGTCCAAAATAAATGGCCTAGCACTTGGATCTCACAGATGATGAGATTTTCCATCAAAGATATTTTCTCGATAGATTTAAGTTATCTACATAGAAGTAAATATTTTCTCCCTACATATGCCATGAAAATTTCTCTATAGAGTTTCAAAATTAAAGCAAAAATATAAAGGGAGTATCATCTCATATATGGAATCTTTTCTTCAGCTAGTTTGTCATCTATATTCTTAATTGAAAGAGTACAGAGTTTTGGGTAATCTCACTCATAATCTTCCATTAGATGGGATCGGTACAAATAGCCATAAAAGCGTAAAAGAGGCAACCAATCCTAGGATTATATGCGTGCCTAATCCTGGGTTGTTACCGTAATAGCCGAAAGGCGTGATTGCCATGATTGATCTGCCTGACACGCCCCTGTAGTCTGATTGGGAGGAGACTGGACGTTCGGACTAGCTTCAAATTCGGTGAAGACGGACGTAGGTAGACCTTTGATGAAGATGTCCGCAAATTGTGACAACGTAGGCACGGGAAGAACACGGACGTGTTCGAAAGCAACATGCTCATGAACAAAGTGTATGTCGATCTCCACATGCTTGGTGAGCTGATGTTGAACCGGGTTGCTGGAGAGGTAGACAGCACTAACGTTGTCGCAATACACAACAGCATCTCGACGCAAAGGTGTGCATAGCTCGAGGAGTAACTGTCGTAGCCAAGTAGCTTCAGCAATGCCGTTAGTAACGGTGCGATACTCGTCTTTAGTGCTCGACCGAGAGACGGTGTGCTGTCGTTTGGAAGACCAGGAGATCAAGTTATCACCAAGAAAGACCGCGTAGCCGAAGGTAGACTTGCATGTGTCTGGGCAGCCATCCCAAATCGGCGTCAGAATAAACCACCAGGTCAGTTGGGGATGTCTGGTGAAGAATGAGGCCATAGTCGAGGGTGCCCTGAAGATACTGCAGAATGCGTTTGACCAAAGCGAGATGGGGTTCGCGAGGATCATGCATGAAGAGACAGACTTGCTGCACAGCGTAGGCAATATCCGGGCGAGTTAAGGTCAAGTATTGGATAGCACCAGCTAGGTTGTGATAGTGTGTCGAGTCATCCACAGGAACACTATCAGCAACGAGTTTGGAGTGAGTATCAACTGGCATGCGGTAGAGTTTGCAGTCAGACATCCCAGCAAGCTCCAATATGTTAAGGATATAATGCCGTTGGGAGAGAAAAAGAGCACCATTTTGCTGACTCATAGAAAGACCCAGAAAGTGATGAAGTGACCCCAGATCCTTCATAGAGAGCTCATCCCGAAGAGCAGCAATAATCCAGCGAAGAAGAGCATCTGAAGAAGCAGTTAATACAATATTGTCCACATAGAGGAGCAAATTGGCTGAATCCTGTCCTCGGCTGAAGATGAATAGGGATGTATCAGACTTGGCTTCTATAAATCCCAATGATGAAATGTGAGATGTAAACCGGTTGTACCATGCACGAGGAGCCTGCTTCAAGCCATATAGAGACTTGTAGAGTCGAGAGACGTAATCCGAGTGGACAGAATCTGCAGACCCAGAAGGCTGAACATAATAGACAGTCTCTACCAGTGTGCCATGAAGAAAGGCATTCTTCACATCTAGCTGATGGATAGGCCAAGCTCGAGAAAGAGCCAATGTGAGAACTGTCGGACCCCGGAGCAACGACTCCTGGATCCTTTGTGTAAATCACACTAGTCCAGGATCAAGCTAGTGCACACAGCGGATAACAAAGATTCATATCATTCACAATGACATTTATTCATTAATTAAATATAGGCTTGATGGCCAAAAGTTACATCAATGGTTCATAAACCAAAATTAAATATAAGCAGTGAAAAAAGAACCATAAAGCAACATCCCATCCTGCCTACCCATAGGCGAATGACTGTAAGACGTGGCCTACTCGTCGTTATCCTCACCGAAGCTGCTGAAGTCCTTCTCTGAAAATTGTGAATGAAGCAACATGAGTACATAAAGTACTCCACAAGTTACACTAGGAGGTTTAACAGAGTTCATGTATACATAAAGATTGTCAATGGAAGGCATAATATGTTATTTGTGCGTAAAAGCAGAATTCAAGTAAATACAGTAAATAGATTCAAAAGCTGAATTTGATACAATAGATAGAAAGAATAATTTAACAAAATAATATCGTTAGTGCAGGCTCCGACCAAACACTAACCTATTTACAAGTATCCCACCTGGTTCGTCTTTCTCCAAAAAAATCTCACATGGATTTTATCCATCCATATGCTTTTTAAAATATCTTAAGGATTCCATCCAAACGCTTTTTCATCTTCCATGGATTCCATCCATCCATAGGCTTTTTCAGAAATCATTTTTAAAACCAAAATCTAATCCATGAAAAACTTTACTCAGCTTACCCATAACCGTGGGCATGGCTATCCAGGATAGATTATACACTCTGCAAAGGTTGTACAGCTTTACCCACAAGACATGATCATCCTATATTGCCACCGGTTAAACACACTTCCTTTGGTGTGCGGCGAGAATATCATGACAAGGCTATTACAATGTTCCGTAGCCAAAATAGTTACACCGCCACTAAGGTTTCACCACAACTTGAATCCACAAGTTGGAGCCCCCTCTTGTGCCATGTGAGACTTCTCGCGGCCTACGCCACGCTCACATTCAGCCTATAGCGAAAACTATGTTTAGAACTTCATAAATTACTTAGCCAGGTCTGTTCCATACCAGACTTGTGGTAGTACGATATGACTTTTCAACAGTAGCTCACAGACCAGTCCTTAACTTGACTTAGTCTCAATCCACATACCCCCTTGTGCCTGACAATCAACATTGTGTCACCGAACAACAATGCATGCCAGCACCCACCACCTAACCATTAGCTCAGGTCCAAACCAAGTTTTATATTTTCCTTTGAAACATTCGTATACCTTCTTGACTCACCGAAGTCAAGAATAGAGTTTACAAAATCATCGTTTTCAAGTGAAATAAGTACTCTCACTTAAATCATTCTAAGCATGGCTAAATAATTCTATAAAATTTTTAGTCAATACTATTGTACTAACTAGGTTTTCATCTAAGGTGACAAGGCATAAGGAAGTTCAATATCAAATTTGGCCACACACAAAGGATATGGGTATAACTAGAATTTAAATCGAATTTAAACTAGATTTGAATAAAAGTACGCATGCATAATAATTTTATAAATAACATAAATAATTTAAATTACTAGGAGCAATATAATCAAAGGTGTAACTTGCCTTGCTTCGAAGTTTGCTGAGGTTCGCCGAAGTTATACTCTTCGAATTAGTTGTAGTCTACACGCAAAAAACCATAACAACTAAACTTAAATAAAATCCAAATAAAATTCAAAAATTATAAAATATATACTGGGAGATAGAATATGAATTTAGATGAATTTAGAAATTTGAATCACCAGATTCGGAGTTCAGACGACGGAGAACGAGTCATCGGAATATCGGTTGGAAAGAAAAGTGTTGGAACAAGCCAACCGAAGGAATAGTTTTCCAAAACTTCTTCTTGGCTGGGTTTCTGGTTTTCTAGAATGCAAAACAAGTGGGGAATGAGGTGAGGGGGCTGGGATTCAATTTATAGGTGGAGAGGAGCAAGGGAATGGCCGGAATTGAATGCCGAAATAATGACCGAATTAAATGAAATATCGGTTTCAACTTTGCATGCAAGAAACTAAAATTTTAATAGATAAAAACTGAAAGGGATTGATTCTTGGTAATGACTAAAGGTGTTATTGCTGCATGCAAATTAATTTGGTAAAAGGGAATTGATTTTTCTTACATGCATGCATTGCTCACTGTGGCTTTAGCTGAAAAATAGACTATTTGCTGGTCGGATGCATGCAGATGAACAGCGAAGAAGGGAAGAATAAATATTAGGATAAAAGGGAATAGCCAAACACCTGTAAAGGAACAGATCTATGGCATTGGATGAGGTGAGAACTATTAGCTGAGCGTGCTTAAATAAAAGAAGATTTTGGCCTAGGGAAAGTCTCCTTATTTTGTTTTGAAAGAAAGAAATGCCAGAATAATATTTGAACTTAAAGAAAAATAGAACAAATATTTTTATGGAGGTTTCAAATTTTTGCAAGATTTGAATTTGGATGTGAACTGAAAAGTTGGAAAGGAATTGAGGTTAAAAATGAACTGGGAATTATAATTTAAAATTTAAATTCTGAGATTACCAAATAATATTGAAAACAAAAATCCAATAAAATTCAAAAATTCAAAAGGAGTCCATCAATGGATAGTTCATGATTTGATAAAAATTTAGAAATTTGAACGGGTCAAATCGGAGTTAAAATGCAGAAGTTATGGCCTTATAAAGATTAAATTCAAAGAAAAAGAAAAATACTCATTTTCTGGAATTATTTTTAAACCGAAAAGGATTTATGACGTCAGCAGGCCATTTAACCGAATAAATTTTCCAATGAAAAACAGGGATTATGACGTCAGCAAAATAATTAATTTTCGATCGAATTAATTTTGAACGGGAAAATCAGGTTTGTGACAAGCATGACGCCAGCACTGGGGTTTTTAAAATTGAAGTGCGACTGACAGGTGGGGCCGGGTTCATGGTGGACCGAGCGCATGGACCTGGGGTAGGGGTGAGGTGGCACGCGGAACATGGGGAGGGAGTGTAACACCCCAGGATCCACATCATCCTGGGATGCCACTAAACCACTCTACAGCTAGCCAAAAATTTTAAGATAATTTATTTCGGCTACAAATTTCTAGACATGAAGTATTAAGCGGAAGCATAATCAACTAAGGAAATAAAGATAACGATAACAAGTTCAATATTTGAAACAACCTCTAGCAGACTAATCAATAGATCACAAGTTCGTCAGTATTAACTAACACAATCATCCACGGATAGCTAGGCATTTGGCTAGAATTCCATCGACTTTATTACATCATGAATTTATGAACCAAGTGCATTATTGTGGTGCCGCTCTACCCATCTCATGAATGCTCACGAATCACCTGTAGGGGGGAAAAACAAGGGTGAGATAAAATCTCAGCAAGCGAACTGTTTAACAGGCTATTCAGACTACAAACAAATATACAACATCATTAAAGTATCCATTTGTCCACATCCACATTCATTATCAAGCTAATTAAACTACAATGATATTAAGCATCAATATCCATTTCCCACAATGACCACATTTATAGCCTCAATCATATTTACTACCAACAGTAATAAAACATTAGCATATAAATCTGGATTAACTATTTCATATCATCCACCACTACCACTACCAATGATCATAAAACATTAGCATGTTTTACCTCACTAATTTTATTATTTCTCGCGTCCACAACTGCTATCAACAATTACCACAAGAGAAAATAATCTCATACCGCAATCACAACCCCAACTATACCACAAGGGATGAATCCCAAAACCACGACCACAACCACTTTCCTCATACCACAAGTGACTCCCATGAGCCAATTCCACATCACATCTATAAAATTGCAGTTGTTTGTAAAATAATTTCACCACAATATATTGCATAAGTATGCAAATGATCTTTCCACAATACAATGCATATGCATGCTATGCTCCACTACACCTTTACCCAACAAGGTAAAAGTGTGCATCGTGCTACGGCAATGCACGATGCTGTACCGGTACGGTCGCGGCTATAAGCGGCGACATCCACAATGCAATGTCATGACATGTTATGAATGATATGATAATCATAAACCACAAGAATTTAACCACGAAGGTCAACCACATATTCCACATTTGGTTCACCAAGATCATAATCAATCGATCTATAGTGTATCCTACCACAAAAACCACAATACGACCACAAGTATTCATTAAGAATACTACCACTAAAGCCACAATAGTACCAACTTCAAGGGCATTACTATGATTCTCATGAATTTAACAATAAGAAAAATATCATCATAACCACCACGTATTTACTTTCATATACCACAATTAGCTCATTAAGCAAATTACCACAATACTACCAAAACTCAACCAAACATAGCAATTGATTAATATCTTGCTACCACATTCTTCTTTAGAAAACACGTAATCATGGCATATCTTTTATCAATACAAAAAAATCATGCATATTGCAAGTAGTAAGAATAACGGGTTAAACAGTAGCACATCCGCTACGTTTACTTGCCTCTACCGGCGAAGCGATGAGATCACGCTCGATCAGAAACAAATTCGCCTGCCCAAAAAGGTACCTCTCAGCACAATACACAGCAATACAATCATGACTCTCAAAGAGAAGTATCGCCAAAACCCAAAACCCCACAACATCCTTCCCCGCGTAACGGTTCTACAATCTTCCCACTGCAGCGGCGCTGCTTAACATTTTTCTATCTTTAAAAATATAAAACTAATCATAGCGAAAGATATATATCTAGATTCCTCACTTAATTACCCACACTTTTCATGTAGATCACATATTTTTATTTTGTTCTTAGCATGGTGTATCTTATTGCCCTAAACAGAGATCATCCTCTGTTCTGACAGTCAGAATCAAATGCCTCCCAACCACAGAGTAGGGCTATAAAAATTCTGATTTTTATACAGCAGCTAGCCTATCAAATTCTCTAAAACTTTCTCAATGGTGACCAAAAATACAAAATTCATCTACTACCCCTAATTTCCATCTGAACAGCACTCTGTCCCTGACTGCTCCCCTGACGGACAGCGAGATTCCAGACCCTGGTACGCCTAAATTACATGGCCCAAAATCTGAAAAAAATACAGTAGATGCGTATCGTTGTTCCCTACGTTTTTCCTTTTGGGGAGACCCTCGGAAAAAATATTTTTAGGGGTCGAAACTGCAGGAACAGTAACATTGCGCGATTCAATCTACAGACAGCAAGATCAGGATTCTCTAATCGGGTTTTCCAAAATGCTAATCCCTTCAAATCTGGGGCTAAGAACCCTAATTTCAGCATAAAATAGAGAGATTGAGGTGGGGGAAAATTTACCTAGGGATTGGGATCACCCCTCTCTTCCACTTCTTCTCTTTCCCTTCTTCTCCTCCTTCTCTTCCTCTCCTTTTTCTCCTTCCTCTCCTCCTTCGCATCCATGGGCAGCAGCAATGGGGAAGAGGTGGAGGCGCAGGGAGGAGATGGGGGTGGCGGCCAGGTGGGGAAAAAGGGGAGAGGAGCCAAGGGAGGGGGTTTATAAAGAGGGTGCTAGGGTTTGGGAGGGGTACGGGCCCCGCTTGGGTCTGTCTCGCCCAAAATGGTCGCCCACCTCCGGATAACCCAAAACTTCTTAATTAATTATTTTAATTCTCTTTTTATTATTTTAGACTATTCCGAAGAATTTATTTTCACCTCCCGCGATTTATCGAAAATCTGGGCAACTCCGCAATTAATTTAGAAACTGACACCGAAACGATGTTCAGGATATTACAGGGAGGTGGCACTGGCGTGGCTGTTTGGGGCGGACGTGGCGCCTATGTTGCCGCCATGTTGACTACCACGTCAGCACGGCCAGCTAACGTGGCGCGCCGGCCGGCGGTGGCGCACGGGGCCCAATGGCCATCAGCGTTCCGGTAGGCGGCACAGGTACCTTCCACGAAGCTCGAGGATGGCCGGATCGTGCTAACGGCGGCGAGGGGCGGTGGGCGAAGAGGGGTTCATGGCGGCGGAGGAGCTCCGGTGGCGCACGTGCTCGGGGGAGGGAGGGCTTTTGATCTCCGAGGCACGAGCAAGGTCGGAGCAGCGTCGGTGAGGCGCGGAGAGGCCTGAGGTGGCAGCTATTGCTCGCGCGGAGTAGATGAAGCCGGTGGGGAGAAAAACGAGCACAGGGGGGCTTTCGGGCTTAATCGCTCGAATTGAGTAGAGAGGGAGAGGCGGTGTGGAGAGGGGATGCTCGGGTGTGCCTTTTATAGGCGGGGAGGGGAGGTAACGGCCGCGCACTTCATGCCAGAGTTGAAGCGGGCGGGGGACTTAATGCGACGGCGTAAACGGGCGTAATTGAGGGTAATTATGCCTGAAATAGACACGGTGGACGGGGAATTTCAATTTGCGGTTGGCGCGGGGAATTAATCGAGAAGGAAACCGATTGCCAGAATGTAGGGATTTCGGGGTAGTAGATGATTTTTATGTTTGTGGTCACCATTGAGAAAAATGTTGGGAATTCCGTAATCTAACTACTGTATTAAAATCATAATTTTTAGAGCCTTACACTGTGGTTGGGATGTGTTAGAATCTGGTTGCCCAGATTGCCAGAATAGAGAACGTCCTTTGTTTTGCTCATTAAGTTACACCTTGCTAAGAACAAAATAAAATATGTGATCTACATGAAAAGTGAAGGTATTTAAGTGAGGAATCTAGAAATATATCTCTATCTGTAAAAGGTTTAGTAATCTTAAAGATACAAAACAATTAAGAAACGCTACTGCAATGGGAAGAATGTAGAACCGTTAAGCAGGGAGGGATGTTGTGGGGTTTTGGGGTTTAGCGCTATCTTTACTTCTTAAGATGCATTTTCATTGCTGTTGTATTGTGCTGAGAGGTACCATTTGGATAGGTGGTTTTGCTCCTGAACACGCGTGATTTCTTCGCTTCGCCGATAGAGGCAAATAAACGTAGTAGATGCGCTACCGTTTAACCCGTTATTCTTACTACTTGCAATATACATGTTTTGCATAATTTGAAATGATATGCCATGGTTACATGTTTTCTAAGTAAGGATGTGGTAGCAAGATATTAATCAATTGCTATGCTTTGGATGAGTTTTGGTAGTCTTGTGATAATTTGCTTAATGAGCCAATGCGGAATATGAAAATAAATGCATGGTGGATATGATGATGTTTCCTTGATGTTAATTTCCTGAGGATCATATTGATGCCTTTGAGGTTGGAAGTCTTGTGGTTTATGATTATCATATCTGTTGTGGTTACAGACCAAACAGAGAGAGAGGGTGTATGGTAGTGGAGAGTCAGGTGAGCAATGTTCTCTTGGGTTCTCCCTAGGGCTTGCATCACGTATATATATATCCTCGTAGGGAGTGTCTTTACAATCGTACCCTTACATCCAAGTTATCCTTCCCAAGGGCAACTATATCATTGTACGTGTCTACCTGGGGTTTATAACTTCCTAGCAGGCTAGCTGGGTTTAGGTGGGGGCCACCCCTACAATAGGAGCTTCTCATGGTGAAGGGTTTCACAGGCCGAAGCCATGTTGCCGAGCACTTTGGCCCCCTCCGTCCCTGCGGCTTGTGACCTTGTGACATTGGGCGGAGATGATTTGGCGCGTGTGGCTCGTCGTGGCTCCGCGAACTCGGAGCCGGGGGGCCATAGGCAGAGTCGCAGTTGCCCTGCGGAGGCGGAGACCTCGTCGATGCAGGATAAGCATGCAGGTGCAGCAAGTTGGGACGTCGCACACGCGTGAGCGGACCTCGGCCGGTTGAACTCTGCTTCGTGCCGAGGACGCGGCGTCGAGCTGGCCGCCGAGGTAGCGCCCAAGTTTGGAGCCATTGTAACATCCCAAAAATTTTATTTCTCTTTTAAAGTGTTTTTTTGGAATTTATTAGATTTTCCTAGATTTTATTCCAAGCCTTGAAATGAGAAAATTTAAAATCTTCATTTTATAAAAGTCAAAATAAAGTATTTCATTTTACAAAGGTAAAGATAATGCATCTCATTTTCCTAAAGTTAAATATATATTTATATCAAATTCCAGGGATTTATAAAGATTTAAAACCCTCATTTTAAAGTCAATTTGTGTTTTTGCAAAACCTAAATATCAAAATGGGTTGAAAATATTTTTATTAAGTCTAAATTAGTTCCAGAATGTTCTCTGAAATTTTTAAAGTTTATTTGGTATTTTCTGAGTATTTTAAAGCATCCAAATCATTTCTGTAAAATCAAAAAGAAAATCTAAACCCAAAAACCTCCCGGGATGACAAGTGTCACTCATCGGGTCAGTCCGCGCCGCCGGATCCATTTTCAACCGTCCGATCGCACTTACCGGTTCACCCCGCCTTCTCTTCCTCTCTGGTCGACACGTGGAGTGATCTGAGCTGTCCGCTGTTGTCGGATTAGATCCCACGCGTCTGTAGTCACTTACCCCTTTGGCCCTCACCCGAACAGCCGTGATTCAACCTCTGTTGCCGGATTGAATCTCACCCGCCCGCTTTCACTTACCATTTCACCCCTGATCTAGCGGCCCCGATCCTCTCCCCTGCCACCTGTCGAAGATCCGACCGCCCGCTCTCCCTCTTTCCTTTCTCCCTTTCTCATAGACAGGCGGACCCCACCTGTCGGGTCCGTCGTCCCCGCCCCCTTTCCTTTCTCCTCCGCGCGATGCCTGCCCGCTGCCGCCATTGATGCCGAAAACCGAAGCTTTTAAAGCTTCGGTTTCCTTCCCGATTGCTCTTCCGTGTCGGCACCAATTCACTCGCCCGCATGCACCGCGTTCATTTCAAGCATAATTGCCCCCAATTACGCCCATTTACACCGTCGCATTTACCTCCCCGCCCGTTTCAACTCCGACGTGTGGTGTGCGGCCGTTACCTCCCCTCCCCGCCTATAAAAGGCACACCCTGAGCTCTCTCTCGATACACTACCTCTCCCTCGCCTCTCAATTGGAGCATGCGAGCATCGGAGCCTCCCCAAACCCGATTTTCCCTCCGCCGACTTCGTCTACTCTGGCGAGCGATTGCCGCCACCCAGGGCCTCCGCGCTCCTCGCCGACGACATCGAACCTTGCCTGTGCCTCGGCGGCCAGAAGCCCCCTCTTTCCCGAGCCCCTCCACCACCGAAGCTCCCTCGCCGCCGCGAGCTGCCTCCGACCGCCGCTCCTCTTCGCCGTCGAACCACGCCGGCCGTCCTCGGGATCCACGCCAGGTACCGGCGCACTCTCCGCAGTCCCCTCTTGCATTTGCGCCACTCGCCCAGCGCCGCCGCCCACCGGATTGCCAGCGACCCTCGGTCCCCGAGCGCCGCCGCCGCCGGCCATGCCATGTTAGCAGGTCGGGCTGACGTGGTAGTCGATGTGGCTGCCACACAGGCGCCTTGAGCACCCCAGCAGCGCCACCTCAGCACCACCACGCGCGCCCACTCACCCGTGTGCCACCTCAGCACGGTCCGGTCCGTCGACTCAGTCCCTGTAGACCGAGCCCACCTGTCAATGTCTCAGTCGGATTTAATAATCCTAGGGCTGACGTCAGCTGACGTCATAAACCCGGTTTTCCCATTTAAAAATAATTTGGCCAAAAATTAATTGCCTTGATGACGTCATAATCTTTTATTTCCTATAGGAAAATAATTCAGGCTGACGTTATAAATGTTTTTCGGTTTAAAAATAATTCCAGAAATTGGGTATTTTCTTTTTAATTTATTAAAACTTTGGAAAGCCATAACTTCTTCATTTTAACTCCAAATTGACCCGTTCAAATTTCTAAATTTTTCTAAAATCATGAACTTTCCATTTCTGGCCTCCTTTTGAAAATTTTAATTTATTTGAATTTTGTTTTTGAATTTCTTTCAAACTTTCTAATATATATGCATGCATACTTTTATTCAAATATAGTTTAAATTCAATTTAAACATTAGTTATGCCCATGATCCTTGATTATTGCCAATTTGAACCTCGAATTCATCCACCTTGTCACCCTAACTGAAAACTAGTTAGTAACTTAGTATTAACTAGAAATTTTATAGAATTGCTTAGCCTGGCTTAGTATAATTTTAGGTGGGATCAATTCTTTCACATGAAATGATAGACTTTGAAAATGGATTCTTGACTCTGGTGAGTCAATGAGAGTTTATGAAATGGTTTAAAAATGAAAATAGAAACTTATGATTTGGACTAAGGTTAATGGTTAGGTGGTGGGTGCCGGCATACCTCGTGTTTGGTGACACCTGGTTGATTGTCGTGCATGTGGGCATGTGGATTGAGTCTAAGTCAACTAAGGACCGTTTCTGTGAACCATTTTATGAAGTCACTTCGTACTATCACAAGTCTGGTATGGGACAGACCTGGCTAAGTAAATTATGAAATTCCAAATATAGTTTCGCTATAGGTTGAATGTGAGTGTGGCGTAGGCCACGAGAAGTCTCACATGGCACAAGAGGGGGCTCCAACTCGTGGATTCAAGTTGTGGTGAAACCTTAGTGGCGGCGTGACTGTTTTGGCTATGGATATTTGGAACAGCCTTGTCGTGAAATCCCCGCCACACACCTAAGGCAGTGTGTTAATCGCGTGGCTCAAGCGGGAGGACATGTCTTGTGGGTAAAGTTGTACACCTCTGCAGAGTGATAATCTATCCTGGATAGCCGTGTCCACGGTCATGGACATGCTGAGTAGGGTCTCACAGATTAGACTTGATTTTGTGGAAACTTGGTTTTGGCAAACAGCAGTGTTTTGGAATGGTCCGGGTGGGATACCCGTGGATAGGTTAGTGTAGGTCGGAGCCTACACTAACGATATTATTTGTTTAAATATTATTTTTTTATGATGTATTCAAATTCAGCTTTTCATACTTACATTATTGTATTTCAATTCAAGTATTGCTTTTCCGCAAATTACCCCATTAAGGCTTCCTTGAAATCCATTATGCATGCATTCAATCTGTTATATTCCCGGTGTAACTTATGGAGTACTTTAAAGTGCTCACCTTGCTTAAATTTGTTGCCAGACGTCGATGGCGACTTCGACGGTGAGGACTACTTCAGCGGGTAGGACACGTCTTTCAGTCATTCACCTGTGGGAGGCTGGATGGGCTGGACTGCTACCTTTATCAATTTTTGCTGGACGTCGGAGAGGCACGAGTGACGTCGGAGAGGCGCCGGTGAGGTTGTAACATCCCAAAATTTTGTTCCTTTATGAAAATCATTCTGGAATTTATTGGATTTTCCTGGAGTTTATTTCAAAGTCCTGATTTAAAGAAAATTAAAAACTTCTGTTATTAAAAGATCAAATTAAGTTCATCGCATTTCTTGTAAATCAAACAAATGTATTTCACTTTCCTAAAGTCAAATCTGTAATTATATTAATTTTCAGAATTTTATGAAGAATTAAAACCTTCCCTTTTTAAATCAAATTATGCTTTTGCAAAATATACTTATCAAATTGGGTGGAAAATATTTTTATTAAGTCCCAGTTAGTCCCAGAATGTTCTCTGAATTTTTCTGGATTTTTCAAAGTTTATTTGGTATTTTTCTGAGTTTTCTAAAGCTAAATAGCATTTCTGGAAATCAAAAAGGAATTTAAAACCCAAACCCTCCCTCAGGCTGCCAAGTGTCGCCCATCGGGCCGCCCCGCGTCGCCGGATTCCCCCTCAGCCGTCCGATCTGACTTAAACCCTCATCCCGCCTTCCCTCTCTCCTCGTGCGACGCGTGTCGTACATCAGACCGTCCACTCCCGCACCGGATTTAATCCTCGCCGCCCGCACCAACTTACCGCTTCACCCGCTCCCCTCTCCGCTCCTACCGCCACGTGGCTTGATCGGGGCTGTTCGCCGTTGTCGGATTACATCCCGCACGTCCGCAGTCACTTAATCCCTCGCCCAAGGCCCAGCGGCCCAGATTTTCCCCCCATTGCCGGATTGAATCGTGGCCTTCCCCTCTCACTTACCAGTTCGCTCGGATCCAACAGCCCGCGCCCCTCCCCTTTGCCATGTGCCGCTCATCCGACCGTCGCTCCCGTCCTTTCCTTTTCCCTTCTCTTGCTGGCCGGTGGGACCCACGCGTCAGATCCGTCGTCCCCGCCGCTTTCCTTTCTTCTCCGCGCGATCCCCGCCCCGCTGCTGCCATGAATACCAAAACCGAAGCTTTTAAAGCTTCGGTTTCCTTCCCGTTTACTACCCCGCGCCGATTGTAGATTGCAATTGATCCTCCACTGCGTCCGTTGCAGGCATAAATTCCCCCAATTACGCCCTCTTTCACCGTTGCGTTAATCTCCCGAATCCGGCGAGTTACGTGCAATGGTTACCACCTCTCTCCGCCTATAAAAGGGCCTCCCCGAGGTCCCTCTACCCACACCGCCACCCCCCTGTGCCTCCAATTCACGAAATCAAGCCTCGGAGCCCTCCCTACGCTCGTTTCCCTCCACCGGCCTCCGACGACTCGGCGAAGCGATTCCGCGGCCGAGCCACCCCCGCCGACGCCTCCCGTCGTAGCCGAGCCCGAGCAATCCCGACGACCTCCTCCCCGAGCAAGTGCGCCACCGGAGCTCCCCGCCGCCGTGAACCCCTTCTCCGACCGCCGCCCCTCTCCGCCGATTTTCTCCTCCGGTCGGCCTCAGACTTCGTGCGAGGTACCAGAACACTCCCCGCGTTCCCCTCTTCATTTTGTTGCCATTGGCCGGCGCCGCCGCTCACCGGAGCACCGGCGACCCTCGGGCCCCGAGCGCCGCCATCGCCGGCCAGGCCACATCAGCCCGTCGGGCCGAGTTGGCAGCGGCGTGGCAGCCAGGTGGCGGCCAGATCGGCGCCACGTCAGCGCCGCTCCAACACCCTCCCCGCCACCTCGCGCGCGCTTGCCACGTCGGCATAAAGCCGTGACGTGGCAGCCACGTAGCGACCACGTGGTGCCAAGTGGCAGCCACGTGGGAGCCACGTCAGCGCCACCCCGCTCCCCCGAGCGCCCGCCTGCCACCTCACCTCCTCCTTGGGTCCGTGGACTCGGTCTACAGAACCTGCGCCCCACCTGTCAGCCTCTGTCCGAATATATTAACCCTAGGGATGACGTCATAATCTGTATTTTCCTATAGAAAAATAATTCGTGCTGACGTCATAAATCCTTTTCGGTTTAAAAATAAATCCAGAAATACCCCTTTTTCTTTTAATTTGAATTAAAACTTTGTAAGGCTATAACTTTTGCATTTTAACTCCAAATTGACCCATTCAAATTTCTAAATTTTTCTAAAATCATAATCTATCCATTTCTGGAATAATTTTGAAATTTATTTAAATTTTGTTGGAATATATTTTGTAATTTCAAGATTTAAATTAAAATTAAAATTTCCAATTTCTTTTAAAAGCCTCAATCCCTTTCCAAGAATTGTTAGTCCACATCCAAAATTCAAAATTCTGTCTCCCAGTTATTTTATAAATTTTTGGAAGTTATTTGGATTTTAGTTGAATTCTGTTTTTAAATTTTCTTTGAATTGGCTCTTTACGTTAGATTTCGATGATTCCGGAGACGTTGAGTTCGACGATTCCCCGCAGGGCTTCGATCAAGGCAAGTTACACCCTTGACCATGTTGAACCTAATATTTCAAATGTATTTATATTTTTTTACTGTATATGCATGCGTATGTTTACTCAATGTAATTCAAATTTGTTTTAAATTTAGTTATACCCATAATCCTTTGATTATAGCCCAATTTGAACCTCGAATTCCTATACCTTGTCACCCTAGCTAAAAACTAGTTAGTACTGTAGTATTGACTAGGAATTTCTATAGCAATGCTTAGCCTGGCTTAGTATAATTTTAGGTGGGATCAAATCTTTCTCATGAAATGACGATTTAAAATTGAGTTCTTGACTTCGGTGAGTCAAGGATGGTTTATTAAAATTGTTTAAAAACGAAAATAGAAACTTATGTTTTGGACTTAGGCTAATGGTTAGGTGGTGGGTACCGGCATGCCTCGTGTTTGGTGACACCTGGTTGATTGTCGTGTACGGGGGAATGTGGATGGGCCTAAACCAACATAAGGACCGTTTCTGTGATTCATTTTACGAAGTCACTTCGTACTACCACAAGTTCGGTATGGGACGGACCTGGCTAAGTAATTTGTGAAGTCTGTGGGAAGTCTCACATGGCACCAGAGGGGGCTCCAACTCGTGGATTCGAGTTGTGGTGAAACCTTAGTGGTGGCGTGATTATTTTGGCGATGGATCATCGGAACAGCCTTGTCATGAACTCTCTGCCGCACACCTAAGGCAGTGTGTTTATCGCGTGGCTCAAGTGAGAGGGAATGTCTTGTGGGTAAAGTTGTACACCTCTGTAGAGTTAAAACCTATCTAGATAGCCGTGTCCGCGGTCATGGACATGCTGAGTAAAGTTGTCACAGATTAGAGTTGGATTTTATAAACTTGGTTTTTGAGCAAACAAATGGCGGTCTTGGTTCTGGTCCGGGTGGATTCCCGTGGATAGATTAGTGTGGGTTGGAGCCTACATTAACGATAATACTTGTTAAAAACAATGTTTCATATACTGTATTAAAGTTCAGCTTTTCGTATTTACGTTATTGTATTTAAATTCAAGTATTGCTTTCCGCACATTACCCTATTAAGCCTTCCTTTGATATCCGTTATGCATGCATCAACTCTGTTATAATTCCTGGTGTAACTTGCGTAAGCATTATATATGCTTACCTTGGGAGTACTCTTTGTACTCACCTTGCTAAATCTGTTGTCAGACTTCGACGGCGACTACGACGGTGAGGACTACTTCAGCGAGTAGGGCGCGTCTTACGATCATTCGCTGTGGGAGGTCGGATGGGCCATGCTTGCCACCTTTACTATCTTTCCGCTGTTTTTGTTTATTTTGTTGGCCTTGTGCCCTTATTGTAAGACTTGGCCTTAAGGCTGCATTTTCGTTTAATAATATTTCGTGGTTATTTTGCATGATATACATTGCTTTATTAAACCCGTGTGCACTAGCTTTTCCAGGATAGTGCGATTTACACAGAGGGACTCGGAGTTGTTGTTCCAGGTTCCGACAGAAATGGTATCAGAGCAATAATGACCCTAAGACGTGACCTTAGCTAGAGACCAACCTTAAGGATATATTTTGATAAGAAATGTTTTTTTAAAAAACCCCTGTCCCTTTTCTCAATCTCTTACCAAAACTAATTACTAACTTCTCTCCTCTTCCAAATTTTAGATGGAGCAACCTACCCGCGTCTCCCATGGGACCCTTGCTGGACTCTTCGCCGATGATCTGTACAATCTCATGCAAGAGCTCAACTTTCGCCCGTACCCCCTCTACCAAGGATATGTTGGCATGTATGGAGACGAGGAACGCTGGAGGGTGGAAGTGAAGATCTTCAAAGATTTCGGAGCAAACGGAGCCATTTACGTGTTCGACGCACCCCTACCTCGAGCTACCTTCTTCGACGGAGTACAGGATGCAGCCCGAGAGGCCATTCGCCAGCTGAGGAACATCTACGCTCGAGACTTGCTGCGCACCGATTTTCGCTACTTTCTCATGAAGACTCCCCTGTGGGTTGCCAGCGACTTCTCATCTACAGAGTATGAGAGCAACCCCCGTCTCGTACGACTGGTGGAATTCACCAAGTCCATGGATCACATGTACGGACCACCACGACCAGCCGCACACCGCATGCCAGAAGCTCCGCGCACGTGAAGAAGAACTTGCCGAGCTCCATGCTGAAGATGCAGGCTCCACTGATTCCAGGCCTTTTCCGAGGAGACTTGAGCGCAGCACTAGTGTCTAGACAACCCTGAGTCTTAGAACGCTATCCGTGAGCTGTAGTCCTTTGTTAACAGCCACGAGACTATTATAATAAAATAAAAAGTTTTGTTTGGCTCTTATTCGTATTTTTCTTGCTCTTGTGTGTTATCTTGGGTGGGATTGTTACTAGAACCTTTCCTTTAGTTCTGTCTCTAAATCTCAAGGGCAAGCACATGGAAATGGAAACACGGAAGAAAAGAATGGCGGACCAGAGGAACAACTCTGGAGGTTCTTTCAAGAGTCGCACCACTCCTTCGCACTCAAACAAGTTCAGACCCGGGCGGCAACCCGGGAACGATCGAGCGAGTTCAAGTCCTCAACCACCGCCGCCGTTTGAGCCAACCGCCGCCGATTCGAGCAACCGCAAACCAACAACCAGTGGCCAGGTGCAGAAGAGCAGTCCGCCAACTGACGGATTAACCTGTTACTACTGCAAGGAACCGGGACACTTTGCCAAGGTGCGCCCCAAGAAGATTCAAGCGGCAGCAACTCCAGGAGCCTCCGGAAGTCAGAACCAGGGGCAGTAGAAGCCGCAGACCTTCGTCAAAGGGAGAGTGAACCACGTGACGGCTGAGGAAGCTCAGGCTGTACCGGACGTCGTGCTTTGGGTATGTTCCTTGTCAATTCAGTACCGCATCAGTTCTTTTCGATTCCGGAGCATTGCATTTCTTTGTGTCAAAAACTTTTATGGATAAGCATGGGTTGGGCAGGTAACCCTTAGCAACCCTATGATAGTTCACTCCCCTGGAGCAGAAATGAGAACAGGGACCTTGTGCCCCAAAGTGGAATTGCTCATAGATGGGACCCGATTCCTCGCCGATCTTTTGGTTTTGGAATCGCAAGGATTAGATGTCATTCTCGGGATGGACTGGTTAGCCAAGAATCGAGGTCGGATCGATTGCGCTACCAGATCCATCACCCTCACCAATGACCAAGGCGTGGAAGTAATCTTCTCTCCCCAGATTCCGAAGGCAGAAGAATGTGCCCTCTTCCACCCCCAAGTCTTGGAAGAAGTGCCGATAGTGCGGGAATACCCAGATGTTTTTCCCGAGGAACTGCCAGGAATGCCGCCCGATAGGGAAATCGAGTTTGTGATTAACCTGGTCCTAGGCACCGCCCCAATTTCCAAGAGACCATACCGAATGCCTGCTAACGAGTTAGCAGAATTGAAGAATCAACTCAAGGAACTAGAAGACAAAGGATACATCCGACCCAGTTCGTCACCTTGGGGAGCACCCGTCTTGTTCGTCAAGAAAAAGGATGAAAGTTTGAGGCTATGTGTGGACTACAGAGCACTCAATGATGTCACCATCAAAAACAAATACCCCCTCCCCAGGATCAATGACCTGTTTGATCAGTTGAAAGGAGCCGGTGTCTTCTCCAAGATTGACCTGCGATCAGGATACCATCAGCTGAAGATTCGTGAAGAAGACATTCCCAAGACTGTCTTCTCCACCAGATATGGACACTATGAGTTCACGGTCATGTCGTTTGGACTGACCAATGCACCAGCCTACTTCATGAGTATAATGAACAGCGTATTCATGAAGTACTTGGACAAGTTTGTAGTAATCTTCATCGACGACATCCTCATCTACTCCAAGAATGAAGAAGAGCATGAGCAGCATCTCAGAATCACCTTGGAGAAACTTTGAGAGCATCAACTCTTTGCCAAGTCAGTAAATGTGAATTCTGGCTAAAAGAGGTTGCCTTCGTCGGACATATTGTGACAACCGAAGGAATTGCTGTGGATCCTTCCAAGATAGAAGCAGTAATGGAATGGAAGCAACCGAAGTCCGTAACTGAAGTCAGGAGCTTCCTTGGACTTGCGGGTTATTACCGTCGGTTCATAGCAGGGTTCTCTGAGCTAGCTAAGCCAATGACTCAGTTGTTGAAGAAGGAAAGGAAGTTCGAATGGACGAAGGCTTGTGAGCAAAGTTTTCAAACCCTCAAGACAAGACTGGTTTCAGCACCCGTGCTTGTTTTGCCGGACGTGCATAAAGGCTTCGAGGTTTTCTGCGACGCCTCTCACCTAGGCTTAGGCTGTGTTCTGATGCAAGAAGGCAAGGTGGTAGCCTATGCATCGCGCCAACTCAAGCCTCATGAGTGCAATTATCCTACTCATGACTTGGAGTTAGCGCGATGAGTGCGCCTTAAAAATCGCGCCACTATCTTATCGGTAACCGTTGTGGGTATACGGACCATACGAGTTTGAAGTATATCTTCACCGAGCGAGAACTCAACACGAGGCGGTGAAGATGGTTGGAGTTGATAAAGGACTACGACATCGGTATACATTACCACCCGAGCGAATGTTGTAGCCGATGCCTTAGCGGGAAGTCTTATGCAAGCGTGGTTATATCGGAAGAAGACCGGACCCGCTTGGGAGGAGTCGCCGTCTAAGTCTAAATCCGATGGGACCAAGCATCCTCACCACCCTGGAGATACAACCTGGCTTGCCTGATCAAATTATGGAAGCCCAGAAGGTTGACGAGGATATCCAGGAAATCAGAAAGAATATGAGAAGCGGTAAGGCCCCGGGATTCAGTGAAGATGAGCACGGTACCGTCTGGTTCGAGAACCGCATCTGTGTGCCAAATAATCAGGAAATCAAAACCCTGATTCTGAAGGAGGCCCATGACACCCCATACTCAATCCACCTAGGTCGTACCAAGATGTACCAGGACCTAAGAGAAAAATATTGGTGGGTTAGCATGAAGAGAGAAATAGCGGAGTTTATTGAAGCCTGCGACACCTGCCAACGAGTCAAAGCCGAGCATCAGAGACCAGCTGGACTCTTGCAACCACTACCAATACCATAATGGAAGGGGAAGAAATCGGTATGGATTTCATAACCGGACTCCCAAGAACACAATCGGGTTATGATTCAATCTGGGTGATCATCGACCGATTAACTAAAGTGGCTCACTTTATACCAGTCAAGACCACTTACTCGGGAGTAAATTAGCCGAGCTATACATGTCCCGGATTGTGTGCCTGTATGGCGTTCCCAAGAAGATAGTGTCAGATCGAGGAAGTCAGTTCACTTCTCGATTCTGGCAGAAGTTGCACGAAGAATTAGGGAGTAAGCTCAGTTTCAGTACCGCTTACCACCCCCAGACAGATGGTCAAACAAAGAGAGTTAATCAAGTGCTCGAGGATATGCTGAGAGCTTGTACTCTGGACATTGGAAACAGCTGGGACCGATCATTGCCCTATGCAGAGTTCTCGTACAATAATAGCTACCAAGCCAGTCTGCAGATGGCACCATTCGAAGCCTTATGCGGCGAAAGTGCGAGGACCCCATTGCTTTGGGATCAGCAAGGGAACCTCAAGAAGCTGGGCCAAATCTGCTCCAAGGACACGAAAAGAAAGGTTAAAAAAGATCGAGCCCGCCTAAAGATAGCCCAATCTCGCCGGAAGAGCTATGCGGACAACCGTCGTCGAGACTTGACCTTCGAGTTGGGGACTACGTCTATCTTAGAGTATCCCCACTCAGAGGTGTAAAAAGGTTTCAAGTTAGAGGAAAACTAGCACCACGATATGTGGGCCCTTTCAAGATTCTGAACCGAAGAGGTGTAGTCGCTTATCAGTTGGACTTGCCGCCAAGCATGTCAGGGGTGCACAATGTCTTTCATGTCTCGCAGTTAAAGAAGTGCCTCCGGGTACCTCTGAGAACAAGCCGCCTTTGAAACCTTGGACCTTGAGGATGACCTCACCTACCGGAGCAACCAATCAAGATTCTCGAGGCAATGAGCGTCGGACGGAAGGAAGACCATCAGTTACGCAAGGTTCAGTGGAGTAACTACACCGAAGACGAAGCCACTTGGGAGCGAGAAGAAGATTTAAAGACCAGCTATCCCCATCTCTTTTGCTAGCCAGTGCAAATCTCGAGGGCGAGATTTCCTTTAAGGGGGGTAGGTTTGTAACATCCCAAAATTTTGTTCCTTTATGAAAATCATTCTGGAATTTATTGGATTTTCTGGAGTTTATTTCAAAGTCTGATTTAAAGAAAATTAAAAACTTACATTATTAAAAGATCAAATTAAGTTCATCGCATTTCTTGTAAATCAAACAAATGTATTTCACTTTCCTAAAGTCAAATCTGTAATTATATTAATTTTCAGAATTTTATGAAGAATTAAAACCTTCCCTTTTTAAATCAAATTGTGCTTTTGCAAAATATACTTATCAAATTGGGTGGAAAATATTTTTATTAAGTCGATTAGTCCCGAGATGTTCTCTGAATTTTTGGATTTTTCAAAGTTTATTTGGTATTTTTAGAGTTTTCTAAAGCTAAATAGCATTTAAAATCAAAAAGGAATTTAAAACCCAAACCCTCCCTCAGGCTGCCAAGTGTCGCCCATCGGGCCGCCCCGCGTCGCCGGATTCCCCCTCAGCCGTCCGATCTGACTTAAACCCTCATCCCGCCTTCCCTCTCTCCGCGTGCGACGCGTGTCGTACATCGGACCGTCCACTCCCGCGCCGGATTTAATCCTCGCCGCCCGCACCAACTTACCGCTTCACTCGCTCCCCTCTCCGCTCCTACCGCCACGTGGCTTGATCGGGGCCGTTTGCCGTTGTCGGATTACATCCCGCACGTCTGCAGTCACTTAATCCCTCGCCCAAGACCCAGCGGCCCAGATTTTCCCCCCATTGCCGGATTGAATCGTGGCCTTCCCCTCTCACTTACCGGTTCGCTCGGATCCAACAGCCCGCGCCCCTCCCCTTTGCCACGTGCTGCTCATCCGACCGTCGCTCCCGTCCTTTCCTTTTCCCTTCTCTCGCTGGCCGGTGGGACCCACGCGTCAGATCCGTCGTCCCCGCCGCTTTCCTTTCTTCTCCGCGCGATCCCCGCCCCGCTGCCGTCATGAATACCAAAACCGAAGCTTTTAAAGCTTCGGTTTCCTTCCCGTTTACTACCCCGCGCCGATTGCAGATTGCAATTGATCCTCCACTGCGTCCGTTGCAGGCATAAATTCCCCAATTACGCCCTCTTTCACCGTCGCGTTAATCTCCCGAATCCGGCGAGTTCCGTGCAACGGTTACCACCTCTCTCCTCCTATAAAAGGGCCTCCCTGAGGTCCCTCTACCCACACCGCCACCCTCTGTGCCTCCAATTCACGAAATCGAGCCTCGGAGCCCTCCCTACGCTCGTTTCCCTCCGCCGGCCTCCGACGACTCCGGCGAGCGATTCCGGCCAGCTCGAGCCACCCCGCCCCTCGCCGACGCCTCCCCGTCGTAGCTGGTGCCCAGGCAATCCCCGACGACCTCCTCCCCGAGCAAGTGCGCCACTGGAGCTCCCCGCCGCCGTGAACCCCTTCTCCGACCGCCGCCCCTCTTCGCTGATTTTCTCCTCCGGTCGTCCTCGGACTTCGTGCGAGGTACCAGAACACTCCCCGCGTTCCCCTCTTCATTTTGTTGCCGTCGGCCGGCGCCGCCGCTCACCGGAGCACCGGCGACCCTCGGGCCCTGAGCGCCACCGGCCAGGCCACATCAGCCCGTCGGGCCGAGTTGGCAGCGGCGTGGCAGCCAGGTAGCGGCCAGATCGGCGCCACGTCAGCGCCGCTCGGACACCCTCCCCGCCACCTCGCGCGCGCTTGCCACGTCGGCATAAAGCCGTGACGTGGCAGCCACGTAGCGACCACGTGGTGCCAAGTGGCAGCCACGTGGGAGCCACGTCAGCGCCACCTCGCTCCCCCGAGCGCCCGCCTGCCACCTCACCTCCTCCTCGGGTCCGTGGACTCGGTCTACAGAACCTGGGCCCCACCTGTCAGCCTCTGTCCGAATATATTAACCCTAGGGCTGACGTCATAATCTGTATTTTCCTATAGAAAAATAATTCGTGCTGACGTCATAAATCCTTTTCGGTTTAAAAATAAATCCAGAAATACCCCTTTTTCTTTTAATTTGAATTAAAACTTTGGAAGGCTATAACTTTTGCATTTTAACACCAAATTGACCCATTCAAATTTCAAAATTTTTCTAAAATCATAATCTATCCATTTCTGGAATAATTTTGAAATTTATTTAAATTTTGTTTGAATATATTTTGTAATTTCAAGATTTAAATTAAAATTAAAATTTCCAATTTCTTTTAAAAGCCTCAATCCCTTTCCAAGAATTGTTAGTTCACATCCAAAATTCAAAATTCTGTCTCCCAGTTATTTTATAAATTTTTGGAAGTTATTTGGATTTTAGTTGAATTCTGTTTTTAAATTTTCTTTGAATTGGCTCTTTACGTTAGATTTCGACGATTCCGGAGACGTTGAGTTCGACGATTCCCCGCAGGGCTTCGATCAAGGCAAGTTACACCCTTGACCATGTTGAACCTAATATTTCAAATGTATTTATATTTTTTTACTGTATATGCATGCGTATGTTTACTCAATGTAATTCAAATTTGTTTTAAATTTAGTTATACCCATAATCCTTTGATTATAGCCCAATTTGAACCTCGAATTCCTATACCTTGTCACCCTAGCTAAAAACTAGTTAGTATTGTAGTATTGACTAGGAATTTCTATAGCAATGCTTAGCCTGGCTTAGTATAATTTTAGGTGGGATCAAATCTTTCTCATGAAATGACGATTTAAAATTGAGTTCTTGACTTCGGTGAGTCAAGGATGGTTTATTAAAATTGTTTAAAAACGAAAATAGAAACTTATGTTTTGGACTTAGGCTAATGGTTAGGTGGTGGGTACCGGCATGCCTCGTGTTTGGTGACACCTGGTTGATTGTCGTGTACGGGGGAATGTGGATGGGCCTAAACCAACATAAGGACCGTTTCTGTGATTCATTTTACGAAATCACTTCGTACTACCACAAGTCTGGTATGGGACGGACTTGGCTAAGTAATTTGTGAAGTTCCAAACATAGTCTCGCTATAGGCTGAATGTGAGCGCGGCGTAGGCTGTGGGAAGTCTCACATGGCACTAGGGGGGCTCCAACTCGTGGATTCGAGTTGTGGTGAAACCTTAGTGGTGGCGTGATTATTTTGGCGATGGATCATCGGAACAGCCTTGTCATGAACTCTCTGCCGCACACCTAAGGCAGTGTGTTTATCGCGTGGCTCAAGTGAGAGGGAATGTCTTGTGGGTAAAGTTGTACACCTCTGTAGAGTTAAAACCTATCTAGATAGCCGTGTCCGCGGTCATGGACATGCTGAGTAAAGTTGTCACAGATTAGACTTGGATTTTATAAACTTGGTTTTTGAGCAAACAAATGGCGGTCTTGGTTCTGGTCCGGGTGGATTCCCGTGGATAGGTTAGTGTGGGTTGGAGCCTACACTAACGATAATACTTGTTAAAAACAATGTTTCATATACTGTATTAAAGTTCAGCTTTTCGTATTTACGTTATTGTATTTAAATTCAAGTATTGCTTTCCGCACATTACCCTATTAAGCCTTCCTTTGATATCCGTTATGCATGCATCAACTCTGTTATAATTCCTGGTGTAACTTGCGTAAGCATTATATATGCTTACCTTGGGAGTACTCTTTGTACTCACCTTGCTAAATCTGTTGCGGACTTGGCGACGACTACGGCGGTGAGGACTACTTGGTAGTAGGGCGCGTCTTCTGATCATTCGCTGTGGGAGGCTGGATGGGCTGTGCTGCCACCTTTACTATCTTTCCGCTGTTTTTGTTTATTTTGTTGGCCTTGTGCCCTTATTGTAAGACTTGGCCTTAAGGCTGCATTTTTGTTTAATAATATTTCGTGGTTATTTTGCATGATATACATTGCTGTTAAACCTGTGTGCACTAGCTTTTCCTGGGATAGTGCGATTTACACAGAGGGACTCGGAGTTGTTGTTCCGGGTTCCGACAGAAATGGTATCAGAGCAATAATGACCCTAAGACGTGACCTTGGCTAGAGACCAACCTTAAGGATATATTTTGATAAGAAATGTTTTTTTAAAAAACCCCTCTCCCTTTTCTCAATCTCTAACCAAAACTAATTACTAACTTCTCTCCTCTTCCAAATTTTAGATGGAGCAACCTACCCGCGTCTCCCATGGGACCCTTGCTGGACTCTTTGCCGATGATCTGTACAATCTCATGCAAGAGCTCAACTTCCGCCCGTACCCCCTCTACCAAGGATATGTTGGCATGTATGGAGGCAGCATTGGAGGGTGGAAGTGAAGATCTTCAAAGATTTCGAGCAAGCGGAGCCATTTACGTGTTCGGCACCCCTACCTCGAGCTACCTTCTTCGACGGATGCGGGATGCAGCCCGAGAGGCCATTCACCACCGAGGAACATCTCGCTCGAGACTTGCTGAGCACCGATTTCGCTACTTTCCCATGAAGACTCCCTTGTGGGCAAATGACTTCTCATCTACAGTATGAGAGCAACCCCGTCTCGTCACGGTGGTGGAATTCACCAAGTCCATGGATCACATGTACCAGACCACCCTGGACGAGCTGCACACCGCACAGCAGAAGCTCCGTGCACGTGAAGAAGAACTTTTCCGAGGCCTTTTCCGAGGAGACTCGAGCGCAGCACTAGTGTCTAGACAACCCTGAGTCTTAGAACGCTATCCGTGAGCTGTAGTCCTTTGTTAACAGCCACGAGACTATTATAATAAAATAAAAAGTTTTGTTTGGCTCTTATTCGTATTTTTCTTGCTCTTGTGTGTTATCTTGGGTGGGATTGTTACTAGAACCTTTCCTTTAGTTCTCTCTCTAAATCTCAAGGCTTCAATAGATGGTGAACACAAGAAGGAACTTCAGCATGTACAACACCAACCCTGGAGCCCAGGGAAGTTAGTCAGCTCCAATTCCCCCACCTCCACCAGCAGCAGGACCAGATTGGGCGCAGTTGATGGCCAATCAGAATCAGTTGATCCAGCTGTTAGCTTAGACTATCAACAATCCTCAAGCTCCTCACCAACCTGCCCAAGCACATCTCAACCGTCTTTTGGAATTCCTAAGGATCAAGCCACCGACCTTCGCCGGCAGCGCTGAACCAATGGACGTCGACGACTGGCTCAGGTCGATTGGCAAGAAGCTAGACATACTGCAGTGCACTGATCGGGAGCGAGTCCTGTTCGCCTCCCATCAGCTGAATGGGCCAGCATCTCAATGGTGGGACACTTTCACCGCTTCGCACGCCAACCCGCAAACGGTGACGTGGAACGAGTTCGAGCAAAGCTTTTGCAAGGCTCACATCCCCACCGCACCATGGCGCTGAAAAGAAGGAGTTGAGCCTGCGCCAGGAAGTCGTCTTGTCAATGAGTGCGTGCAAAAGTTCAACCAAGCGGCCGCTATGCGCGGAAGATGTGGCCTCGCGAGGCCAAGCAAGAAAGGTTCATGGAAGGCACGAATGACAACCTATCGATCAAATGATATCGGTGACTATCTTGACTTCCACGGCTAGTCGATGGGCCATCCGCCGGGAGGGCAAGCACATGGAAATGGAAACACGGAAGAAAAGAATGGTGGACGAGAGGAACAACTCTGGAGGTTCTTTCAAGAGTCGCACCACTCCTTCGCACTCAAACAAGTTCAGACCCGAGGCGGCAACTCAGAACGATCGAGCGAGTTCAAGTCCTCAACCACCGCCGCCGTTTCAGGCCAACCGCCCGGCGATTCGAGCAACGCAAACCAACAACCGGTGGCAGTGCGGAAGAGCAGTCCGCCAACGGCGGATTAACCTGTTACTACTGCAAGGAACCGGGACACTTTGCCAAGGCGTGCCCCAAGAAGATTCAAGTGGCAGCAACTCCAGGAGCCTCGGAAGTCGAGAACCGAGGCGTAGAAGCCGCGAGACCGTCAAGGAGAGTGAACCATGTGGCGGTGAGAAGCTCAGGCGCCGGGACGTCGTCTTGGGTATGTTCCTTGTCAATTGATACCGCATCGATTCTTTTGATTCGGAGCATTGCATTTCTTTGTGTCAAAAACTTTTATGGATAAGCATGGGTTGGGCAGGGTAACCCTTAGCAACCCTATGATAGTTCACTCCCCTGGAGCAGAAATGAGAACAGGGACCTTGTGCCCCAAAGTGGAATTGCTCATAGATGGGACCCGATTTCTCGCCGATCTTTTGGTTTTGGAATCGCAAGGATTAGATGTCATTCTCGGGATGAACTGGTTAGCCAAGAATCGAGGTCGGATCGATTGCGCTACCAGATCCATCACCCTCACCAATGACCAAGGCGTGGAAGTAATCTTCTCTCCCCAGATTCCGAAGGCAGAAGAATGTGCCCTCTTCCACCCCCAAGTCTTGGAAGAAGTGCTGATAGTGCGGGAATACCCAGATGTTTTTCCCAAGGAACTGCCAGGAATGCCGCCCGATAGGGAAATCGAGTTTGTGATTAACCTGGTCCCAGGCACCGCCCCAATTTCCAAGAGACCATACAGAATGCCTGCTAACGAGTTAGCAGAATTGAAGAATCAACTCAAGGAACTAGAAGACAAAGGATACATCCGATCCAGTTCGTCACCTTGGGGAGCACCCGTCTTGTTCGTCAAGAAAAAGAATGAAAGTTTGAGGCTATGTGTGGACTACAGAGCACTCAACGATGTCACCATAAAAAACAAATACCCCCTCCCAGGATCGATGACCTGTTTCATCAGTTGAAAGGAGCCGGTGTCTTCTCCAAGATTGACCTGCGATCAGGATACCATCAGCTGAAGATTCATGAAGAAGACATTCCCAAGACTACCTTCTCCACCAGATATGGACACTATGAGTTCACGGTCATGTCGTTTGGACTGACCAATGCACCAGTCAACTTCATGAGTATGATGAACAGCGTATTCATGAAGTACTTGGACAAGTTTGTAGTAATCTTCATCGACGACATCCTCATCTACTCCAAGAATGAAGAAGAGCATGAGCAGCATCTCAGAATCACCTTGGAGAAACTTCGAGAGCATCAACTCTTTGCCAAATTCAGTAAGTGTGAATTCTGGCTAAAAGAGGTTGACTTCCTCGGACATATCGTGACAGCCGAAGGAATCGCTGTAGATCCTTCCAAGATAGAGGCAGTAATGGAATGGAAGCAACCGAAGTCCGTAACTGAAGTCAGGAGCTTCCTTGGACTTGCGGGTTATTACCGCCGGTTCATAGCAGGGTTCTCTGAGCTAGCCAAGCCAATGACTCAGTTGTTGAAATAGGAAAAGAAGTTCGAATGGACGAAGGCTTGTGAGCAAAGTTTTCAAACCCTAAAGAAAAGACTGGTTTCAGCACCCGTGCTTGTTTTGCCAGACGTGCATAAATGCTTCGAGGTTTTCTGCAATGCCTCTCGCCTAGGCTTAGGCTGTGTTCCGATGCAAGAAGTCAAAGTGGTAGCCTATGCATCGCGCCAACTCAAGCCTCATGAGTGCAATTATCCTACTCATGACTTGGAGTTAGCCGCAGTAGTGCACGCCTTAAAAATCGGCGCCACTATCTTATCGTAGAAGTTGTGAAGTATACACGGACCATAAGAGCTTGAAGTATATCTTCACCCGTGCGAGAACTCAACCGCGGCGAGATGGTGGAGTTGATAAAGGACTCGACATTGGTATACACTACCACCTGGAAAAGCAAATGTTGTAGCCGATGCCTTAAGCAGGAAGTCTTATGCAAATGTGGTTTTATCGGAAGAGGACCAGACCCGACTTCAGGAGGGAGTCGCCCGTCTAAGTCTAAATCCGATGGGACCAGGCATCCTCACCAACCTGGAGATACAACCTGAATTGCCCGATCAAATCAAGGAAGCCCAGAAGGTTGACGAGGATATCCAGGAAATCAAAAAGAATATGAGAAGGGGCAAGGCCCCAGGGTTCAGTGAAGATGAGCATGGTACCGTCTGGTTCGAGAACCGCATCTGTGTGCCAAATAATCAGGAAATCAAGACCATGATTCTGAAAGAAGCCCATGACACCCCATACTCAATCCACCTAGGTCGTACCAAGATGTACCAGGACCTAAGTGAAAAATATTGGTGGGTTAGTATGAAGCGAGAAATAGTAGAGTTTATTGAAGCCTGCGATACCTGTCAGCGAGTCAAAGCCGAACATCAGAGGCCAGCTGGACTCTTACAACCACTACCAATACCAGAATGGAAGTGGGAAGAAATCGGTATGGATTTCATAACCGGACTCCCAAGAACACAATCGGATTATGATTCAATCTGGGTGATCATAGACCGATTAACTAAAGTGGCCCGCTTTATACCAGTCAAGACCACTTACTCCGGGAGTAAGTTAGCTGAGCTATAGATGTCCCGGATTGTGTGCCTGTATGGCGTTCCCAAGAAGATAGTGTCAGATCGAGGAAGTCAGTTCACTTCTCGATTCTAGCAGAAGTTGCACGAAGAGTTAGGGAGTAAGCTCAGTTTTAGTACCGCTTACCACCCCCAGACGGATGGTCAAACAGAGAGAGTTAATCAGGTGCTCGAGGATATGCTAAGAGCTTGTACTCTGGACTTTGGAAACAGCTGGGACCGATCATTGCCCTATGCAGAGTTCTCTTACAATAATAGCTACCAAGCCAGTCTGCAGATGGCACCTTTCGAAGCCTTGTATGGTCGAAAGTGCAGGACACCCTTGCTTTGGGATCAGCAAGGGGAACCTCAAGAAGCTGGGCCAAATCTACTCCAGGACGCAGAAGATAAAGTTAAGAAGATCAAAGACCGACTGAAGATAGCTCAATCTCGACAGAAGAGCTATGCGGACAACCGTCGTCGAGACATGACCTTCGAGGTTGGGGACTACGTCTATCTTAGAGTATCCCCACTCAGAGGTGTAAAAAGGTTTCAAGTTAGAGGAAAACTAGCACCACGATATGTGGGCCCTTTCAAGATTCTGAACCGAAGAGGTGAAGTCGCATATCAGTTGAACTTACCGCCAAGCATGTCAGGGGTGCACAATATCTTCCATGTCTCCCAATTGAAGAAGTGCCTCCGAGTACCTATAGAGCAAGCAGCATTAGAAACTCTGGACCTTCAGGATGATCTCACCTACCAGGAGCAACCAATCAAGATTCTCGAGACAGCAGAGCATCAGACTAGAAGGAAGACCATAAAATTCTGCAAGGTTCAGTGGAGCAACCACACCGAAGACGAAGCCACCTGGGAGCGAGAAGAAGATTTAAAGGCCAGCCATCCCCATCTCTTTTGCTAGCCGACGCAAATCTCGAGGGCGAGATTTCCTTAAGGGGGGTAGGTTTGTAACATCCCAAAAATTGTATTCTTTTATTTAAAAATCAATTCTAGAAATTATTGGATTTTCCTGGAGTTTATTTCAAAGTCCTGATTTAAGGAAAATTAAAAACTTCTATTATTAAAAGATCAAAATGAGTTCATTGCATTTCTTGTAAATCAAACAAATGTATTTCACCTTGCTAAAGTCAAATCTGTAATTATATTAATTTTCAGAATTTTATAAAGAATTAAAAACTTTCCTTTTAAATCAAATTGTGCTTTTTCAAAATATACTTGTCAAAATAGGTGGAAAATATTTTTATTAAATCCCAATTAGTCCCAGAAGGTCCTATGAATTTTCCTGGAATTTTCAAAATTTATTTGTTATTTTTCTGAGTATTTTAAAGCCTCCTAGTCAATTCTGAAATTCAAAAAGAAATTAAAACCCAAAATCCCTCCCCGGCCGCCAAGTGTCAAGCATCGGATCAACCCGTGCAGCCGGTTTCCTTCCCAGCCGTCCGATCACACTTACCCCTTCGTCCCGCCTTCCCTCTCTCCGCACGCGACACGTGTCGCGTATCTCACCGTCCGCTCCCGCGCCCGGTTCAATCTCCACCGCCCGCACCAACTTACGCCGCCCGCCGTTCTCCGTCCGATCGGCCGTGGCCTCATCGAGCCGTTCCTATTGCCGTACCTAATCGTAGCCGGCCCCTCCAACTTAAGTGCCGATCGGCCCCGATTTGATCTTCGTTGTCGGATCGAATCTCGGCCGTCCCCGTTCACTTACCCCCCGCGTCGCGCCAGATCGATCTCCTCCCCTTGCCACGCGTCGCGAATCAGGCCATCGCCCTGCCCTTTCCGTTTTCCTTCTCTCGTGACGGTGGGACCCCTCGTCAGATCCATCTTCCCCTCACGGTTTCCTTCTTCCTCGCGCGATCACTGCCGCCGCCGCCGCCATTAATCGGAAAACCGAAGCTTTAATAGCTTCGGTTCCCTGCCAAATTAATCCCCCGCACCACGGCACATTCAAATAGCACCCTCCCCGCGACCGTTCCTGGCGTTAATTCCCTCAATTACGCCCTCCTTCACCGTCGCGTTAATTCTCCAAAACCGGCGAGATGCGCGCGACGGTTACCACCTCTCCCCGCCTACAAAAGGGCCTCCCCGAGCACCCTCTACCCACACCGCCACTCCTCGTGCCTCCAGATCGCAAAACCGAGTGTCGGAGCCCTCCCTACGCTCGTTCTTCTCCATCGGCCTCCAGCAACTCCGGCGAGCGATTCCGGTCAGCTCGATCCACCTCGCCCCTCGCCGACACCTCCCCGACCTTGCTGGTGCCCAGGCGATCCTCGGCGACCACTCGCCCATTTCGCTGCGCCACCGGAACTCCTCAGCTGCCGTGAAGCCCTCTCCGACCGCCGCCCCTCTCCACCGATTTTCCCCTCCGGTCACCCTCGGCCACCGCACAAGGTACCGATGCACTCCCCCCGCGCCCTCCTC